>CAWUFW010002924.1:15000-1215000 GCA_963921515.1 Calotriton arnoldi
CTAATCTTGGTTTTTCCTGTTCACGCTTTTGTCCTGCTGGTTACGTGCCACCCCACATGTAATTTGTCAATTAATAGCCTCAGGCCTAGGGCGCAGTGCCTGCCTTACCACATATTTCTGGATCCGGGTTGATGGAGGGGTCATATCGGGGGATTTCGACAAGTGATTCGAATTCGTTTGTGTACATACACGTATCATTACATACATCAATATTAACATTCCCCCCTAGTTGAATTTTCAACTACATCATTTACCCCATACTTCATGACAGTCACATTGTTGGGGGCTTGTCGTGTGTCAGTTTTAACTATTACTACTTCCCTAGTTACTTGCATTCTCCCAACTTGGACTGCGCGTTTACAGCAGGAAACCCCCACTTGTAGGAAATCACACAAAAACAGTACAAAAATGAGAATAGGCAGCAATGACGTGCACAGTCCTGTTGCATTACCATGGGGCGATGACTTAGTTCTTCCTTGATTGCATTAAGGCAGAGCTCAGTACTGTATCATTTTCATCATCTCCCATTTGGTTATTTGCAACCAGCGGGCGTTTGCTTTTATCTGCACTGTGAAGAAGGGCGTGGACCTTGACTTGTATCTGAATTCTTCCGGAATGTCCTTGAACTAAGCCCAGCCAAAATCAGCAGTTCTTTTTTCTCAAGCCTGATGCAATAGAGTTGTTTTTTCTGTGTTGGTGCAACTCTGCCAGATCTTCTCCAGGAATGACCAGGCTAGGGGTGTGTATGGTGACCAGGGAGCACAGGCCTCGCCATCTGGCGACAAGCTGGATGTAGTCAAATTCACTGCACTGCCAGTATGTATCCATCAGCATGGAGGTGCCCCCTTGTATGTCCAGTACGTGCAGTATTGCGCAACAGTTCTCATTAGTGCCAAGTGGAATTGTTCCTTTACCTCTGAAACACAAGGCATAGAGTGTAAGTTTCTGTGCAATTCGGGGCTGCCTCTTCTGTTCCAACCATGTGTACCTGTCTAAGTGTCCCATATTTCCTGACAGGGGTTATCTATGCTGGTATTCAACCCTCCCCTACGAGACTCCTTTCCCTTCATGTCATCGAGGTGGATGGCCCTACGCTGTAACTCCATGTCTGGCGTCTATTTGTTATAAAAGAAGACTGCATCAGACACGCTACGGGCCACCCTGGGACTATAGACTGATGGGGAGCGGATGTTTGTGCACTGGTGCAGTGGCTCCGCTACCTCCAAGAATCTCCTTCCTTAGCCAACCAGTATCCTTCCCTTTGGTGCCCCACCTGTTTATTCTATCTAACAATGTTTGAATCTCGCTAGGATCATTGAAGAGGTACAGTGCTGTGGGATAGGTCTTATAACTGGTCACGTTCACTTCTACTCTATGGGGTCCTAGTGTATGTGATATCAGTGAACAAAGAATGACCCAGCTGATGTCTAGGCACCCACGGTGGTCGTGTGCTGATACCATGTGTTGTGTAAGAGTGCGCTGTGTAGTGCATGTGGGGTACTAGTGTTGTGTTCAGTGTAATTATAGGTGATGTAGGATAGGTCCCTACGCACGCGCGGTGCAAATGTCGGGGTGGACTTCATTTGACTAGGCAGATCTTTGGCAACATGTGAATGCAGCCAAACCTACAGTAAACGGGGAGTATACAATTGTACAACAATACATAACTTGTTGAAAATTGCATCTCTTGGGGATGAATCTAGGAAAGATGTCTGTGGTCCTCCGGTGATTGGGAGATTTCTTATTTTTTGTGGTAAAGTCTGAAAGAGTTTGGTGTCCAATAGTTTGATAAAAGTTCGAAGTCTTGGACTTGCACGCTTGGGTCTTTGTTAGGATTATGGAAGTGGTTGCCTGAGACATGATGGGCCACTGTACCGGTGGTGCATTTTTGTTGCTCAATTGCAGACCCGTTGAATAAGCGCTGCTGATTTTTGGTTGTTTTAGAAACATTTGCATCCTTATGTACCATTATCAGTCAGGGGTGTGCTTTGACATTCTTGCGTCTTATTTTTGGTGGGCACCGGAAGGTGGCCCCGATCATGGTGTCTTTTTTGTAGACAATGGGTGTTTATTCATGGGTTTCCTTAATTCTTGCTTACGGGTCGTCGGTTCTCCGCTTCCTGGGGCACCCCCCGCCACCACGGTAAGAAAGGATCTATTTTAAGGGGTGGTTTTCGTGAGCCTGTTGATGATCATGGTTCTTTAACATTTTATGGGTGCCACTGGACGTTTAATATCCTGCCTTCCCTAGTGAGGAAGTAAGGGCGTGCCTTTTGACCTTCACATGTGTGCGGGGTGATGTGTAAAGAGGGGGTGTGCCGTAATTGGGTGTTTTGGCCGATCGCAGCGTGCTCTGGCGGTCACATGTATACCCCTCTAGTCACAGCAGGTGGTGTGCATTAGAACCCTCCCTAACTGTGCCAGGTGTCTGGACTATGCTCTTTTTCTAGAGGGTTCTTTTTGACCTCGTTTTTGGCTTCTTTTTTTGCTTGTATCTTGGGCGTTTCCTTAGGTTCTCATGTGATTTGATGATTTCCATTGTCATTTACTGGAGAGGGTCGGCGAGCTGTTCCGAGGCATGTGTTTCTGATGTGGCGGTGTTTAGGACTCTGCTTATTTTTGTGTAAGGCCTTGTGTGTTGTCCGCTTGATCGCTAGGCTGGATATGGCAGTGAGCCTATTTGAGTACCTCGCATGGAGCTGTGATGGATTTTTGCAGACTCTCCTTACCGGCGCCCCCTTTCCCCCTCTACTACATCCTACCCGAGATTTTGGGGCCTGTTTTGGCCAGAGACTTATGACTGGTGACACCCTACCTTTGATGTTTTGCAGGGACATGACCCAATGAGCAGGCTTTGGGTGGAGAACCTTGAGGGAAAGGAGGAGGCAGAATGTTGCTCAATGCAGAGTCCGGTGCGAGGCCACAACTTGTTGAATTTTGCCCGATGTGGGTAATATACTGGGATGGTCGATTGTTCTGGTGAACTCCCTACTGACTCTGCGCCATGCGGTGGTTTGTGAACAGTCGGAGTTTTGTGCATGCTATGGACGTTATTGGGTCTTCATACCAAGTGTGCAGGAGACCTGGCTCCCGACATAGGAACATTGCCTTGTTGGAACTGAAAAGAGACCTCCATTGGCCTAGAGGCTATTGGCTGCAGTTGGGAACACACGCCACGAGGGAATGTTTGTTCCCGGGCCAAATGCCTGAGACTGGGGTCCTTTCGACTTAGTAATTGGGACCTGTCCCCATTGGACTTGGGTGAGGGGGACCTGGGTGCCTGCTTTTTATGTACTGAATGGGGAGCAGCCCTGCTCCCCCCTCAGATTGCCCTCCCTCGGTGCGTGGCCAGCCAACCCCACCTTGGGGTATCAGCAGCAGACTGGGGCCTTGGCTCCTGCAGGCACCCGAATGGCAGACTCTAGTGTAGATTCCTGATCAACACAACGTACAGCAGCCCTGAATTTCCCGAACACAAGTAAAGGCTTGAAATTCCTAATGTTTTCTTGCTAGTCTTTATTTTTTAAATGTGTTAAGGTGTGTGTGAAGTGTATGTTCTGCTTTGGGAGTTTGAATATACTGCGTAGGTGGGTTTTGCGATTGTGTGTAGGCATTGCCTCCCCCAGACAGTTACCCCTCCCTGCTGCAGTCCTTGTTGGGCTGGGGTATCTGTCTGTAGCTGCTGCTACCACGTGTTTGACCAACAACCTGTTCCCTGCTGCGGTGGTGCAGTGGCTGTCTGACCTTCCTTCGGCTGAGCATATAGTGCATTCGGGTTACCTTGGGCTTGGTTTTGAGGGTGGGAATTCTGCGGAGACTGACCCAGATTTATCGATTTCTGCTCATGATAAGCTTTTAAGTGGCATCATTCAGCCATGTGGCCCATTCGGTGGCAATAACATTCTCTGAGGTCCGGCTGCTGCCAACCTCCGACTGCCGTTATAATAGGGTGGAATCCCCTTTTAGACCTCTGGCCTATTAATGCCATTTGCCTGCTAGGCCGATACATGTGCCCTCTGGGATTTGGTTGCTCAGGATCCTCCCAGGTATACCAGAAGATCTTCACCCCATACAAACCCAGGCCGTTCAGGATGGGAGGAATGCCGTCGCATTTCACTGTGGGCTGGACACCACAGAGAAGCAGTAGGCATGATCGTTTCAGTCCGTCGCCATGCCTGGCTGCAGTCAACAGGCTTTTCGGGTGATGCTCAATTGTCCCTTATGAACATGCCCTTTAATGGGACCAGTCTTTTTGGGTACAAAGCTGATTCTACATTTAAGTGCTACAGAAAGCGAGGCCACAATGTGGTCCTTGGGCCTGCCTGCTCTGCAACGCCAACCTTATCAGCCTTTACAGGCAGCAACTTTACCTTGGCAGGGTGCCCAGCTCTTTTGTGGCCGTGGAACCCACTGGCCCCTTGGTCAGGGACACCGCCCCCAGTTAGTCCACTGACTCACTTTGCAGCCCCCATGGACCCACCTGCCAACACCCAACAGACCATAACATCAGACAGGATGGGTCCTGCAAATTGTTCAGAGGGGTATACCCTACCCTTCCTGGCCGCTCCACAGCACCTTCACCATCCCCACATCAACTGATTGAGGACCATCTGCTGGTCTTACGGCAGGAAGTGCAAGCCTTTTTGGCCAAAAGGGTTGTTTAGATGGTTCCTGCATCAGAAGTGGGTCATGGTTGCTACTTCCGCTACTTCCTTCTGCCAAAGGACGACGGAGGCCTTTGTCCTATTTTTTTACATTTTTTTATTTGTGTTTGCTTATCTGATAGACTGTTAGTTGTAGATTACTTACCTTAGTTTCCCCCAGGCGTCAGTCTGGATCCGGAGATTTTTTTTCTACAGCAATACTCCTGCGTGTTGGTTGGTAGCGTCTGTCGACTCCGCGTTCGGCATCGTGGTCGCCGGGTTGACGTCGCGGTGCCTACTGAGACGCCACCCCTGCGAGCGGATGTCAGTTCTTTCTCCGCCCAAGCCTAGCACATATCCGGAGAGAGCTACCCTGTAGCCTTTGTTTGGCTACATTTTTTGTCGACGTCTTTTTGAGTCTTGGACTCCTGGTGCGCGAGGGATGTCCCAATGTTGGACCGGCTTCAAGCCCTGTGGCTCCTGACACAAGATGTCTGTGACTGATCCGCACCTCGTGTGCTTGTTGTGTCTGGAGCACGACTATGGCCCGAAGTCATACTCCGAATGCCGGGCCATGTACCCGAAGACTTTGCGGGAGCGGTCCCGAAAGTTGTTGGAGGCCCGGCGGGCGGCTCCGTGTCGCTCCCAGTCTCGTTCGAGAGGAAGGTCACGAGGCGGTTAACGGAGCCCCCGCTCCTCGACGCACTCAAAGTTGTCGAAGTCCTCGGCTAAATCGAAGCACAACAAGAAGGCGAAGAAGCACAAGCGCACTTCACTTTCTCCCCGTCGGTCGGCTGACACGACGTGGTACTCAGAGCGTCATGGCTCGAAGGCTCCGTCTCTGGTGCTTGCTTCAGGGATGACTCTGCACCTACCACCCTTTCACGGTGCCAGAGCGCCCACTGTCCAACTCAGTTTTACGAGGCCTTGCATCTAGTCTTTGGGCAGCCCGACACCGCCAGCATGCCTTCGGGCCCCGCAAAGCAGGCCTGGGGTCCTGGGCCTTCGATGCAGGCTGCTCCAGTCCCTGCTCCGGAGGGCCCCTGCGGATCCAGGCCTGGATCAGGATCAATGCCAGTCGATCTCATTCAACCTTTCTCAACAACACCCCCTGCGCCGGCTGTGCACACAGCCGGACCAACGTTGGCTGACGTCTAAGCCAGAGGGCACTTCTGTTCCCCTGTTCATCACTAGTGTTCCCTATCGACCAGAGGGTGGTAATGCGGACTAGGAGGGGTCCCTGGACCCTTTAACTGACGAGCTGGAGGAACGGGACTGACAAGAGTACCTGGGTGATGCCAGTGGTCTGAACACCCCTCCAGACACTGGTTTGCTTTCTCCCCCTACCGTAGCTACGGAGGAGGGAGCGTCGTATGATGTGTTGTTGAGAAGAGCGTCTGAGTTCCTTGGCCTTGAGCTCGTTCGGTGGCAGTCAGGACTAACCTCCTGACAGAGGTGCTTCAGCCTGCGGCTTCTTCCCCTGAACCCCTATTGCCATTCAATGAAGCCCTTACTGATGTCCTCCTGGGCACTTGGTCCAAGCCCAGCACAGGGGCTCCTGTGGAGAGGACAATTGCCCGCCACCACCGCCCGTCCCCGGGCGAGCCAGTGCCCCTGACCCAACACCCTTCCCCTGAGAGCTTGGTGGTCCACGCCTCTTCTTCTTAGGGCGCGTTCCCTTCTGCTCCTCCAGATAGGGAATCCAAGAAGCTGGACCATCATGGGAAGCGAATGTTCTCTTCCTCCAGCTTGGCACTGGAGTCGGTGAATACCGCATGCCTCTTGGGCCGCTACTCTCATACCATCTGGGATACTTTTGTGCAGGTGCTGCCTCAGTCCCCGGAGGAGGCCCGGGCCGTTCACTCCCCGGCAGTTGCGGATGGGAGAGACGCAGCCAAATTCGCCATTCGGGTGGACTGGATACCACCGACTCACTGGGCAGAACGATTGCCACGTCGGTAGCCCTTAGACGCAACGCCTGGTTGAGGACATGTGGCTTTTTTGGGGGATGTCCAGTCAACCTTGATGGACATGCCCTTTGATGGCCTTCGTCTTCTTGGTGATAAAGCAGATTCGGAGCTTGAGAGCTTTAAAGACTCTCGAGCTACAGCCAGATCTTTGGGCCTCACTGCGCCTTCCCGTCCACTCCAGTCTGCTTTTTGTCCCTTTTTTGGCTACGGAATGGGTGCCCAACCACGTCCGGTTCAGTCTAGCCACCGGTTCACGCAAGCTGCCCAGCCTTTGCATGGCCGCAGACGTGGGACCCAGCATCCTCACGGGTCTGGGAGACAGCGAGCGGGACCAGTCCACCATCTCCCCCACCCCTGCGCCACTGCCTCCAAATCTTCCTAGTCTGAAGTTCCAGGCCCATCTTCAGCCAGTTGGGGGCAGGATTCGCCAGCACCACCTCCACTGGCAATCCATCACGTCGAACAGGTGGGTTCTGCAAATCGTCCGAAGGGGCTACTCCGTCCCCTTATAGATTACCCCTCCCTCCATGCCACCGTCTTACGATCGCATGTCCGAGGATCATTTGGCACTTCTCAGTCAGGAAGCCTCAGCTCTTTTGGCCAAGGGAGCTATAGAGAGGGTCCCTGTGCCAGAAGTAGGTTGTGGTTTCTATTCCCGCTACTTTCTGGTGCACAAGAAGGACAAAGGCCTGCGCCCTATTCTAGACCTATGGAGCCTCAACCACTTTCTCTGGAGGGATAAGTTCAAGATGATCATGTTAGCTCAAGTCCTGTCTGCCCTCGACCCCGGAGACTGGATGGTGGCATTGGACTTGCAGGACGCTTATTTCCACATTCCCATCCTGGCAGCCCACAGACGCTATCTGCGGTGGGCCACGAGCACTTTCAGTTCACCGTGCTCCCCTTTGGCCTTACCAGTGCCCCTCGGGTGTTCACAAAGGTGATGGCGGTGGTCGCAGCTCAGCCGTGCAGATTAGGTGTTCCAGTCTTTCCTAATCTTGATGCCTGGCTGTTGAAGGTGGGCTCGCCCCAGGCGGTCGTCGCCCACCTCCAGACTACAGCGGACCTCCTGCATTCGCTGGGGTTCACTATAAATGTGCCAAAGTCGCACCTGACTCCCTCTCAGATGCTCCCTTTCATTGGAGCTGTTCTGGACACAGTGCAGCTTCGGGCCTATCCTCCCACTCTGAGAGTCTGGGATATTCGGGCTATGATACCGATGTTTCAGCCTCTATCCCGGATTTCGGTGAGAATTACTGAGGCTGCTGGGCCTAATGGCCTCCTGCATCCTGCTGGTGGATCATGCCAGGTGGCTTATGCGGGCTCTGCAGTGGGACCTGAAGTTCCAGTGGGCGCAGCATCAGGTGAATCTTTCAGACTGTCCAGTTCTGGGGGACTGTGACACAGCTGCAGAGGTGGTTAACGAACCAAGATTGGGACAGCGGCAGATCCCTTTCCCGTCCCCAACCAGATCCAACGGTAGTGGCAGATGAGTCCCTCCTGGGATGGGGTGGCCATCTGGGGGAGACACAGATTATAGGAGTCTGGTCTTCGGCAGAGTCCAGGCTTCATGTCAACCTGCTGGAGCTCCGGGCGATCAGACTGGCACTGAAGGCATTCCTTCCCTCTCTCAGAGGGAAAGTGGTGCAGGTGTTCACAGACAACACCACCGCCATGTGGTACTGCAACAAACAAGGCGGGGTGGGGTCATGGACACTTTGTCAGGAGCCTCTCCGCCTCTGGGCATGGCAGGAACATCAGGGCATGACCCTGGTGGTTCAACACCTGGTGGGTTCTCTGAACGCCAGGGCGGACAAACTCAACTGTCGGTACTTGGTCGATCACAAATGGCTTCTTCAACCAGAGGTGGTGCAAGGTCTTTCAGCGGTGGGGAGAGCCGTGGTTAGATCTGTTCGCCACCGAAGAGAACGCGCAATGTCAGCAGTATAGCACGTTGGAGTTTCCAAGGCGGCACTCACTCGGCAAAGTTTTTTGTCGCGAGTGGAACTGCGACCTCCTGTATGCCTTTCCGCCTGTACCACTTCTGCCCCGAGTGCTCAAGAAGATCAAGCGCGACCAGGCCCAAGTTATTCTTGTTCCTCCGGACTGGGCACGAAGAGTCTGGTACCCCGAGCTTCTGAGCATGGCCATTGATCCTCAGATCAGACTGCCCGTTCAGGAGGATCTTCTGTCGTAGCAGCAGGGATCGGTTCTTCACCCGAACCTGTCCAGTCTCCTTGCGTGGAGTTTGAGCGGTGGCAGTTGACAGCTTTCGACTTTACGCCCGAAGTCTGTGATGTCATCTTGGCAGCCAGGCGTCCCTCCACTAAATCTGTATACGCCTTTTAGATGGAATAAATTTGTGGCATGGTGCACAGCAAAGGCTGTGGATCCCCTTTCTGCCCCTTCAGAGGTCCTTTTGTATATACTTTCTTTGGCCCAGCAGGGCTCTGCTCTGGGCAATCTCAAAGGTCATCTTGCAGCTATCTCTGCTTTTCTTCGGCTGCCAGATCAGCCATCCTTGTTAAAGTCTCCTATTGTTAACAGATTCTTTAAGGGCATTACTCATCTGTTTCCTCCATCTCCCATCATAATGCCCCAGTGGGACTTGAATCTTGTTCTCACATTTCTTGTGTGCTCCCTTCGAGCCTCTTCATAACTGTCCTCTCAGGCTCCTCACTCTCAAGACTGCCTTCCTTGTTGCCATCCCCTCTGCTCACAGGGTGAGTGAGCTTCAGGCTCTATCTTCCATGCCCCCTTTTTTCTCTGTGCATCCGGACAGAGTGGTGCTTAGAAAGAGGCCTTCTTTCCTTCGTAAAGTGGTTACACTATTTCATGTAGGACAACTCATCACCTTGCCCACCTTTTTTCCACCTCTGTACCCTTCCAAGGAGGAGGAGAGACTCCATCTGGACCCTAAACGTGCGCTGTCATTCCATCTTGACCGCACCAAAGACTTCCGGGTGGATGATCAACTCTTTTTTGGCTATGTGGGTGCCAAGAAAGGCCAGGCTGTTAAAAAAAAAAGAAAAAAAAAATGTACCATCTCTTGATGGGTTGTCCTTTGCATTAAGATCTGCTATTCTTTAGCGAATGATCCTCCAGTGGGGTTGCGTGCTCACTCCACTAGGGCTACAGTAGCAACCACTGCATTGGCACGCGGAGTCCCTCTCCTTTATCTGCCAGGTGACAACGTGGGCATATCTGCACACATTTACCATACACTATTGCCTTGACAGTCAAGTCCGAAGGGTCGTGTATTATGCCTGTTCGGTCCTCCAGGGGAGGGACTGGAAAGGCCCAATGTCCACACACATTCTCAGGCTCTGAGGGTGGCAGATCCAAGTCCAGTATCTCAGCCTGATTCACCAGAGGATCATCTGTTCCCAGTCCATAGTAGGACATCCATAGCCCCCAAACTTTCATAAATTTCAGAGGACATCCTCTGGATGAATACACCTCTTTTTCTGCCTTCATGCACATGTTCATTCCTGCTATCCATTGCTTTTTAGTGGGCTGTGTTCTTACTACCCCCCCCTCCCCCCCAATATCTGTGCAATCTTACCGACCAGTGGGCCAAAGGAACAAAACATCAATTTCCTAGGGGGTAAGTCTATGTCCTCTGGGATCTCTAGGAGGATAAAATGTGGGTTTAATTGGATCCTCTCTTCCAATATGTTCTCTAACTCCCCCAGGATGCAGTCCCAGTATATACAGATGCTCGGGCATTCCCAGAACTTATGGAAAGAGGACTATATAGGGGCCCCACAATAACAGTCAGCCCTGGGAATTTCCCCATTTTAGCTAGTCTGGCCCTAGTTATGTACACCCTGTGGGAATTTTTCTGTTGTATCAGTCGGAACCGGGCCACTATTGCCACCTCGCAGCAGTGCATCAGGTCTACCTCTTTGGCCATGTCTTTGTGCTATTTTAGACCTGTGCCCTCTCAGCACCTTCCTCTGGAAGGACCAATCTAAAATGTTTACTGTGGCCCAGGTCTGGTCTCCTTTTGACCCTGTACACTGGATGATGGTGTTGGATCTGCAGGACGCCTATTTCCATATACCTGTCCTGTGGGCTTATCAGCGCTACCCTTTCTGCCGATACCTCTTCTGCCCTGAGTTCTGAAGATCAGGACTGACTGGGCCAAAGTCATCCTAGTGGCCCTGGATTGGGCTTGGAGAGTATGATATCCAGCTGGGCTTGAAAATAAATCTGTCAAATCAGTCTGCCGGGAGGTCCTGCTATCACAGCAATGGGACAATTTCTGCAGGCCTTCGCAATCTCCACCTTCTGTATACGCCTGTCATTAGGACAAGTTTGTGGTTTGGTGTGGCACTCCTTTAGGCCATGTTATCTGACATTGTTTTGAGTCTTGCCTGGCAAGGCTTTGCATTGTGCACAGTTAAAGGGTACCTTTTGGCGTTTTCAGCGTTTGTAAGGTTGCCAAACCAGCCCTCACTATTTAAATCACTGGAGTGGTGTGTTTTCTGAAAGGCCTGCAACACTTACTTCCTTGTGCTCACTTTGTCATGATACAGTGGGACCTTAACATGGTCATCATATTTGTATAGTCCCTTTGAGCCACTTCACAGCTGCCCATTATGGCTTCTTACTCTTAAGACTTTTCTCATCACAATAAACTCAGTGCTGCAAGTGTGTGAGCTTCAGGCTCTCTGCATCAATCTGCCATACCTCACCTTCTTCAGACTAACTGGTTATGCTGCCACAAGCATTCTTGCCGGAAGTTGTGACACTGTTAAATTTCATGTACATCAAACCATCACCCTGCTGGTGTTCTATGCTCTACCTCACTGCTCTAAAGAGAAGACACCATCACTTGAACCTTAAAAGAGCGCTGTGGTTTACCATCGATCCTAGAGAACATGGGTGGATAATCTGCTCTTTGTGGGGGTTCACTGCAGAAAAGGACCATCTTCCACTGAATTTTGATCTATATCAAGATCTGCCAAAAAAAGTCTCCAGATGGGCTACAAGCTCATTCCGTAAGGGCCAAAGCTGCTACTACTGGATTGGTACGCAGAGTTACTGGCATCTGCCAGGCAGGTATGTGTGTGCCACTCTATAACTTCATGAAGTACTGCTTTCTGAACCGCCAGGTATGCAGAGAAGGGCATTTTGCCTGCTCGCAGTGCTTAATTTGAGCTGCTGGTTGCCAGTGGTGGTTTATTTTTCCTCATCCGAGACTGACCACGAACAAGAGGGGGAAACGCACACTGCGGGCAGAAATAGAAAGAGAGACTGGAAAACTGTTGCAAAGGGAGAAAGCAAGAACCTGCATGAGTAAGATAAAGGAGCAGGGTGTGCCTGATGGTGGATGGAAGAGCCATTAGGTTGACTCGGTACTACGCCGCCTGACTTATAACAACACCAGCCACAGGTTTCTGAGCAGAGCTTTGGGCTCCAGCACTCATTCTTTTACAAATCAAGCATTGCCTGCTCAGTCCTACAGGACTTTTTGATTTGAGTCAATTCACAGACCCACCTCCAAATAGCTACTACTCTGGTATCTAGTCAAAAGGTGGGAAATCTGTCGCTGTCCGAAGAACAAGTTACTTACCTTTGGTGTCTGTCTTTTTTTGGTAGAAGAAACCTTATCTAATCCCAGATTCCTCACCAACCCTCCCTGTGAATTGGACTGTATTAATTAATAAGATCCCAAGTCTAGGAATCGGCGCACTGGTCAAAGCCAGTTTGATGTTGGGGCTCTGTCTGGGTGCGCTGACTGCCTCAAAAGCAACTGACATCAGTGTGCTGGAATGGCGCCTATAAGGGCCCTGCATGTCATTTCTGGAGCAGAAAAGTGTCTGTGTGGTGCCATCTATTGGAGCACAGAGGTACTCCTCAAAGGTTTCCGGATCCAGTCTGACTCCTGGGGGATATTCAAAAGATGTCCAATCTGCGGTTAGGTAGAGCCTGTATCTGAAAGAGCGTTGCCAAAGGGAAATAAGTATCTTGTTCATGTTTCAAAATTAATTGGAGGCCCCAAAGTAAATTATGCTTCTGCTTTGACAGCGCTACTGGAACTCTTTTAGGGTCTTTTCTCAATAGGTATTTTAGACCTACTTTTTGTATTGTTTTTAAGCCCATATATAAGGAATCCAGCTCAAAGAAGTTTTTTTGCTTTTGAACATTTCATTTTTGGAGCTCAGCTGTGGTGTGGGAAACAGCTGTAAGATATAGAGTAACTGTTCTGAGGTGTAACTTCCAGTGCCTACTTAAGTTATTCCGTTCCAGTGCAGATGGCCTCAGGAATTCAGCACAGGCTGCATGTAAAATTGTGCAGGTGCAGGCTGAGCAGCAAAGACTGACTAACTTACTGTTAACTACTGTTTTGGATGTAGTGTTACATGTTCCGGAAAATGGTTGTCAGTGAGTGAAGAGCATGGCTGCCTGAGGCGTGAGCTCTCGAAGTTTGGGGATTGGAGACTCCATGATTGTGGCAGGTCCTCAATATGAAAATAGGTGCATGCATTTTCATGCCCCTGTTTGTCTACACTGCTTATAGTAGAAACGTACCCTGCATCCTCATCAAAGACAAACGTCTGACAGCTTTCAGCACATCAGTGTAAAGTACAGAATGGATTAACATGACCCCTGCATAGGTACTGTTTGAACCTGTCCCTCTGCCAGTATTGGACGTATTGCTGTGACTGAGGTGGAAGGAGCAGCCTGGTCTGGGGATGAACAGGAGTGCTTCTATTAGGGTAGTCTCCCCTAGCCAGATGGCAGCAAGCCAGCGATACGGAATGCACAGGTAATGACGCAGAGGACCTGTGTTCCTAACAAAGTGGACCAAAACCACCCAAGAGGCAATGTAGTCTGGCTCTCAAGATAAGTCAAGAAAACTAATGGCCCCTCAGATAAAACATGTAATAAAGAGGGTAGACTTAGCAAAGCGGTATACATCTACCCCTTAGATCCTGGGGCAAAGTAATAAAGCAGACCACTGTTTAAAATAAAAAACAAAATGTTGCATTTAAGTAATAAAGGAATTAAATGAGTCATCCAAGAAAATCTTGATACAAAGATAAAGGAAAGGGAAGATCAAACTTGCATACAATGATTAAGGGTGCCTCTCTTGTTGACTAGAAAAGGCAGAGGGTGCCTAATCCATCCTTTAAAAAGAGTAGTAGAGCTCAAATCTCCAGGGGCAAATAAATAGCAATTGTGCCAGTGGAGGAAAAGAAAAATTACTTCCTCGCTTTCCACACTAGTCAAAATGATATCCCTCAGAATAATAATGCAGACACTCCTGAAGAATTCGCACAGGAAAAAGAAAAATTCAATAAAACCATATAAAGGAAATGATGATAAACAAAGAGTAAAACCAACACTTAACAATAGAGATGTTTTATCTATCATGGACCATCATAAGATGTCACTTATGAGTGACAATGAGTCAGTTGAGCACCACTATGAACCTTTGACAGACTAGAACATGTTTAACAAGATCTACATCCCTCTCCAAGAAGGAATCCAAATTGATGTAGTAACTACTGCTGATCCAGTCAGATTGATTCTCTGCCCCCAAATCCATAAGTAAAACAAATGCAAGTGCTCCCTGGAAATAAAACCGTTATATGGAACTTTCCGTCACTAAAAGATGTAAAATTTTGGGTTCTACAATATTTGATGATATGGAAAATCTCAGACAACAGGTGCTAACACAACATCAAACTGGTGCTGGAAGAGTGGATCAGTCCTGAAATTGACTGCGTTAGAATCTGCTACTAGTTCCACAGGTTCCAAAGGAGTGGTAGGATATAAGAATTCTTTTGATCCTGCTACAGAGTAGTTAAATTCTGATTTATTTTTTTTAAACTGTATTTTATTGATTTCAAGCAAACAAAACGTATAGTGCATGTTGACTGTGTCTGACATAACCTGGAGTTAAAGATATAACTGAGGTAGCTACACTCTAATACATGATATCCATGAGTGGGATTGTTTACTTGTCTGACACTTCAAGGCAACTATACGTCAAACCAGGGAGACCTGCAGAACACAATACAAGGGAGCATCATTACACACTTGGTCATCAGGCAAATAAATGTAGTAGCTCTGTTTTCAATCAATCCCCCACCTCGGACTCATCCTCAGAGGACTGGGCGTCCTCATCCTGAAACATATCCAGCAATTGGGCCCACAGCATTTTAGCCTCTGCCGCCCCCTCATCACTGCGTGACATTCTCATGAGTTCTTCCGCCACCCCGTATTCCAACAGGTCTCGAAGTGTCAACAGTGGGACCCTCACACTCTTCCACCCAATAGCCACCGGCCTCTTCGCCAGTAGTAAGGCCAGCTGGGCCAGTTTATAAGGGATCTGGCGTCCCTTGGGGTGCACTCCCAGGAGACAGGCGAGCGGCGTCGGCGGAACACGAATCCCAGTGGCCATCTCTTTTCATGCCACCACGTGTGCCCAGTAATCTTGGACCTGCCCACAATCCCACGCTAGATGTAATAAGGTGGCCCAACCCTCCCCACAACATGCACATGCAGCCTCTCCATTAGGGTGTATTTTATTGAGGCTATATGGAGTGACATATGTACGATGCAGAAAATCAAAGTGCAGGAATTTAAACCTGTTGCAGGACACGGTATGGGCAAGGCCTAACGCAGCTTAACTTCTGAATTGTTTGAAAATATTCTACCCAATCAGGAAAGGAGGACCAGGGGGGATTCTGCCATAAAGGGATGTGATGAGAGACAATTGGTAATCAAAGATTTTTTTAAATTACAGATAAACTTAGACTTTATTTATTTTCCTTGCCAGGATCTGAGATTAGTCTGGATACCAGAGGAAGCGGAACGCAGTGCTACTTTAGAAAAATTATGCAACGTTAATCAAAGAATCTGTACCACAAATAACTGAGGAAAAGGATCAAGATATAGACTTAATGACTAGAAGAGGACATAGAGTTCAGTTTCAGAAACCCAAACCAGGCACTCCACAAAGTACAGTTCTAGTGTATTTTATGGACTACTGATTAAAAGTTCATCTTCAAAGGCAAGATTCAAAAGTGAGGTGTAGGGGGGTGTATTGCTTCGCACTCCTGGATAATCGAGAACACCACACTCCCACACGGAGGCTCAAACACGACGAAGCAATAAAAACAACACAACACCACCTGGAAAGGGATTTCACTTCATAAAATGAAACACATCAGACTGTTTTCAGAATAAGGCTTGGTGTTTTATTTATGCAATGTTCTCTAACAAAAAGCTTTCCCAGATGTCAAATGAACAACATTTCATGTGTGTGTGTGTATATATATATAATATATATATATATATATATATATATATATATATATATATATATATATATATATATATATATATATATATGCAATATTAACACACTTGGCAAATGCAACTGGTAAATGCATGAATAATAATATGAAATGAAACACAAGCAGATAATGCTGGACTGAAACACAAGCAGATTATGCTGGACGTCCTGCAAGAAATTAGAAAGATATGTACACTAAATACATCAGATGTTATAACCACTGCAGACTTGGATGTGCACACACTTTCACACATCACAAAGTCAATACTCAAAGAAAACACCTCAGATGATTATAGCCACTGGAAACTGAAATGTGCACACAGTCACACATCACAAAGGCAATAATCAAACATAACACATCATCTGGTGCAAGCTTCATCTTGACCCACTCCAGAGTGGGGGATTCACAGCCGGGGTCAAGAGGCTCAGCAACCAGATTCCTGCACTGAAGACTCGTCTGCCGTTAAGGCTCAAATCCCTGTCTCCAAGTCAACAAACCCCAGCTTTATAGTCTCAAAACACACTAGAAGGTTCTGAGAGGCCTTCCTCTGTGCCAAGGAAACCTACTGGAATTGGCCACTTTCCATGCAAGCATTCTAAAGGCAAAGGAGTTCTCGCGTTCCTTCTGCATTCTCACATGTACCAGCCTTTATCTTAACGAAGCTTACGAAAGTCTCCGGCAGTACATTAAACAATCTCCAAAAACAAAGCAACCTTGAACGTGAATAACCTAAACAAGTTGAGTAATCTGGGGGCCTGCCTGTGCGTTCAAATAGCTCAAGCAAGACGGAGTCAGAATTCAAGTTGACTTGAGGACATGTCAAAGCCAATAGTAAGAACTTCATAATACTTCCTAAAGTACAACACAATGCACATTTGTGCACCACTGCCTATAGCATCGCACTCCATCTCCCAATGTACAACTTAATGCATATTTGAGCACTACTGCTTATAACACTGCACTTCGAGAGTACATTCCCCATCTCGCTCTCTCATGCTTTCAAATGCACATCTCACACGTTCTGTTCCTGGCAAGGCTGTTGTACTCTGTGAAAGCTCTCCCACTTTAAAACTACGAGATTACACGAGAGACCTCTTCAAGGAAAAAAGCACATGCGGGGAAAAATGATGTTGTACATTCAGGCTAGCGTAAAATAAAACACCAAAAGTCAATTAAAACAATGGTAGTCAAAGGTCATCACATGGTTTCAATCCATAAGAGTGCCTCTAGCACTACGGGGGGATAATGGATGAAACTATGGAAAAACAGAGTGCCTATCCCAGCAGTCTAATCCAGACCATCCCAAGCTGAATGCCAAACAGCACACCCAAGCACAACAAAGGAGATGGACACCCTTGCCCCCTACCTCACAGGACACTGCGTTCCAAGTGAAGTAAGGCGCAACTCCATTCCAAGTAGTCCGTGACTCAATTTGTAATAGGCCTCAACTCCATTTCATGTATTTCTGCAAAATCATCAACATGATTGACTTTGCCGCAGATGTCCTCTGTTCTCATCTTTCCAAGATATAGACCTAAACAAAACACCTGATGTGACATCAGTCTGGAACAAGTGCCTTGTTATATCAAATTCAAGGACAAAGAACAATACCCAAAACAGTGTAGTTTGAATTGTAGTATTTTCACCTTGTTTGCATACAGGAATGTCTTGTTGCTTATTGGTTATATCAAACATTCCAAAGGTGACATTGCAAATTCAGTCTTAGATAAGATACAGAATAGAAGGACTGCAACTTGACCACCTGTCAGAGGTCCTCCGCCTCAGATTATCGCGAGCAAGATACTGCCAGACCAGAAGATGATTCTGCCTGCCAGAGATGCTACAGCTGTATCACACTTTCTACTGAAAACTGATATCGAGCCTGAGAGGAGTTGCTGCTGATTCTGAAGGCGTATTTGCCCTCCACTGGGGAGACTGCCATCAAGACGCCTGATAATTACAGCATTTTGCTATAAATAAGGTATTCAGTGTGCTCATCCGCCCTGAGAAAATCTAGTTGCAAGTTCTTCAACTTTCCATGCTCTGCTGGCGTAGCTCATAGAAGTAGGTTTTAGGGTGTTGGGTTTTTAGATTACATTTTAACCATGTTAGAAATGTTCATTTTATTCTCGTTGTTTGCAGCGTGCATTTGTGCTGTTTTAATCGTATTCTGTGTGGTTATTTTTGATGTGTTGAGCAACAGTGTACACCTGTTGAAATAAACACGCTTTTAGTGTCTTTTTCTTAGAGCATCTTGTGTATGTAGGATTGAAGAATTGAAAAGGTTTGTTTCTGATCACTACAGTGTCCCTGAGACTGTTTGTAACCCAAAAGCAGTGACCCCTCTTCAACTATGTACTGGGTGGTGTTTGGCAGGGCTACAAAAACCTGTCTTTCACATTCAGCATTGGTACATTGAACTAAGTTCACTTGTGTCACCCGTGGGTGGAAAAGCAAACCTTGTAGAGCTGAGCCAGAGACTCAGTTTAAGCAACACAAGATGGGATGCAACATCCTGGGCGATGGTTCTTTCTCTGAGCCCTTACTCCGGGGCTACAAAGAGTGTTTTAAGGAGGTTCAGGATAAAGGGGCTAGAGGCGCAATGGGGAAAGATACAAAAAAGTATATATCAGTTAAACCATGTCAAAAAGAATATTAATATAGATATTGATGTTGTAGCAGTAAAGTTAAATTGGTTAATCACTTCAAAGTTAATGTTTATGCACCTTCTTAGCTAAATGGAAGCTGATATTCTAATTTTATAATAAACACACCTGAGAATGGAAGACAAGAGCTTGTTGGCTAAAACATTGCGATTGGCAGCAGTTAGACAATCAGCCTCTGCCACCGTTCAAAGAGGTTCAATCATCGTCTGCAAAAATAGTGCCTTGAAAATTATTTGGGGAAAAACAGAACAACCAGAGCAGATGGATTAGTTGGAATTACTAAATAAAATCTACAATGAACAGTAGGTTCCTCCTACAGTCTGATTACTGATGACTCTAAACCACTTCAAAAAGTGTTAGAATTAGTAGCATTTCCAACCCCCTTAGTTACTGGTGGAGATTATAGTTTGTCCAGAGAAGATTAATAGAAAAGCTACCCCTAACCTTAAGAACATTACTGTAATATGGAACACAGATGCTGAAAGCCGTGGAATTGTTAAATAATTGTTTTGATGGATTGTTGGAGAGTACTACAGCCTAAACAAATTAGTTTCACATATGCTTGGATACAGTATAAAAGTGAAGCAAAAATAATTATTTCTTAATTCATCATTGAACCGTACATCTGCTGAGACTATACCTGCTGTGTTCTCATGCCACGATTTCAATAATTGTTGCTCTGGATGCCTTTAACTTAATAAATATCAATGTTTTGTCTGAGCAACTTCTCAGCTGTAGCCAACACAGACACACAAAGGAAAACTCCAGATCAAAGTGAAGAGTATTTTGAGATTAATAATGGAATGGCAAGTGTTGAAATGGTTCAGAAGAGTTTTAATGCTCATCTCAGAGGGTTGTTAGTAGTAGAGAAGACACTTGGTATAACAAAATAAACCTGGCAAACTGGATTCAAAAGACACTTCTGCCACTAATGGCTTGCCAATCAGTAAATTCAGATGCCAGCCAGACAATATTTTGTTAACTGGGCAAAGGCCTCAAACTACGAAATCTTCAAAAAAGAAATAGTAAGTGGACCATGAATCAAACTATTAGAGAAAGATAACATATGTAAATACCTTGCATGGCAGATAAAAACTAGACATCAAACCAAGAATCCAAAATTTGGAGAAATACACAACAGAAACGGACTCTTAAACTTGCTCAAACACTCCTTGCATATTACCAAGATTTCTTTCACCAGAGCAAGATACTGTACATTTCCTAAAGAGGATGGAAATTAATAGATTGTCTCTGGAAGAACAAGATATTTTATTGCAGCCCTTTACGGAAGAAGGGGCCCGTATATTTATTACTTATACTTTAAGCTCTAGGAGAGGACTCTCTTCCCAATGAAATATATAAAATATTTGCATCCACCGTAGTTGAGGTGCTCACCTACTTAATGGGCAATTCCACCGTCATTTAATAAAAAAACTAATCATGTTCTTGAAACTGTGCAATGGCATTTCCCCTATGTAGCCCCTACTGACCTATCACTCTGCTAAATTTGATTTATGAAATCTGCATGAACTTTCATGCCCTTAGGCTGGTGGAGATGATGGAGCACTTAGTAGCCCCAATCCAAACTGGATTTACACCGGGTCGATTACATGCGGCTATTACAATTTATGTATGGTAAGCCATACACTGTGCCGGAACCAATGATGTTTTTTTTACCCATTGTTTTTTATGTATATGTATGAACATAGCATTTGTATTGCACACATTTAGCCGAAAGGTAGAAGAGCACTGTACATTGTAAAAGATATGCATGATATCAATGAGTAAGAGGAGAGGAAGCTGGGTTGTGTATGGTTAATGCATTGTAATGTAGTTTTCTTTGAAGAGGTGAGTTTAACTCTTTCCTAAATTGAGCAGCGTTGGAGTGTCCCTGATGGATACAGGGATGTTCCAGATATTGGGTTCGTAGATTGAAAAGGCCTGCGGTCTTGTTTTTGAGACTCCAGGGTATGTATGAGGGCAGGATGGTCAAGTGTCGTAGGCAGCTGAGAGGTTCAGCAATATCTTTATTCTGTGGTGAAGTGGGCATAGTCTACGATCTGTAAAGTAGTAGTTTCCTTGATCCGTGATCTGAAACAAGACAGGTAATCGTGCAGGAGATGGTTAGCATTGATGTGGTTGTAGAATTGACCATGGACTACTTTTTCAGTGATCTTGCTGATAAATGGTAGGTGAGTGAAAGACTGGTAGTAGGAGAGGTCCTCCGGTTCTAGTCTAGGTTTCTTTATGAGTGAGAGGATCTGGTCTGTCTTGAGAGCTTCTGGGAAGATGTCTTGAGTGAGTGGGGGCATTGACAATAATTAGGGGTATGAGCATCTCCACAGAGCTTCAATGCAGGACAATGGTAAATCATCTTCATAAAGGTCTTTGAGGTAGTTGAGTATGGTGGCGAGATCTGTGATAGGGCTTTGAAGGCTGACTATTGTGGGATTCTATGGGACCGAGTAAGAATTGAAGCAGGCTTGGTGTTGTCAATTTGCTGTTGGATCTTCTGTAAATTTACACAGACGAGGATGATGGCATTGCGCTTTTCTGTGGAGTGAGAATAGATGGGTCTGGCAGGGGGGTTGATGCAGTGCTTGATTGTTTTGAAAAGCATTCTGCTCTGTTGGTGCCTTCATCGATGGAGTTACATTTAGTCAACTGAAATTATTTAGTGTTAGCTTAAATTAGATTCCCCCGCACCCAAACCTATTTATTAGAATCTTCCAAGTGAATTATCCAGACCTAATTCCTGGATCAATTAGGGAATAGTAGAAATGTATGAGTTAGTGTCCCAGGATGGCCTGTTTCTTTCCTCAAAATACTAGAGAAATTCAGAATAGAAACCAGAAAAGGAGTTTGTACATTTTTACAGTTTTAGAGTTATATTTATAAATGCCAAAATGTTTTCGCCAGATTGTTTGATTCAGTATTTGAGTAATATCTTAAAGGCTACATTAACAGAGTATACCAATAAATAATTGTAAAAATAAATGCTGAATTATAATGGTATGGGCTAGGTGGACGTGTGATCTCAGGGCTCTGATTCATCCAGAGAAGTTGCAAGATCTGAATTAAAACATACATCATTTCCATATTAGTGCACACCTCAAACCTATGCAATACTATGGTTTATATTACCTGAACTATACTCCTGTGAGGCTACACTGAACAACCCTGGAGTTCAGTAACCAGTGCACCTGTTCAAGTCCAACTTTTGGAACATGGAACAGTTTTTTGTTAAGGGCATCTATGTTCTTTTTAGACATCAGTCTATTTAAAAAAATAGAGGAAATAATTGGAATATCCTTATACGTGGATCCCCGTGTGGCCCTTGTCGGGAGGCCGCAATAACCCAATAATATAAAGAATCTGATATTTATTTTCTCCATAGTTGCAAGAACAATCATCGTATGGAAACGGAAGGTGCCTGATTGTCCCAACTTCCCTGAATGAACTCTCAAAATTAAATTAATTCGAGAAAGTTTACTTTATTCTAATAGGGCTTTGAAAAAAGTACCAAAAGACCTGGGGCCTTTTTGAAAACTGGATTTAAAAGTAGGTACTTTAGGCTGCTCTGGCGCCTGAGGCCTGAAATCTAATGAAATCTGTTTGAATTGTATTTTATACTTATTTGTAATATGCCAATTGTTAAATCAAATAATTATGTATTTTCATATGCCTCTGTCCAAATAAATGTATATACTGGTTTCCACGGTGCACTACAGATGTAAAGGGGCGATATGGTATCTCAAGATTGCCTTACCACCCAAAGATCAGAGACAGTTACTTATTAGAATGAACATTGGAATGTGCTCTCCTCTCTGCTATGTGAATGTGGAGGCAGCATGGACCCATGATCTCTCATGATCACCGGACTCCCAATACTGAGTACAAATACACAGTAAGTAACAAGCAATAAGCAAACTTAAAAAACCCACAAAATAGACCCGTTTTGCATCAATCTGCAAAAAGAGACTAAAGAAGTTACTCTTTTATTGAATTCAAGCTACCTCCAAGAGCTCCTATGAAATGAGCATGTATCAATGTAATGGATGTTAATGCTTGCTCTTTGTCTTTTTGTAGTACAGGTTAATCGTTTGGAGTTATATCGCCACTGCTACTCTGGTAAAATGCTCTAGAATAGAGGTAAATATTGGCTGTTGTGTACCAATCTTACAAAGGGGTCAATATCTATTCCCTGAATGCAGCCACTCCTACCTTGATCTTATCCGAGACCGGCTCCTAATCAAGCTTCTCATCTTGTGGTTTACTCCTTTGTGCCCATGTTTTTTAACATCCGATCCTGAACAGGGAAAAATGCAAAGCAAACATACAGATAGGACGGGTTTAGAGTTGACAAACAGCACTATGCAAAGCCCAATATACCAGGAATCGTGCGCTGGTCTGTACATTGCAGCAAAATCCACACCAGTAGAAACGGTTAATGGTAGTCCGCGCTGTGAACAGGTCTGCAATGATATAGCCTAAAATTTACTACGCCTCAAAAGAGTGTTTGTTAGGATCACAGGTGCATATCAACGGTGCACACACAATTCTGTAGTTCATTGTGTGGAGTTAGTTTGTTCATGAGCTAGTTTGTTAGTACCACAACTGCACACCACAGTTTGTACTACAAAAGAATTACCACTCAGGGAAATCCATAAATCAGTGATATATCTGGCACTGGCCTGGGAAGTGTAGACAGGTCATCCAGTTGATCGGTTAACCAGGAAGGAGATTACTCTAGGTGCTGTCCAGTGCAGCTTTTCTCAAAGTTCCACAGTGTCAAGCATCAAACTCCAAGGGTGTTAACCCTATTGGTAGCCATCCAAGATGGCCTCCTAGATTTCCAAATACAGCAAGACCATTCATTCTCATGGAACATGAAGCTCCACCACAGACAGTCCTCAAAGCACATGCTTGGCAGCTGGTTTGTGTTCTTTAAGAGAAATAGTGTATGTAAAATGGGATCTCAGGTCAAAATAACAATGATTCCCCCCCAACCTGTCATGTCCCCATTCCCAATAGAACGAATTTTACTTTGGTTTGAAGAGATACTCATACAGTGTTGGCAATGCTCTATTGTTATGACAGTGTATTATAATACCGCCTTGAACACTGCACAAAACGAGTGTGACCCAGAAGGCCAAGTAGTTTTATGAACCTAGGTGGTGACCATGCAAGAAGAAGTCACCCTGACTAAGCTTGTGGGTCATAACACTTGCATATAACTTGATAGGCTCATAACCCAAATATGAAGTCTTTTTACATACCTGTATTAATCCATATATTTCATAATTGTGTGCACTTCTGAATCGGCTGTAATGGGATTTGTGCTTTAAGCGGTCTGTGATAATTAATTGTTCTACTGCCCAGCTGGCAGATCAGACCCTTGAACACAATTGAACCATCTTGGCGACATTAGGGTTCTCATGATGGGATTAGGGTAGGAATTTCCATTTTTTTTTAGCAGCATCTCCTTATAAATTGTCCCATGTAGCAAGATAGTCAAAGCTAAACATAGAACAAGTAGGTGTCTGGCTCTAGTCACCACATTGTTTTTTTTTTTTTTTTTTTTTTAACCCTCAGAGGGAAGAACCCAGGGTGCGCAGAGCGTGGTTCAGAGGGAAAGATGTGCCACAATCTGGAGGGACAGACAACAGATTGGTTTTTGTAAGGGACTGAGGGATGGTTGGCACCCCCAAGGTATGTGGGCGTCCCACCAAATAAAATAAGCTCCACTTTAGGTTTTAAGTCCCTGCTCAGACTCGGAGCAGGGGGGGACTGCTAAAAAAAAAAATTGAAGAACCAGCCTGAACTGCTACACCTTTGCCAGGAAACGGGCGGCCCCTGGTTTGTATTCTTGACTTGTCTGGATTCTCTCCAAATCACGTTGCATCAGCTCCCCTAAAGTCAGAGGATGGACTTGCTTGGAGGCCCCAAGGAAGGGGTTTCCTCAGACTTCCGTTGAACTAGTCTTGTTGTAGTGCCTTGAGGAAGAGCACTGTAGACACCCTGTATTAGGTTGAGAGACCTAAGAGACTAGAGTGTGGAGTCTACAGTTGAGGACCTTTTGGGGGCTGCTAAGGAGCAAAAGAGCCCCTTGGTCAGGAGAGCTCCTGGATTGGACAAGAGGGCAGGTCCATCCCCCCACAGCTAGGTTGCTGGTAATGAGGAGAGCAGTGTCAGATGCTTTGGAAGGCAGCAAGAAATCCTCAAGCATAATTCTGGGAGTCAGCATGTTCTGAAAAACTGTTCCACATGGCTGGGACACAACATTGGAAACCCTGCTGCAGTGCTTCCAAAAGACACAAGTTAGTTTAAAAACACAACACTGCTGCTTGTGTGACATATGTAATATCTGCACTGGTGCCCTGAATTTGGGGGGCACATGTAGTCTTAAGGATAACAAGTGTGATCCTAAGGACCACTTCAAGGAGCCTCTGGTGAGTTGGTGCACTTGGGAATCTCAGCACATTGCCACGTGACTACATTACTCCTTCCCCGACCCCTTTAGAGGTGGGGGTGGGGTGTTAGAACAAAATCCTTTCCTGCCTCAGGGAGGGCCTTGACCTCTCGTGGCCCTTTGTGGTGAGGGCACCCATGATGCAATAGGAGCACCGTGCTTTATTCTTCCCTGCTCTACAGGCTGGATGGGAAGTGGGTGGAAAACGTGCTTCCCCTCACCTAGCTCCAGCAGCAAGTGTAGGCTGGTGGGGGAGCCCAAAGAACACATGACCACAGGTACCTTCATGGAGTCAAAATAGAAGGATTTGGGTGTCCTAGGGAATGCAAGGGCACGTGCTTCACAAAGTAAAACACCTGTTTTGGAAAGTAAGTGTGAAATCCTACCAGGATGTAAGAGAAAAGCATCAGAGGGCTGGCCTCTGGCAAAGGAGCAGTCCAGAAGCCACTATGGCTAAAAAAGTTACATATTTTTCTATAGGTGCACCCTGAGGGAGCAGGACACCTGCAGTGTGTAGTGATTGGTTCTGGGTGACACGTGGAGTGACAGTGAGTCCCAGGAAACCCCCATTATACATGGAGAAAAGGCTCCCCCTACATCACCTAGGAGGAAGAATTCATGGGCCTAGCAGAAGCTGGACACCTTTACTATCCACTTTGTGCTCGGGGGGCTTCAAATAAGTTCAGCGTTTAAAGGGCCTTGTCAGTAGTGTATCCTAAGTGGCTGCTAGGAAACCTAGTGTAAAAAAAAAAAAAACATGATATTCAATCTATTGTGACAAGCTGTCATAGCAAATAGTTGAGGCTTACTGACAGTGAATGGCAAATGTGGTTAATAAAATGGGTTATTGGATTCTAATAAAAATAACCTGTATTGCCAAGGGGTAACCCTATCCTATGATTTTGAGCAATCTTACAAAGCAAATAAGGCTGCCTTTTTAATGGATATATCCTTGTGCTCCAGCAGGCCCTATCCCTTCAAAGAACAACACCCCTCAGGCATGCCAAACGTACAAGTGGTTTAGGGTGCATAAAACAAAATTGGTCTAGTTTCGATTTGGGGGTTTGACTACTGGGACCTTTTATTTGGAGAGGACATTTTGCATCCAGGTTAATTTGCAAGGCCCTGTAGGAGAGATTCCAATTGACATTTCCATGTGCCATTTTGTAAATATTTGTAAGTTAACATGCATTTAATTTATGTCCAGAATGATTTCATGTTCTCTGTAGAACTTAAAAATCAGGCCAGATTGAAAATGCCAAACTTTGTTCTACTATTTTACACTTCTTTAAAAATCATAGCACTTCCAGTCCCTTGATAAGGGATTCCTCAATCACGAAGTGCTGCACAAATTTTCATGACTATTAATCCATCTTGGTGTGGTGACAGATTTTTACAGTGACACTGAAATATAGTAAGTATAACAGTAATTTGCACTAGAATCCTTCAAGTAAAGGTTCTCGAACTCTGCTAGAAAGTTATTTGTGGTAGTAGGACTGAGGACTCAGACTTGCCAGATGTCCTGATTCATGCTGGAAGGTGTGTTTAAGCAAGAGACCAAGCTGGTTGCAAGCTAAGACCTTGCATACTGTTCACTGTGATTGTAATGCTTTGTATAGTTTTCCTTTTTCTTTGTTCTGTACTCTTGAAATAGATTTACCATGCCAATGTATATAGTGTATCTGATCTTACTAAAGTCAGTTTTTTTGTTTTTTTTAAAGTAACTCTTCTTTATCAACCTGATGGAACTATTCAGATGAGTAATGGAAATGCCTTATTTTATCCAGCACAAGGCAGCACCTTTGGTAGGAACACTGCACCTTACATAAATTGCCGTGGTTCAGTCAGAGGAGCTGTGAGAGGTGGGAGAGGTTTAGTCAATTCATACCGTTCCCCAAGTGGATACAAAGGTAAGACTTAGAAGTAAGTGGTGAATTTGTTGCTTAATAATGAGCCAGCGAACCAGTTCTGATCTGTGTTGTCATCACTCTTTAAGTAGCTTTTTTTGGGGCATAAATTGTTCCTTCCAATCATACCATTGCTTCTTGTACTGGGCAACTTAACATTTTTTGTATGTGTTTAGCCGTATTAGACATAACCATTTGTTTCCCTAGTGCTCACATAAAACTTTTGAAAAATGAGACCTGCCTTGTGAGAAGGACCTCATGTTCCCAAATTGTGCTTAGTGTTCTAGGATGACTTTTCAGTTGCAAATCCTATTGCACAAAGACTGTGGACGGATTTAAAGGCTTGATGAGACATGGGCAAAAACAATTTGGTACTTCTACTTTCTAAATAAAGAAAAAAAGTTTTTAGCAGTACTTGCACATCAAGGAGCTTGGATAACCTGGGAAGTATTTGCCTACTCAGTGGTTCTTGTTAAGTCTATTTTAAAATGATGAAATAACATTTATACATACGGCTTAACGCTAAAGAATGAAGATTCCTAAGCACTGAATAAAATGAGTTATTTCCCACTGCAACTCATTTTATTGATCTCTGAAGGATGAAAGACTTTGGGGGTTCATTTTGACCTTCTCATACCATTGTGCCTTCCAAAAGCTGAAGTTTTCCCTGCATGGGGTTAATATGACTTACGAGCTTAAAGAAATATAAATGGTTGACCAATTATCAGTTATTGGTTAGTATGTTGCACTAAAAATTTAAAGCGAGTTCATGAAATTATTTTTTGACTAAGACATCTTGGAGTACACATTACAAAAGCTGCAGTCAGGAGAAACTAAATTGTGAAAGTTGACTCAGTGACTGGTGGTCATTGTAAATTATTTAAATGTACACATACAGAACACGTTTTATCCGGTTAAGGTTTAAAGGCTTAAGCATTGTCATTTTAATTGTGGAAACCTAACCTTTATCTACATCTCTATAGGTTACACACACATCTTTGCAGAGGACTCCTTGCCAGTCTAGTTAATTTCAGGCACACAAGCTTGGTTGGGGATTTGATGCAAAAGATGTTGACAAAGTGCTTAAAAATAAAAACTGATTTTTGCACACATGCAAAGACAGAGTGAAATTACTAATTCACTGGACATGAACCTGCCAGTGTAAATAATTGAGAAACGATGCTTTTCATGTGGGAAATCCTTGCTACAGAGAAACACTCTGAAATGAGTGTGACAGAAGGATGCCCTAAACTCTTTCCATCTTTGCTCGTATGCTCCATCTATTTCAATGCATTTCAGACATTTTCGACTGATCTGTTTTGTACATTACCTAACTGCCTCCTTAAGCCATCTTTTAAAAACAAAAGAGAAAACGCTATCGCTTTGAAAATTATTATTTTCAAGTAGGGCAATGGGTTGGAACCTGCCTGCAATCCCCCATTAACATGGTGCAGGATGACTGGATATTGTAAGAGGACATTCATTCTTTGTGCACACTGGTTTTAGTAATGCTGAGGACCACTGTGGGACTTTGAGTATACTGATGGAGAAGCCAGTCTGTATCGGGAGGTTGTAGCTTTCTCTATTCTTTGCCGTGCTTTGTTAGCAGGGCTTGCTTCTCATTGAAACTTTCAGATTGGCTAGTACAAATTATGTTTCAATGAAAAGTAAATTGGATGTGTAGGTACATCTTGGGATATTCTCTCATATGAAGAGGTTAATGTTATATTTAGTAATGAATAACAGGAAACCAGTCAGGAGGATACTTGTTTATTGGCCATCCACTCTCCACAAGTCCCACATCCCCAACATTCCAAGGTAAGCTCTGGGTGGGGGAAACCATTTGCAAAGGGAGCATGGGGGTGACGGAATGTACCAACAAGGTTACAACACACCTCCTTACCTTACAAACCAGAGAACAAATATTAGAAAATTTTCAATTCTGATCTTGCAATGTTGACACAACATAAAGTTCGGAATGGTTATATTTCGGATCTTACAATGTTGTCATAACTCCACCATTGTCCATTGTCCAATTGAACCACATTTTCCAAGACCTTGGCTACTTTGCGAGGGGGGTAGAATTGACTTTTTCGCCAATCCTTCCCACTCCTTTTTACTTGGACCACATCTCCCACCTTCCATAACCGTGGTTTGACCCCATGTTTCTTGTCATACCAAGCCTTGTATCTAGACTGTGATTCAACCTTCCTCGTGGCTCCCTCCATGTCAGGAACTGACTTTTTACCTCCTAACCACCCAGGATTGAACTTGGTGCAAGGCTCCCTCCCACGTAGAGCTATGAAGGGAGAGATACCAGTCACCAAATTGGGGGCAGTGTGATACGCCCACATACACTTGCGTAGGTGAGATTCTACATCCTGACTATTGGCTACCGCTAATTGAATATACTCTTTGATCATTCTGTTGGCCCTCTCCACTAGGCCATTGGCTTTGGGGCAGTAGAGTGCCGTTAACTCATGTTTTATATTTATGTTCTCCAAAAACTCTCATTAACTCAGAGGTAAACTGTACTCCGTTATCAGTGACCAACACTGATGGTATCCCTTCACTTGAAAACACTTCCTTCAGGAATTCCAGCACAGTGTTGGTGTTGACACGATGCACACATTTTTGACTGATCCAGTGTGATGTGTAATCGACGAGCACAATCATGAACCGTTTCTGCACCCCCAAACTGTCCATTGGCCCTGTTATGTCCATGGCTAACTTGTTCCATGGTTTCGAGGGTACTTCCACCGGTGTCAGAGGCGCTTTCCGCAAGGCTTTGAACTTGTCGCTCTTGGCGCAGCACAAACAGTCCTTGACTAGTTGTTCAGCCAATGTGTCCATCTTGGGAAACCAAAAGTTCGCTCTGACCTTGTGTTTGGTGATGCTCCGCCCTAAGCGACCCTCATGCGCCAACTCTATAATTCTTTTCCTGAGACCAGCGGGGGGCACCACTCGGTTTTGGCGGTATACCTTGTCCCCTATGACACACAATTCATTTCTGATCTCCCAGAAATCCTTTAACCCCTCCACGAGGTCATTTCTCTTAGTTGGCCATCCTTCTCTCATGATGGTTTTAAGGACCCTCAAATCCTCATCATCTTCCATGAACTTGTCCCACTCCTCTTCAGTAATGGCCGGATCATCCACTACCATTATAGGGCTGTCCAACATTTCTTCTTGTACTTCATTGCTCAGAGGTGCTCTTGACAAGTAATCAGCAATCGTGTTTTCTTTTCCAGGCACATACTCCACCCTGAAATTGAAATTTTCCAGCCCTAAAATCCATCTGCTGATGCGCGGTGAACAGTTCTCCATTCCTTTTACCGTGAATATAGACGTGAGCGGTTTGTGGTCCGTCCTGATCGTGAAATTCATACCCCATAAGAAGAATTTGAAGTGCTTCACCGCCCAGAAACACGCCAGGGCCTCCTTTTCAATGACGGAATAGTTGAACTCAGCTCTTGTGAGACTCCTGGACGCGAAAGCAATGATGTTCTCCTTCTTGTCTTCTTTGTATGAGGGTGGCACCTAATCCCTTGTTCGACGCATCCGTAGTGAGGATGGTTTTCTTTGTAGGGTCAAAGGTTCCCAACGCCGGTGAGTTCAAAATCTCTTCTTTCAGTTCACTCATGACTCTTCTGTGTTCATCCTCCCATACAAACTCCACCTCCTTTTTTAGGAGGTTACGCAACGGCTCACTTTTGGAAGCATAGTTTTTTATGAACTTCGCCAGGTATTCCATGAGGCCCAAGAAGGACTTGAGTTCCACTTTACTGTTGGGATACGGTGCATCCCTTACAGCACTCATAAGACTGTACTTTGGCCTGAAACCTTCCTCTGAAATGGAATGCCCCAAGTACTCCACTGACTTGACTCTGATTTTGCATTTGTTCCTTTGAACAGTTAACCCTGCATCCATGAGTTTCCGGAATACTGTCTTGAGGGTGAGATTGTGCTCTTCTATGTTGTTCCCATATACCAAGATATCGTCTTGGAAACGCATAGTCCTGTCTACCCCTTCCAGAATCTGTTGCATTATTTTCTGGAAAACCGCCGCCGCTGAAGCCAAGCCGAACGGCATCCTACGGAACATGAACGCTCCTTGAGGGGTTACGAAGGCAGTCAAAGGTCTGGAATCCGGATCCAGGTCCACTTGGTGATAGGCCATGGACAAATCGATGACACTGAAGAATCTGGCGCTCCCCATGGTGCTGAGCATCTCGTTAATCTTTGGCAGGGGGTGCCGTTCCACCCAGATACACTCATTCAAACTGCGAAGGTCCACGCACAACCAAATGCCCTCTCCATTGGCCTTGGCTGCGATAACTACTGGGGCCAACCATTCCGAGCAGTCCACTGGCTGAATGACTCCCATCTCACTTAGCCTATGTAGCTCCTTCTCCAACGGTCCTTTCATTTGGTGGGGTACTGGACGCACCTTGTGGACTACTGGTTTGGCGCCCGATTTAAGTTTGATTTTGTGTTGAAATTCGCGCAGGCATCCTAATTTATCCTTAAACAGTTCATGGAACTCCTCGCAGATGCTGTCGCTACTACTAATCCCTTCAGTCAGTAGCACTTGTTCCTCGCCATTGGGATCCAGAATTATCCCCAGTTCTTTTTGGTGCTGCCAGCCAAGCAAGTTGGATCCTGATTCCACGATGTATACCTTGCCAACGGTCACTCTGTTTTTGAATTGTATGTCCATTTCCTTCATACCAACTAAATCTATGGGTTCCTTGCTGTACCCTGTAGGAGCAATGTCAGGCTTTTCCAAAAAGGACACCACGCCCTCCCCTATGTTCTCGTAATCCTTCTTGTTCAGTAGAGTAAACGGAGAACATGAATCAGCAAACATTGTTACAGCTTTGCCATTTAACAACACTTCACATGATGGATAGATGACATTTACCGAATCAGCAATATCCTTCAACTGTAAAACATATCTTTTCACTCGGTATCACATATTTTATCTCTTTACTCTGGGCCTTCACATGTTCTCTATCATTCTCCTTGGTATGTGCCTCCCCTTCTCTACATACCCTAGCGAAATGCCCTCTCCTGTTGCACCTTTTGCAGGTCACACTTCTGGCAGGGCACTGAGAATAATTTGCAAAATGATTGTTGCTCCCACACCTGTAACACTTTGGTTGGTGACCTTTGTCCCGAGTTCTATAAAAAGGTCCCCCTTTTTCTTTCACCTTGTACACCCCTTCTGACTCCTCCTCATTTTGAATATTAGCAACTACTTCACTGTTGTTCCTCATTTCCTTTACGCATTTAGCTGTGTGTTCAACCGATTTGGCAATCTCAACTGCTTCTCCTAACCCGGGGTTCCGCGAAAGGAGTTTTTCTTGGATACGCGTGTTATTGGTGCAAAGCACCAATTGGTCCCTGATAAGAAGAGAATCAGTGAGATTACCAAATTCACACAGTTGTGACAGACCCCATAACACAGCAATGTAATTTTGAACTGACTCTTGTTTTCCTTGTGCCCTGTTAAAAAACTTATGACGCTCCAACACTACGTTAACTCTATCTCCAAAATGTGTTTCCAACTTCCCCACAGTATTCGCAAAAACATCCACTTCCTCCCCACCAGCATCTACCACAGGTTCTGGCAGTGTCTCGTAAACTTTACGCCCTTGCACACCTAGATTGTGTAGGAGGATGTGCTGCTTACGCAATGCAGAAAAACGTTCCCCCCCCTATAGCTATGATGTACGATTCAAAAAGTTTGAACCACTCTTTCCAACTTATCTCTGGTTCCCCTAGGTCATTTAAAAAGGGAGGAGGTTGACTCATGCTTGCAGCGGCCATCATGGTGGCGTAAAGACCAAGGATAAAGCACAGTTTTTTTTTGTTTTTTTTTTAAACAGGAGCAGACACTAGCTAGCACAGAGAACCGGACAGGGACAGGTGGAACGTTCCCGGGGAAACCCTGGATAAAAAGATCTAAACGGTAAACATTACCCAGCACCAGGTGACCCCATGCATGAACCTGAACCACCCCTGCACCCTCGCATCAACTGCCCACACAACTGTAATTATGATTACACACAGTCCCCCCCCCCCCCAAGAATGAGGGCCAAAGTCACGATCTGATAGGAGGAAGGTCCAAAGCTGGAGTGACCCAAATCAGCAGGTTATTACCAGTCTAGAGAACCCCGCCGAACCAGCCTCCTGGGCGCGATCGGGGAAACGCTGACTCACCCTGGCCGAAGCTGGAGACCACGGCTCCTGATAACAGGCTTCCCTCACGGAGCCGGCCTCCAGAGCGCTGAGCAGGGGAACACTGACTCACCACACAATCTCCTGACTGAAGTGACACTGAGGAAATCTCCACTACGCTCTCGGCTTACACTTCCTGAATCAGGATCCAGCTGTGACGGACGTTGCTCGAGGGAACAGCTTACGATCGTGCCGTTCTGACAGGAGGTGTGCCCAACTCCCGCAGGCAGAATGACGGTACTGCACTTCTCTAGTCAGAGAGATCTCCCACGAAAACGCTCTCGGTTTACATTCCTGAATCTGGATCAGCTGTGACGGACGTTGCTCGAGGGAACCTGACGATCGTGCCCTCAGACAGGAGATGCCCAGACCCGCAGGTGGAATGGCGGTACTGCACTCCTTAAGTCGGTCTACAGAAGGCTTAACACTTCCCTCCCCAGGAACTGCTCGTTACACAGGTCGGCCGCTTCAGTGCACAGCTGACAACCCGGCTTCTGACAGGAGGTGTGCCCCGCACAATGCCGGCACCCAAACGGTATCGCACTCCAGAAACACCCCAGAAGGCAACAACTGCCCGCAGCTTGGAACCAGCACCGCAGCAGCCCTAGCCCGCTAGACATGAACGAGGTGGGCACTCGATCTACTTGTTAGCACACAGTTCCAGCGTGAGGGGAGAAGGGATACGAACCAGCTTCGCCGATACTCCACTTCCCTTTGACAGCCCAGCAGTGTACTATAAGTAGGCAATTTCTTCCGCATACGGATCTCTGGACGCTGGAGAAGCGGAGAACGCGGAGACAGCTCACTCACGCAGGTCTTGTAAAGCAGATGGAGAGAACTCAAAGGGGAGATGACCAATGCTGCCCCCTGCACAGCAAAAGCGTCGCCAGTGTTATATTTAGTAATGAATAACAGGAAACAAGTCAGGAGGATACTTGTTTATTGGCCATCCACTCTCCACAAGTCCCACATCCCCAACATTCCAAGGTAAGCTCTGGGTGGGGGAAACCATTTGCAAAGAGAGCATGGGGGTGACGGAATGTACCAACAAGGTTACAACAGTTAACTACACAATTTATCCTCCTTCCTACATGCAGAACTTGAGATGGAAATAAGTAGGATGAAGTCATCTCCAACATATTTCGGATCGCAGTTGCTTTTCAGTAATGTATGCTGGTGAAGCAGCTCTCAAGGGTTTGACACTCAGGGGTTGGCACACTACCATAAATAGTTTGATTGTATTATATAAAGAAATTAGAGATGGCATTACCAAAATTAAGATCATAGACTTGAGTGGCTCAAATTTAATTTGGTTAATGAATGGGTTGAAAGTTGATTTGGTGAACAGATAATGGTTAGGATTAACTTGCAGAGTTGGTGGTAGCTAGGCACCAAAAGTGAATCAAAATATGGGGCATACATTTTTTTTTAGTAGGTTTGACTACTTAGTTGTGCAGTGCCTAGTGTCGTTAAACGTACTTATGGCATTCAAAAATAGTAGGGTCTTTCCAGTTTTATCAATCTTGACACATGTCTTAAATTGGTTTCTAATGGTCATTTTAAGATCCCTCATCTTTTATCCTACTTGTTCTCTAAAACGTGAGAATACAGCCTTAGTTTAACTCAAGACTAAGGCTAAATCGGACACTTTTGTGAAATCTGTCTCTTCAATCTTTGAAAACTTAAATTCATGAATAATGGTCTTGAAACTGTGAAAATTGTTACACGTTTTCCTAGCTTGAACATGCCTGTAAAATCTTCTAATCTAAAGACATTGTATGTGATCCATTAGTTTCAAAAACCTACCATAGTGCTTTGAGAGAGATGGGATGTTTTTCAAAGTTGGAAGTGGGCACTTCAGCGGAACATGCTGATGTGGAATATGCAACGCTAAGAGTAACTAAACACTGTAGCCTCCCAGGAATCTAGGTAAAGCACTACAAATTTAACATTAAATTCACTTTAACAAGAATTGATCTTACTGGTGAAGGAAGCCACTCAAATTTGCAACAAATGTGAAGAGTTAAGGGTATGTGAAGATCTACTCCGGTTTATATAGAACTGTGGTTCTTGCAGAGGGTTGAGAAATTCTGTTGAAGCTCCTTTGATAAGAAATCAGTAGGAATTGTCAGGCAGTGCTATTTTTTGCTAAGCCTGTAAGAAAGACTCTGAAGTCCCCTTTAATTTTGGCAGACTTATTTTTAAGGGCATCATAATTCAATGTCACAGGTAGTAGGGTTTAATTTGTTATGGGATTATCTTTTTTGGGATGTATTAAATGCTTTGGCTTCATGTTTTTAGCATCAGTCTTTTTGTGAATGGCAAAATTAATTTTCAATTGGAAGAAGTCACTTTATCATTGTACACCCCACAAACCCGATTTTGTGAATTTAATGGAGAGATCAAAATAACGATTATTCAAATTTAAAACAGTGCTTTAATTCATAAAACATTGAGCAGTAGGCAGCAACATTGATCCCAATTGAATTTATTGAACAATTCACAACAAAAAACTAAATGCTGAATCAATTCCAGAAACCACCACCAACGGGTGAAAATTGTGTTTTCCAAGAATCCAGAGATGGATCCAAATTCCAAGATGGAAATTTCTGTTCTGTCTGAATAGTAAAGAGTAGCTGAAAAGTGGCTTTGAAGTGACTGGAAAAAAAGTAAACTCATTTGCATTTCTATAAGTTTATAATGTAATATTTCTCGGTTGCTGCTTCTTGAGATTATTTGGACTCTTAATCTTTCATTAGCTTTCTGAAGAGCATTTACATTCCCTGAAAATCAGTCCTAGTGAACTGGCTGTTTGTTCTTAAAAAGTTAAATATCTGCTCCTTAATAGGTTGACAACACTATCTGCACTCTGACTGGGCACAAACGAGTCGGCTTGGAAGCTCTCCTAAGACAGAAGGCATGACCTGGGGGTGCATCAGTAAAATATTGCATCTTTAAACTCTTATTCTCCTTTATCTCTGCACACAAGGACAAAGGTTTGCTGCCAGAGGTACAAACCTATCAAGGTGCCAAGAGTGGTATAAGGCCGGGAGTGGGCCTCCTGTGATGGGCAGCTGGCAGCTACAGGTTTACATGGTGAGTATGAGGTGCCAAGCAGGCCATCAAAGAGGCGACATAGCAATTTAGTAGTGGTGGCACATGTGGGAAGGTATATTGTGGGTGATCACAAACATAATCTACTTAGTACTTGTCACTTGTGCAGGAAAATTGGTGCCCAGCACCATATTTATATACCTTCGCTAGTCGGCCCCTCGGTTGTCACAGTGGGCCTTTGATCATGCTACAGCTGACAAGTCCTTAGATGTGGCCAGAGCAAGATATGATCAAAATTAGATGTTTCAGGTCTTTCTCTTTTTTTGGGGGGGACTAAGCTATAGCATACTGCCTTGCTTCTTTCCCCTCACTACACCCCATCAATAAATAAGAACATGGAAAATATACGGGGAACCAATCTTGCCCCTTTGAGGGAACCCTGAAACCAGGGTTAAGCAGTTGTAAATGATGAGAAAGGTTGCTTTTGTTCAGGAGCTGTGTATTCAGTTTCCCTGCCTTCTGGCAGCCAACAAAGTTGAAGAGATGTACTTTAAAAAATATATATATTATACATTTCTTTATTGAAATGTTCATTATACATGAAAAGCAAATGTAATGAAATACTAAGTACTCCACAAAGTAGTCCGCTCTGACATAGATATTATATTAAATATCATCCCAAAGGAACAAAAAGAATTGAAGAATGAAAGAAAATAGAAAAAATTAAATCCAATGAGTAACAGAAGAGCCCTCTCGCTTAACAAACAGTTTTAGCAATACCGAAGATAACCTTTCTCCACATATAACATACACCCCAGAAACAAATGAATTAAGTCACCATCCTCAAATTTCATCAACCTCGAAACATTTAATCCCAGACTCTCATCACATATGAAAGCACACTACTCACTATCACAGTTAAGCGGATAAAGAAGTATACTTCACACAAGAGAAAAACAGCTAGCGTTCACATAGGCTCAAAAATGGACCCCAAATCTTGTCCAGTACCTGGATTTGATCTTGGACTCTGTAAATTAGACGTTCATATGTAGCTAATCTGTAAAGTTCAGCTAGCCATTCTTGATGTGAGGGCACATGTGTTGTACGCCAATGCTGCAAAATGCATATCTTAGCCACCATAAGGGCTATCAACATCCATCTACACCAATGAATAGTTGTAGAGATGTACTCGACTTAAATATGAATGCGCTGGCCTCCATGCACTTTCAAACAAAACAAATAGGTTGTGAAGAAAGACCTGTATTCATCCTCTGATAGCAGAGGCCACAGAAATGTTTTAAGGAAGACCAAGATTGAACTCCTATGCATTTCAAGGTGTTTCAGTGGTAAAATAAATGATGGTAGCTTGCCTTTGAGATGCTCTTGCGATCATTAGCTACAAGTAACACTAGACTGGAAGCAGTTGGAGTGGCAAAGAATATGGCCATTTGATGGGTATTGAAGTCTGCAGGAAGCATTCATCACCTTTTCTTCTTTCACCCCCCTTCATGCATCCCTTTTCATTTCTTCCATTAGTCTCTTGTTTGGCAAGGGGATACAGCGTCTAAATGTTGGGCTACTGATTGACCTTAGTTGTCTTTGACAGTTAAACATATAATAGCTGAGGGAGTCTGGAAACGGAAATCCTTGAAATCACGCACAGCCTCCCAACCCCGTTGAATCAAGTTAAATATTTCTCTGATAGTTTTTGACTCGCAGTCTGTTACCATGCCTCAACTGAGGTTAAACTGCTGACCTGGAAAGAAACCACATCAGTTCATAGTGGCGGCTGTGTCCAAGTCCTAACAGTCAACCAAAACTGACTTTTTTCTTTGCCCAAAGTTGATATTCTTTATAAGAGGTCACCACCATTCAGCATTTATCCTTTTGCATAGCAGTGCCACTGCAGCAACCATGACTTCAGTCGCATAGTCCTATATGTTCCTTGCAAGAGTGCTGCATGGGTTATTGTTCCATGAACATTCTGCTTATGGCCTCTCAAATGTTTTCTTTTCTTGGTTTTGTGTTGTCATAGTAAGCATTTTTTGCCTGAGCCAATTTGATTTGTTGTGCCTGGCATCTGTCTTTCAAGGATGATAATTTTGGTGATAATTTGTTATATATTGTTTATGCTGCCCAGGATATTACTATTGATGCACATTTCATTCTAGGCATTCCCTGGGCTATTACACAATGTGACTTAAATTTCAGTTTTAATTTTTATTAGGTTTTGATGGTTACAGAGGAGGGCCTCCATCAGCGACTAATGGGAATTGTGGTCAGCCGCAGTACTCTGCTCGAGAGTATCCAGGAGTGCAGTATGTGCAAAGGGTGAGTACTGGTCTTTCTATTGTTTAAGAAGTTGGACTTGGGCAAAATGCTTCTGGTATCCTAAATTGAGATCGCTCTGTGGCTTAAATTTAACCCCTGAACAAATTATATCAAGGTATTTCCTTGCTACAATTTACTACTATACCTTGTAAATAAGATGAGTGCAGACTGCGATGGGGACATACAGTGCTTTCTGTTCTACAATTGTAAATACCTAAGTGCATTTTATCCCTCTAAGATATTGCAAAGCTTTATAAACCAGTTAACAGCTCCAAGTTTCTGATGGGTACAGAGTGTCCCATAGCTAGGCACCAGAGGTATCTGTTCTTACCCCAGTACTGCTAGCGTCCATGGATATGAACCTCTGTGTGCAGTTGCTTCATATTTATTCAGAACCCAATGTGTCACCTTTCGGCTTATTTGCTGGTTCGCTTTAAAATTCCCTAGGCTATTCTGGATCCTATCATGTAATACGTATTCTGGTTAATTCCAACTTAAATTAAGGGCTCTCACACACAGTATTTCACTAATAGATTTTAATCAAATTTCTTCAATATCTATCTCATCAATCTGTATAATTCAATAGTTAGTGCTTCATCCATATAATACATTTCTATCATACATTTGATCTTGCGCTAATTCTCACCTTTTGAACAGTTTAAGAACCTTCCTTGGGAGCAATGTATTATAAAAATAAACATAGCACACATAAATATCATTCAGTACTTCATATCCGCCATAAAGTTAATCTTATTCATATAAGAGCTTTACTTGACTTATAATCATCAATTCATTTACAATGAACTCATGATCTTCACCAAACACTCAGATACCATAAACACTGTGTTCACTTCCATTTTCGCCACCATCTTGGTAGATTCCACTCCTTTTCAGATCTTAAATTCAGCTGTAATCTTGATAATCCTTTAAGCCAATCCTCTTAATTGACTCTAGAAGACTAATCCACCATGCTGTAATAACCAAATTGTCACATCTCCTCATCTTGATTTCTTAACTTTTTTGCTAATTTTGAATTTCATGTGTGAAACTTTTTTCCCAGGTATCTTTATTGGTTTTTTAACACTTGATGTAATAAATAATTCCATTATTACAATGCAGCAGTGTATTCTGACTACCTTTTATACCTGTATTGCCCAGCAAGTACTGCTAGGTCCAAGGTAATAAGGGAAAAAAAGTTATACAGCAAACTAAACAACCAATGCAACATTCAAAACTTTGTCATGACTGTTAATATCAAACCTTCTCTGGGTTTGCTGAGGGATGGGTCATAGCATTTGCTATGCTCTTTAATAACCTCTATATTGGCTGGTCTGTTTCTTTGTTTTACGCATGTTTTAGCTTTGATACAGTCCCGTTTGTCAGGGGGCTTGAGGAAGGTGGGGAAACTTAGAGGCAGAGTTGTGGAAATAAAGAATGCTGTGGTGCATCACTTATTGCCCCTTTTGTTCATTCTTGTTTCGAAGAAGACTGTCAACACTCAGTTTAAAAGCCCACTCGTGTGCTGGTCTTCATCGTGGTTTAAGTGTGAAACATTATGGTACTTTTCCAGAAACTGTTTTACAAGATTTCTCCTTTTATCTTTTGGTTGAATTGTGGACTGATGTTAATTGATTATGAATAGCTTTTTCAATTTTCTAGAAAGTTGGCTAATGTGCACTCTTCCACTTGGACATGTGATAAAATAAACCACATTATTTGACTCAAGTTACAAAAGGACTTTGCTTCTTACTCTGTGTGCGACTATCACAGTAACAAACCAGAAGCTTTGCACGACAGGAGGTAGTATATAGTTCGGACAGGGTCTCAATAGATCCAGAGGGATTCTGTCTTGTAAAACAAGTCTTATTCAAAAGAACCTTTTTAAATACAAAAAGATGCAGTGTCCTTGCCCATGCGAGTTGGCATGGTTCATCAAATGTTTCGATGCCTCAAGTGGCCAAGATCAAGGTTTGCTAAGGGTTGAGCTCCTGTCGAAGCTGGAGCTCTTCATTTTTTTCCCCTTTTGAGTGCCTCTTTTGTGGTGTCTCGCACCCAGACCTAACACATTGTAAGGTAGGTATATCTGAAAGAGACAAATGGTTATGGATTCCTCACCTTAGAATTACCCCCAGGTGTCAGACTGGATCCAGAGAATTTTTTCCTCAGCAGTACCCCTGCGTGTCGATAGGTGGCGTCGGTCGACTCCACGTTCGTCGTTGGCGTCGTGGTTGCTGGAATGACGTTGCGGTATCTACTTAGATGCCGCCCTAGTGCGCTGACGTCCGTTCTTTCTTTTTCCGCGCCAGCAAGCGCAGATCCGGAGAGGGCGGTACCTCGAGTCACTTTTTTACTCCGTTTTTGCACCTTTCACGACCTCTTTTTTGAGTCATTCGACTCCTGGTGCATGGAGGGATGTCGCGTTGGACCGGCTTCAAGGCTTGTGACTCTTGTCGCAAATTGATGTCTGTCACGGACCCGCACCTCGTGTGCCTTTGGTGCTTGGAGCGCGACCATGACCCAAAGTCGTGCTCTGACTGCCGGGCCATGAACCGGAAGTCTTTGCGGGAGCAGTCCCGAAAGCTTCTCGAGGACTGGAAGTCCGCTCTGTGCCACCACTCGTCATCGAAGTCTTCGGATAAGTCGAAGCACAAAAAGGCGAAGAAGCATCGTCGCTCTTCGTGTTCTCCCCGTCCGTTGGCCGACCCGATGCGGGAAACGGAAGGTAGTCGTCCGGCTCCGCCCGCGCAGCCTGTTGGGTCGACTCCGGCCTTGCCTCCCTTTCCGGGAGCTGGAGCGACCCCTGCCCAGCTTTGCCACTTATACGAAGCCTTGCATTTCATCTTTGGGCAGCCCGACTCCGCCGGCGCGCCCTCGGTTGGGGGCTCTAGGCCTCCGATGCCGGAGGCTTCGGCTCTGGTGCCGCAGGCCCCAAGGATCCAGGCCTGGATCCGGATCAGCGCCGGTCGACCTCATGACACCTCCGGCGCCGAATCCAGTGACTACACCTCCGCCCCCTTGATGAGGACACGGAGCCGGACCTACGTAGTCCGACGTCGGGACTGTCGCCGCCTGGTACTTTTGTACCCCTGTTCTCCCCTACCACCCTGAGTGGCTACTAGGAGAGGGTGAGGAGGACTGGGAGGGGTCTGTGGACCCTCTTGCAGACCAGTTAGAGGAACCGGACTGGAGAGAGGAGTTGGGTGATGCCAGTGGTCTGGACACCTCCCCAGACCTTGGCATGCTTTCTCCCCCTACCGTGGCTACGGAGGAGGGTGCATCTTACGCAGTGGTGTTGCGTGGGGCGGCCGAGGCCTTAAACCTCGAGCTTCCTACGGTGGCGGTCAGGACTAACCACCTGACCGAGGTGCTTTAGCCTGCAGCGGCCTCTTCGGAGCCCATGCTGCCGTTCAATGAGGCCCTCACGGGCATCCTTTTGGGCACTTGGTCCAAGCCCAACATAGGGGCTCCTGTGGAAAGGATGATTGCCCGACGCCACCGCCTTGCCCCGGGCGACCCCATTTTCCTCTCACCACCCCACCCCTGAGAGCTTGGTAGTCCAAGCCTCGACTTCCAAGGGTGCATTCCCTAATGCACATCCTGATAGGGAATCCAAGAAGCTGGACCACCTTGGAGGAGGCCCGGGCCATGCTCTTCCGTGCAGTTGCCGAAGGGAGAGACGCAGCGAAGTCCGCCATCCGATGTGGGCTGGACACCGCCGACTCACTAGGCAGGACGATTTCCACGTCGGTAGCCCTTAGACGCTACGCCTGGTTAAGGTCTACTGGCTTTTCGGGTGATGTCCAAGCTACGCTTTTGGACATGCCCTTTGATGGCCGTCGCTTGTTTGGCGACAAGGCGGACAACGCGCTTGAGCGTTTTAAGGACTCCAGGGTTACGGTCAGGTCCTTGGGCCTCGCATCCACCTCCCGCCCACGCGCAGTCTGCCTTTCGCACCTTTTGTGGCTACGGAAGGGGTGCCCCACCACGTTCCGCCCAGAGCCACAGGCCTGCGCAAGCTGTCCAGCCTTTGCATGGCTGGGGATGTGGGACCCACCGTCGGTCTGGGGGCCATCAGGCAGGCCAGTCCACCAGTTCCCCCTCTGCAGCAGCCTCCAAGCCCTCCTAGTCCGACCTTTCAGGGCCACCTTTTGTCAGTGGGCGGCAGGATTCACCATCACCTCACCCACTCGCTCAACATCACGTCAGACAGGTGGGTTTTGCAGATAGTCCGAAGGGGCTACTCCCTCCCCTTCGAGACTACCCCTCCACCTCAGACCCATTGCATGTCGGAGGATCACTTGGCCCTTCTCCAGCAGGAAGTTACTGCTCTCTTGGCCAAGGGAGCCATTAAGCGAGTTCCTGTCCCAGAAGTAGGTCGTGGTTGTTATTCCCACTACTTTCTGGTGCCCAAGGAGGACAAGGGCCTGCGTCCTATCTTGGATCTTCGGAACGTCAACCGCTTCCTCCGGAAGGAGAAGTTCAAAATGTTGACACTGGCTCAGGCCCTGTCTGCTCTCGACCCTGGAGACTGGATGGTAGCGTTGGACTTGCAGGACGCTTATTTTCACAACCCCGTCCTGCCGGCCCATCGGCATTACCTATGGTAGGTCACGAGCACTTTCAGAGTACTGTGCTCCCCTTCGGCCTTACCAGCGCCCCTCGGGTGTTCACGAAAGTGATGGCGGTGGTCACAGCTCAACTGCGCAGATCAGGGGTGCCAGTCTTCCCCTATCTCGACGACTGGCTGTTGAAGGCGGGCTCGCCCCAGGCTGTCGTCTCCCACCTCCAGACTACTGCCGACCTCTTGCATTCACTGGGGTTCACCATCAATGTGCCAAAGTCACACCTGATTCCCTCTCAGAAGCTCCTTTTCATCAGAGCGGTTCTGGACACAGCGCAGTTTCGGGCTTATCCTCCCGAGCAGCGAGTCTGGGATATTCGGGCTATGATTCCGATCTTTCAGCCTCTATCCTGGGTTTCGGTCAGAATGACCCTGAGGCTACTGGGCTTCATGGCCTCCTGCATCCTGCTGGTGGACTATGCCAGGTGGCATATGCGGGCTCTGCAGTGGGACCTGAAGTTCCAGTGTGCACAGCATCAGGGGAATCTTTCAGATTGCGTCCAGATCTCGGAGGGCACTGCACGTCAATTGCAGTTGTGGCTAACGAACCGGGATTGGGTCAACGGCAGATCCCTCTCCCTCCCCCAACCAGAGTTCACAGTGGTGACAGATGCATCACTGCTGGGGTGGTGCGGCCACATGGGAGAGGCGGAGATCAGAGGCCTCTGGTCTCTGGCTGAGTCCGGACTCTATATCAACCTTCTGGAGCTTCGGGCGATTCGTCTTGCACTAAAGGCATTCCTTCCCTATGTCACGGGAAGAGTAGTGCAGGTGTTCATGGACAACACCACCGCCATGTGGTACTGCAACAAACAGGGCAGGGTGGGGTCGTGGACCCTATGTCAAGAGGATCTCCGCCTTTGGACATGGTTGGAACATCAGGGCATATCTCTGGTGGTTCAACACCTGACAGGTTCTCTGAACGCCAGGGCGGACGAGCTCAGCCGCAGGTGCATGATGGATCACGAATGGCATCTTCACTCGGAGGTGGTGCAAGGTCTCTTTCAGCAGTGGGGAGAGCCTTGGTTAGATCTATTCGCCACCGAAGAGAACGTGCAATGTCAGCAGTTCTGCGCATTGGAATTTCCAATGCGGCACTCGCTAGGCGATGCTTTTCGTTTCGAGTGGAGTTGCGGTCTCCTTCCCGCCTATACCACTTCTGCCCAGAGTGCTGAAGAAGATAAAGTACGACCGGGCCCAAGTCATTTTTGTAGCCCCGGATTGGCCACGAAGAGTCTGGTATCCCGAGCTATTACACATGGCCATCGATCCTCCGATCAGACTCCCTCTTCGGGAGGATCTTCTGTCGCAGCAGCAGGGGACTGTTGCGTGGAGATTGAGCGGCGACAGTTGACAGCTTTCGACCTTCCTCCCGAAGTCTGTAATGTTATCTTGGCAGCCAGGCGTCCCTCCACCAAAACGGTATATGCCTGTAGATGGAACAGGTTTGTGGCATGGTGCGCAGTAAAGGCTGTGGATCCCCTTTCTGCACCACTTTCAGAGGTTCTCCTCTTCATTCTTTCTTTGGACCAGCAGGGCTCTGCTCTGGGCACTCTCAAAGGCTATCTTTCGGCCATTTCGGCCTTCCTTCGGCTGCTGACCAGCCTTCTCTTTTCATGTCCCCTATTGTAAATCGCTTCCTTAAGGGCATTACTCACTTGTTTCCTCCAACTCCTTTCGTGATGCCCCAGTGGGACTTGAACCTGGTTCTTACTTATCTATGTGTGCTCCTTTCGAGCCGCTACATAACTGTCCTCTCAGACTCCTGACCCTTAAAACTGCCTTTCTGGTTGCCATCACCTCTGCTCGCAGGGTGAGTGAGCTACAAGCCCTTTCTTCTAAGCCTCCTTTTCTGGCTGTTCATCCAGGCAAAGTTGTCCTCTGCACTAGGCCTTCTTTCCTTCCCAAAGTGGTTACCTCTTTCCATATAGGACAGACCATCACTTTGCCCGCCTTCTTTCCGCATCCTTCTAAAGAGGAAGAGCGGCTCCACCGTCTGGATCCAAAACGTGCGCTTTCGTTCTATCTGGATCGCACAAAACAATTCCGGGTGGATGACCAGCTCTTTGTTGGTAATGTGGGCGCCAAGAAAGGTCGGGCCGTGCAAAAACGAACCATCTCCCGATGGGTCGTTTGCATCAAAATCTGCTATTCCTTAGCGAAAAAGGAACCTCCAGTGGGGTTGCGTGCCCATTCCACCAGGGCGACGGCAGCCACTACTGCTTTGGGTTGTAGAGTTCCCCTTCTTGACATCTGCCAGGCAGCTATGTGGGCTTCACTGCACACGTTTACCAAACACTACTGCCTGGACAGCCAATTCCGGAGAGACTGTTTCTTCGGCCGTTCGGTTCTCCAGGACTTTCTGGTGTGAACTTGGTTCACAGACCCACCACCGGGATTGGTATTGCTGGGGTATCTATTCTAAGGTGAGGAATCCATAACTAATTGTCTCTTTCAGATGAACAAGTTACTTACCTTCGGTAACGATATATCGGTAAGAGACCTAGATTAGTTATGGATTCCTCACCGCCCCACCCATCCTCCCCATTCTCCGAACTGACTTCTAGGGTAAGGGACTCACTTTACAGGGCCCTAGTTTTGTGCACCAGTGGTCAGTATCTTGCATGGCTCTGCGCTTCTGGCATGGAATCTTGTGTGAAGAACTGACAGCGCGCGAGGGCGGCGTCTAAGTAGATACCGCGACGTCATTCCAGCGACCACGACGAACGTGGAGTCGACCGACGCCACCTATAGAAGCGCAGGGGTACTGCTAAGGAAAAAATTCTCCAGATCCAGTCTGACACCTTGGTGTAATTCTAAGGTGAGGAATCCATAACTAATCTATGTCTCTTACAGATATATCGTTACCGAAGGTAAGTAACTTGTTCTTTAGAACTGCTTTAATGGGCCCTTTAGTATAAAAACGAGAGGGCAAGTTTCAACCCTTAATGTCTACTAATTGGCATGTTTCAAGCCTAGTGTAGCTCTAAGTCTGTGGCATTTCATGAGGACTGAGTAGCCCATAATTCCCTACACTTGCTCAGACAACCTCAGTTAATGAATGTTAAGATGTGTGTGGGGTAAAAATGTATGTGGTCTTAAGATCAACCCAGTCATTACCTTGTCCTAAATATCAAGACCCACTAGACCCACAATTAAACCTGCGACAATGAAACATAGACAAGGTATTGTTGGTTCATTTTCCCTCAAGTGATTGTTGGAAGGATACACCGTCTCCCAAAGGAGGATTTCCCATGTTACTGTACTTGCTGGCAGTGAGAACAAATGTGGTCTCTAAAAAAACAACCAAGGGCATCATGCAAGTTTAAAGATTACGGTCACCTGAAAATGCAAAATGTTCAGTGCTTGAAATGCCTGTTTTTTAAGTAGCATAAACATATGTTGTCAAAGCTACTCATATCATGACCGTAGTAGAAAAGGCCCTATTGGAGGGAGCTGCCATAACCTAGTCAGAGAAGGTAAAGAAGATTATGCATACCAGCTGGAATAATTTGTACTTTCCTTCCTCAAAAAGGTCAAAGGCAGATTTGCCAGGCCGTGACACTCTTCTCCCACTTGAACTGTGCAGACTGACACTGTACTGGCTGTGTTTAGCAAGCCAAATTTGTCTTCCACTAGGACGCGCGGACATGTGATTGGGCAGTGGAGCACACTATCATATGATCAGAGCTATAAACACTAACAAAGCGCTCCAACACCTTTTGCTATGTGATTACACTGTCGCGGCTCAGGAGGAAGAGTGGGAGGGGGGGCTATTTCCTGCCCTCTCCGTGATTTGAGTGTGCAGTGTGGCATTGCGTAATGTCATTGCTATCTTTGGCCTAATAAAAACACTCCAGCTGTAGTAGGGCCCTGGCTTCACCTCCTGGTGCACGGCGGGCTGTGCTTTATGGCAGGCATGGAGGGAGGGAGGGATGGTCTCGGCTGCAGCTCCGGCCTTGTACAGTGCCCCTGCTATTACTAGTGAGCAAAAGGCACTGAGGTGGTGGTGGTATTGGTGGTGGCGGCATTGGTGGTATTGGTGGTGGCGGCATTGGTGGTATTGGTGGTGGCGGCATTGGTGGTATTGGTGGTGGCGGCATTGGTGGTATTTGTGGTGGCGGCATTGGTGGTATTGGTGGTGGCTGCATTGGTGGTAGTGGTGGTGGTGGTGGTGGTGGTGATATTGGTGGTGGTGGCATATTGGTGGTGGTGGCATATTGGTGGTGGTGGCAGTATTGGTGGTGGTGGCAGTATTGGTGGTGGTGGCAGTATTGGTGGTGGTGGCAGTATTGGTGGTGGTGGCAGTATTGGTGGTGGTGGCAGTATTGGTGGTGGTGGCAGTATTGGTGGTGGTGGCAGTATTGGTGGTGGTGGCGGTATTGGTGGTGGTGGCGGTATTGGTGGTGGTGGCGGTATTGGTGGTGGTGGCGGTATTGGTGGTGGTGGCGGTATTGGTGGTGGCGGCGGTATTGGTGGTGGCGGCGGTATTGGTGGTGGCGGCGGTATTGGTGGTGGCGGTGGTATTGGTGGTGGCGGTATTGGTGGCGGTATTGGCGGCGGTATTGGCGGCAGCGGTCTACTAACAGATACTCTACTACCATATACTCACTTGGGCCCATACAACTCGTTTCCGCTGCGCTCTAGGTAAACCACTGGAGTTTATTAGTTTTATATGTTGCTCATACCTCAGGATCTAGTTATTACTACTTTAACTAAACCTTCTGCTGATCAAACAGTTCTTTTCCTCTGGTCAATGGACCAGTTAGGTAAAACTAGTTGATGGCGATAATTGACATCACTTATTATGCATTTAATAAGTATAAAATAATGACACTCAATAAGTTTTTAAATCTTTATCTAAAATTAGGGGTTTTGAACCATCTCAAAGCGTTTCAGTACATACACCTTCATTCGCGTGGAGTGCCAATTCAAAAATATTTCCGATAACATTTATCAATTCAGATCCACACAATAACTTTGCTCAGAAAGAAGAGGATAGAGACAGAAGAGCATTTATCAAAAGATGAATTTCATAATTACCAAAGTATGGTGTGAAGACCAACCCCCTGGCCAAAGGGCTGGTAAGGGTCTCCCGGTGACAGATCAGGAGACAAAGGCTTCAGGACAGGAATCAGGACAGGATACTTTCTCTCTAATTACCGACGGCTACGTCGCACCCCTCTCTGGTACTCTCTTCCTCCTCGTGGTTCTTCCGTGATTCCTCTAAACCCACCCAAATTAAGTAGATGGTTCTGCATTCGGTTTCTTCATCGGCATTTCAGAGCACCACCCCGATGTCAGGCTTCTTCAAGGCGCAAAGCTCGCTTAACCCGACTTGACTCTCGAATTCTCGACCCCCGAACTTCCTCAAAGGCAAATGCCCACAAAGTCAATACCCCTTCTAACTAAACTACCTCAATTATACCTTTCCTTAGACTGGTACAACCCATTAATGTTTCTTTTGCACAGAATACTAACTTCTGATTGGACAGGCGAGGGGGGATGATCATCACACCACACTTATACTTCATTTATTTTCCCTTAACCATTGTTTCCAAACTCCTCCCTTCAAACTTTATTCCGCCCTTCCTTTCCCATACATCTTTAAACTTTATTAAATACATTTGTAACTGATTTCTTGAATAAGTTCCTTCATATGAACTCTTCGCCCTCATGTTCCCAGGGCACATCTCCGCCGACCTTGGACTCGTGTCAAATCCTTAGTCATCTCCCAAGCTCCCGTATCAGGGCGCATGCGTCGCGCCATATTGGTCTGCTCGACTCGGACAACTTTAACAGGCCCAAATATGCACTAATAATAAAGTCGAAAAGGAAAAATGTTATTCTCAAAAATAAATGGTTTCACTGTATACCTCCAACCTCTACTCTATCCCATACCAATTGTTATTTCTCTCTCTGCATTTGCGTTAGTTATAAACCCATTTCTAAATTCAGCAAAACAGGTGCCATGCATGTGAGCTTTCAAGCGGCCATTTTATAGCTCTTTGCGCAAGCACCAGAATTTCCCTCCAAGCGAAAGCACGTCATACTACGTAGATGTAGCAGACACATGCGCAGTAAAGATCCCATGTTAAATGCGTTCCAGTCCTACGTCTGTTATTTGCAGTTAGTAAACACATAGGCAAGCTTCATTCTTATCCCGCATATAGTGTAAAATGGATATTATTAATTACGAGACATATCGTTAGTAATTCGTTAGTAAGTTAAATCGAGAGGATTGCTTCCGAGCAAGTCTCGTGTCCGAGTCCTTGCTCCATCAATCCCCTCTGATGGCATATTAAGCCATCACAAAATTCCATCCATCCCAGATATCAACTTTAGCGCTTCTCAGTTTTCTCTAATTGGCCTCCCAACTTTTCATCAACTGTAATTTCCTTTTAAATCTTGCATCTTCTTGTATAACCTCCCTTTCATTTCTTCCAAGCGTATTTCTTCATACTTTCTTTTTCGTGTCTGTCCCTTTCCTTTCTTGTTCAAGTGTACTTTTCCTTTCGTACCTTTTCTACAACATCTATATATAATCATTATTAACATCACTATTGTTATTATCATCACTAAAGGTATCATTATTTGACCTAGAAAACTTTTCCCAAACCCAACAAACCATTTCCCTATTGATGTTATACTTTTTGTTAGTCTTCCCCACTCATTGTCAACCTCCAGTTGGGTCAAATCTTTATGCATTCTCGTAATATTTTCAATATATCCTTTAATTTCTCTGCTCTTATCCGGAATATAAGTGCAGCAATGCTGAACTTTCAACATGCCACAAACTCCACCTTCTTTTGCCAACAATGTCAAGAGCAAGACGGTTCTGTAAAACCATTGATCTAATTGCAACCATTTCTGTGTTAATCATTAAAAATCCTCCTGCAGTATCTGTAGAAAGACGATCAACTATGGTTTATAACTTACAAATTTTCTGTGAGTTTAAAATGACTCCAACTGAGGGTATCAGTGCACTAAAAATATCTCCTACAATTTCAGAAAAACTAGCCCTTCTTCGTGTTAGTCCATTAGAAATTCCATTGGTTCCACTGATTTTATCTACATGGTAAATTTTTGGAAAACCTATTCCAAAATAACAGCTTCCGTACCATCTTGCAGGTAACCTGTAGTAGGCATTATTCCCACATACATAATATACTCCTGGAAACACAGGATCAGTTCCCCCTTTTAGTCCCCATCCTCCTAATAGGAAGTTATGTTCACATTCACTGGAACCAATGTAATTATTGTTATAATCTGTCTTTAATCTATGGAGGCAGAATTTTCCCCTTTTCACAAAGTCCAGGGACATCGCAGCATGAGCCTTGCCACTTGCATAGATTCCCTCCTTCCCAGCCCATGGAGGTACATGGGTTTTCTGTGTAGTTCCCTTCTTCATTAAATCCTGTCTCCTTTCTTCTACTAAATCTAAAAACTTTTTCTTCTTTTCTTAATGTACATGTTAGATTGTCTTCGTGTGCCTGAACTAAATCTATTGAACTCATGGTTATGAAAAATTCACCCATAAATCGTGCATTTTTACTACTAACTACTGGATTCATATTCTTTCTAATAGGAAGTTCAGGAAATATTACATCTAAGTTAGAATAAAAATACTGCAATTTCCCTGTAGTGTAAAATAAACTTGACAAAATACTACATGACACACCATACGTTAAAGGTATATGGTGATACGTCATCCCTTCTGATACTGATGAGGGCAACTTCATACATACATAGCAGTTGTTAATTTGCATAGTGCTAACCTACTGAAATAATGATTTAATAAACACATTAGAGGACGTATTATAGTCTGATTCATTATGATAATTTGCCTCATCTTCCACTCCTATTTCTATTTTAGTTTCTCTTAATCTATCTACTTTAACATTAATATCTGTATTATTTTTGTCACTTGTTTCCATTATCATAGGTACTCCTACTGTTAGGAATAACCATCCTAATATCGCTAATAAAATACTACAAAAATAAAATCTAAGACACTTTCTTTTAACGCCACATTTTGGTTTTCCGATAACTTCATTGTCGGCCATTTTGTCTCTTGAGAATTTTTCTCTTATTTTTTTTTTCTTTACAGTCTTTTTGTCTTTTTATTCTTAAGGAGGTTTCAATTGGCTTTCGTCAATTTGTGCAATATGGACTTCAGTCTCATCAGTCAGATCCAGGGACTCAAATTCTTCAAGAATGACGTACGTCCACTCTGGAGCTTTGTACTTTGTTTAAATTTCTCAATCTTGGGCTTCTTCGAGTTATTTTTGCTAATGTTTGTTTAGGTCTTGTTTGACTTGTGATTTCATTCACTTGTTCTGGTTTCTTTTCAGATTTTCTCAGGTGATATTTTAGTTTCTTTACTCCAGTTGGCCAATCGTCTCCTTTTCTGACTCTTTTGATTTGTACTGCTTTTTCACCTTCCTTATCTCCTTGCAAAGTTAGTTTCATTTCATTTATTCTGGGCACAATCTGTTCTATTTCTCTGTTTTCTGTGCTTGTACCTTCTTTTGCTTCTTCCTGCTCAGGTTCTACTGTTTTGTTCTACTTCTTCCTGAGCTTGTTCTTCTAATTCTGTCTGATCCTGCTCAGGTCTTACTTCAAATATTTCTTCTTCTGCCTGAGTTTGTTCTTCTAACTATCTGGTCCGGTTCAGGTCTTAACTCAAACCTTTCTTCTTCTGCCTGAACGTGTTCTTCTCTTTTTCCCTCCTCAGGTTTGTTTGTCTTTTTCTGTTTTTACCCGAGTGTGTTCTTCTTCCCCGATCTCTTCCTGACTACTTTCCTGACTTTTCAGCTCTGTTGTTCTTCTGGTTTCAATGGCATTATCAATTACTTCAATCACTGGGATCCATTCTTCCTGACTTAACTCTGGCTGCTCATCATATGGTTGTCTTTCGGAATCTATCACTCTAGATTCTCCAATTTTACAGTTTACAACTCCTGATGCTTCAGCCTGCTCAGTCAGTGGTGGCTCTTGTTGATCAAATGGGCTCGGTACTCTTCTGGTATGACTAGCGTGAATCCAATTGGGCAAACCTGCACACTTCACTGCTGTGGTAGTGACTAGTATGACTTGCCTTGGTTTGTCCCACCTTGGTGCTAGACACGATTTTCTTGCGTGTTTCTTCACTAGCACCCAATCTCCAGGATTCAAATCATGCGCTAGATCTGGCTGTCTGGGTGCAAAGGAATAGAAAAGAACGCTTGGCACAAATCAATACTGTGAACCATCCTACATTCCATGGTATCTGATAAAGGATCACTGCTGGATTTGGCACAATTGGACAACAGGGAATTACAATCTTATTTATTTTCCTCAGGTCTTGTACTATTCTGTATTTCCCGCTAGGCTTTTTCAATCCCATTATTGGTGAATTACAGGGACTACCCATCACTTCTTTCAGAATGCCTTATTTAACCATCTGTTCAATTTCTGGGATAATTCCGGCTTTTACTTCTGCACTCATTTTGTACTGTCGGGTATTTGGATACACTGCACCTTCCTTTACTGTCACTTTAACTGGGTCTATATTTTTCATTAGCCCAATATCTTTCCCTGTAAAATCCCACACTTCTGGATTAACTGTGGTTCTCAACTCTTCTGGTAATTCATTTTCAGTTATCAGTGAAAACATTTCATCTACTTCTGTTCCCTGCTTGGCCAGCATCATCTTGTATGCCACATCTTCATCAGGGGTTTGGAAAGCGACACCATCCGGTGTACAATAGATCGTGCAGTTCATCTTGCACAATAGATCTCTATTCCCAACAGATTTACAGGACTGGAATCGCAAACTACAAATCGATGCATTTCTTTGAAGTTTCCAATGTGCACCTCCATTGGCTTTGTGATTGGTGTTCTAATCTGTTGGTTAGATACACCTACAACTTGGATTGTCTCTCCCGAGAGGGGTAGGTTTGGGATGTCTGCTGTTCTCACAGTAGACCTGGTAGCACCAGTATCCAATAGGAAAGTAATGTCTTTACCTTCTACTCTCCCATCAACAAATGGACCTGACTGATCTACCGGCAAGGATGCGCCAAGCACGCACTCCTCTTCCTCCCCCCTAAGGCACCGTCATTGTGTAGTATCTGAACATACCTCATCATTCTGCAAAAAATATTGAGCAATTGTTCTATTATTCTTACCACTTTCTCCTTGAAATCCGGTGTTCGTACTGAAACTCTGCTGGTTCATAAAATTTGGCATAGGAGTTGGTGGTACCTGATATTGTGGAGTGACTACCTGTTGCTGCTGATTCATAAGTACTTCATTGTGCATCTGTGGGATTAAATTTTGATTTGGCCCATTATTATTCTTGTTATTCTGAGTACTCTTACACTCGTTCTTCCAATGTCCAAGCTTTCCGCACGCATGACAAGGGAACTTCTTTTTCGCTTCTTCTCTGTCCATTCGCCCTTTAAATCTATTACCATTCGTTCATTGATTATTCTGACTTTGTTCTTTTACTGGATTATTATTTTGCTCATTTGTCTTCTCTTCCTGCTGCTCTGCTAATTTAACTTGAGCCCACATCATTTTCTCTTTCAGCTTCCTTGGCCTGGCCTCTGTCATCTCCGCAAGATCCGAAGCCACCGAAGTCATCTGCGGCGTTCCACAAGGATCCTCACTCAGCCCGACCCTCTTCAACGTCTACATGAGCCCCCTCGCAGCCATCGCACGCCGACACAACCTCAACATCATCTCCTACGCCGACGACACCCAGCTGATCCTCTCCCTCACCAACGACCCCACCACCGCCAGAGCCAACCTACACGACGGGATGAGAGACGTCGCCGACTGGATGAGGAACAGCCGCCTTAAACTGAACTCAGACAAGACGGAAGTCCTCATCCTGGGCTCATCACCCTCCGCCTGGGACGACTCCTGGTGGCCCCCGGCCCTGGGCACCGCACCCAAGCCAACGGACCACGCACGCAACCTGGGCTTCATCCTGGACTCCTCCCTGTCGATGACCAGACAAGTCAACGCCGTCTCATCTTCATGCTTCAACACCCTGCGCATGCTCCGCAAGATCTTCAGATGGATCCCCACTGAAACCAGGAAGACCGTCACCCAGGCACTCGTCACCAGCCGACTGGACTATGGGAACACCCTCTACGCCGGAACCACAGCCAAACTTCAAAAGAGACTCCAGCGCATCCAGAACGCCTCCGCACGACTCATCCTGGACATCCCCCGACACAGCCACATCACCGTACACCTGAAAGACCTGCACTGGCTCCCCGTCAGCAAGAGAATCACGTTCAGACTCCTCACCCACGCACACAAGGCCCTCCACGACCTGGGCCCAAAGTACCTCAACGACCGCATGTCCTTCTACACGCCCACACGCCAGCTACGATCAACCAGCCACGCCCTCGCCACCGTACCACGCATCCGCAGAACCACCGCCGGAGGAAGATCCTTCTCCTACCTGGCGGCCAAGACCTGGAACTCCCTCCCCACTCACCTTCGGCGAACCCAGGACCATCTCGCCTTCAGGAAGCAGCTCAAGACCTGGCTGTTCGAGCAGTAACTTACCCCCTCCCCCAGCGCCTTGAGACCCTCCCGGGTGAGTAGCGCGCTCTATAAATGCCGTGATTGATTGATTGATATTTCGCGTACTTCAAACTTTCATCCACCGTTTTACTTTGCCAGCACAACATGTGCTGGTGTATCATCTGACTAATTTCCGGTTTCAAGCCATATACAAACCGATACACAAAATGTCCCATATCTTTGTCACCAATGTTCTCAAAACCACTATACTGCTTGAACACCTGCAACAATCGCTCATAATACGCATGTACAGATTCATTCGGTTCCTGTGTTCTATCTATTTTTACCCAATCTGTTTCTTTAGGAGGGATTTTCCCTTTCAAGTATGTAATCACTTGATGATACTTTTTCATCACTTCTTCTGGCGGTGCTCCTGTTTTTGCATCTCTAGGATACTCCTCATTAGGCCAATCAATTGTGATTTTACATTCTGTCCATAAATCAGCAGGTACTACTATGTCAAATAGACCATCCAGATCTTTCAGTAACACCTTTGAGACCTTTACAAACCTCTCTACCTGTTTGTACCACTCAACTGGCTTTTCTCTCAGTTTTGGCAAATCATTTTTAAATGATAAAATATCTTGTCTACTCCAAGGGACATGAACATATCCTCCTCCAGGAACCTCTCTCATTGGACACAACCTCTCTACTTTTCCTGTTTCTCTCACTGGAAATGCAGCTATTGCCTCTCTTGCCTGAACTTCTTCTTTCTTCCTTATACACCTAATCCTCCATTTATCAATGTCTCCCCGTTTCCGCAAAATGTTAATTAATTCTTTTATCTGCAACCTTTTTCCTGAAGCATTCACACTTTCTAAGTCTTTATTAGTAAAATCCACTCGATAGGGTTTCTGTAACAATTTTGACTTCCCTATATCTATTCCAATCTCTGAAGCAACTTCAGTTACTCTTTCATGAAATAGTCTTGCTCTCCTGGTTATACTCTTACATAGAAACAACAGTTCTTCATCATTATAAACATTTAATCTCTCTGTGCCCATACATCCTGTCATCATCTCTTCCAATTCCACTTTCAATCTGCTAATATCCAAAATCTTCGGTTTTGTGATCTGATTTTCCCTTTCCTGAGCCCACCTTTCTATATCTTCAGAGGTGACTACTGTTGTACCCGAAGTTCCAGTCGGAACCAAAGGTCTTCTCTCTCTCAAATTCATAGGTGTGACTCTTTTGAGTTTCCACATTGGGCTCCACAATAGGGAGATCCATTAATGAAATAACTGACTCACTTTCACTAACCTGATCATATGTGATTACTATCTCTTTTCTAGGACTATTCAATGGAACTGTCACAAGCTGTGATTTCTGGGTATCCTTATTATCCCCATACAATGGGATTACTGGACCAATGGTTACAGGTACTGTCAAAGCTTCCGTATTTAAATTCAATTGACCTATTCTTTGAATTAGTTCCTCCCTAGTTTTGTTCAAAGCTTCTCTCTCATAATCTTGCAACACTGTTGTATGATGTCTCATGTAAAATCTGTGGAGTTAATGGTATTCCCATTACTGGCGCACTTGGGACAACCTTACTAGCTGCTTCTTGATACGGTGGTGGATTCTTAATTAAAATATTCTCTAACAATTCATCATCTGACTCTCCATATCCTGTCATTCATATGTTTTGTTTTCTCTTTACACTTTCCTCCAGAATGTTCCTCAGCCATTAACACTGGATATAACCCTTCCGATACCATCGCTCTCCTCCACTGTTTCATCTGTCCTTCTCTTGACTCATGCAAGTGTCTTGGAAAGAATCCTCTATATCGTCCACCTCTTCATTTCTCTCTTTCATATGACTCCGTCTCCCATTCTTCCAAAGCCTCATATTGAGTTAACCTGGGTCTCGGTTCTAAATCATTCGTCTTCAATCTCAAATTCTGGAGAATCCTCCCATTAAACGTACCATCCTACCCAGTTTTCTAGCCACACGCAGGTATGATATCCTCTTTCCATCATCATAAAAGATGCTGGTGTCTTTGGTGGCGGAATAGGAATACCCTCTCTAGTCAACACAGGCTTATCCTTGACAAAGAAATTCTTTATTCTCAAAGATTGACATCTTTCTTTTCTCTCCATACATTCTTGAAGAACGGTGCAGGAAATTGTATTCCGCAAACCCTTGAAATCTTCTACCTGTACGTCTTGCACTAACAGTCAAATCAAAATCCCGCATACAATCCTTCTCTCCTCCAATCCTAGCGCGGCTTCTATCTAAGTGTCCAATGAAATCAGGCTCACACTCGGAATCTGTCCAATGTCAGCGCGGCCTTTTCCTGACGTCAGTTCTGCTCCTCACTACTGACCCCTCCTTTACAATGCTGTTCCTGTCACACGCCCGCAGCTTCTACCAATCCCAGCGCGGCTCTGTGACGTCAGTACCCAGGGACATCTTAAGGATTTTGGGGGCCCTGAGCCAAACGTATTTTGGGGGCCCCTGCTCGGAATAGCTTTGAATTTATGATCTAATTTCAGCTCTTTCATGCACTCTTTGGGCAGGTCACTGACAGTGCACAGGCTTACACCCATCCAAATTTTAAATGTGTTTACATCTAATATTGAGGGATTGTGACGTGTAATATTGCTGCAAATAATCTGACACCCTCCTATTTCTCTTATGTGAGGGCCTGTTTTGATCTAAAAGAAATGTTTTTTATGGACGTTGCATTAAACAAACACAAGATTTCTCTTGCAAAGTGTTTGTAATAGACTCTCACACAACAGCCACATTAAAAATAAAGGAAAACAGTATTTAGAACAATCTGTTTAGGAATAATTCAAAGTCACAAGGAGAAGACTTTCTTCCGAACAGAGCTGGCTCTGTCAGGGGGCCCCCTGAAAGGCTGGGGCCCTGGGCCAAAGCCCACTTTGCCCATGCCTTAAAGCGTCTGTCAGTACCACTCCGGCAGCTGACCCTCCCTTTGCAAGGTAATACGAAAAATTTTATTTCTTCAAAAATTCTTTGAACTTCTTTGTTATTAACAACGTAAAAACATTCGCTACTCTGTCTGTTCCACCAAACCAAAAGGATAGTTTCTTTTCTTCCACTGCGAGTAAAAACCTTCTGCTTACTCTTCACCTAAGCTCCAGAGAACCTGCTACTTTCCCGGTATCTTCTGTTCAGGAAATTTGAGACCGGAATTTCACCAGCGAACTCCTTTTGCTGTCAATCTAGCTTAGAAGAACCTGCTACTCCTTCAGGGTTACCCTTACTAGGTGATATAACGCCTAAAGTTTCATCAGCGAACTCTTTGCTTTCAGCCACTCTCACTTTTGTTCAGAAAAATAGTCCCTAGTTTAACACTGCCAGCCCTACCTAGCTTCTCAGTGTTATTCCAACAGACGAGTAACCTCACTGCAGTGTGGTTTCTATCGCCACCCGGTATTCATTCCCCGGGAATTTTCCAGACAACATAAAACAGGACACTAACTCTTTTGTTAAAACATTAACCAAAAATCAATAATCTATACTTATCACCAAACTAGTTACTAACAACCATAGCTCTGCTACCAGAAAACTGATCCAGCGGTCTACTAACAGATACTCTATTACCATATACTCACTTGGGCCCATACAACTCGTTTCCGCTGCGCTCGAAGTAAACCACTGGAGTTTATTAGTTTTATATGTTGCTCATACCTCAGGATCTAGTTATTACTTCTTTAACTAAACCTTCTGCTGATCAAACAGTTCTTTTCCTCTGGTCAATGGACCAGTTAGGTAAAACTAGTTGATGGCGATAATTGACATCGCTTATTATGCATTTAATAAGTATAAAATAATGACACTCAATAAGTTTTTAAATCTTTATCTAAAATTAGGGGTTTTGAACCATCTCAAAGCGTTTCAGTACAAACACCCTCATTCGCGGGAGTGCCAATTCAAAAATATTTCAGATAACATTTATCAATTCAGATCCACACAATAACTCTGCTCAGAAAGAAGAGGATAGAGACAGAAGAGCATTTATCAAACAATGAATTTCATAATTACCAAAGTATGGTGTGAAGACCAACCCCCTGGCCAAAGGGCTGGTAAGGGTCTCCCGGTGACAGATCAGGAGACAAAGGCTTCAGGACAGGAATCAGGACAGGATACTTCACCTCTCTAATTACCGACGGCTATGTCGCACCCCTCTCTGGTACTCTTCCTCCTCGTGGTTCTTCCGCGATTCCTCTAAACCCACCCAAATTAAGTAGATGGTTCTGCATTCGGTTTCTTCATCAGCATTTCAGAGCACCACCCCGATACACCCCAATGTCAGGCTTCTTCAACGCGCAAAGCTCGCTCAACCCGACTTGACTCTCGATTCTTGACCCCCGAACTTCCTCAAAGGCAAATGCCCACTAAGTCAATACCCCTTCTTCTAAATAAACTACCTCAATTATACCTTTCCATAGACTGGTACCACCCATTAATCTTTCTTTTGCACAGAATACTAACTTCTGATTGGACAGGCGAGGGGGGATGATCATCACACCACACTTCATTTATTTTCCCTTTACCATTTTTTCCAAACTCCTCCCTTCAAACTTTATTCCGCCCTTCCTTTCCCATACATCTTTAAACTTTATTAAATACATTTGTAACTGATTTCTTGAATAAGTTTCTTAATATGAACTCTTCACCCTCATGTTCCCAGGGCACATCTCCGCCGACCTTGGACTCGTGTCAAATCCTTAGTCATCTCCCAAGCTCCCGTATCAGGGCGCATGCGTCGCGCCATTTTGATCTGCTCGACTCGGACAACTTTAACAGCCCCAAATACGCACTAATAATAAAGTCGAAAAGGAAAAATGTTATTCTCAAAAATAAATGGTTTCACTGTATACCTCCAACCTCTACTCTATCCCATACCAATTGATATTTCTCTCTGCATTTGCGTTAGTTATAAACCCATTTCTAATTTCAGCAAAACAGGTGCCATGCATGTGAGCTTTCAAGCGGCCATTTTATAGCTCTTTGCGCAAGTGCCAGAATTTCCCTCCAAGCGAAAGCACGTCATACTACGTAGATGTAGCAGACACATGCGCAGTAAAGATCCCATGTTAAATGCGTTCCAGTCCTACGTCTGTTATTTGCAGTTAGTAAACACATAGGCAAGCTTCATTCTTATCCCGCATATAGTGTAAAATGGATATTATTAATTACGAGACATATCGTTAGTAATTCGCTAGTAAGTTAAATCGAGAGGATTGCTTCCGAGCAAGTCTCGTGTCCGAGTCCTTGCTCCATCAGTGGTATTGGTGGTGGTGGTATTGGTGGTGGTGGTATTGGTGGTGGTGGTATTGGTGGTGGTGGTATTGGTGGTGGTGGTATTGGTGGTGGTGGTATTGGAGGTGGTGGTATTGGAGGTGGTGGTATTGGAGGTGGTGGTATTGGAGGTGGTGGTATTGGAGGTGGTGGTATTGGAGGTGGTGGTATTGGAGGTGGTGGTATTGGAGGTGGTGGCATTGGAGGTGGTGGCATTGGCGGTTTTGGCATTGGCGGTGGTTTTGGCATTGGCGCTGGTGGCGGTGGTATTGGCGCTGGTGGCGGTGGTATTGGCGGTGGTATTGGCGGTGGTATTGGCGCTGGTATTGGCGCTGGTATTGGCGCTGGTTTTGGCGGTGTTAATAAAACAGGCTTTTGAAAACAGGTCAGGTGGCTTTAGTACAGATGACATGTAACACAGATGTGCTGTTGTCCGCTTCACCCCATAAGCACAGGATTATACACTACCTGGAATTCGCATTACTTAATTCGCTAATCATTTCTAAATCCATTTCACTTGGGAGGGGAGGGGTTGAAGCAGACTCGAGATAATGGGTTAAATTGATTGAAAGCAAGCGCCCGTTTTACGGGGCAGACGTGCTGCTTAAAAAACACAAGCGGTTTCAGCTGAAGCAGCGCATGTCCGGCCTGCAGTAAGAGAAACTCAACGTAAATAGTGCTTACAGAATAAATGACAGGTCCCGTGAAACTACCGAAGTAAAGGGGCCAGTCGCCATGGGAGGGTACAAATGAAGACAAGGCCGTCCTAAGGAGGGACTAACAAGCCTATTAACGAATCCGAAGACAGCATTTACGAAAGAAAATGACACAAGCCAATGATAGCTTGACTCCAGTGGCATGGAGAGCACAGGACCCACGTCGGGGCATACCCGAGGCAGCCAAGATTCGTTAGCGATGGGTGCCAGTGGAAGCTGAAACTCCTTTTTTATCCCCTTACATAAATAAGTTGATTTGAAATCCTCTGTCATGCCTAGCACTTTTGGAACATGGTGAAGAATCGGTCTGGCTCTCCTGTGATTAAAGAAAGTGATTTAAAACCGTGTTTCAGAGCATTTATCAAGAAAGGCAATCTGAATAGAGGAATATGGTTGAGATGAATCTAAGTGAATAAGCTTTTATCTGTAATACCTCAATGCTGCAGAAAATAACTTCTTGGTTTTTGAATGAACACGTTCAACCCTTTGATAATGTGGTAAAGATCAGCAGTGTTTGAAATATGTTTATTCTGCTATAGATCTACTCTGACATGTTTTGGTTTTTACATTTCCAGTACAGATAGACTTCTTAGTAATTGCTTACCATATCAATGCTTCTAGTGGACTAAAATTAGCTTTTTCCTTTAGTCTCACTTTTGTCCTACTAAAAATATACTCTTGATTAATTGTAGATCCGCGAATGTCCACTGCTTTCTTTTCTCATTTTAGTAGTGCCATGCTTTTGTTACCTTTTAGCTAGGATACATCTGAAGCAAGCGCATTGATTCAAGACAGTCTTGTACTGTAGCTGATTGGATTCTGGTCTCCAATTTATCACATTAAATCTCATTTCCCTCTCCACCTTTTGCACGATACAACTGAAACAGGGTGTTGGATGAATGTGCTTTCTTGGGTTGTGTTGAAATAGAAGTAGTTTGGTCAAGTATATTTACAGTGCCTGACAAGGCTTCCATCCTTCTTCCTTGGTGGTCGGGATGGGAGTATTTTAGATCTCGGCTAGACAACGCATGCGCTGTCTTGAAGACATGTATTCAGTATGTGGGCTTCAGCCCACCCATAGACTTCCCATTTACTGGCTCCATCGTTGCTCTCGTATTCTTTCTCCCCATTTCTCCATGGCATGCATACATCATGCCTCTTTGTGTTTAGCCCTCCCCTAGAGCATGGACTAATTACTACTATCCATCCACTGCTCCCATTTTAGGAAGTGGTTTAGGAACTACTTGTTTTTGAGTACTTCACAGGAGCGCTCATGTTTTCACTCACTCCAAGCTCCATTTCTGTAAACATGCCTGTAAATCTTGTTCTGATCTCATCACATTTGCTGTGCATTCAAATATCAAATGTCAGACGCTGTTTTCTGAGGCTGCCGGTTTACGTTTTTCTCTGACTTTAAAGTCCCGATGTTGTCCAACCCCTCCCACTTCGCTGATTGATCCAACCCCCACACCCTCCCTCATCGCTGCTTGCCCCTCATCATTGCATTTGTTTCTTTTGGCTGCCTTGGCGCTTAAAGTTTATTTTGTTACACAGTATTCTGATGTTCGTGAACTGACTGGTGAGGAAAGCATGAGTGACATGGTGCAGGCTTGATTTATAAGCGTTTGCCTTAAACATTGCTTCTTCCCCTTGTTTGTCCATGGAAATGCTGTCCTATGCTGTTCCATGCGGCAGCTAAATGTGTTTTGTGTTTAAAGCGTGTAGCTTGTGAGGGACAGTGAATTGAGAGGTGCATACTACATTTTTCCTTAAGAGCCTTCACCAGGAAGTCACCAATCGCCAATAAAGAATGTGAGAGTGCGGGTACCTTTATAAATAATGGAAGTGTGCGTTTACTGTAAATTGATTATAATCGGAACAGAGTTCAAAATACTTCTTTCCTTGTTCATAACCCAACAGAACATTGTTGCAACTTTCCTAGCTCCATTTCCCTGTCACCATGCCCTTGACTACATTTCAGCGTGACCTTCTTAGAAGGCACACAGGAGCAGTATTTGCAAAGTAAAATAAAATTAAAATAACTATAAATCATAAATTTGTGTGGGCTCTAGGGTTTTCGTAATGGCCTTGCTGAATACGTCCATCATCCCCTTTTCCATCCCCTTTTGTATCGCTTTGCTGAATACTGAGGCTGCCAAATACCAAAGGAAGTGTTTCCTTACTAAATGATGACGTTTGTTGTGTCATCAGTGAGATCAGTCATCCTTTTTTGTGTGCCCTGTCTGAGGTCAAACGATACATTTGAAGTGTCATCACTAAATGCAGACATTAATTTTAGTGCGTCCTCATCAAGATTAGACATTACATTGGGATTGTCCTTGTTGCAGTCGGGCTTTAAATTTTGTGTTTTCTAATCTAGTCCGATATTATGCTTGTCGTGTTCCCAGTGGGATTAGATATTGCATTTGGTGTAATCTCACTTAAATCAAACATTACATTTCGTCTATTCCCAATGTGGTCAGGCAATAGCTTTGGTGTGTCCTCAGTGTTGGGTATTATAGTTGTAGGGCCCTGCTGTATCCAAACGTTGTGATTGTTCTCACCAGGGGCGGCTCCTCCACAATGGTGAAGGAGCGTCGCCCCACTGGCTGAGCAAGCAGCTAAAAAATAAAATGAAATTTAATTATCGTTTTTTCATGCCATTGGCTCAGCCAGCGTGTGCAGGGAGGTGCTGGGCCAGGGCATGGGAGGCGGTAGGAGAGAGTGCTATGTGCACTCTTAAGTGTGCATATGTGTTTGGCCAGCCGGCCAAAACGCACATGCGCACTTGGCTTTCTCCAGCCCGGTTGCAGTGAGCTGCTGGGCTGGAGAAACCCCACAGACTCCCTGAGCGGAGCGTCTTTTTAGCCAATTTTAGGCGCTGCTGCGCCTGGATTTGAAAAGGAGTCTAATGCAGCCCCAGTGCCTGCTGGGACACGGTAGAGGAAACATCCGTGGGACACGGCCGGCAACTTGAGCTGTGTTCTATTAACTTCCCTCCCCGCCCCACTACCTTTTGTATGTGGCAGCCGCCACTGGTCTTCACCTAGGTCAGATAGTGTTTGGTGTGTCCAGACTGTAGTCAAACATTACATTTAGTGTTATGAATCCCTTTAGGCATTATTCCTTTGTTGACTTGCATATGAAAAAGTAAGAATAGCGAGTCTTCGAAGGATGCTGGGTATTATCAGGTGCTGAACTACGAGTGCGACTGATTACTTGTAGGCCACTAAGTATTTATTACAGGAGTGCAATCTTGTGTAAATTCTGATTAAGCTATCAGTACCTCACTTTATTTCCTGTGTCCCTCATGCCAACCTTGTTTTTAGGCTGAGCCTAGAGTAGCGCGCAAGCGCTGCTTCTGGCGAAGCATTATGTAGGGGGTTTTCAAAGCTGACCAGACGCTCGTGCGTCATGGCCTTTTTCGGGCGGTTACCCGCGCGGCCGACATCGGTTTCCCATTATCGTGCCCAGACGCGGGCGCGATAATTGGAAACACATGCCGGGAAAAGGCCATGACGCACGAGCGTCTGGTCAGCTGAGCAGGCTGCCACGCTCGCTCGCTCCCGCTCCTCCATTGTTGTCCTTGTTAGTATAACGGAAGCTCTACTTCCCACTGGATGCATCGTACAGTCCGCAGTTCCTTTGGGTAGTGTAATTGGGAACTTCCAGCCAGAGGCAGCCCCGCTGGTGGCGGCTGCAGGGGTCTCCTCCACCCTTGCTCGTCCCTCCTTTGATGCCCGCGTGCCCTGTTCCAATGCCCTCCCAGCCACCCCTCCAAACTCAGACAGAAAAAAGTGAGATTCGGAGAGTTGGTGACACACCGTCTGACACTTCACTGCTGAGTATGTGATTTCATGATTCATGTGTCTAAACATATCCACGAAACGATGCGAGTGCAGCAAGCAGTGCAAACCCCGTGAGGGGAAACCCGGAACATTGGACAGCATGAATGAAGCGCGACTGTGAAGGATTCCTCCCGGACATCGCGCTCTCGCTCTAATAATGGAAAACAGAAATCACTTCCTAGAAGTGACTCCCCTACATTGGCGAGTGGTCATAGCTTCCAGTTCCGGCGGATCCACTCAGCCTTTCATCCTCCCGGTGTCCTTGTTAGTGGAGATTAATAATGCACATTCATAAGGCGCACACAACAGAATGAATTATGTATAGGCGCAGGTAAAGTGTTAATATCACTGAGCTTGATGCTCAGTTAATGACATCAGATCCGGCATATATCTGCAAGCCAGCCTGCCTATCAGGGCTCTGACATCAGGGGTTTACTTAATGACAGTGAAGAGCACTCGTGCGCGTCTCACAATGCTTATTTCATGTGTGCTGGGCCTCACCGTTCCCTTGAATACATCGTCACACATAGCCCTCGTTCAAGTAAGCGCCTCGAGGCCAGCGCTACTTGTAAGTAATGTATTCAGGCTGCTGCCTACTTCAACGCTCCTTTCCCAACAGGACCCCGCTAGCACGGGTTAACTGGCGCTGACTTCCTGGGTAGCAGCTGTACCACAAATGCGTCCGCTGCTTATTACTACAGCACGTCTTCATATAGCACCCCTCTGGGATTAGGTAAGAGCCCTTCGTTTGTTTGGCTGCTTCACAGTTGCAAGCATTGTTAAGTGGATATTTGATAGCGCTAAAATAGAAATACAAAGGCATCCTGGCGTGTATACGGACGCCACTGCTTCCTGCTGCACAATCCGATCACAGAGGAGTACTGAAACATTGATGCGTGTAGAAACGTTGGCTGATGTCCTGTTTCAGATTCTGTGTCCCCGTGACAAGGCGGACGACGAAGTTAAATATGTTGCATTTGTGGTAATGATTTTAAGTTGATACATGGCCTGTCTGTGTTTGTAAATAAACTGACGGACTTTAAGTGGGATGAAAAAACTGGGGCGTCTAGAGTCAGAGAGCATGTGCTGCTCTGCGAGGCATGCTATATTCTCTGTGAGGTTTGAACATGCCAACTTAGCTAACAAACATTGGCAAAACCAATAGCTCTAGCTACACACTTATAAAACCCCAAAGGCGAGACCTGTTGGCTATGCCAATGCTTGTTCTATCATGGGAGAGATGGTTAATACAGAAATGTCTGGTGAGAGTGGATAGTCGCGAGCCAAAGGTACAGAAGATAATTTATTCTGCACTTTACTCTGCACAACTGTATGCCACTGTACTGTACGCCAAGCACTCTATGCCACTACACTCTACATCACTCTTCTATATTCTGTACCACTGCACTCTACACTACACTATGTCACTGCCCTCTACTCCTGTGCACTCAACCCTGCCCCACCCTACTCTACCCGGCACCACTCTATGCTACTTCATTGTACTCTGAAACAATCTCCACTATGCCACTGCACTGTACACCATTGCGGTCCACGCCCCTCTAGTCCAGTCTGCACCACTCCACACTATGCCATCGAACCCTGCGTCACTGCAATCTACTCTGCACCACTCTACGCCACTCTACTCTTACTGCACTCTACACCAATGCACTTTATTTCACTTTATTCAAATCTAATGCACTCTGCCACTGCACTGTACGCCAATCTACTCAGCACCACTGTACTTTATGCCACTTCACTCTAGGACACTACTCCACTCTGCAACACTACACTCTGACGCTCTGCTCCATTAAACTCTACTTTACTGTATGCCCCTCCACTCTATGCCACTCTACGATACTACTCCACTATACAATGCTCTACGCAAGTCCCTCTATGCCACTCCATGCCATTTTACTCCACTCTGTTCTATGACACTACTCCACTCTGACACACTACTCCACTGTGCTTCACTTTGCCACTCTATGCCACTCGACCCTACAACATTTTACTCCACTGTCATTCCACTCTCCTACACTACTCCACTCTATTCCACTCCACGACATTCTACTCTATGCCACTCTGCTCTACAACACACTATGCAACACCCTTTACACCATTCCACTCTGTTCTACACTACTCCATGACACTCAGTACCACTCCACGACACTCCACTCTGACTGGCGGAGAGAAGGGAGGGGAATAAAAACACAAAAAGCACTTACCTGGATACTGCCAGCCACTGCCTCTCCTCCGTCCTCTCTACTCTGGCAGCAGGAACCACACATCCGCCCAGAATCCCCTAGCCAATCATGACTCTGCACTACAGCATCGTTGTGATTGGTCTGAGCACCGGGGTTCGGTGCTCAGACAGGGAGGCTGTGCATGCTCTCAACCCAAGCTGTACAATACACCCTGGTGGAGCACATGCTAAGTGCGCATGACAGGCCAAACCGTCATTCGCACTTAGTGCTCACCACTCCTCCTGCTCCTCTGTACCAGCCCAGCTCTGCACCATACCAGCTGATCCATGGAAAAATAAAACGATAATGTGTTATTTTATTTTTCCCTTTTGAACTGCTCCGTGAGCAGTGGGGCAACACTACTCTGCCTTAGCAGAGGAGCCGCTGCTCCCTTCCACTCTGACGTTCCACTCCCTTCACGACACTCCACAACACTACACCACTCCACTCCATGACGTCCCACTTCGCTCCATTCCAAGCCACTCAAGTCTACGCCACTCCATGATTCTCTGCGTCACTCAGTAACACTCCACTGTACTCAACTTTGACACTTCAATCCATGCCACTCTTTTTACCCAACTAACTTTTATCCATGCTGGTGTACAACATGGCTAAAACATATTGGCAAAGCCACTAGCTCTTGCATAGGCGAGACCTGTTGATTTTGCAATTGCTTGTTTCTTTTTGAGAGGTAAATACTCTCGAATAAGAAACAATAAAAGCAATGTATTTTGAAGTTTCCCTTAAACATTAAATAGCCCTTGCCCAACAGGTGGGCAAATGTCTGTTTTCTATCACTTCATGTGTTAATGTAATTCAAGTAAGCTGCGACGTTTCTTTTTAATGACCGATAATTCCATTGACCTTGCGATTGTAACTTTGGTTAGAGTTCAAAGGACGGTGGCCGCTCGTCTCCAGTAACTAAATACAGGGCAGCATATAATGCTGTGCTACAAAGTAGTTTGAGTGTTTGGGTTTGACCTGAAAACCTGGCGTCTGCATTTAAAAAAAGCATTGGCAAAGCCAATAGGTCTCTGCAGTACCTGAGCTATTGGCCTTGTCCATGTGAATGTCTTTTAGCCTTATCTAGCAGCACATCTGCTGTTCAGCATAGCTAAAACTCACAAAAAAGCGTTATGATGCGGCCAGCGCAGGATACTTTAATAATGCTTTTTTGTATGAGGAAGCCCTCAAACAAGGACATACATTTGTTACACGTCTGTAGTCACCCTTCATCCAGTAAAGAATAAACATCCAATTACTTAACGTTAAGAAAATGAAGACATAATTATGACCACAATACGAAAAGAATGTCGTAAGGGATGCATACATGCATCGTGGCAGGACCTTCAATTTCGGTAAACGCTGTTCTGCACAAGGACTGTAATTTATTGCCTTTTTGAAAACAAACCTTTACAATGGGTTACTAAACGTTAAGGAACTAGAGACAAAAGTATGAGAACAATACAAAAACAATCAATTTCTTAAGTGATACATATATACATCGTGTCAAACCTATTTTGGTAAAGGCTGCTCTGCACAAATGACGGCAATTCATTGCTGTTTTGAAAACAAACCTTTACAATGAGCGGCAACAATATCGCGGACCTTGGGCCAGGTGTGAAGAACCTGCACTCAATTGAGGCACTGTGAAGAATTCTCGGGTGAAGCTGCCTGGCTACATTCAGTTCGGAAGCAGAGCCATTTGTTCAATTTAAATTAATCTCTCCAAACCCTGCGTTTGCATTTTCGAACATGCATATTCACGCTGCGGGCCAAGCAAAGTAAGACTACGACGCCCAACAGACCGTTTCTTTCATGCTTTAAGTATTTTGTGAGTCTCTTGCTGACATCACAATGGCCGCCACTGATGACTCCTTGTTTGAGATGGGGGTATGTATTCGTCCATGATGTTCCCTGCACCATATATGACTCAAATTCTCTAATGTATCAGTAGTTCAAATGATGAGTTCTATTTTTCAAAAGCAGGCATGGAATGGCTTGAATTTGCATTCATCAGAATGCTTAAACATGCAAATGATTGAGTCAGCCTGCATTTGTGACATTTTTCATGGCATAAAACGTATTAAATCGGTCAGAGAAAGAAAAGTACCAGGTGCCCTCGTAAGCGAGCGTCTGACATTTGACCTCAGTCTTTGAATGCACAGCAAATGTCACGAGATGAGAACAAGATTTACAGGCCTTTTTACAGAAACAGCACTCTGAGCGGGTGTGAAGTGCTCAAAATCAAATAAAGTAGTTCCTACAACAGTGGCTAAAATGGGAGCACTGGATGGATAGTAGTAATTGGTCCATGCTTTCGAGGAGGGCTAAACACAGGAAGAGGCATGACGCATGAACAAATGGGGAGAAAGAATAGGAGAGAAACAATGGAGCCAGCAAATCGGAAGCCTATGGATGGGCTGAAGCCCACAAAATATATACACGTCTTCGAGACAGCGCATGCGTGGTCTAGCTGGGACCTAAAAATGGTCTCCATGTGCAAGTTAAGGAGATTTTGAAATGCATCATAAATACACAAAAGCTGCATGGATCAGGATCTTTAGCAGGATTAAACTGGCATACAACCTGAAACAGGAGAACTTGTTGGTCACATTTGTGATTTCCTAATTTTGGGACTGATGGAATCGTTTTTTTCGCTGTCAGGCACAGTATTTGTGGTGTCTGCTGGATGGCTATTTGGTGTTCTTAATGTATTATTCTCTTGTGCTGGGGTCTTTTTTGGGGGGCTTCCTGTTTAAGTTTATGCCAAATTTACCACTAGTGTATTTGTTCAAACAGCTGCAGACTTCAGAAAGTTTTGAAACAGATAATTTAACGGTTACAATTCTGATCACCTTAAATTGTGTGTGTTTGTGTATATGTATATATTTATAGGAGATCATGCTGTTACAAAAAAAGACATACTATGCCGGAATGCATGATTAATTTAAAAACATGCTATTGTTTTTGTAGGATGGAAGTTACCAACAGGGCTATAAACGTGGAACATCTGGTGGGCAACGACCAAATTCAAGAGGTCAGGATGATCTTATGTTAAATCTGTTACTGCTATATTTTGTATTTTTTTACTTATTGTACTTTGTTCCAAAATCCTATTGCTCCAATATTAGATACATGAATTGTTTCATTTCTCTATTTGTATATTGTTAAAATCCAGCATCACAACCTGTAGAGAAATGATGATTCAAGTTAAAGGCTGCAGTTCTAGATTTCCATCTCCCGAAGCCATATCATAAACTATCCTTAACTATATCACAAACTGATATGCAAAAACTAGTGAGGTACATTGCATAAGGATAGCAGAAGTTCTATAAATGTGTGCTCTCACAAGGATCAACATCTCAGGGTATTGGCACACTTAAAGGAGCCACAGTTTGTTATATTAAGATGCCTAGACTCTGTATGCTTATAAAACTGTCTGGTGTTGCATTGGGTACCAATAGGGCTCTTTCAAAATGGACTTCCGATAGGCCGTCATACTTCATGTCTTGCTAATCCAGCAGCCTATTCTTGTACATCTAGCAGGGGGTAGATTTGCTGGGATGGAGGAGATGAATATTAAGATAAAATGTATATATTTTTTTAAAGTATGTTGTTCCCAGTTCTAGTGATGCTTCGCCTCTCATAAGGTGTTTCTGTTGAAAACATTTGTTAACTGATTTTTATCTAAATTGTACTCTTTTCATTCCTGCTGCATTTTGATTATTGGGGTAATATTGCATCCCGAAGTCTAGCCAGCTTCCATCTATCCAGTCTTTAGTATCAATGAGCAGTTAGTTGTAATGTCCTCCCAGCTCTTGTTCACCAGTGGTATTGGTTTCCTTTTGGATACTCTCTAAAAGACGTGGAGGTGACTTAGTGTTTTCAGGTTTAAAGAAAATATATTAATTGTACTTGTGTATTGAAAATGCAGCCAGTTCCACGGTTGTCACAACCAAGAGCATATGCAGTGTCCATTCAAACTTTTGTATTCTTCAGTCTAACTCTTTAAAGAAAAGATATCAAAACGGTTCTGGTTCTTGCCTATAAGAAATATTTCTAAGGATGGCCTTACATTCCAGACTACTGATAATGAGCCCAACCTTTAACCTTTGGCAGCTTGGTTAAGCAACAAGGCAGCCCAAGAATGTGTATGTGACAAACAAGCCATTATACCAGTACAACAAGAAATAAAGCTCAGTATCCAAACTAAGCTTAAGTAAAAATATAAACGTATAAGCAATATAAAGCAAACCCGTAGTGAAATAGTTATTGGGTTCAGAAAGTTAGGGGAAAAGAAAAAATCAACCATTGATCAGTATGAAGAATGCTGCATTAAAAATGGAAAACCAAAAGAATGTAAACTCTTTTGAAATGTCTACCAGAAATGTTAATGGGAATTAAATGCACTTTGGCTGAGCCATGAGTGCTCAGAATCTGGTACTTGGTGAGGGTGTGTCCTAAAAACAAAAAAATCTGAAGGTACACAATGTTCAGTTGTGCCAAACCGATAGTTATTTAATTTTAGTTTAACAAAGCAGGCTGTATTTAGTGTGATGCCTCCAGGTGCAAGCATGTGCAATCATCCTAAAGTAGGTCATTCTTGGGGAAGGGCAGCTGAAAATTAAGCCAGAATAATTCCTTCCTCATGCCTCTCCTGAAGCGCATGTAGTTGGACTCAGACCGGAGTCTTGGATTAATTGTAGGACCTTGACTGTCCGTGGTCCCACCTCCATGTTCAATTGAATGCTCTTTAAGGCATTAGATGTACAGGATCCTTTATACATGTTGGAGGAAGTCAGTTTTTTTCGTTATCTTGGACCTTTGCCTATATTGTTACTGGTGTACAGTGGTTTAAGTAAGTTGCTAGTGACTAATAAAAATTACTTTGCACTGTCAAGACTGGCTTTATGTGACCATGTATACTTCGAGTCAAGCAGTCTGACGGGCAGTTTTTGAATCCTTTTCATTTTGGCAATTTGTTTTGTCAGCACCAGTCTAATCATACCAGTATTAAGTGACCTGTCCACTCCACAATGTTCTGTTCGGGTGAGAACAATTGTCTGAGGGAGGGTAAGTTTTAGGTTGATTCTTTGACTACTTCACTGACATGAGGCACAGAGTTCTGCATCAAAAGAAATTCCCAGGTTGCTTACTATAAATTCCATGTATAGTGGTGAACCTAAATCTGAAGGCTGCAAAAAGGGTGAATACTAGATTTCAGATTTACCTATCACCAGGCTCTCCATGTTGGTCTGTTCAAAGCCTGTTATGTAGGAAACTCGTTGGGGGGGGGGGGCAGATTGGGAGGATTTGCCTTTCACTTACTCCAAAAAAGATTCAGGCACTGCACTGCTTCTTGTTGTAGGTATAGAGTAAACTTGCCTTTCTCAGAGGAAGGCATAACAAAGTCCTTAAAAATATTGATCAGAAAACCTAGAAACTCTAGTTGTCTGAACTGCACCAAAATGTATTTCTCCCAATTTAATAAAAAGCCTAAATCTCCAACAAATGTATAGTCCTCTTCAAGTGACTCTCCAACTCTGTTGAATCTTGAGACATAATCAAAATCATGCATATACATAATTTGATGCACCTCTTTTTCTCCGCCACCTTCCGACTGGTCTAATCACCTATGTGAAACACCAAGGTGCTGAAACAAGGCCAGGCAAGGTAACTCCGACTCTCCAGATCCATGGTTATTGTAAAATAAGCGTCTTTCAGGTCTAATTTTACTAACCAAATGTCCTTTTGAAGCTGATCTCTTAACAGGTGGATTCCTTACATCTTGAAATATTCTGCAAACCAATTGAGATTTTTTTTATATCATTTATTTTATTGATAATTTAAGAATTGAGAAATAACAGCAAATACAGTGACATGCAAGGCCAGCGTATACCCATATAGAGATAAACATGGATTCTCCAGTATTGTATCTTTTGTAGATTCACATGCTTGAATGTTCCCCGTCATGGTGGGAGTCCCACGTTAACAGTAAAAATAGCAGTACTGAAACATTAACATAGACTTCCTTTGAAAAAGAAACCACAATTTAGTAACCTTTCAACATCCTTTTTAAACATCCAAAGTTCAGCTAATCAGAACAGAGACCTCAGAGTACCCTCCCCCCTACAAGGCCACCATACCTCAGATTTCAAGCATGAGTGCAGATATAAATAACGCAGAGGTAAATGGGGAGCGTAATTGGGGAGGAGGGAGGGTTGCATGTGAATCTACAAAATATATCAATACTAGAGAACCTCAGTGTAATCATAAGTTACTTGTTTTTTCTCCAGTATTGTATCTTTTATAGATTCACATGCTTGAATCCGACTAGTAAGCAGTACACCAGAACTAAGAAAAGAATGGCGGTGGGTAGGCGAACTATCCCACCATGAAGTTAAAGAAATATACCATAAGGCAGAAGATGTATCAAAATAGCTATATAACATGCCAGACAGCAAACAAAATATATAAAGAGAAAAAAGGCTAATAGCAGCGTTCCTTAGGTAAAGCGGCATCAAAGTGCAGCTTGCCCAACCGCTATATCTGCCTTCTTCCAACCGTCGAGGCAGTAATGCTTTCTGAATGTATGAGCATTCGCCCACTTTGCCGCCCTGTAGATGTCAGGTAGAGATGCACCTGCAAACAGGGCTTAAGATGTTACCACTTTTCTCGTAGAGTGATCCTGCATCTTTGCAGGTAGTAGACTGCCAGCCTTTTCATGGTAGAAGACAATCACTGAGGTGACCCAACGAGCAATACTAGTCCGTGTCGAGGCATGTCCTTTAATAGGTACAGCGAAGGATATCCGTAATTGAGGCTTTACAAAAAACCTTCGTTCTTTGCAGATAAAACTTCAAACGATGTTTAATGTCCTGCGAATGCAAAGCTTTTTCTGCTGCCGAGGACGGATTAGGAAAGAATGTAGGCAGAATTATAGGTTCATTGATGAGATAAGTTGAAGGCACTTTAGGTATAAATGAAAGATTAGTACACAGGATAACTGTCTGGCAGAAACTGAAGATATGGCTGTTTTATGATGAACGCCTGGATTTCGCTGATACGTCTAGCTGACTTGATAGCTAAGAGAAAAGCCACCTTCCAAGAAAGGAACTTCAGCTCTCATTTGTGCACCAGCTAAAATGGAGGTTGCATAAGCTGCAACAGAACTGTATTTAACGGGGAAGATTCAAGCATGTGAATCTATAAAAGATATCAATACTGGAGAACCATAGTGTACAGGTAAGTAACTTGTTTTTTATGATACATGCACCAATAGCAAACAATACTTATATATAATGTTGGAGAGAGAAAAGGGAAGAGAAGCCATAGAAGGAAGAAAGCAAAGAGGAAGGGAAGAAGGACGGAAACTACAAAGCAGGGAAGAAAGAGGGGAGGGAGGGGTAGTGAGTACAATGATCGTAATCGGGAAGAAGCAAGAGTCTAAGTGAACTATGAGGGGGGGCATCTTGCAAAAAGGGGGACTATATAGGAAGAAAAGTATCTGCTTGGTCCATTAAATTATAAATGATCTTTTCATATGATGTGGTCATGTACATCTCCACAAGCCATTCCTCATGTAACGGCAATTGTGGGTAGTGCCAATACAGTAAGGGCAGTGACAAGCAATCGACGAGCATGGCAGGTCAATGCGGGAATGACCGATAAGTCAATTGAGATCTCTTATATGTATTGCTGGGAGCCTTCCCCGGGCCTCCTTTTGTACTAAGAATAGAGAACTTACAAAGGTCTTTGTCTCTTCTGGCACCTGTATAACTGCACCTTAGGTCAACATCTGACACGTTTGCATTCACCAAAGAAATCTCTTCCTTAGAAAATACTGTCATTTTTCCTCACAAATTGAGTCCCAAAACCTTTCAGTCTCTTCAGTACCCAAGGGTTATCTTTAATTAATCTCAAATTTTCCACACAGACTCAATCTCCACCTAGTTTTCTTTGGGGTAAAAACAGTTGCTTGCCTCAGAGTTGAATTAGATTGTGACCTTCGAGCTCCATAATGAATTCTTATTCTGGAATTCACTGAAATGTCACCTTCCTTGCAGGTTTTTATGGGACTTTAGGTAAGTCCTTTCAAAGCTTTCACTGCCACCAAAGACTCTTCTGAAACAGCTTTGTGCTTAATCCAGTGTAGTGAACGTTGAAACATATTTGCCAATAGTTCTCACATTTCCTCTTGGAATAAGTCCCTCTGACCCTTTACATTCTTTTGGCCAAACACCTAGTTTCCGACTAATGCTCAGTAAATCAGCCTTACACCTTTCTGAAATGAAAGCGGCATAACCTACCCTTACAAACCTATGGCCTTTTAGCTCCTTCTGTGCAATAGTTTCACACCCACCTGCCTATAATAGGTCTTTTTGGCCATATCTAAGATTCTTAAGTTCTGTCACATCCAGAATTCAATCGTGCCATTGATTTAGAGCCCTTTCCTGTCCCTTACCTGGATTTCGTCTCATTTTAAAAAGGAAACTTACCAGATCCAGGAATAAATCTGGAGTCACACATGCCTTATTTTCCACAACTGGCCTTAGTCACTATGCCTTCATTATACTCCTTGCCTCTCCCTCCGTAGACCTTCTCGTCCAAAAAGAGATGTATTAATTTACAAATGCCAAAGGCCGCCATTCAGCAGTTTTTGGGCGACAAAGATCAGAAGGATTACACAATACTTCACCTAAAGGATCTCTAATGGCACCCATGTTCTCCTTATTAGTAACTATATCACCTTCTAAACTCTCATTCCGTCCTTCACCCTTGGAGCTAAAATATACTCATCAATAACTATAATGGGTTCTCAAAATCATTATTTGGATTCTCATTTGTGCTGCTAAGGACACCCACAATAGTGCTGCGAAGGAACACCACTGCTTGATGGTGCTGTGACCATCCACGTCTTTTTTTTTTTTCTTTTTTTTTTTCTCTTGCACCGTTCTCCCAATGTTTCTCTTTTCTCAGTCTCTTATCGACTTTTTGTTCTTCGCTGTCCATTTCTATAAGGGTCTAATACTTTTCATCAGTGGGTTCATCCGATCTACTTGGTCAGACCGTATTGCCTCAAGATTTTTTCACTTGTCTGTGAACAGCTCTTTCAATTAAGTCCTCTTGGACAATTTCCAGAAGTATTTGCTGTATCCTCATTGGACTCAGGCATACTGTTTTGCTTAAAAAAAAAAAAAAAAGCTATCTCAATCCTACTCAAATGGCGTCAACTGTCACCTACACTAAAGACCATCCCAGCATGATCGCACTATTGTGTTTCATACATTAATAATTGGGTTTTAAACCCAATCCAATATGGCTGTCAAAACTGGTAAGATTTCTTAAATCTTCCTTGTGCTATGCTCGTTATAAAGAATAAATATGGGCTCAAACTAATAAGCCGCCAAATATTGTGCCTAATCTCAAGAGCATCTTTAGCTGCTTCATTTACTATTGAAGACACCCTTGCTCTCCCGCCTGATCAAAAGCAACAGCTGCAGGGATCCCGTTCAAACGAGCCTTGGGCTTTAACTCTGCAGATATTCAACAAGAGAAATGCACTGAAAACTCATGATGTAAAGGAGAAAGCTGTAAATACATGATCAATTTGCGTAAACTGAATTAAAAACAATATGCAAAAACTACCAAGTAAAATAATCACAAACTAACCAATTTCATAAATTGGAATTACACACAAAAACATATTCCCATCACAACCATTGGTAACATCCATATTTCTACATTTGAAGCCTTAATAAACACATTTATTTTGTAATAAGCAAAATTGCACTTGTTTCTTGTTCTGCTTTAAAGATACATTTACAGGCAGTTATAAGGGACTGCAGAGTTTATCCCTGTAGCCGTATTACCTGCATGTATATATTTTTTTAATATCCCAAGTGGCTGCTATTTTACTTTAACTTCTGGTAGTCCAGCCTGATAACTTGAACAGTATTAAATGTCATATAATGGGTAAGTATAACTTCTCAATGATCTGAGACGTTATGTAGTTACTAGGAGAAACATTGTGAGATTGCAGGGCTTCACAAGAGCGGTCCTAGAAGCTGGGTCCATACCATATTTTCAGCTATTTGCAACATACATTACATATAGTGCACCCAAACGTTGGATAAATGTTTCTTGGTTATCCAGGAAACCTGTCATGTATCCAAACTCCGGGAATTTGTTAGACACTTAACATATCGACTATCTGATCTTAACATTCTTGAAAAACCCTGTTAGGTTCTTAATAAAATTCAATATTTTGCAATTGACTGGATGTAGGATTCCGAAAGCAGTTTCTTGGCCTTGCTTGAAGGTATTGCATGTCAAGAAACTTTGCTAAAGCCCACCTGTTATTCAGTGGGCACTGACACTGGTTTAATTGTGTAGCTAGGTCTTGTAGTTTCCTAGGTAACACGTGATCTGTTAATATAATAATCCTTCTGCCTTTCAAAAGAAATGCATATGTTTCACTAGATGTTATTGCATGCTATAAATTTCTATTTGTCCTAAAGGTGTTGCTATATTCTAGGTGCCAATCGTGGAAATAGTCAGGAAGATCAGTGGATGCCAAATAGAGGTCGTGAGAGGGGGTATTTCAGAAGAAGGGAATGGAGGAAAGCACGTTTTCCATTTGAGAGTCAATGGGACGCACAGAATTACAGCGGAAGATTAAACACCCCTAAGCACAGAGAGGGAGATGTATCAACCTAGTTTAGTAACAATTATATATAGATGATTGTGTCGGAAGTAATATTCAATAAAATGACGATTTAAATTATTTTTTAAACCGTTTCGTTAAGCTCTCTTCTATATTGATAATTAATTTGAACTGTATTTTTTTTTAAGTGGGCTCCCTGCAATTTTCAAAGTAAATATTGGTGCTACTGTTGTGTGCACCTTAATTCAAGCAAGATTTGAATGATTACATTTTCCATAAAATAAGTTCAATGTAATTTGTGAATAACTACTGTTTTTCTTTTTGAATTTTAGTTTGCATTAGGAGAAGGTGATCTAAGAACTATCAAATTCAGCATTCGTCTAATCACCAGGATTTGGGGACCTTCCTTGTAGTGGGAAAGAAGGGCTAGTCAAATGTGATTTATTTGAAAGTAATGTATCCACCAAAATAGAACTAAAAAGTGAAATCTAGTACAGTAGTATTGGGAGCAATTATAGTGCATTAAACCTTCATATGAACCAAATAACTTACAGGTACTGTTTGAGAAGCCATTACAGCGCTACATCTGGGACTGGATTGAGTTCTAGGTTCTTTCAGGTAGAGGTGAATGCTCCACTTTTGAGTTAAGTATGTCAATGGTTTTTATATTCTACTGTTTTGGCAGATGAGCGAGAGAACAGACTTTGGATCATCACAGTATTCCCTTTTTTGTTCAAATTGGGAGGCATAAATATAAAAGCAACAAAAAAGCAGGATTCGAAACACTTGAAATAGAGGGTGGTCAGTAAAAGCAATGCGAGTTTTAACCTCTGCACTAAGTTTTGCCCAGCAGGCGGTATTTAGCAGTTGAGGTTGCACAGGTGAAAAAGAAAAGAGAAGTGGTACAAGATTTGGAGAAATTACAATATTGAAGAAATACTTTATTTCAAATCCATTATGGTGGACCTTTATAACATATAGCTATCCTTATAATCACATTTTTAAAGACATGACAGTTCTTTGTCAAGGAATCTTAATATTCATAAACACTGAATTGAGAGAAACTCTAGCAAAGCAAAATAATTAAATGCATAGGAACAAGCAACATTTCCTTTACGCGTTTTGCACTTTCAAAAAATGAAAAACGGTCATAGGCATAGAACCAAGTATAGATAGAAAAAACTATTCTGGTGTTTAAAGGCTGCTGTTAGACCGTCACGGCATGCTACTGTCAGACCCCGTTCCAGAGTGCCATGGGGGCAAGCAAGTGGTTATTGGGCCTGACTGAGGTGGTTGAGGCCTTTTACTTCTGATGTCCCATGGGGCTGACCTACTATGGATCCTGCTCAACTGGGCCAAGTACCCCTTCTGCACTCACTGGTAGCTGAGGTCAAGCAGTCAAGGCTGTCTCCTGGGCGATATAGATACAGGATAGTGAACAAAACTAATAACTCAGTGGAAGCAGTACGAACAATAGCTCCAGCCAAGTACTTTGATTAGAAAAAGTAGTAGTTTATTTCTAACTCTACATATGCAAAGAAATGCGACATTCAAATGCAACAACACAATCCTCCTTGAGGTTGGTGCTCTAGTAGTTGTTGGGCAAATCCCTGTCCCACCCGCCTTTGTGTAACGTGTTCTGGGTTATTCCCCTTTCACTGGTGTCGGCATCCAGGGAATGCATGCTATTAGACCATACTCTAATTCCCGTTGACTCTTTGAGATTTTTGTCAAACGGGATTTTATTCAAACGTTTCTGTAGTTCTGCAGCACCAAATCCCCTGGAGTCCCAAAGGCCCGAGTTGAAGTCTTACCCGCTCCTGCTGCACGCAAGCGTTCAGCATTACAGTGGTTGCTCTCAGCATGGGCACTCACAAGATCAGATTCTGCTTGGAGAAGTTGGGCTATTTGCGGTACACACTGCAGCAGCAGGTGGGCGCAGGCTCACTCTAGAATGGTGCAGCTGCTTCTAGCTCACAACAATGTGGTAAGTCAAGTTCTCTGCGGGGGGTAGTTCAGTCCTTCGGCTGCCGACTGGAGTACAACAATGGCGCGTCGTCTACATGATCCACAGGGGTCAGTCAGGGCAGATCAGTTGGTGCAGCTAGACCTTATAGTCGAAGCCTCAGTCTAGACCATCACCTGGGACTGAAGTGTTTGATTTGGTCCCAGCAACCCTTCCTGGCATACAGGGTTGCTGTGTTGCCTTACGGACTCAACATAGACTTCTCAGGTGCAATCGCCCACACCACGGTGGCCCCTCCTGGCATATGGGGTCACCGTTCAGGCGTACAAGAGTCCTGGCGCAGCGATCACACAGCAATACACATCTATGTGGGTGGGGGGGGGTTCCTCTCCTTGCCTCATGTCTTCACCAGGCTGGCCTGGGCTTCCCAGAATGGAACCCAGGGTCCTCAATACAAAGTACCTTTGCAGGCATACTCACGGAGTGTACATTCACAGCACACTTTGGGTCCAGCACTGCAACCTCTATGTATTGTACCCTTACATGTACACATGCTTTTAGTAATTACACTCAATCTGTGCTCACTGTTCAGCACTGAAGCTATTCTATCCTAAACCATGGTGTTATTTACAAACAATAACAAAAAGAAGGTATGCAGTTCCTCAAATGATCAGACAAGTGAGAGGAGAGTCTGAAAGCCCCTGATTATGTGTACCGTCAGGGTAAATTGGAAAGGGAGGAAGGGAGTTCCTCCTGTCGGAACTAGGGTCCTCACACACCCAGCCAGCTAGGTGTCATGCTTCATTGTATGGACCTGCTCCTTGTCGGGTCGGCGCTGCAATACCCGACGGGCACCCATAAAGGGGCTCTTTAGCGGAGATCTTTTGTTCCTTGCCGTTTGGTGCAGTGGGTGTGAGGGGCCTAGGTAGTGTAGATGTGGTAAAGAAGTGATTAAAACAGGTCGGATAGTCCAAAAGACTTTTATTCAGGCTGGCTATCCACCTGATTAAAAACAGAAAAAGAGTGGCAGCTATCTGACGTGATGGTTCAGTTTAGCTATGCTCAACTCTACAGGTCAACATGTTTCATGCCTATTGGTCAAAGAGATCCATGGCAATTCTTCAGGACCTAGTGGGTGAACTATCTACACAGTGGTGGGTGTGAATTCTACCTACCACGTATCAGCACTACGAGTGAAAGTACCCGCAGTATCACGGAACGACCTAAGAAAGAGATACAGAATGAAATCACAGCTGTATCAATGGTGCTTAGGTCATCGTATAGTCGCCTCTCTCCATGTCCAAACGTGCTCGTGAACATCCAACAGTGTAGACCACGTCGCAATTTGTGTGGAACGTGACAATATTAGGGGTGCCAAATGATCACCCCCTGAAAGATAGGTAACCTATCTTAGTGACATTAAAAACCAGAAGACTGTTTAAAAAGGTGTCGGGAATTGCTAATTAAAAACGCAATAGTTGTTTGAGTGGATAAGAATGTCACTCCACTCACCTATCAGTAGTTAAAGCATCGCTCCATTCAGTGTCCGGCAGGGTATCAGGACACCTAAAACATGGTGTCCTAGAAGTCAAAAAACGTAATGGACAAGACAGTGAGGAGACTGATCCAGCGGCGTACTAGCAACAGATACTCCACTACCATATACTCACCTGGGCCCATATAACTTCTCTTATACTACAACACCAAGTAGACCGCTGGAACTTTTTAGTTTTATAATTTTCATACCTCACGATCTAGTTATTTCTTCTCTAACTAAACCTTTCACTGATCAAATAGTTCTTTCCTCTGGTCAATGGACCATTTAGGTGGAACTAGTTGATGGTGATAATTAACATAATTTGAACATTTCTTGATTAAGATAATCACAGACTCTGTAAATTTTAAAAATCTTTATCTAAGAAACGTTTCAGTACAAACACCCTCATTCGCAACAGTCAATTCAATCAAAATTCATTAGAAATAATAGTAATAATTCAGATCCACACAACAATTCTGCTCAGAAAGAAGAGGATAGAGAGAGAAGAGCATTTATCAAGACGATGAATTTATAATTACCAAGTATGGTGTGAAGACCAACCCCTGGCCAAAGGGCTGGTAAGGGTCCCCAGGACAGATCAGGAGACAAAGACTTCAGGACAGGAATCAGGACAGGATACTTCACCTCTCTAGATACCGACGACTACGTCGCACCCCTCTCTGACACACTCTTCCTCCTCGTGGTTCTTCCGCGATCTTCTTTCTAACCCACCCAAATTAAGTAGATGGTTCTGCATTCGATTTCTTCATCAGAATTTCAGAGCATCAGCACCACCCCAGCACCGACAGCATCCAAAAGCTCCGAATTGTTTCTGCTGCTTCCGCTCCCAACTAGCTTAGCCCCCTTGAAAAGCTCTTCACGCACTGCTTCTCTCTAACTAACTAAACTACCTCAATTATACCTTTCTATTACCATGTACCACCATTAATGTTTCATTTTTACAGAATACTAACTTCTGATTGGACAGGCGAAGGGGGGAGGATCATCACACCATGCTTATATTTCATTTATTTCTTTAAACCTTTGTTTCAAAACTCCTCCCCTCAAACTTTTATTCCGCCCTTCCTTTCCCATACATCTTTAAACTTTATTAATACAAATGTATCGACTTCTTGAATACAGTTCCTTCATATGAACTCTTCACCCTCATGTTCCCAGGGCACATCCTCGCCGACCTTGGACGCGTGACAAGTCCTTAGTCATCTTTTCGAATTTCCACACCAGGGAGCATGCGTCGCGCAACGTCAGTCTGCTCGACTCAGACAAATTTGACAGGTTCAAATACGCACTAATAATAAAGTCAAGAGGAGGAATGTTATTCTCAAAAATAAATGATTTCACTGTATACCACCAACCTCTACTCTAGCCCATACCATTTATTATTTCTCTTTCTGCATTTGCGTTGGTATAAAACTTATTTTCTAATTTCTGCAAGCAGGTGCCATGCATGTGAGTTCAAGCGGCCATTTTATAGTTCTTTGCGCAAGCGCCAGAATTTTCCTCCAAGCGTCAGCACGTCATGCTACGTAGATGTAGTAGACTCATGCGCAGTAAAGATCCCGTGTTAGAATGCATCTTAGTCCTACGTTCATGTTATTGCAGTTAGTAAACACATAGGCAAGCTTCATTTTTCTCCCGCGTGTAAAGGAAATGCGTATTATTAATCACAAAACACGTCGTTAGTAATTCGCTAGTGAGTTAAAACGAGAGGATTGTTTCCGAGCAAGTCTCGGGTACGAGTCCTTGCTCCATCAATCCCCTCTCTGATGGCATATTAAGCCATCACAAAATTACCCATCCATCCCAGATACCAACTTTACTACTGCTCAGTTTTCTCTATTGTCCTCCCAACTTTCATCAATAATTTTGTTTCCTTCTAAATCTCGCATCTTCTTATATAACCTGCCTTTCATTTCTTCCAAACGTATTTCATCATATTTCCTCTTTCGTGTCTCCCTTTCTCTCCAAGTGTACCTTTTCTTTCGTACCTTTTCTACAACATTTATATGTAATTATTACTAACATTACTACCATTATTATCATAACTAATGGTATTATTATTTGACCTATAAAGCTTCTCCCAAAATCAACAAACCATTTCCCTATTGATATTATACTTTTTGTTAGTCTTCCCCACACACTGTCAACCTCCAGTTGGGTCAAATCTTTATGCATTTCCGTAATGTTTTCAATGTATCCTTTAATTTCTCTGCTCTTGTCCGGAATATAAGTGCAGCAATGTTGAACTTTCAACATGCCACAGACTCCACCTTCTTTTGCTAACAATATATCAAGAGCAAGACGGTTCTGTAAAACCATAGATCTAATTGCAACCATTTCTGTGTTAATCATTAGAAATCCTCCTGCAGTGTCTGTAGAAAGAGTTATCAACTATGGTTGATAACTTACAAATTTTCTGTGAATTTAAAATGACTCCAACTGAGGGTCAGTGCACTAAAAAAAATGTCCCCTACAATTTCAGAGAAACTAGCTCTTCTTTTATGTGTTAGTCCATTAGAATTCCCATTGGTTCCACTGATTTTATCTACATGATAAATTTTTGGAAAAACTATTCCAAAATAACAGCTTCCGTACCATCTTGCAGGTAAGCTATAATAGGCATTGCTCCCACAAACATAATACACTCCTGGAAACACAGGATCAGTTCCCCCTTTTAGTCCCCATCCTCCTAATATTAGGAAGTTATGTTCACATTCACTGGAACCTATGTAATTATTGTTATAATCTGTCTTTAACCTATGGAGGCAGAATTTTCCCCTTTTCACAAAGTCCAGGGACATCGCAGCATGAGCCTTGCCACTTGCATAGATTCCCTCCTTCCCAACCCATGGAGGTACATGGGTTTTCTGTGTAGTTGCCTTCCTCATTAAATCCTGTCTCCTTTCTTCTACTAAATTCAAAAAATCTTTTTCTTCTTTTCTTAATATACATGTTAGATTGTCTCTGCGTGCTTGAACTAAATCTATTGAACTCCTTGTTCTCCAGTATTGGGGTATCTTTCATAGATTCACATGCCTGAATCATTCCCCGTCGTCGGAGTGGGAGTCCCACGGTACATAAAAATAGCAATATATATGCATATAGAAACCATATCATAGGTAACCTAGAACCAGGAAGTAAAGTAGCCAGAAATCAAAAGGAAAAAATCCTCCACTTTCATGACTCGTCCAAGTCATTATATATAGTCCAAACTACAGCCAATCAGGCGACAGCACCCCCCAGAATGTTCTCCTCAGAGGCTCAGGCTGTCAGATTTTCTACCGCACGTCGTGTGAAGGGAGTCTCCCTGAGCTCTGCTCAGTTCTTCTCAGTTTTCTTTGGAAATTTTTCCTGTTAGGATGTCTTCTTCAAAGAAATCTCTCTTTCGCCCTTGTGAATCTTGTGGGAAGCTCCGGCTGTTTTCAGAAGATCCCCACAAGAAGTGCATTTACTGCTTGTATCCTGACCACCAGGTGAGAGACTGCAAGATCTGCAGAACTTTCCCACTAAAGACTCTGAGGGACAGAGAGGGGCGTCTACTTCTGTGGCTACAGAAGATTAAAGATCAGGACAATCCCTTATCTGAAGTTGGGAGTATTGCCTCTGTCCAGTCTGTCCTCTAGAAAGAGGGTTGCTGACACAGATTTATCTTCTCCTGGGGCTAAGGTGTCGAAGAAACGGCATACCTCCAAGAGTGCTGAGTTGCCTTCTACTTCAAAAAAGGCTCTTCCACCTTCTAAGAGTAAAACTATGCCTTCTACGCCCACGAGAAAGATTGCGATGTCTCAATCTTCAAGGCAGGTTTCTGACAAGGATTTACCTCAGAAACGGGGTCTCTCGTCAACGAGCTCGACGACGAAGCCTTCCGTCGCCGCTACGTCGACTGCAACCTTCTCGTCGCCGAAGCCACAGATGATAATGTCGTCGGCGTCTTTGCCGTCGACGCTGGTATCCGTCTCCGTCAGACCAGTTCCGTCGACGAAAGATTAAATCTACCGTCGACGCTCCGACGACGAAAATTAAGAGTGCCATCGACGATTGCCTCGTCGACGACGTCTCGTCGACGAAGTCAGTCTCGTCGACGATGACTCCATCGACGCCTGCCTCGTCGACGACTACTTCGTCGACAGTTGCCTCGTCGACGTTACCACTGTCTTCATGTACGGCTCTTCAGGTTTGGTCTTCGTCTACGACTGCAGTATCTTCTACACCGTCTACGACACAATTTATACAATTGCCTCTGTCGACAGCGACGTCTTCTTTACTACAAAGACGTGGATCTTCATTGGAGGTGCTTTCTCCAATTACAATCTCTCCTGCTAAGGTTCCTCTTAGGTTACCTGAACAATTACTGGATTCTGAAGAGGATGATGAAGAGTCAGATGAGGGAGATAGGTTCCGTACCGCCAGGAGCCCTTCTGAACTCCTCATTAAGTACCAAGATCTGGATGAAGATGACTAATTTTGTCCGGAGACGGTTCCTTCAGCTCCAGATCCAGTTCCTACGGCCCAAATGCCTTTGGCTCTGTTAAACAATCTGCAGTACATGTTGGACGATTACTATCGCCGTTTCCCTCCATCTGAATCGGCTTCTTCTATACCGCCCACACCTGTGCCTCAATCTTCATCAGCTTTGAGGTCGCCCAGGCCACATTCTCCTGTACTTTCGCATCACTCTCAGGACGCTCACACCTCTGACGACGATAGAGAGGAAGGAGAATTGGATGACAGATCACTCCTCACGGAATGGGATGATTACCAATTTCAAACTCCGTTGCCTTCAACTCCTGCTCCTGTCGACTCTCCTGTTGACATTGGAGGTTTTCACCTTCTTATGGAGAGGGCTACACAGGGTTTTCTACTTCCTATGGAAACAAGAAAGGATGATTGTTTCCTTTATGATTTTAAAGACCAACCAAGAAAACAAATGCGGTCTATTCCGATTATTGATTTCATTTGGCAAGAAGGATTAAAAGTTATGAAAGCTCCGGCTTCTGTTCCTACGGTCCTGCCCCGCCTTGATAAAAAATACAAGGCGCCAAACAATTCGCCTGCATGCTTGATAGGCCAACCGAAGGCAGATTCAGTTATCGCCCAAGCAGCTCAACGACGAGCGCGAAATCCCTCCGCTGTCCGCTCCCCCGGATCGGGATGGTAGACGTCTGGACGCTATTGGAAAGGTGTCCACTATGGCAGCGACGACAGTTCGTGCAGCTAACTCACTGGCTATCTTAGGACGATATGATAGACAAATGTGGTCGGACATTTCTCCCTACATCGACATGTTGCCTGAGCCCTCTAAATCAGAGGCGCTTAACATCCTTCAGGAAGGGGAACGAATCTCGGCTGAGATTGATTCATCGGTGGATGTTGCATCTACAGGTTTTCAACAACTGGCAGGTGCCGCAGTCCTGCGGAGGCAGGGCTGATTAAAATCAACATCATTTCCCCAGGAGGTTCAGGCTAAAATAATTGATATACCTTTTGATGGCGAGTCTCTTTTTGGACAGCCTGTTGACGAGGCCCTACAGGCCATTAAAAAGGATACCGAGACAGCAAGATCTCTCGGAACGCTTCAGTTTAGTAAACCGCCCTTTCGGGGTGCGAGAGGCCGCGGATCCTTTTCTAATCGAGGAGGATATAATCAACAAAGACAATATCAGTCCTATCAAAGTAACCAACGTTACTCTTCCCAGCGCCAACAATCATTCAGACAGCAACCATCTACCTCCTACTCGCAAAATAGAAGGGAGTCTACCTACCGTGGGCGTGATACGCCCAAGAAGCAGTGAAAACTGCCACCTGCTCTACCGCTTACCCCGTGAAAAGTTGGAGGAAGAATCTCCCGTTACTACTCAAACTGGTCGAAGATAACAGACAAATGGGTCTTGGACATTGTAGCCAGAGGCCACGTTCTAGAATTTGTAAAACTTCCTCCGAATTCTCCTCCCAAAGGACCACCTCCAGCTCACATCTCAGAGCTTTTTGCCCAAATAAATTTGATGCTGCGAAAAGGAGCGATCGAAGTAGTCCCTCGATTGCAAAGAGGAACCGGCTTCTATTCCAGATTTTTTCTGATAAAGAAGAAATCTGGAGAATGGCGTCCCATTCTAGATCTTCGCTCCCTCAACAAATATCTCAAAAAATTATCCTTCCGGATGCTAACTCTGCAAGAAATCCTTCCACTTCTCACTGCGGGGGATCATATGACCACCCTCTACCTCCAAGATGCTTATTTTCATGTACCAATTCTACCCAGACACAATGTTCTTGAGGTTCAGAGTGGCTGGCAGGGACTTTCAGTTCAAAGTCCTCCCTTTCGGACTACGTTCCGCACCCCGGGTCTTTACCAAGGTCTTAGCACCGGTGGCTGCACACCTTTGGCTGGAGGGAATTCAAATTTTTCCTTATTTGGACGACTGCCTTATCAAGGCGAATTCTTTCAACATCGCAAATGTCCATACTCTGAGATGTCTATCTCTTTTCCAATCTCTGGGCCTCTCCATCAATTTCGACAAGTCTCACCTCGTCCCATCGCAAAACAGAACGTTCTTGGGAGCCACCATAGACACTTTGCGAACACAAGCCTTTGTCTCAAACGAAAGGCAACTGAAACTTTGCAAACTTGCCCAGCTACTGCGATCAAGAGTGCGTTTCAGTCCGGCAGTTCAAGTCGCTTCTGGGGATGCTTTCATCCTGCATTCCTCTGGTCCCCAACTGCCGTCTCAGAATGAGACCTCTGCAAGAGGAACTCAACGAACAGTGGCTACAAGTTTCGGGATCCTTCGACGATCTCATCCACATCACTCCTCAAATAAGGGACACTCTACGATGGTGGACTTACAAGAAAAATGTAGCAGCAGGCTGCTCATTCCTAATAGAAGCTCCAAGCTTCGTCATCACCACGGACGCCTCCCTAGAAGGATGGGGAGCTCACCTGCAAGGACTGACGGTAAGCGGAAGATGGGATGCTCCGCAACAAACTTGGCATATCAACCTCTTGGAATTGCTGGCGATCTTCCTAGCCCTAAAATCTTTTCGCACCATCATTCTCGGAGCATCAGTGTTGATCCGGACGGACAACACAACAAGTATGCACTACTTGAACAAACAAGGAGGGACAAGATCCGCACTATTGTCTCGGCAAGCCCAGGAGATTTGGGATTGGGCGATCAAACATCGAATAAGTCTGACAGCAATCTATGTCCCGGGAGTTTCCAACGTTCTCGCGGATTCCCTCAGCCGATCGACAACTTCCAATCACGAGTGGGAGCTCCATTAACCAACCTTGAATCATATTTTTCAGGAGTGGGGTCGGCCCGATCTGGATTTGTTCGCGACCAGTCTGAACCGCAAATGCCCATTCTTCGCAAGTTGACTTCCCCTCAAGGGATCGTGCGGGAATGCTTTTTTGATGAACTGGTCGCGGATTTATGCCTACGCTTTTCCACCGATACCGTTGGTTCCCAGGGTTCTCCGGAAAATGAAGGAGCCTTGTCGCCTAATACTCATAGCTCCCAGGTGGCCTCGCCAGTTCTGGTTCCCCGAACTCCTCCTTCTCTCCGAATGCGATCCCATTCAGTTGCGACCAATACCAAACCTTCTATCCATTCAGAACGGTCAGATCTGCCACCCGGATCCTGCATCCCTGCACTTAGCGGCCTGGCGCCTGAGCACTTTGAATTCGCTCACTTAGATATTCCTTCTGACTGTAGAGAAGTCTTGGCCAATGCTAGGGCGCCTTCCACAATCAAGACATACAGGCTTAAATGGAAACGATTTTGCATTTGGTGCCATGACGCCAACGTTCATCCAATTCATGCAAAACCGGAACAAATTTTGCCTTTCTTTTTGCATTTGGCAAGATCAGGCCTTTCGCATTCTACCCTTAAGGTATTCTCAGCAGCTATCTCCAGATTCCGACCGGATGGTTCCAACTCTCTTTACTCTTCTAGGATCATTCAGCAGTTCAAGGGATTGTTGCGCATGTTTCCTCCCTTTCGCCGTCCACCTCCATCCTGGCATCTGAACGTTGTGCTCTCACAACTCATGCGCCATCCTTTTGAACCTATTCATAAGGCAGATTTAAAATTTCTCTCATGGAAAGTCTCTCTACTATTAACCCTCACATCTGCTAGGCGGGTCAGTGACATTCAAGCCTTCACTATAAAACCGCCTTACCTTCAATTCACCAGAGATTCGGTAGTGCTGCGCACTAACCCCACTTTTATGCCTAAAGTACCTTCGGACTTCCTTCTCAACGAACCAGTCATTTTAAAAACTTTCTTTCCTAATCCTCAATCACCTGCGGAAAGGGCTTTACATACTCTTGATATCAAGAGGTGTCTCGAATTCTATTTACAGAGGACATCTTCAATACGGAAATCTGATCAGCTATTTATAGCTTATGGAAAGATGCGTACAGGACACCCAATATCCAAACAGTCCATTGCTTGTTGGATTTCTGCTGCAATTTGTCTGTCAGCATGCAGGCATACCTTTACAGACAACTCCGAGAGCACATTCTACTAGAGCAACCGCTCTCTTTGCTGGTGTGCCTATTCATCAAATCTGCAGAGCTGCTACGTGGTCCAGCAGGCACACCTTTGCCAAGCACTACTGTTTGGAAGCTGCCAGCGATGCCGACATGTCTGTGGGACAGGCAGTTCTCCGTAATCTTTTTAAATAAGGTGAGCCTCTGTTCTTCCCTCCTCCTCTTGCTATTTTCTGACATACAGATCTGCTATGATGGTTGGTGTATATATATATATGCGTAGATATATATATCTATATATGTGTATATATGTATAGAAATATCTATATTTGTGATTACATATTGCCTATGATAGGCATATGCTTATGTTGTGATGATAATATCACTAGTATTGTTATGGAGTTACTGCTCTCTACTCTGATTCAGGCATGTGAATCTATGAAAGATACCCCAATACTGGAGAAGAACAAAAGTTACTTACCTGTAATCTGCGTTTCTCCAGTATTGGTATCTTTCATAGATTCACATGCAACCCACCCACCTCCCCTCAGAGGCTCTTCTATGCTCTGTTCACTCTGGATCACACTTGTGCTGGAAAATCTGACAGCCTGAGCCTCTGAGGAGAACATTCTGGGTGGTGCTGTCGCCTGATTGGCTGTAGTTTGGACTATATATAATGACTTGGACAAGTCATGAAAGTGGAGGATTTTTTCCTTTTGATTTCTGGCTACTTTACTTCCTGGTTCTAGGTTACCTATGATATGGTTTCTATATGCATATATATTGCTATTTTTATGTACCGTGGGACTCCCACTCCGACGACGGGGAATGATTCAGGCATGTGAATCTATGAAAGATACCAATACTGGAGAACCACAGATTACAGGTAAGTAACTTTTGTTCTTATGAAAAATTCACCCAAAAACTGTGCGTTTTTACTACTAGCTACTGGATTCATATTCTTTCTAATGGGTAGTTCAGAAAATACTACATCTAAATTAGAATAAAAATACTGAAGTCTCCCTGTAGCGTAAAATAAACTTGATAAAATACTACATGACACGCCATAAGTTAAAGGTATATGGTGATGCGTAATCCCTTCTGATACTGATGAGGGTAACTTCATACACACGTACAATTGTTAATTTCCATAGTGCTAACATACTGAAATAACAATTTAATAAACACAGAGGACGTAATATAGTCTGATTCATCTAATAGTTTGCTTCATCTTCTACCCCTATTTCTAATTTAGTTTCTCTTATTCTATCTCCCTTAACATTAGTATCTGTATTATTCTTGTCACTTATTTCATTATTAAAGGTACTCCTACTGTTAGGAATAACCATCCTAATGCTGCTAATAAAATACTACAAAAACAAAATCTAAAACACTTTCTTTTTAATCCACATTTTGGTTTTCCGATAACTTCAATGTCTGCCATTTTATTCCTGAGAATTTCTTTTCTCTTATCTTTTTACAGTCTTAGTCTTTCTTTTTGTTCTTAAGGAGGTTTCAATTTGCTTTCATCAATTTGTGCAATATGGACCTCTTCTGTCTCATCAGACAGATCCAGGGACTCAAATTCCTCGAGAATAACGTAGGTCCACTCTGGAGCCTTGTATCTCCTGTTTAAATTTCTCAATCTTGGACTTCTTAGAGTTATTTTTGCTAAGGTTTGTTTAGGTCTTGTTTGACTTGTGATTTCGTTCACTTGCCCTGGTTTCTTTTCAGATTTTCTCAGATGATATTTTAGTTTCTTTACTCCAGTTGGCCAATTGTCTCCCTTTCTGACTCTTTTGATTTGTACTGCGTTTTCACCTTCTTTATCTCCTTGTAAAGTTCTTTTTATTTCATTTATTTTGGGCACAATCTGTTCTATTTCTCTGTTTTCTGTGCTTGTACCTTCTTTTGCTTCCTCCTGCTCAGGTTCTACTGTATTTTGTTCTACTTCTTCCTGAGCTTGTTCTTCTAATTCTATCTGACCTTGTTCAGGTCTTAGTTCAAACCTTTCTTCTTCTGCTTGAACTTGTTCTTCTAACTCTATCTGGTCTTGTTCAGGTCTTAATTCAAACTTTTCTTCTTCCGCCTGAACGTGTTCTTCTATTTTTCCCTCCTCAGGTTTGTTTGTGTCTTTCTATTTTCACCTGAGTGTTCTTCTTCCCCTGTCTCTTCCTGACTACTTTCCTGTCTTTTCAGTTCTGTTCTTCTTCTGGTTTCAATAGTATCATCAATTATTTCAATCACTGGGATCCATTCTTCCTGACTTATCTCGGGCTGTTCGTCATATGGTTGTCTTTCAGAATCGATCACTCTAGATTCTTCAATTTCACAGTTTACAACTCCTGACGCTTCAGCCTGCTCAGTCAGTGGTGGCTCTTGTTGATCTGATGGGCTCGGAACTCTTCTGGTATGGCTGGCATGAATCCAATTGGGTAGACCTGCACACTTCACTGCTGTGGTAGTGACTAGTATAACTTGTCGTGGCACGTCCCACCTTGGTGCTAGACACGATTTTCTTGCGTGTTTCTTTACCAGCACCCAATCTCCAGGATTCAAATCATGTGCTTGGTCTGGCTGTCTTTCAACTGCGTCTTCTCCAACCTGGTGAGAGATAGAACGCATCATTTCAGCCAATCCTTTGCAATAGTCCAATACCAGATCATCAGATATACTCATTAATTTATTTCCAGGAATAAATGCCTGTCTCATGGCTCTTCCCATGAGAACCTCATGTGGGCTCATTCCTGTTTTTCTATCTGGAATACTTCTGAGACCCATCAATACAAGAGGTAATGCATCTGGCCATTTCAGCTTTGTGGATGCACACACCTTTCCCAATCTTGACTTTATTGTGCCATTCATTTGTTCAACAACTCCAGAAGCCTCTGGACGATATGCACAGTGCAGTTATTGTTCAATGTTAAACGCAGCACAGATTAATCGAATTATCTCATTATTAAAATGAGGGCCTCTATCTGATTCCAAAGTGACCGGAAAACCAAATCTCGGCACTAACTCCCTCAACAACAATATGGCAACTGTAAGACTGTCATTTCTTCGAGTTGGATAGGCTTCCACCCATCTTGAGAAAAGGCATACTATGACGAGTACGTATTTCAGTCCATTGCATGGGGGGTAATTCAATAAAATCTAACTGTAATCTGGTGAAGGGTCCTTCTGCCTTTCCGATCTTTCCCCAGCTTATCACTGTCTTTCTACCTGGGTTCTGCTGTTGACAGGTTAAGCATCTTTGACAAAGGCTCTCTGCGACTACCCTGAACTTTGGATTATACCGACTCTGTCTGAATAGCCTGATCATTGAATCTCTCCCTATGTGTGTTGCTCCATGGTACACTCTCGCCATTTTTGAAAGCAAACAATCTGGCATGACTGGTCTTCCATCTAAATACACCCATACCTCATCATGTGGTCTCTTTGTACAGGCTGCCTTTATCCATATTTCTTTTTCCTTTTCCTCAACTTCTTCTTGTAATTGTCTAATCTCATCCCATGTTTCTGGTACTGAGAAGTACATAAGTTGGCATCTGGTTTCACCCGTTTCAATTTTTCTGTTTATGGCTACTGCATTTTTAGCACAGTATTTCGCCACTTGGTCAGCATAATTCTTGCCAGCAGTCAGTCATTTCCTGACTGATGTGCAGCGCATTTTACAACTGCTATCTCTTTTGGCAATTGTATTGCTTCCAATAAATCTTTCACATTTTTGCTGTTTCTGATAGGAGATTCTGAGGAAGTCAGAAATCCCCTTTGCATCCAAAGCTGGCCAAAGTCATGCACAATCCCGAACCCATATTGGCTGTCCGTAAATATGGTTACTCTCCAATTTTTCCCTTTTTTACATGCCATTGTTAAGGCAACCAACTCCGCTACTTGTGCAGACTTGACCCCAGGTAAACAGGATGCTTCAATTACCCCAGAAATTTTACAACCCGCATATGCAGCACTTAAACCTCCTTTTGTCCTAAGGCAGGAGCCGTCTACAAATAACTCATGATCAGCCTCTTTCAAAGGTGTCTCTCTTATGTCTGGGTGGGGCTTCGTGCATAACTCAGTCACGTCCAAGCAATCATGATCACTTTCATCTTTCACTTCCTCATCGTAGGGGTCTGGCAATAGAGTGGCTGGGTTCAGAATTGTACATCTTATTACAGTCACATTCTCAGCTCCCAAAATCACTCTTTCGTACTTTATCAAACGACTAGGGGTGAGGTGCTGTGTTCTTGTTCTTGTCAAAAGAATCTCTACTGAGTGTGGAACAAAGACTTTTACCGGATGTCCCATCACTATCGACTCACTTTGCTCCAGACTCAAACAAGTAGCAGCTACTGCTTTTAAGCAGCCAGGCAATGCTGAAGCTACTGGGTCCAATGTGGCTGAAAAATATGCCACTGGACGTCGACTCAATCCATGTCTCTGTGTTAAGACTGAAAGTGCACAATTTTCTCTTTCACAACAGAACAAGGCAAAGTCTTTTGAATAATCAGGCATGCCCAAAGCAGGAGCCTCACACAAACAATTTCTTAATCTCACAAATGCCTCTAGGCAGTCATCATTCCAATCAATTGGATCTTTTGCTCGTTTCCGGATCATCTGTATCAATGGTTTTGCTAACATAGAAAAACCATTAATCCATTGCCTACAATATCCAACTACTCCCAGAAACATTCTCATTTCTCTGAGTCTGTGGCAATTGCATTTCTTTGATTATTTTTATTCTTTCCGGTGTCACTTTTCTAACTCTTTCTATTTTATGCCCTAAATATCTTACTTCTTGTCGACAGAACTGTAACTTTTCTGGAGACACCTTGTGTCCTCCTTCAGCCAAATGGTTCAGTAATGCAATTGTATCTGTGACACAATCTTCTCATGTTTTTGATGCCACCAATAGGTCATCAATGTACTGAACCAGAACAGAATTTCCAGGCATGATCAACGATTCCAACCACTTTTTCAAAATCTGATTAAAAATTGAAGGACTCTGTGTATCCTTGAGGAACACGACACCATGCATAAATACGATCTTCAAACTCAAACGTAAAAAGATACTGGCTGTCTGGGTGCAAAGGAATAGAAAGGAACGCTTGGCATAAATCAATTACTGTAAACCATCCTGCATTCCACGGTATCTGATAAAGGATCACTGCTGGATTTGGCACAATTGGACAACAGGGAATTACAATTTTATTTTCCGTAGGTCTTGCACTATTCTGTATTTTCCGCTAGGCTTTTTCAGTCCCATTATTGGCGAATTACAGGGACTACCCATCACTTCTTTAAAAATACCTTGTTTAACCATTCGTTCAATTTCTGGAATAATTCCTGCTTTTACTTCTGGACTCATTTTATACTGTCGGGTATTTGGATACACTGCACCTTCTTTCACTGTCACTTTAACTGGGTCTATATTTGTCATTAGCCCAATGTCTTTTCCTGTAAAATCCCACACTTCTGGATTGACTGCTGTTCTTGACTCTTCTGGCAATTCATTCTCGGTTATTAATGAAAACATTTCATCTACTTCTGTTCCCTGTTTCGCCAGCATCATCTTATAGACCACATCCTCATCGGGGGTTTGGAAAGCAACACCATCCAGTGTACAATAGATCGTGCAATTCATCTTGCACAAAAGATCTCTTCCCAACAGATTTACAGGACTGGAATCGCATACTACAAATTGATGCATTTCTTTGAAATTTCCAATGTGCACCTCCATTGGCTTTGTGATAGGGGTTCTGATCTGTTGGTTGGATACGCCTACAACTTGGATTGACTCTCCCGAGAGGGGTAGGTTTGGGATGTCTGCTGTTCTCACAGTAGACCTGGTAGCACCGGTATCCAATAGGAAAGTAATGTCTTTACCTTCTACTCTCCCATCAACGAATGGACCTGACTGATCTACCGGCAAGGATGCGCCAAGCATGCACTCCTCTTCCTCCCCCCTCAGGCACCGTCATTGTGCGGTATCTGAATGTTCATCATTCTGTAAAAAATATTGTGCAATTTTTCTATTCTTACCACTTTCTCCTTGAAATCCGGTGTTTGCACTGAAACTTTGATGGTTCACAAAATTTGGCATAGGAGCTGGTGGCACCTGATATTGTGGAGTAACTACCTGTTGCTGCTGATTCATAAGTACTTCATTCTGCATCTGTGGGATTAAATTTTGATTTGGCCCATTATTATTCTTATTATTCTGAATACTCTTACACTCATTCTTCCAATGTCCAAGCTTTCCGCACGCATGACAAGGAAACTTCTTTTTAGTTTCTTCTGTCCATTCGCCCCTTAAATTTATTACCATTCACTCCTTGATTATTCTGACTCTGTTCTTTCACTTGATTATTTTGGCCATTTGCTTTCTCTTCTTGCTGCTCTGCCAATTTTACTTGTACCCACATCATTTTCTCCTTTAGCTTCCTACGCCTGGCCTCAATGTCATCTCCGCAATATTTTGCGTACTTTAGAATCTCATCCACTGTCTTGCTGTGCCAACACATGTGCTGCTGTATCATCTGACTGATTTCTGGTTTCAAGCCATATACAAACCGATACACAATGTCTCATATCTTTGTCACCAATATTCTCAAAACCGCTATACTGCTTAAACACCTGCAATAACCGTTCATAGTACGCATGCACAGATTCATTTGGTTCCTGAGTTGTTCTATCTATTTTTACCCAATCTGTTTCTTTAGGAGGGATTTTCCCTTTCAAATAGGTAATCACTTAGTGATACTTTTTCATCACCTCTTCCGAAGGTGCTCCTGTTTTTGCATCTCTAGGATACTCCTCATTAGGCCAATCAATTGTAATCTTACATTCTGTCCATAAATCAGCAGGTACCACTATATCAAATAGACCATCCAAGTCTTTCAATAACACCTTTGAAACCTTCACAAACCTCTCTACCTGTTTGTACCACTCAACTGGTTTTTCTCTCAATTTTGGGAAATCATTTGTAAATGATAAAATATCTTGTCTACTCCAAGGAACATGAACATATCCACCTCCTGGAACCTCTCTCATTGGACACAATTTTTCCACTTTGCTTTATTCCCTTACTGGAAATGCAGCTGCTGCTTCTCTCGCTTGCACTTCCTCTTTCTTTCTTAGCCATCTAATTCTCCATTTATCAATGTCTCCCCACTTTCGCAAAATGTTCATTAATTCTTTTATTAATTTCTTTTTATTCTGTAGCCTTTTTCCCGAAGCATTTACACTTTCTAAATCTTTATCAGTAAAATCCACTCGATAGGGCTTCTGTAACAACTTTGATTTCCCTATGTCTATTCCAATTTCTGAAGCAACTTCAGTTAGTCTCTCATGAAATATTCTTGCTCTCCTAGTTCTACTCTTACATAGAAACAATAATTCCTCATCATTGTAAACGTTTAATCTTTCTGTACCCACACATCCGGTCATCTCTTCCAATTCCACTTTCAATCTGCTGATATCTAAAATCTTTGGTGTTGGGTTCTGATTATCTTTCCTGAGCCCACCTTTCTATTTCTTCAGAGGTGACTACTGTTGCGCCTGCAGTTCCAGCCGGAACCAAAGGTCTTCTTTCTCTCAAATTCATAGGCGTAACTCTTTGGAGTTTCCGCATGAGGTTCCACAATAGGGAGATCCATTAATGAAATAACTGACTCGCTTTCGCTAATCTGATCATCTGTGATTACTATCTCTTTTCTAGGACTATTTAATGGAACTGTCAAGTTGTGGTTTCTGGGAAATCTTATTATCCCCATATAATGGGATTACTGGACCAATGGTTACTGGTACTGTTAAAGCTTCAGTATTTAAATTCAATTGACTTATCCTTTGAACTAGTTCTTCCCTAGTTTTATTCAAAGCTTCTCTTTCACTATCTTGCAACACTCTGTTGTATGATGTCTCATGTAAAATCTGTGGAGTTAATGGTATTCCCATTACTGGCGCACTTCGGACAACCTTACTAGCTGCTTCTTGATACGGTGGTGGATTTTTAACTAAAATATCCTCTAGTAACTCATCATCTGATTCACCATATCCTGCTGTGTTCACATGTTTTGTTTTCTCCTTACACTTTCCTCCAGATTGTTCCTCAGCCATCAACACTGGGTATAACCCTTCTGATACCATAGCTCTCCTCCACTGTTTCATCTGCCCTTCTCGTGACTCATGCAAGTGTCTCGGAAAAAATCCTCTATATCTTCCACCTCTGCATTTCTCTCGTTCATATGACTTAGTCTCCCATTCTTCCAAAGCCTCATATTGAGTTAACCTCGGTCTAGGTTCTAAATCATTCATTTTCAATCTTAAATTCTGAAGAATCCTCCCATTAAACGTACCATCCTTATTAAATGCTAACACCCCATCATCCTTTGTGTACTCTATCCAGTTTTCCAACCACACGCAGGTATGATATCCTCTCTCCATCATCATAAAAGATGCTGGTGTCTTCGGTGGCGGAATAGGAATTCCCTCTCTAGTCAACACAGGCTTATCCTTTACAAAGAAATTCTTTATTTTCTTAAAAAATGACATCTTTCTCTTTTCTCCATACATTCTTGAGGATCGGTGTAGGAAACTGTATTCCGCAAACCCTTGAAATTTTCTTCCTGTATGTCTTGAACTTACTGTCAAATCAAAATCCTGCATACAATCTTCTCCACCAGTTCTAGCGCGGCTTCTAACTGACTATCCAATCAAATCAGGTTTACACTCTTGATCCACCCAATGCCAGCGTGGCCTTTTCCTGACGTCAGTTCTGCTCCTTCCTACTGACCCCTCCTTTACAAGGCTGCTCCTGTCACACACCCGCTGTGTCTACCAATACCAGTGCGGCTCTCTGTGACGTCAGTCCAACTCCTGTGATTTCTCAACCCTCCTTTACAAAGCTCCTCCTGTCACACGCCCGCTGTGTCTACCAATCCCAGCGCGGCTCTCAGTGACGTCAGTACCACTCCGGCAACTGACCCTCCCTTTACAAGGTAATACGAAACTTTACTTCTCGAAATTTTCTTTAAATTTCTTTGTTAATAACGACGTAAAAACATTTGCTACTCTGTCTGTTCCACTAAATCAAAGGATAGTTTATTTCTTTTCACTGCGAGTAAAACCTTCCCGCTTACTCTTCACCTAAGCTCCAGAGAACCTGCTACTTCTCCGGTGTCACCCGTTAGGGAAATTTGAGACCGATGTTTCACTAGCGAACTCCTTTTGCTGTCAATCTAGCTTAGAAGAACCTACTACTCCTTCAGGGTTACCCTTACTAGGTGATATAACGCCTAAAGTTTCACTAGCGAACTCTTTGCTATCAATTACTCTCACTTTTACACAGAAAATAGTCCCTACTTTAACACTGCTAGCTTTTCCTAGCTCCTCAGTGTTATTCCAACAGACGAGTAACCTCACTGCAGTGTGGTTTCTATCGCCACCCGCTATACATTCCCCGGGAATTTTCCAGACGACATAAAGACAGGACACTAACTCTTTTTGTTAAACATAAATCAATAATCTATACTTGTCACCAAACTAGTCACTAAAAACCATAGCTCTGCTACCAGAAAACTGATCCAGCGGCGTTCTAGCAACAGATACTCCACTACCATATACTCACCTGGGCCCATATAACTTCTCTTATACTACAACACCAAGTAGACCGCTGGAACTTTTTAGTTTTATAATTTTCATACCTCACGATCTAGTTATGTCTTCTCTAACTAAACCTTTCACTGATCAAATAGTTCTTTCCTCTGGTCAATGGACCATTTAGGTGGAACTAGTTGATGGTGATAATTAACATAATTTGATTGAACATTTCTTGATTAAAATAATCAGACTCAGTAAATTTTAAAAATCTTTATCTAAATTAGTTGGGTGTGAACCATTTCAAAACGTTTCAGTACAAACACCCTCATTCGCAAGAGTGTCAATTCAATCAAAATTCATTAGAAATATAATAATTCAGATCCACACAACAATTCTGCTCAGAAAGAAGAGGACAGAGAGAGAAGAGCATTTATCAAGACGATTAATTTATAGTTACCAAGTATGGTGTGAAGACCAACCCCCTGGCCAAAGGGCTGGTAAGGGTCCCCAGGACAGATCAGGAGACAAAGACTTCAGGACAGGATACTTCACCTCTCTAGATACCGACGACTACGTCGCACCCCTCTCTGACACACTCTTCTTCCTCGTGGTTCTTCTGCGATCTTCTTTCTAACCCACCCAAATTAAGTCGATGGTTCTGCATTCGATTTCTTCATCAGCATTTCAGAGCATCAGCACCACCCCAGCACCGACAGCATCCCAAGCTCCGAATTGTTTCTGCTGCTTCCGCTCCCAACTAGCTTAGCCCCCTTGGAAAGCTCTTCACGCACTGCTTCTCTCTAACTAACTAAACTACCTCAATTATACCTTTCTATTACCATGTACCACCCATTAATGTTTCATTTTTACAGAATACTAACTTCTGATTGGACAGGCGAAGGGGGAGGATCATCACACCATGCTTATTTCATTTATTTCTTTAAACCTTTGTTTCAAAACTCCTCCCCTCAAACTTTTATTCCGTTCTTCCTTTCCCATACATCTTTAAACTTTATTAATACAAATGTATCGACTTCTTGAACACAGTTCCTTCATATGAACTCTTCACCCTCATGTTCCCAGGGCAACCTTGGACGCGTGACAAGTCCTTAGTCATCTTTTCGAATTTCCACACCAGGGCGCATGTGTCGCGCAACGTCAGTCTGCTGGACTCAGACAAATTTGACAGGCCCAAATACGCACTAATAATAAAGTCAAAAGGAAGAATGTTCTCAAAAATAAATGATTTCACTGTATACCACCAACCTCTACTCTAGCCCATACCATTTATTATTTCTTTCTGCATTTGCGTTAGTATAAAACTTATTTTCAAATTTCTGCAAGCAGGTGCCATGCATGTGAGTTTTCAAGTGGCCATTTTATAGTTCTTTGCGCAAGCGCCAGAATTTCCCTCCAAGCGTCAGCACGTCCTACTACATAGATGTAGTAGACGCATGCGCAGTAAAGATTCCGTGTTAGAATGCATCTTAGTCCTAATGTTGTTGCAGTTAGTAAACACATAGGCAAGCTTCATTTTCCTCCCGCGTGTAAAGGAAATGCGTATTATTAATCACAAAACACGTCGTCAGTAATTCGCTAGTGAGTTAAAACAAGAGGATTGTTTCCGAGCAAGTCTCAGGTACGAGTCCTTGCTCCATCAAGGAGACCAAGAAAGCAAGGGCATTGGTGTCCCTACCGCCCCCGTGCCCATCGCATGACTGTGAGACGGCTCAGGGGGAACATAGCTCGTTTTCACCCCATCCGACTCCCATCTCGCAGCGGCACCAGGGTGAGTGCTAATGCGGTATGTGGTCAGGCCGCTTGTAATCCGTACACAAGGGGATGTTACCTCAAGAATTGTAAGCATTCCCTGTGGTCGGCGTGCGTCCCCTTAACAACCCCTTAACCGGGACGCACGCCGACCACGGGGAATGCTTACAATTCTTGAGGTAACATCCCCTTGTGTACGGATTACAAGCGTCCTGACCACATACCGCATTAGAACTCACCCTGGTGCCGCTGCGAGATGGGAGTCGGATGGGGTGAAAACGAGCTATGTTCCCCCTCAGCCGTCTGTCATGCGATGGGCACAGGGGCGGTAGGGACACCAATGCCTTTGCTTTCTTGGTCTCCTCACTGTCTTGTCCATTAAGTTTTTTGACTTCTAGGACACCATGTTTTAGGTGTCCTGATACCCTGCCGGACACTGAATGGAGCGATGCTTTAACTACTGATGGGTGAATGGAGTGACCTTCTTATCCACTCAAACAACTATTGCGTTTTTTAATTAGCAATTCCCTGACACCTTTTTAAACAGTCTTCTGGTTTTTAATGTCACTAAGATAGGTTGCCTATCTTTCAGGGGGTGATCGTTTGGCACCCCTAATATTGTCACGTTCCACACAAATTGCGACGTCTACACTGTTGGATGTTCACGAGCACGTTTGGACATGGAGAGAGAGTTGACTATACGATGACCTAAGCACCATTGATACAGCTGTTATTTCATTCTGTATCTTTCTTAGGTCGTTCCGTGATACTGCGGGTACTTTCACTCGTAGTGCTGATACGTGGTAGGTAGAATTCACACCCACCACTCTGTGTAGATAGTTCACCCACTAGGTCCTGAAGAATTGCCATGGATCTCTTTGACCAATAGGCATGAAACATGTTGACCTGTAGAGTTGAGCATAGCTAAACTGAACCATCACGTCAGATAGCTGCCACTCTTTTTCTGTTTTTAATCAGGTGGATAGCCAGCCTGAATAAAAGTCTTTTGGACTATCCGACCTGTTTTAATCACTTCTTTACCACATCTACACTACCTAGGCCCCTCACACCCACTGCACCAAACGGCAAGGAACAAAAGATCTCCGCTAAAGAGCCCCTTTATGGGTGCCCGTCGGGTATTGCAGCGCCGACCCGACAAGGAGCAGGTCCATATGATGAAGCATGACACCTAGCTGGCTGGGTGTGTGAGGACCCTAGTTCCGACAGGAGGAATTCCCTTCCTCCCTTTCCAATTTACCCTGACGGTACACATCAGGGGCTTTCAGACTCTCCTCTCACTTGTCTGATCATTTGAGAAACTGCATACCTTCTTTTTGTTATTGCATGATAGGGCATGTATGCTGGACCTCTATTAAAAAGCCCTACAGTCCCCCTTTGTTGATTGGTTATTTACAAACACACACTGCCAGTACACACAGTCACTATGTGCGCTCTGCACAACACTTCACCCTTCATGTATTGTACTACACGCAAGCACACATGCTTTCCCTGCTCACTCACTGCACAGTACTATTTCTCTCCTGCAATGTATTCTTCTCAGGCATATATTCACCCAGTACATGTACTAACCACACATGCACTGCACAGTACTGCTCCATTTTTGTATTGTACCCTTCCCCAGGCGCACACACAACCAATGCAGTCTCACTACTCCTGTGCTGCGCAGCACTCCACATCTTACCTGATGTGGTCCAAGAGTGAGTTGAGCACAAAGCAGCAGAACTTTTAAACTGGTGAGTGAGCCTTTAGGCTTCACTCCATGGTAACGTCCTGTTCTTTACACGGTGTGCTGCCACCACGGCGCTCATGCTGCCTAACTTGTGGTGAAGGCGGTAGCCTTACACCACAGAGGGTAGCACTTTGGGTGCCCCTCCTGGCCCAACAAGACCGCAGTCCGTGAGACAGGCCAATGACATGGTGCACACGCATGATTCATGTTAGCTTATGACAAAAAAAACTGCTTTACTGAGCCAGACAACAGTATAGTTGGTCACTCAGGGCGGGGGTACACTCCTTTACCATGCAGAGGACTTTTCCATCCCAACAGCTACACTGAGTTAGTTCCTAGTTCTCTTTGTGGCCTCTGTGAGAAGAAGCCCAGAACACTGGGCTCTGCTCATTCATTTCGAAGTATCTAGTAAAATGCTTCTCAGTGACATATTTTGTGCTTCACTCAATGTGTTATACCTATTGGTGTTTTGAGACATTTGTTTCTATAATTTGCTTTAAAGCTGTTTTTTTATGAATTACAGGCATTTCACCACGGGGCAAACACCAACACACTCTGGATGCTGGTGTTTGCCCAGTTGGGATTGCAGTTTTTTGGGGGTTTTTTCAAAGGGAAGGTTCACCCACCCCGCCTCCAATGCCGCTGCTCACCTTACCACCCTATCTATGGCTATTTTGCCAACTCAAATTGCAACGCTGTTTTAATTGGGCAGTGCAGGTGGCCAAATGTCCATTGGAAAGAAATTCCGCACAAAGCCTGCATACTGTTTTCCCTTTTTTTTATAAGTTAATGAAGACTTCCTTTTTCAGTCAGGAATTTTGGTCAGTAGCAGATTTGGGGATTTTTGGCTGAATCTTTATGTATTCTCCCTGATTTCCCTAAATGGGAACTTTCTCTGAGCTAGGGAAATGCTTTTTCTCCACGAATGTAAGATTTTGAGAGAAAAAGGTCATAGCCATTGCTGAGTTGAAGTCTGTGTCCTTGTAGAGGTACCAATGACAGGACTACAGCATCTATTTTCCTTAGAGGCACCACTAAAACTGGATAAGGCTGCCTGTTGTAAATGGATGCCACGCAGCCATATCTCCAAGTGCCATTGTCCCTAAAGACACCTGTACTGTAGGATTTGAGGTTGAATTATTACTCTACTATCTAAATTTTAGGGGCAATGGATCAGTCTGCCTTAAAAGGCAATTCATAAATTAAATTTCCTATGGATTTGCATTCAGATTGTTTGGATATTAAATGGCTGTATTAAAATTTTCATGAATATTCTTCAAGTTGTATACGACTGGGACGTAACTGATTATATGTTCTGCATAGTGTCGACGATCATTGTTTGTTGTTCGCGGACATGGGATAGTTTGAAACCTGGCTATTACCAGAATTGCAACATGTTCCTGCTCATAACATAGTGTTGTCATCAAAGATGAATGGACCTAACGATCTTCAAATATCATCCTTCTTCCTTATTTCTAACATATGACACTGTGGGGGGTTTCTAGATGGCCTGTGGCATCAGCTTAATTTGGCTTTAAGACTTCTCAGGATCTTTATTTATACAGTTGTGACAATTGTTTAACTAGAGAAAGTCTTTAGTAAACCCCTTGAGACTAAAGTTGTTAGACCTGACCGCCTTAGGGTGGTCTTCCTCTCCCCCCCCCAAACATTTTGCCTCCCTCCATTTTGCTGATCTAATTTTTGTTGTCCTTGGGACTCTGTGCCCTTTACCACTGCTAACCAGTACTAAAGTGCCGGTGCCTTCTCCTTTAAACATAGTACAATCTGCTTACACCCAATTTGCACGTTTAATTTACTTTTAATCCCCTAGTGAAGTGGCACAACCTGTAACCAAGGGCCTGTAAATTAAATGCAACTAGTGGCCTTCAACACTGATTATGCCAGACCTGCCATTGCAGCCTGTGTGCAGTTTTATATTGCCATTTCGACCTAGCAAAATAAGCATTTTGCCAGGCCTAAATCTTCCTTTTTAATACATACAAGTCACCCCTAGTATGGTAAGCGCCCTAAACCTATAGGGCAGGGTGCAGTGATTTAAGAAGTTGTAAATTTACTTTTTAGTTTTACATGTCCTGGTAGTGAAAAACTCTTAATTCGTTTTTCACTTTTGCAAGGCCTACCTCTCCTTTAGGATAACATTGGGTTAACGTATTACATTTAATAAGTGATAACGTTCAATTGGAAGTAGGTAGGAGTGTCGAGTTTGGGGTCTTACGAATTGTAATTAAAAGCCATCTTTAATGGTGCAGTCTGATTCTGAGTCACAATTCTAAAAATGCCACTTTTAGAAAGTTAATCTACACAAAAGGGGAACTCAGTATTCCCTTGTGGGCTTGGGTAACTGTTTACAGGTAGGTAAAGATGCCAACACGGGATTTACTTGGAAGCAAAATTTCAAGTATGCTTATTAATCAATTATGCTTATGAATAACATCTCAAATTAAGTATTATATATTTTCTATAGAATTCTAAGAAAATGTAATTGATCTAAAATACAGGTGTATATATTTTTTCCAAATTTGTATTGAAATTAGATCAAATAGTAACACTGGATCAAAACATAAATCTCATAGTACAAAGACAGTATTTGTTACAATATCTTTACAAGTTTTTTGAACATATATCAATGCACTTGTTGCCCACTTTCTTGCATTCACCTAGAGACTGATTTTACAAAACACAAGAATCTTGGGTGTTAACAATTTCTATAAAAGTTGGGTTGTGTGTCGATGTTTCAGTCTCAATTGTTGCACATCTGTGAGACCATCTTCAGGACTGTATCTTTGAATTAAAATGAACCCCCTACGAGGCCAACGAGTTGGTATTTGGCTGGGAGAGCTGTAAAGCACAAGCAATATGAAAACTGATAAAATTCTGAAATCCATAAAAATTGTGATCCCAGAACAAACTTAGTAATGTTTAGCAATATTTAGAAGTGCAGGGCAGATATTGGTAGTTCTTCAGCTTATGTATGAAATCTCGTTAACTCCGCTTCTGTTTCAACGTTACCGGCAGCGTCCAGAAGCCGCTAACGCCGAGAGAGAGAAGCTGAGAACCTCTTCATTCGGGGACATTCTGCCCCAAAAAAATCTTGGTGATTTTTCACCAAGTTAAATTCAAGTCGCTGTATTTGACGGCACGCCTTATAATCTTCGAGCTCTTACTTAATGATTGAATAGCTCTGAGAGAGTGACTTTTTCATTTAATTTCAAAGTTAATGAGATCTCATTTATGCTGAACTACCAATATCTGCCCTGTGCATGAAAATATTGATTAACATTACCGAGTTTGGTCTGGGACCACAGGTTTTATGGATTACTGAATTGTTTTCAGTTTCCACATCGCTTGCACTTTACAGCTCTGTCCCAGCCAAATACCAACTTGTTGGCCTCATTCAAAGATGCAGTTCTGGATATAGTCTCGCATCTGCAACAATTGAGACCGAAACTAAGGCACACATCTACTTTTAGAAATGAACACCTAAGAGTCTTGTGTTTTGTAAAAACAGTCTCTAACTGTATGCAAGCAAATGGGCAACAAGTACATTGATATCTGTTCAAAACACTTGTAAAGAGATTGTAACAAACATTGTCTTTGTCCAATGAAATTTGTTTTGAACCCCTGTTACTATTTGATACATTTTTTTTTTTTTACAAACTTTAAAAAGTACATACACCTGCATTTTAATTTGATTTCTTTTTCTTTGAATTCTATAGAAAGTATATAATTAATAAATTTGAGATGTTATTCATAAGCATCATTGATTAATATGTTACTTGAAATTGTGCTTCCAAGTAAATCCCTTGTTGGCATCTTTACCTACCTGTATACTTTTAGAAAGTTGACATTTTCTTGTCCTTACCGTTTAGTGCCTGCAGCCTGTCTCTGGGTCGAATGACTAGGTGTAGCTGGCAGTTGGTGTTTGTGTATTGCTCCCAAACAGTAAAACAAAGGGCTTTAGGTGTTGGCAAGATGGGCCATCTCTGACTCGATGAGGGGGAGGAGCTGTCACCTAATTGACTTACACATCACAAAGGATCTACATGAACACACTCACACAGGGTTTGATACTAGTCTATTGTGACCCCAGACAATCTGGGGCTTGGGCAGGGAGGCAGGAAATTCTAAGCACTTCTGGTAGTGGAACCCTCTAGAACCTTCTCATGCCAAACTTCAGTGCACCCCTGTACCCGTTGAAGACTCAAAAGGACTGCTGTGCTGCTCTGCTGCCTGAGTTAAGGACTGAACCTGCATCTTGAACCCAGGACCACCAAAGTGACTCCAAGGTCTAGTTGGCTGGCCTTCTGACCAGAGCCTCAGGGACAGAAGGCTCCAACCACCTAAAACACAGCACCTGGACTCTTGACTGCTGATCTGGGTGCCTCCAGGGCATGGTGTTGCAGTTAGAGTGTCAGTATTTCTTGTGAAGACTGATCAGTGTGATTTGCTTCTGCGTAATGGAGCAACTAGTGTTATCTTTAATAATATGCCGCAAAGGCCCCATTTATTTCCCTTTGTGTACTTAAGACATCCCCCCCCACCTTATGATACATATGGGTGTTAACAAATAATTTATTTTTTAAAGTTTATTCTGTTTGTAAGAATTCAAATGCTCTGGAAAAAATGACATTTTTTCCAGGTTATAAATTTCACCATGGGCAAATATCTGCATTTTGAATTTCTTGCAAATTTTTTCAAGAAGCCAAACTAGATATTAGTTGGTCAACTGATTTTGAAAGCCCAGTTTTGTCTACAATTACATAGCAGTCAGAATTTCTGGTGGGCACACTTTCTTTTACATTCATAGACTCGAATATGCAAGTTGACACTTTTTCATATACTAGATTGCTAGTTTATATTCACATCTGCTCACGCTAGGGACATTACCATTCATATGTAACTTCTTGGAGTTAGTTTCCCAGTTGAATTTGACTGGATTGTTTCAAACACACCTTCTCTATTTTCTTTTTTTTTCTTTTTTTTTAACAGCATGTCATTTGCTTGTTACATTTGGATAGCTGTGGTTGATTAAGCACATCTGTATGTGCATGTATGGTCTGGACCTTTACGTCTGTATAGTTGTATAACTATCAGGATAGATATTTCTTAGAATGCATGTTTTTACGTTCTCTCCGGACATGCTAACTGGTAGATATTCCAATGGATGAATGAATATCTTGAAAAATATGTACTCTAGTAAATGTATTTTTTCATTGAGTGGAGATTTGTATCTAGTTTCTGATGAATGTAGATGGCAGTCTTACTTTTTTCCAAGTGTCAATTGCCATTTTTCTTTTTTGTTTCAGTATCATTAACAAAATGGCCTCATGTCTCATCTAGAAGACTTGTTTGTCCAGTTCAAAACTTAGTTTGTGTTTACTTATGCATTGATGTTCATTCTTCTCTGTCAAAGGTATCTTCATTAAATTAACACACCCTCCTCCCCTGTGAGATCATGGAATAGCAGGAAGGGTTTGGCCACAATTTATGATTTTTATCACACTGTCACAATGAAATGGGGGACAAACTGTCACCGTGTGGCATGCTGGGATTGTGGTGGTACAACAGCAGCCTTAAATTAATACGTTTTCTCTATATGCTAGGCCAGTCTTTCCCAAAGTGTGAGTCAAATATGATTTTTGGTGGGTCGCAAAAGTCAAAGCAATAAATAAAGATGCATTAAAATTTTTTATTTATCCTGTCACCTTTGCTGCGATTGAAAGATTGAGGTCAAACGGGCTATGTCTTCTGCTAATTGTTTTTTTAACATGAGACTCGTGTTCAAAAACTCCTCTCTTTGCAATCAGAAAAAGAAAAGTGAATTATGTGACCATCTTGCTGGATGAAGTGTGTAAAGAAAGGCTGTAGGGTGTCCTTTTGGTAACACACAACAAAATGTAAATACCTTTAAGTGAAACCTTCAGCCATTAGGAAAGCAAAAATGAAGCACATTCTTTTTTAATTCAGAAGTGGGATGGAACCAAAGATTTTTAATAGGATCAGAACAAATCAAGACCCTTTGTTGGTTATGCACAAATAATAAATATTAGCTGAAACCAGATTTCCACACATTGTTAAAGGCCCTGTGCCAAGGGAGAGGGCCTTTAACAAGTGGTATAGCCCTGAGCAGAAGGGCTATAAGGCTATTCCACCCACTGACGGTAGAATGTTATCAATTAATAAGGGAGAGATTGAAAGACAATCATTGGAAAGTTGGAGCAGATGGCTTATACCAGCCATTATAAGCGCCCAGCCACTTCATTGTCTTCAATGGAGCTTCCAACATTCCATTGTTCTAATAAAACTTTGTCTTTGCAAATTTTGTGACCATTTCAATGGAAAATGTGCTGTCTATAAATGACAATGCACTATTGCACAAAGCTTTAGGTACATTAATAATTCACCCACCTCATGTCCATTAAAGTTAGGTGGGTCGCAAAGGTTTGTCGTACTAAAAAGTGGGTCGGAGTTCTAAACCATTTAGGAAGCAATTTGCTAGGCTGTATGCCTATGATAAGTTAATTTTTATAGTCACTTTTAAAAAGGGGAAAGAGTGAAATGTTTCTGCTGTATGCTTTTTAACTCCATGTTAAGTTTGTTGGGTTTTGTGGTGATTTTGCTCATTAGTTTTAAAACATGCAGAATGTAAAGCAAATTTTGTCTATTAGGACTTTTTATTTTGCTTTAATTTCGGTCCCCCATTTTTTTAAAGTTTTATTTATTTGCATATAAATCTATACAGAATACAACAATTATAACTATACAGAGGGAGGAGGGACTCAGAGGGAGGTAGGGGGTAAGGAGTGGGGAAATGATATAGGCAGGGAAGGGGACCATGATGTTTATCACAGTTTGACAGTGAATGATTTGTGCATAACATGCCCATCTGCAATAGTTCTAGATTAAGAAAAAATTCAAAATATAAGAACTCATAACACTGTCACAGCTCCTGCCATCAAACCGCTATCCCGTGAGGGTGGGCACCTCAGGAGATAGCAGGAGTGGCGGTCCCCAGGGCCATATATGGCTCCAGGTTGGAGGCTACAATGCCCCCTCCTTTGTTTTGCACTGGCCTGCCCCAGGGAGGTGGTGGTCCCTGGGGCTGTATAAGGCCTGGGGGAGGGCCCCCCCCCCCCTCCATGTTAAATTTTTGTATTTCCAACTGGAGAGGTGGTGGTTCCCGGGGCTTCTAAAATCCCTTGGAGGGGTCTATGCGGCCCCTTTTTTTGTTTTCGTTACAAAAGCCCCGGGAAGGTGGAGGTCCGCACAGGACCTTCTAATTGTCTATGTAACCCCGGTGAGGTGGTGGGCCACGGGACATAAAATTGCCCTTGGAGCGGGCCACATGCGTCCTCCCCACCATTAATTTCCTAAACTTTGCATGCCCCCGGGACCTGGCTCACCCGGGGGCTTCATTAAAAACAAGTGCGGAAGAGCGTGCTTGATTTTTTTTTTTTTGGGGGGGGATTTTTTTTGCCACGAATTCGTGGCTCTGATTTTGCTGCACATTATCTTTTTTTTAAAAGTGCTTTTTTGCCCTGACAGCTAGGGGGTCAGGGTATTCCTACCCTGCCCCCTTTTTTTGTTTGTTTTTTTAAAAAGTTTTTTCTGGAACTCAACTGAAGCAGTGTCCCAAGATGGCTGCCAACACTTCCTGGTTGAAGTGTTGGCAGCCAATCCGATATCAGCACGTGATCGGGAGGGTTCGTGGAGCCTTTGTGTCCCTATATATACAAATTTGGATTTCCCTTAGTATCTCAAACTACTGAACGGATTTACACCAATTCACAAAAAGGTCACTTTCTGGACCAAGAGCTACCTTTCTGACAAAATTGGTGTTATTCCGTTCTGCAGTTCGGGCTGTAGTCGTGTCTAAAATCCCTATGAGAATTTGCATGGGGAAAACATGTTTTGGGACCCTCCTTTTTTTGTTGGCCTTCACTTAATGAATCAACCTGAAACTTTCAACACAGCACCTAAACTGACTGTCATACTAATTTAGAAAATTTTGTGAACATCGGTCAAATGGTGCCAAAGTTATTGTTAAAACAAAAAAACGCTTTTCCTATGAAAACCATATATATTCACTGAAAAAAACAAAGGTTATAGGGACATTCTAGTTAGGTTCAGATTTCACTCATACATAACCATTTTTTTCAGTGAATTTCTGGGGTTATTTAATGTTATTTCTTAACTGTAACCTTTGTGTGAGTGAGTGCATGAGTGTCTCAGTGGGTGCATGAGTGGGTGTGTGTGTCTGAATGGGTTTGCGAGTGCCTCCATGAGTTTCAGTGTGAGTTAGTGCATGAGTGTCTGAGTAGGTGTCTGAGTGGGTCTGTAAGTGGGTGTCTGAGTCGGTGCATGAGTCTGAGTAGCTATGTGAGTGAGTGGGTGGGAGAGAGTATGAGTGATTCTATAAGTGGGTGCATGAGTGGGTCTGAGTGTGGATGTACATGCCTGAGTTAGTCTGCGAGTGGGCGCATGAGTGTCTGAGTGGCTGTGAGAGTGACTGAGTTGTTCTGTGAGTGGGTGCATGAGTGCCTGAGTGGGTTCTGCTCATTTTCTGCCTTTTTTCTGCTCACTTCTGACCTTTATTGTGCTTCTTTCTTCTCGTTTCTGACCTCTATTTTGCATCTTTCTTCTTGTTGCTGGCCTCTATTTTGCCACTTTCTGCTCGTTGCGGACCTCTATTTTGCCTCTTTCTTCACTTTGTCGGTCTCTATTTTGCCTCTTCGTGCTAGTTTCTCACCTTTATTCTGACTTTCTGCTCGTTTTCCACCTTTATTCTGCTGTATGAGTGAGTGAGTGGGCGTGTGAGTGGCTCTATGGATGAGTTTGTGCTTGTGTACTTGTATGGGTCTGTGAATGGGTATGTGAGTGATTGTGTGGGTGAATGAGAGGTGGTATGGGGTGAGTGGTTCTGTGTATGATGTAGTCAGTGATATCATTTAAGATGTCACTGACCATGTCTTAAGTGATGTAATATGTGAGGTCATAAGCAGTGCATTAAAGTTATAGTTAGCTCAGGTAACTAGAACTGCTGAATTTCTGTAGTTTTGTACGAGCAAAATCTGAGCCTAACTATAATGTCCCTGTAACCTTTGTTTTTTTTCTTGATTTTCTAGGGTTTTCTAAATTCTAGTTTCTAACTAGAACATCACTATAACCTTTGGATTTTTCAGTGAATTTCTATGTGTCTTTTTTAATGTTATTTCCTAACTGAAACCTGTAACCTTTGAGAATGTGTGTGAGTGAGCGCATGAGTGGCTCAGTGTGAGTGTCTGGGTGAGTGTGAGTGCCTCCGTGATTGAGTCAGTCAGTGAGTGGGGTGCATGCATGTCTAAGTAGGTCTGTGAGTGGATGTGTGAGTCTGAGTTGCTCAGTGAGTTGGTGCATGAGTCTGAGTAGGTCTGTGGGTGAGAGGTACGAGTGATTCTTTGAGTGGGTGCATGAGTGTCTAACTCAGACATGTACAAACCACTCACAGACCCAGTCAGTCTGTGAGTTGGGTGCATGAGTGTCTAAATGGGTCTGTGAGTAGCTGTGAAAGGGTCTAAGTTCTGTGAGCGGGTGCATGAGTGCCTGAGTGGGTTCTGCTCGTTCTGCCTTTTTCTGTTCTCTGCTCATTGCTGATCTCTATTTTGCCTCTTTCTGCTAGTTTCTGACCTCTATTTTGCCTCTTTCTGCTAGTTTCTGACCTCTATTTTGCCTTTCTGCTAGTTTCTGACCTCTATTTTGCCTCTTCCTGCTCATTTCCCACCTTTATTCGGCCTCTTTCTGCTCACTGCTGACCTTTATTTTGCCTCTTTATGCTAGTTTCTGACCTTTATTCTGCTGTATGAGTGTGTGTGTGTGTGTGTGTGTGTGTGTGTCTCTATGGATGAGTGAATGGTTGTGTGAGTACTTGTAAGGGTCTGTGAATGGGTATGTGAGTGGTTGGGTGAGTGAGTAGGTGTATGAGATATGTGGGTGTGTGAGTGGTTCTGTGGATGTCATCAGTGATGTCACTGACCATGTCATGAGTGATGTAATATGTGAGGTCATAAGAAGTGCACTGTGGGGGCATAATTTATAGCTGGCTCGGGTACCTATAACTGCTGAATTTCTATGGTTTTCTACGATTGAAATCTGAGCCTTACTATAACGTCAGTGTAACCTTTGGTTTTTTTCAGTGAATTTCTAAGGTTTTTTATATTTTATTTCTGAACTATAACATCCCTGTAACTTTTATTTTTTTACAGTGAATTTCTACTTTTTTGTTATTTTCTGTTACCTTTGAGAGTGAGTGTGTGCGTAAGTGCATGAGTCTCAGTGAGTGTGTTTGTCTGAGTGGGTCTATGAGTGGGTGTGAGTGTCCATGAGTGTCAGTTTGTGAGTGTCTGAGTAGATCTGAGTGGGTGAGAGTGATTCTGTAAGTGGGTGCATGAGTGTCTGACTGGGTCTGTGAGCGGCTGTGAGTGCCTGACTTTTATTTTGCATCTTTCTGCTACTTTCTGACTTTTATTGCCTCTGCTAGTTTCTGATCTCTTTTGCCTTTCTGCTAGTATCCGATCTGTTTTGCATCTTTCTGCTCGTGGCTGGCCTTTATTTTGCCTCATTCTCTGCTCGTTTTCTGCCTTTTTTTCTGCTCACTCCTGACCTTTATCTTGCTTTTCTGCTCACTCCTGACCTCTATTTTGCCTCTTTCTCCTTGTTTCTGACCTTTATTATACCGCTGTCTGCTCATTTCTGACCTTTATTTTGCTTCTTTCTGCTCTCTTCTGACCTTTATTTTGCCTTGCTGCTCTCTTCTGACCTTTATTTTGCCTTGCTGCTCATTTCTGCCCTTTATTATGCCTCTTTATGCTCCCTTCTGGCCTTTAATTTGCCTCTTTCTGCCCCTCCCCCACCCTCCCCCACGACTGCAAGAAGAGAGCCTCCAGGCCCCCGTGGTCCCTTCCGGCTCCCTGTCTACTGCCGGAGCCGGCATTGCTCTCACAGATAAGGAGCTGCAAAACATGCTCCCTGTCTGTGAGAGCAATAGTTTTGTCTGTTCCCTGCCCCCTTGACAGCGGGTAGGGAAACAGACAAAACCTCTGCTTTAAGCAAACAAGAGCATTTTGTCAGCTCCCGCTTGCTGGAAGCGGAGTGTTTGCTCTGACTTGGCGGGTGCTGTCAAAGCTCCCACCAAGTCACAGCAAACATCTATACCCCGGGGGCGGGCACCCCAGGACATAGCATGAGCTGGCCAGTTCCCAGGGCCATTATTGGCTCCAGAAAAGGGGGCACGCATTCCCCCTCCTTTTACTTTCATAGGCTTGCCCCGGGGAGGTGTTGGTCCCCAAGGCACTGGGGTCTGCGCGGCCCCCACTCCATATTAAAGTTAACCTCTGGCAGGTGGTGGTCCTCAGGCTTGGGGAAGGGGTCCGCAAGGCTCCCCCCAAACATTTAATATGTCGCCCCAGGGAGGTGGTAGTCCCCAGGGCGTTTGCACGGCCCCCTCTCCATATTTGTTAGCCCCGGGGAGGTGGTGGTCTCTCTGGCTTGGGACGGGGGGGCCGCAAGGCTCTCCCCAAACATTTAAGATGTAGCCCTCGGGGGGGGGGGGGGTGTTTGACTGGGGGGGGGGGGAGGGGGTCCGCCCGGTTCCTGCTTAATATTTGCTCCTGGGACATGGTGGTCCCCGGGGCATTTTTAAGCCTTTGGAGGGGGCCCCATCTGCCCCTTTCATTTATTTAAAAAATATATTTTTTTTGTTAATCCCCCACATACCCCCGGGACCTTGCCCACCTGGCGGCTACAATTAAAACCAGCACAGGAGCCTATGCTTTTGTTTTTTTTTTAATTTACAGCGATATTCACAAACATTTCTCGAAAATCGCATTGAATTAAAAGAAAATGGTTTTATGCTGTGGCAAGGCTTCAGAGGACACCCAAGACCAAGGCTTGGGGGGGGGGGGGTCAGGGTAGTCTTGCCCTGCCCCGTTCTTTATTTTTCCCAATTTTTTGGGTGCCGAGTCCCAAGATGGCTGCCAACACTTCCTGGTTGAAGTGTTGGCAGCCAATCGGCGCGCCGCATTTCCCTGCACGAGCTTATTATTCCCGAATTAGCCACAATCGCAGATATCCTTATTTGATTTTCCTGAAATTACTCAACTACTGAATGTATTTACACCAAATAACAAAAAGCACAATCTGCGTACCGAAACCCACCTTCCTGTAAAATTTGGTATAATTCCATCCAGTGGTTCGGGCTGTAGTAGTGTTCAAAGCTCCTATGGGGATTAACATGGGAAAAGCACTTTTTTTTTTTTTACCATCCCCATTTTTCACAGGCTCCCGCTTGACTGATCACCCTGAAACTTTCCATGCACAACAAGACTGACACTTTTTTTGCAAAATTTCGTGAAGATTCGTCAAACGACGCCAAAGACCTAGGCAAGTCAAACGCTTTTTCTATCGAAACATGATCCTAACTATAACTGCCTACTGGCGACCGCCAGTAAGTAATATATATAAAATGTGTATATATAAATGGAGGAATCACTTTAATTTGCTCCCCTAAACCATATATATAAGCCTTTCAAGCTTAGGGTGCCATATAAATTATGCAAAAAGAAGCAGGGAACTCTGGGTAGTTCCCAAGTTTAGATAGAGAGCAGATATACTTACCAATATTTACCATGCGTGGTAAAGGCACAAAAGCTTGCCTGCATAGTAAAGGCAGCATTGTAAAAGCTGTTCCTGTACCAACAAAACTTCTAAAGTGTCTCTCGTGAAAAGATATTCGATAAAATTGGGCCTCCATCTACAAGTAAATAAGGTCAATATTGCTGATGAGGCAACTGGGATGATGAGACGCGAAGCCTTTTCTACCACTGGCAACGTTTTTTGTTTTTTTTGCCCTTTCCTAGAAATTTGTGAAAGACTATTTACTCCAATCACGTAGGAGTTGATTCTTAGATGGTCCCCAGCAGTGGTGGGTGATCCATTTTATTTCCGAATTTACCCACTTGTTGACTCTTTAGATTCCATACCATTAATGCAAGTCATAAGTCCAAGCTGCCTAATGGCAGAGTCCAAGAGAACGGAGTTTGGTGCCGACAAGGCTTTTTAATGTAATGCTTTCAATTTCTAGTATGCAAACATGGTAAGTAATTGGGTTAGTTACTAGTATTTATATTTCATGATCTATTTCTTTTAGAATGTGGCTTCATGTCTTCCTGATGTGTTGAATTCTTTTTGTTACACATTTGTAGAAAGCCTCTCTAATCAGCATAGTTGAAAAAAACATCCTGAAGCATAGCAGTGTACCAATTAGTTAAGCTACTTGCCTGAAGTCTCGGTACATGTGATTAAGATTGTTCTTTGCTCTATGGTAAGATTGTGTATACTCAGAATGATTACATCAGGCAGCGAGCACTGGGTCAGGGAAGGCTTGAGTCCAAGCATGGAGGTTGCCTGGTTGCAGAGCCTGCTTCTGGCCCTAGTCATGTTCTACAGTCACCTGCTAGCAAGCGGGATCCTGCTTGTGATTCAGGTTGTATTACCTCCTCGTCTGTCTTCCCGTCACATTCCTTATCCACGAGAAGCTCGCCTGCTCCACAGTAACTTATTACCTAGCTAAGGTAAAAAAAACTTGCCCCAGTATGGCGCTGCCCTCAGCATGCATAAAGGGGGAGTTTGTCACCATGACAGCCTGAGAATACCAAAGAAACCCAAATGAAACCCAAAACAATCACCAGAACTAGAAACCAGGTAGGGAGGGACGGGCCTTGGAGTCGAATGGGTAGCCCAGGACTCGGAGTAATGAAGATTGCCGGTGAGTAACCGGGTGTTATTCTAAAGTTCACAACTCCTATTAAACATGTGGGGTGCACTGGTTAGCCGCCGATCTTGCATGGTCCTGCTCTAGTCCCTTAGCAGTGAGGCGAATACGTGTTAGCAAAGAAAGGTACTAGTCTGTTACCTCACTAAGCAGCTGCACAAGAAAGGGGAAGACTAAAGAGTTTCTAAAATTGAGCCAGTAAAGGCACATTCACATGTAACTGGAATGTGTCCCCGCCTCAAAACTGAACCATAAACCTTATTCCTAGCGCCAAGGATGTGTAGCAGTAACATCAACCAAACGGCACTGACATCAGAACATGGCGGCGCTCGCTACTCACTGCCTGAAGGGGCCACCTCGTCTGTCCCTACTGCCCGTCTGCTGTGCCTAGCAGCAGCCTGCCTCAGCATTGATGCCCTCGGGGAATCCTAGCAGGAGGTGACGCTAGAAACGTACCATTGTCGCTGGTGCCAGCGCATGATGTAAAACTGCCATCATTCCAGTCGAGACATAAACCAGATATCATGAGGGCCCCAGCTTGCGAAATGTGAACGTGGGGCTGGGTTAAATTCACTTACTGATAATTAACCTTTTATCTAGACGTTTGTTAGTCAAGAAACTGTCCTCATAAATTTTTTTTTTAACGCGCATCAGGGTATATTTCGTCGGTTCGTTACACACATGTGGATCCTTAAATGTGCTCCTTTCTTCTCACGGTGCAACTCCTGCCCCGGGGTAAGAGTACCGTGGCCACTGTTAGATAGTGTGTGTCCCACCACTCAAAACGAATATCTCAATATAGTTCATAACATCTACTCCCGGAATACTTTCAGGCTTAAATTAGAGTGAGGAGATTTATACTGCGAAGGATTGTAAATGATAGTGTAATTTCAAAATTCCACACTGTATGGTGCAGATCGGCTGCTTGGTAGCACGTGTGAGACTTACTTTAGTGTCTGTTAGCTGGTCGTCTACAGAGGAAGCAGCAAGTTGTGGACCGGAGGCTGCCGGTAAGAGGAGTGCGGCTGCAGCTGCTGCTCAAAGGAGATGGACATCATTGTCAAACGCCGGTATCCGGCAGTAGAGTATTAGTGAAATATCTCCTTGTCACATGAAATTGCCAATTACATAACCTGAATGGCGGAAGCAGTACACGTGTGAAGCACAAATCATGAGGCCTGCTCCTCACGAAGAACTGACTGTCCCGTGCAACCCCAGGGATGTCCCACAACCGCCTTCTAGGCCAGGGGATGGAGCGATTCAGCATTTGTTATCCATGTTGGGATTGTCATTAATATTCATAAACACAGAATTTCTGTGTTGGATCCCAAAGCACCTGCTATACAAAGAGCACTTTAAAAACCCAAAAAATAAAACGTCGACTGTCCAAATACTGTTTTGGGTCTTAACTGAAGTCAAACATGCAGTAAAACATAAATACTTCATTTTTAACACTTTTTTTTTCAAAAGAAAATATCAGGCAAAAAGTCTGGTAGACGGCAGACTCGTCATAGACAACTCTGACATTTTCATTTTAGGGTAGAAGGCTATTGCATCACTTCACAATAACAGGCGAGGCCCATTTTTCCTTTCCGGACCAAGGATTCCGGCAGCTGACCTTTTTACCCTTAAGTAAGTCTCAGACCATGGTGATCTTAAGCATTTTTTTGCTTGCTCTGATGTTGGCCGTAATGCTAGTTTTCAGGTAAGATGTATGTTATGTTTTTTTCTGGATTGGATTTATGTTTAAATGGATTGGCCATTAAAATGTTGCCTATCATTACTGCCCTTACTTTTTAGGTCTTCCCTACCCAGCACCATGCACTGTGCTGAGACTAATTGTTTAGAATTCAGTGGGCTTACAAACTGCCCACAGCATACTATTAGTTGTTTTCGTTGTCACTCATTTGCAATCTTTCGATTGATTAGCTCTTCAATGTCTTTGTTCTTCCTAGTCTTTTTGCAAGGTACAATTTTTTTTAAAAATATTCTATGATGTGTAATGTGCTTTCCTACTTTTAAAACAGGCATACGGCCTCCTATTTATTTTGTGTTCACCCTATCTGCCATCTCTGTTGGCGCTTTGGTTACTTACATCCACAACTGTACAACTCTGTGCCATGTCACTACACCACGCCATTCTACTCCACGCCACTGTACTCTGCCATGCCACTAACTTTTAGCTGTGGTGAACCGTAGCCATGCTGCTGTACAACTTGGCTAAAAGACCTTGGCAAAGCCAATCGCTCTCGCATAGGCGAGACCTATTTGGTTTGCCAATGCTTGTTACTGTATCTGCTTGCATCACCATTCTTCGGACTTAGCCCTCAGCATTGCTTGCATGGAAGATATGTGGCAGGTATCACCTGTTCATTTTGGCCTTGAGGGTAAATAGAAAGAAGTAGGTTACATAACGTACTTGACGAGTGATAACCCACTGGAATGCCCCTGCTGTCATACAGAAGCACCATCACCAAAGTTCCCTTGTCTCGGGATAAAAACCTTGGGTTTAATATCAGCAGTTCCTTGTTCACTTTAGTTGGAACTCTTATCACCTTTACTATTCGATCCATTAGTGGAAAGACCTCAAAAGTCCGCATATTGCTATTCAAGCCAGAATAATCACTGAACCTCTGGATTCCTGTAAGTACTGTTGCTAGTATACCACAATATCATCCGCATGGAGCAAAATCATAAGTTGTCAGCCCTAAAAGATCAGATGTACAGTTCTCAGCCGACTATGGGAAGCCTTTCCATTCTGTTTTGGATAGAGGTGTTTTTGTCTCTTTCTTAGACATCTGTCACCCTTTGGTTCTATTGGTGGTTGTTTGGTTATGCACTCTTAGCGCCACTTTTAGGTGGTGCTGTAGGCGAAGAACCACCTGTCTCAAAGACCAAATGCTCATGCGGAGATAAACCAGGGCTTCCATATTCACTTCTATCCAATAGACGAAGTAACACATTTGTACTATCCAGGACGTTAACATTTTCAGCTTTTCCCTCAAATAGGACTTTCAAGATGACTGATGTGGATCTTGTCCTCCTTTCAAGTGAGCATTTTGGTCTGTGCTGTAGACCTTTGACAGATGCTTGCACTTTCCTTTTGTTAGATGCTCACACCAAAAGTGACCTCTCGTGCTCGGAGATTTATTTCCATATTTTCATCAGTTCTTATCGATGCTAGCAGTAAACCCAGACTTAGTGGGTGGTCACAGCTGGCGCTCTTCTCCCCATCACAGAAGTCTTGATTTTTATTTTGCAACTAGTGACATCCCTGTTTAGCTTGGTTTCTGTACATTATGCACAGTTTTTCAGACACTTATTTCAAGTGTTTTTCGTGTAGTAATTGTGGCATCCTGACCAACCACCCTATCCCTGGGGAGCTGATGCATCCCTTCGTGGTGTAATAAACCTCTTAAAAGCTGACTCGTTAAATACAGATCTATGGCTCCAGAATGCACGTAGTTTTATGTTCTGTCCAATAATTCCTAAGAGTTGTGACGCTTATTGCGACAGATGTAAATTAACTGACTGTTCTGGGGCCATGAGATGGCAGTCTAATCCCAGTTGAGTTTGTATTCCCCAGTCGAAGTGTGGTCATCAGTGGGGGTGTATTCATTGCTTTCAACAGAGGCCTCCATAGCTTTGGGTTTTCCCAGTTGTGGTTGTGGGACTGTTATACACTTGTGCCTGTGTCCTACATAATACTGCTCAGTCTATAAAATATTTTGTAGTTTAAGAACATAAACTTGGCGCAAATTGTCTTCTCACTGCTGGTACAAAAAAAAGTACCCTGATGGTACACATTGTATACAGTGTGCAAGATTTTGGGTCCAGGAGCAAGGGGTAGCCCCCCTTCACCTGACAATTCGCCCCACCCCCTGGTACCAGATCTATTCTTCTATGGGCCCCTGGATGACTTTATCTTTTGGTGCCCATTTCAGCAATGATTGATAAGTGGTTTGTTTACTCCACCCTCCTATGTTTCCAGGCAGATGTTTGAAGATTTCAGCCAACAACGTGGTGAAAGAAAACCACCTACCCGCCCTCTGCTCCCATTCTCAAGAAATTGATTACTGGTTTACCATGTGGAAGGAGAAGAGAATTATAATGAACAGGAGACTTGTCATGTAACAGGAAAGTGTGGTTATGAACTTTGGCAATTCCCTCCCACTATTATTTCTTTTATCAACCATATGCCCTTTTTGAGCTGTATTAAATTTAAGATTTTATGGCTCTGGGAACTTGCTGTGAGCACCAATTAACTTCTTCCTCTATGCTGGTCCTTTCCTGATTTTGTTCTTCTTTGGAGGATTTCTAAGATTCGGTCTACTCTAGTAGGCTGCATGACCACGTCCCAGATGTTGAGTCCTAACAGAGTATCTTGTTACTGTAGATGTTTAACTTGCCCTCGCATTTTCCTTGGGTACAGCATATGGCTTCCCTGATAGCAGAGTTGCGCAGCCCCTGTCCGAAAGATCAGCAACCTTTTCTATAAACCCCATCTAAAATCCTCTTAAATGCAATCTAAGTATCCATTTCCTAGTTGATCTAGGCTCAACCAAGCCTACTGTTTGGGGGTCTGCACAAGAGTAATTGCAAAGCTTTAGAGCATGTGGCTTGCAACAGAATTGCTTGATGTGTAATTAGTAGCCGTTATGTACGGCCAATAACCCTTAATTATCTTCCTCTGATTAATGTTTTCTGTCATGTTGAATTGTTTCCATTGATTTCATCGTTCGGGTAGGACCTAACTTGAATAACCCTGCACTAGTGATTACTTCCACTGGTCTGTGACGTATAGCTGGTCTTAATATAGCAATATAGTTCACTGCTGACGGCCATGCTGGTTGTTAAATGCCCTTTCCCAGAGTCCGAGGCCGGAGCCTCCTCAAAGGACCTGTAAGTGGAGAGGGGGCTTTGTTTGACAGACATAGCTGAAGGAAGGACTATATCCCAGTGAGGCTAGAGTGTTTTCAATTAAAAAGGGAGAAACCAAAAAATGTCGCCCTTTGCTCATAGCATCCATTGTCCTCCTTGTACTGCTCCATTGTCTCGTGTTGCTCTGAACATTCAGATGTTGCAAGTATTTGTTACTGATTTGTAGTGTAAATTGTACGTATTCCTTTAGAAGGCATTTGTTTGACATAAAATTGGAGATTGGCCATTTTCATGGTCTCCATACAAGTAAATCATTTTGCTATTTTCTGTAGCTTTTAAGGAGTGTGATCTGCACATTCAGCCTACTGTTGAAGCTCACATTAATAGTTCAGAATGGCAATCTTAGTGCAGATGTACCATTTATTACTTGTGTTCCCAAGCTCTGTACACATTGTTTTTTTCAATGTAATGTCAAGCAAAGATGAGTTGTTTCAATTCGTGCTTTAAGGGCCTCACAATTATGCTGCTAAGTAACAATGTATCAATAAAAATCATGTTTAACAGGTTGGAGCGACTCCTCGCAGGTCAGCAGTCCAGAACGAGACCATGAAGCTTTCAACTGTGTGGACTCTGGACAAGGCGACTCCCGTAGCATGACACCAATGGACATGACGGTGACCAGCCAAGCTGCTTCTATACTACCGGTCCACGTCTATCCACTTCCTCAACAGATGCGAGTGGCTTTCTCTGCGGCCAGAACCTCGAACCTTGCCCCTGGGACTTTGGACCAACCAATTGTGTTTGATCTTCTACTTAACAACCTTGGCGAAACATTTGACATTCATATTGGTAGATTTGCTTGTCCAGTGAACGGCACGTATGTCTTTATATTCCATATGTTAAAGCTTGCAGTGAACGTTCCCTTGTATGTTAACCTCATGAAGAATGACGAGGTCCTGGTATCTGCATATGCCAACGATGGAGCGCCAGACCATGAGACGGCAAGTAACCATGCTGTCCTTCAGCTCTTCCAAGGAGACCAGATATGGCTTCGTCTACATCGCGGAGCCATTTACGGGAGCAGTTGGAAATACTCAACATTTTCAGGGTACCTCCTATATCAGGACTGATATCCTTGAGTATATGCTAGAACTTTCAGGGAGGGTCCATGGTGCTTTACACTCAAGGGTTAACTCTGGGTGGAAAGAGTAGATGTCTGTTTTACCATTTGGGGTAATCAGCACTTATTAGTAACATCATGAAATATGATGTGGCATTCGTTAAGCTGTGAATGTATGTTGTGTATTGCACCTGCATAAAGCACTAGTATTCTAGTACAGCTTACTTTTGATAAACCCCTTTCGTTAAATCAGAATCCTGTTTGTGCCTCAATAAAAGTAATATGCAGTTTCTTTTTCGTGTGGTCCTTTGAGCACAGACTTCTCTTGAGCAGATTCGACAAATCTGCTGGGTATTTTGCACTTTTTTCCACTACAAATTTGCACTATAGAAAATTATTCGTAAATAAGTGTTTTCGTTACATTTGTTTCAGGTTTCCATTCAAAGGACATGCACGAATTAGCAGAGTATGCTGGCACCCAGCAGCACGTCAAAAGGGGCTAGGCATTCTTGCATTCCAAAACATAAACGCCTCAACTTCAAATTCAACCTCACCTGTACATGCAATAAATACCTACTACTGTGCCATATGAACATTCAACAGTCTCCCCTCACCCAGGGACATATTAAGGCACGAGTAAAGTAGGCAAGTGCCGAAGACCCCTACTTTTCTAGTGCCCCATAGTAAAATGATCGGGGCTATTTCTATACAATTTCCTTTTTCACTCTTTCTCCCTAGCTTTGCTTCTATCTTTCTCTCCATCTAAACCTACCTCACTTTCTGATCTTCTTTCTCTACCTCCCCATCACTCGATTTATTGCTCTTCAAACCTTATTCACCCTTCTCTACCTCCCTCTAGCTTACTTTTTCCTCCCTCTCTACCTTCATTCCATCTCTCTGCACTTCTACTTTGCCATTCTCTACTTCATCAATACCTCGCTCTCATTTTAGAGCCACTAGAGATTTGGGACCTATATACCTCCGGAAGAGGCTGCATCTTTACCATCAAAATCGCGCGCTGCTTCAGTCAGCCGAGTGGGTGACTTGACTTGGTTGCTGGGGGCGAACTGTGCCTTTTTTTAAAAACTTTGCTATAATTTTTTTTTTAAACATTGAATTACTTGCACTATTACTGCGATCTACCTGCACCTTGATCCGCACCGCTCCCCGGTCCACCACGGGTCCTTGTCCCGGTTGTGTGGAGGGAGTGCCGGCCACGACCTTGTTCGATTTCCCTCTTCCGGGTTGGAGACAGGAGAGGGCGGAGTCCCGCGTCTGTATTTAGACCAATGCTCTTTCTCCCGCGCAGCGGACGCGTGCTACTTCAGTCAGCCGAGTGGGTGACTTGACTTGGTTGCTGGGGGCGAACTGTGCCTTTTTTTTAAAACTTTGCTATAATTTTTTTTTTAAACATTGAATTACTTGCACTATTACTGCGATCTACCTGCACCTTGATCCGCACCGCTCCCCGGTCCACCACGGGTCCTTGTCCCGGTTGTGTGGAGGGAGTGCCGGCCACGACCTCGTTCGATTTCCCTCTTCCGGGTTGGAGACCGGAGAGGGCGGAGTCCCGCGTCTGTATTTAGACCAATGCTCTTTCTCCCACGCAGCGGACGCACGCAGCGGGCGCGCCAACGGCGCGCCAGCGGCAAACGTGTCTGCGCCCGTCCGAGCCCGTCCGGGGCCAGGGGCTATACATTATGCCCGTTATTTAACGTATTCTTCGCTAGAACTAAAGCTACTGCAAGGAGCTGCGGGCATTAGCCCTCATACCAAGGACAAACTAAAATCACTTGGGATTTACGCTCAGGGGAACTCCTCTCCTGTAAACCCTTTGAAAGCTATTGACCAAAAGTCTCCCCTAATTCATAAAGGTTCAACAGCCCCACCCAGCCCAGCACACCAGGGGCAAAAAGGACTTCTAGTATGCTACTTGAATACACGCTCTATGGCAAAACACCAGCACGAGATATTCTATCTGCTGGATACTGTCAAGCCAGATATCCTCCTTCTCACTGAAACATGGCTAACTGAGGAATCGGGCCCTGATATGCTTGCGGCCCTTCCCGATAATTACCACATTCTTCAGGCAGACCGGCCTGCGGGGAAGGCTGGAGGAGGAGTGGCAGCTATTATCAACAAGATACACAAATTCACCCTTGTGGCCTCTTTAGGCATCCCCCTAGTCGATAGCCTCTCATTAAAATTTGAATCCCATAACCTCTCATTCATCTGTGTTGTACTCTACAGACCTCCATCTCATATGCCCACTTTTCCTCAGTTGGTGGCTGACAGGATAGCCGAATTAGTGGTCAATAACTCTCGAATTTTATTCGTGGGGGACATCAACTACTGGCCCAATGATGTACATGAAAGCCCCTGTTCTCTCGAATTTACAGAACTTTTAATGGGACTGAATTGTAGTCAACACATAAAGGTTGCCACTCATGTCAAAGGGCATACTTTAGACCAGGTCTGGAGTGCCAACTTGGACATTTCCCGTCTACAAGTGGCCCCGTGTACATGGTCTGACCACCACTTGGTCACCTTTTTCATTCCCTCTGTCCATCCCGATACCACCCCTCCTTCAGGCAATTTTTTAGCCAGAAACTGGAGTAGAGTGGATATGGAGGACTTTTGTTCCTCGCTAATTGCCTTGGCCCCTTCTGTCCTGGAGGAGTCCCTTCATTCTCAAGCGGCAAATATCAACACGTGGTTGGATAAGGCTAGAGATAGCATAGCACCTTTGAAGAAAGTGAAAATAAAGAGGCCCCATGATGCACAACGCTGGTTCTCAACAGAGTTAAAGGCAAAGAAACTAACCTTGAGGCAAGCGGGAACGCAAGTGGCGACGTAATTACTGCCCTAATCTTAGTCATTTTTATGTCCCTTTTTAAAGATTATAAAATACTGATTCTACAGACCAAGGCTGAGTACTTCTCGTCCAAAATACTAAACTCGGCTAACAAAGCTAAAGAAATCTTTTCAATAGTGGACGAACTTTCTAAACTAGACCGAGTAATTGCAAAACCCACTCCCTCTCAATCTCTGTGTGACTCACTCAATCACTTTTTCATTGAGAAAATTGATACAATTAAGTCTAGTATTCCTAAACTTATTGATCCTCTGCCCTATCTATGCTGCGACACAAATACTGCCTCTTTGGATCACTTTCCCCTTGTTACTAAGGAAGCTTTCTTTGGCCTACTTAAGAAAGTTAGTTCTGGTTCTCCTCTAGACAGCTGTCCCCCTCATATTCTCTATGAAGTTTTCTTACGCTGTCCGGATCCCCCTTTATCGCTCATCAACAACTACCTCACTCAAGGGATTGTCCCAGATCTATTCAAGATGGCTGAAGTCGTTCCTATCGTTAAAAAACCTAGCCTAGATCCGCAGGTACCTGGCAACTATCGCCCCATCTCTCTGCTACCTTACTTGAGCAAGGTCATGGAAGCCCATGTTGCCAATAGTCTTAGCTCCTTTGTAGAGCAGACTCACTATCTGGACCCTCACCAAGCAGGGTTCCGACCTGAACATTCCACTGAAACCGTTGTCCTGGACGAACTAAGAAAGGGGGCGGACCAGGGCACCACCCAGGCCTTGGTGCTCCTTGACTTGTCGGCTGCCTTTGACACGGTCGACCACCAGCTTTTGGCCGACCGTGTCGGCAGCGCTGGGCTCCAGGGTCTGCCTCTGAAATGGATTGCCTCCTTTTTGAGCAATCGCTCCCAATCTGTCCGCCTTGCTGGCTTTAGGGCAGAACAAATTAATCTGACCTGTGGGGTCCCACAGGGCTCCTCCCTTTCACCTCTACTCTTTAACCTGTATATTCTTCCTCTGATCTCAGCTCTGCGCAAGAGAAAGGTTGTTGTGTATAACTATGCCGACGACCTCCAGCTGATCTTTAACATAGACCCATCAGCTGCATCTACCACAAACTTTCAATCCATAATGATTTTCATCAGGGATTGGATGAATGCTAACCAACTCAGACTAAACCCTGACAAAACTGAGTTAATTCTCACTGGTGGCTTGGCTAACCCATGGAGCTCCTGCATTTGGCCACCATCTCTAGGGAGTCCCCCAGTCCCGGTCTCGTCAGTAAAAAGCCTGGGAATCATGATCAGCGATGATCTTACCATGAAGACCCAGGTCAGTTCAGTGGTTTCAGCATGCTTTTTCCATCTTCGCAGAATCCGAAAAATCATCAGATTCTTTTCCACCGAAGCCCTGACCCAAGTGGTTCTCGCCCTGGTTATCTCGCGTATTGACTATGCCAATTCCCTGTACGTTGGTATACCTGCGTACCAAGTCCATCGTCTACAACGGGTCCAGAACCAGGCAGCCAGACTCATTCTTGGACAGCCTAAGCACTCCCATGTGAAACCACTGCTGAAAAGTCTCCACTGGCTCCCCATACCCCAACGATGCCTGTTTAAACTCGGCTGCACCATCCACAAAGCCCTGTCCGGACGTGGTCCCACCTTTATTGCTCTAAACATTCAGCGGTATCTCCCCTCTCGCGATCTACGCTCTTCCAATAAGAACCAGCTGGTCTCCCATTCTTTTAAACGGAAGAAACACGGTGGCCTTAGATACACGTTCCTGGCCCCTCAATTTTGGAACGCCTCCCCTCGATCTGCGCATGGCGGATTCCTATGCTCAATTTAGGAAACTACTCAAAACCTGGTTCTTCTCCCACGCTTATAATTGATACCCACTCACTGTTTGGAATGGCCTCCGTTCTGCCTATAGCGCCAAGAAACCGTTTGGTGAACGTGCGCTCTAAAAATGAATTTTAACATAACTATCTGCGACTCCTAAAAGTTCCACACTTCTGCAAAGCCAGACTGGGCGGTAGATCTTTCGCGGTACAATCTACAAAACTCTGGAACTCCCTCCTGCCTCACCTGCGCCTGTTGGAATCATAAATGGAATTTCAGAGAGCATTAAAAACTTGGCTCTTCAAGCAGGCATAACAGCCTGCATGACCCACGCACTAGTGCTTTGCCAGTGCCCGGACACCTCCACAGAGGTAGCTGTGCGCTTTAGAAATCTTCATTCGTGATGTATTGCATCACCTCAGTCGCTAAATGCATCCCCTTTTCTCTGCTTCGCTTTTCTACCTGTCCCTTTGACTGCCTCAATCACCTACTACCCTCTGCCTCTTTCTCTGCCTGTCATATCCCTCTCCTTACTTCACCTCGCCTTTTCTACCACATCCCTCGCTACACAGCTGAGTAGGTTTCTCTTATGTATTCAGCTCTTCTCACTCTACTACTTCTGTCTACCCGCGTGTCTTTTGATACCTCGCTCTACACCATGTCTGTCTGATTGACTCGCCCCCTCTCTACCACTCTGTGCCTAGATCTACATCTCTACCCTCTGTCTTAACTCTACCTCATACGTCACTACTGTTTGCATTTCACCTCCCTTTGACTCTCCTCCATCTGCTTAATCTCTGTACCTCACCTATCTCCCCCTACACTCTTTGAACATCATTTCACCCTACCCCACCTCTCTACCCCGGCATACCTTTCTCTCTATCTGATCTCGCAATTTACCTCACCATTTGTTCACCACCTCACCTCTGCACCACCCTCTGTTCCCTCTACCTCACTTCTCACAACCGTAAGCCTTCCTCACTATCTTTTTCTGTCATTTACTCTTTGGATCTCCTCTAATGCAGCTCTTACTCTCTGCCTCACCTCTGTATCGTTGTGTATCTGTCACTGGTGTACCTCTGCTACACCTCCGCACTCTCTCCACTCTTTGACTGTATGAACCACTCCTCTTTCTCTACCTGACGTCTGTCCCTCTACTTAATCTCACTACAAACAATTATTCCCTTCACCTTTGTCTTTCACTGTTTTCTTTACCTGGCCTGTCTTTCTACACCTCACTTCTAATTTTTCCCTTACTCTCTCTCTCATCTTTCTCTACCTTGCAGCTCCCTATACTTCTGTCCTATCCTCACATACCTACCTCGAACTCATCCTTCGGCGCACCCACCAACTCCCTACATTTTGTTTTCTCGAACTCGCTGTAATTTTAGCTCGCTCTAAAATCCTAGCCATTTCTTTCTTTACCTGTCTGTATCTTTCTTGCTACATCACCTCTTTCTTCACCTTGTCTCTTTACTTCACCTTGTCTCCTTACTTCACCTGTCTGCTCATTTCTAGCTCCCGTCTCTGCTTCTCTTCTGATTCTCTATACTACTTTTACCCGAATCCGCCCATTTCTCTTACTCAGAAGAGCAGGAGGTCACTATATAGTCAGAAGTATACTCCTAGAAAGAGGCGGGACAAAGTAGGGGAAGAGAGTTAATGAGAAAATTGTCAGATTTCACCTAACTGAATAGTGGAAATCTTTCTAGCAGTGCTTTGTACTTACTGTTGCAGCAAGAATGCCTGTTCTGAAGGAGATTTATTTGTGAATAAGAATATCCAGCAAGTAAGCCTAAAATTTCAAATGCATACATCTTATTCTACTATTATGTATTAGACCATGAAATAGCCACCGAGCCATCTTTAGTGTCCCTCCTACAATGAGAAACAGCCTAGTTAGACCCTGCATTCCATGTCACATATTGCTGTTGCGAGGCAAGAGTGTAGCTCAAATTGCAGAAAGAAATCACTATCAGTGCTTGTTCAAGCTGGCGTGATCTACTATTTGGCTACTAGACTTTGGGCAGCTTGAGCTACTGGCTGTATTTGTGGGCTCCCATTTCTGAAAGTCTGATATGACTCGCTATTTGGTATCATGAGGGCTTGAATTAGCGGGAAATCAGTAATAGGTTGAACATTGTAAGGAACTGGAGGGCCCCAACCGTTTGCCAGGGGCCCCAAAAATACTTAAGATATCACTGACCTCAACACCTATAACTTGGTTGGTGAATATACTTGGATTTTAATGTTAGTCGAAACTTGCAGTGTGTGTTTCCATGCACATCAGTTGCACAATAGCACTAAATGTAGGTAGCCACACCGAACATGCCAACGACACCGACCACACAGGCTACATATTCTTCAGTCATGACACATTCGCATCCACTATGCAAATTGCACTGACTTCATACACACAATACACTCGTTTCCCTTCAACTACCAAAATCCGATCACCTTAAATGAATTTTCCCACACTATTAAAATTCAGAATCACCATGCCTGCACAACGCATAACCATCTTCAGACCGCACACCATCCTTGTACAAAATCCTGGACCAACCCTGCACAGTCAGAACCTGAAAACTGGTTGCTTCCACCCTGTGCTCGCAACATTGCACAAACAACCCTGGCATGCGCTCAATTTCATTCTGTAAGCCTATACCCAAAGGTCTCTTATGCCTCTCAACTCGCATCGCCTTCTCGTCTAGTTGCAAAACTCACATTGAGCCACCCTTCTAAAACTCACCTGACTGACTTTACTTTCTTCTATCCAAATGACTCCAGCTCCTCCTCCTCCTCCACCAACACAAACTCGTCTGGTACTCACACTCAGTATCACCACACCACATTGCAAAACTCCTGTCTTATATCACCCCCAAACAAAAAAAACACCCATCTGCCATACTCAAACAATCAGACATATATTGCTTTCCTTGTTAGTCAAAACTTCCCCTCAATTGCAAAACTTCTCATATTTTCGTGGAATGCAACCAGACGGATGCCAAGCATAGCGAAGCACCCAATACACCCACTTACATGAGCACATGACCCAATGCTTAACTTCATGAGTGCTCAACAAACCTATTCATTTTTTCTTCAAATGCCTGCTGTTAACGAACCTCCAAACACCTCTACAAAACATAAGAACTCTCCTGTTAAAGACCTATTCTCCCTACTTATAACAGAAATGTAGTTTGCTGTCATTATGCTACAACTGGAGCTGATTGAATATGGAGGGGAAATCTCAAAAGGCCCAGGTAGTTGAATGGGTCTACTAAACAACACATATACATACAGAAGGTGGATGGAAACACACTGCTTCACCTCTCAGCACAGTTCACCACTTAGCATTATGGTAAATGCAGTTCATTTAAAATGCTTACTTGAGTTTTTGCTGAAGTGTTTCACCAAAGTTGGTGCAGGTTAGTGCTGTCAATCTCTAGACGTGTTTCTGGATATCATCCTTCATCAGTAGAGATAAAAAACGAAATTTATCTGGGGTTGCTGAGTAAGCTGCCCCAATCCTTTCAGGTCTCAGTACTTCTCAGACGCACAGGTGCATCTCCAAAAGCTCGTCAGCTCAATGGCTCAAGGGAGCCTTTTCAAACAGAAGGTGGATGGGAGCACACTGCTTCATCTCCCAGCACAGTTCACCCCTTAGCATTATGGTAAATGCAGTTCATTTTAAATGCTTACTTGAGTTTTTGCTGAAGTATTTCACCAAAGTTGGTGCAGGTTAGTGCGTACGTCAGAATGCTTCTCCTTTTTGCTGAGTGCAGTAGCTATTCGAAATCCACCATATTCTTTTCATAGTCTTCAGCCCACTACAAACCAACCCAGTGTCTGCTGATTATGTTCGTAAGGCACTTAACTGTTCTCCTTACTCACCTGCCTTATCTTCCAGGAATTTAACACGTTTCAACCAGTGACGCAAACTTAAGACCTGAGCATTTGTAGTTCCCCCCCCCCTTCCCCCGCAACTGGAGAACCACCATTTGCTAATTAAAACGCTCAAATGCTCAGCCGAACATGCCCACACCGATGCTATCTTCTGACCTCACAAGATAATTTTTGGGTCACCACTTATCCACCTTGATTGACATGATCATTTTATATACTTTGTCCTTCACCTTTCACCAACCCAAGCACTGAACAATAGGACCTTGAATCATATTTAATATGAATCGGACTATAAATCATAACTATTATGAATCTTAAGATAAAATTAGCAAACTCACCAGTTCTAAATAACATACTTCATATAGACCCTAACCAGACCTCACTTGCTTAAGTACCTTAAGTATTGTATTAACAGGTCGCTTAAACTTTTCATCCCCCTTGAAAGACCTCGCATGATCCACAAAAATGCACAATGGTTCCAAAAACCACCTCAGCGCACTCGATGACAGTAACAACACCTTGAATGCAAAAGGTGATAATTACGATTATTTAAAAAAAATATAGTCTACACCAGACAATACTAAGCTGTAACTTTGACACTTCACAAAATCCGTCCAATTAAGACAGGCGGTGACTATTGCCTGTAATATTAAAACGATCAAACACCAAATACTCGAGCTGCAAAAAGGCATAATACTCCCACAGAATAAATCAATCCCTTGTAAACCGAGTATATCCGTTTACAGCCAGCCACTATCCAGAGTGACTGCCAACTCAGACTAAAATCAACAATGGCCAACATTTGCCTCCCCATATCATCACTCGACTCAAAATGTAGTTTCCACTTGCATGACACGTGGTCTCCCCACTATCCTCTGAGATAACCAGTTGAATACTAGAGGCTTCTAATATTTTTCACCCCGATTTCTGTTATTGTTGACCGTGCTAGAGAGTAAGATCGCTTTCTAAAATTTAATACCAGACATGTAAAACTGCTGCTCAAGAAGGCAATCCCCCTCCCCCAGCCAAATAAACTGACGTCCAACATCGCCTACTTTGCAAAACATTAAGGATTCCTTGAAACCCACAGCCTGCAAAACTACTTTGGTTCTGTTCTAGTTCTCTGAGGACCGAAGCCACATAAATGTATATCTGGGATGACCTCCATATTCCTGCCCACCTAGATGCAGCACTGCACTGCTGAACAGATCTGCAGGTGTTGACCCCGATCACTGCGCCATCCCTGAAGCAGACCACTTGCATAGCTGGGGAACGGGCAATCTGTCCCTTGATCCTCTCCTCCCTCACTGATCAATCTCGGGTAGTACTGCCATCTCTTTTCCACTCTCCATTCCTTCAACCACTATAACCCTATCACTACAATCATTAGAACATGCAGTGTACAAATGAATATACTACTCACAATTACTGAATAGTAACACAGATCCATCCTCTGAAGCTTAAGTGCTGGAGGCCTCGCAGTCACCATAAACCCATTCAATACGGATTCTACACTGGTCACATCACTGACCACCTCGCCTCTTCCCTAGCCACCCTCCTCTTCGCACAGCCCACTGTCTCCCCACAACCGTAATCCTAGTAATAAGGGTTCCCAGTTCTCATGCCACAGGTCGGCTCCTTACCAAGCTATCCTCCGTAAGCCTGTGACTCGAAAGGAATATTTTCCAGCAAGTAGATTGAGTGGGCGTTGATATCTGCTCCCCTGGATGAGCATCTCCGTAGCTCCTTTGTCCAGCTTCCTATCCTGGCTACCGGTCACCAGTTCCAGGGCCCTCTGCGGTATACCTAGATATGTTTACAGAACAAAAATACTCCAAGAAATGGATCAGATGCCTTCTGCACAAGTCCTTGCTGTCCCCCTCCATTACAAAAAAAAAAACTAATTGTTGGATCCTCAATTTCAGTATCAAATTATAGGCCACAATCCTAAATTGCAACTACACCATGCATGGGTAACTAGATGTGTTTAAAGCTTTAAAAACCTAGTTCTTCCCCTTATTACCCTCATATACATTCTACACTGTCAGGTCACACGAGCTTGCGCAGATTGAATGAGTGTTCAAACATACCTGCACCTAGCTGTCAATGACTCGCTGACAACACACTCTGAATGACTCTCTGAACATCAATATGACTTTTCACAAACTCGTGTGTCCTCCTATAGTCACACAAAAAAAACTGGGATAAAAAAAGACTCCATGGGAATTGTTTATTCAATGGCACATTAGTTGATCTCAACAGTGGCCTTAATGACTAAGCTGACAGTTTCAGCGGATAGTCTAAGGCAGGCCCCAAATTACATTTGCATGCTGACTCCCATGGCTGGCCAGAAGGAAGGGTCATGGGTCACCTCGCCCCTCTCCCTCTAGCTCTTTGATGAACAAGGGGTCACCAGACGGGCCACGCTAGAAGGTATTAAATGAGCTCCAAGAGCTACAGTCTCAAGAATGGGGAAAATCACTGAAACAGGCCAGTGTAAGTCTTCCTGGGTGGATAGTGTTATAAGTTGTGTACAAATCTTGAGATTGGCCCTGACCTAAATAAGTCCAATCGTAGACAGCAATGGTAAGGGAAAGAGGACTAGACCCTCATTTGTCACAGCTGGCAAGTGACTGCATCATCTTGCTGTCCCTGGGAATGTGGAGGGTGTTCTCTCAGCAGTGTGGTGGCGGATCTTAAAGTATAAAGAAATCAGAGTTGAACTCGCTGATCATGAAGAGGTATTTTGATGGAGCCTGAGTTGAGGAGTTGAAGTCTGGTTTTAAAAAAAGGCAAGGATCAAATTAAAAGATACTCTTGATGAATTGAAAGACTCGAATTGAGGATAGAATGTTTGGCTTAAATGTCCACTTTAGGGACTACAAGGAATACCTGGTCTGTGTTTAGTGTATTGAAGGTGTAGGTCAAACACACACAGTACACATTTTAGTTTATACTCTATGCATTGCTTTTTGTATGGTCCGCTTTATTAGGGATTACTGATACTGACAAACAACACATTGGTGGTAGATCACATAATACATCCGCTCATACGTGAAAAAGTCATGGGAGACAGCAGAAGATCGAAATATGCACACAAGATACCAATTAATATGCCTACTTTTAATGTTTGCATAGTTTCCCCCAAACCATTTGAAATTAACAAAAGCTATCCTTCACTCTACTTGATACTCCAAGGGGTGGAAATTCCTTAAACCGCATCCACCATTCCCATATGATGGCAAATTTTCATCTTTCACGTTATTAGCTATTCTAGTTTTAGTAATCACCCTTGCGTACAAAACCAGTTTTTCTAGAGAGCTGCCAAAGAATATAGTTTGAGTGTCCGATAGTAAATCTTCATTCTCTATGCCCCCGATGGTCTTCAAGATTTTTGCCTAGAATTCTGCAAGGTTTGGAAAATGTTTTAAACATGTGCCTTCTGTCAAGAGGATAGCACGTGCTTCTGATGGATACTTGCTACATATTTCTCCTCTTATGAATATCCCTATACACCAGGCTGGAACCAGAAAAGCAATAGCTCTCCAGTCCCACCAGATGTCTCTAGTTGCAGTTTCGCCCACCTAAGAAGTGACACCAGCCTGTATATGGACCAGCCTGACACGCTGGCACCTGTTCGGTTATTTTGTGCCCTATTGATGCCGGTCCGGTGCTCTTTAAAATTTTAATGACACTTATTCAGCATTCTAGGTCATATGTCCTTTCCAAAAGTATCAGGGTTGAAACCCTATTAATGATGTTGCAAACCAATATCCTTGTCCTCCATAGGGCTACTGCTGATACTTTGCGCAATCATGCCTGAATATGCTACAACAGGTTTTTTTGGAGACCTCATGCTCCCATCTCATGGCAAGAGGCTGTTCAGTGAAAAAGTGGACTTGTCACAAACTCTTGAAAACCAACTGTGCTGGGGCATGCTTCTAGCCAGCTAAACTAGACTACTAGCAGTACCACAGCTCTACGGAGGCCGGCCTCTTGGCAATGACCATCTTCCCAGCTAGTTCAAACCCTGCAGAAATTCTTCTGCTCGTTTTGCAGAAATTCTTCTGCTCCTTTTGCAGAAGTGGTGGATCTAAAGACCGACGAAAGCAGCAGCTCCAGTCTCCACTTCTTCTGCTGGTTATGCCACATTAAAGACGCTCTGATTTGCCCTCCCTATTCCATCAACTTTGGTTGGGGGGTGGGTGGAGTACTCCTTTTCTAATCCAGTGACGTCCTTAATCATGGTTCGCCGGGTGCACAGGGATTACAGCCTTCCCTTTTGGCCTCGCCTCTGGAACCTCTTGCGTCCATCAGGAGGAGCACCCCTTCTCGCGTCTCCATCTTGGAGGTGTAAGTCCTGGTCTTGTTAAAAAAAAATAAAAAATAAAAAACGCCCATACAAATGGCATCCTTGGAGGAGGGGGGCACTAATCTATTTTCTCTGCCCCTTGGTCCTTGAGAAGGATGGAGGCCTTGGGTCCTTTGTGGCTTTTGAACTCTGTCAGTCAGGCCCCCCTGGCCTTGAATGTGCAGGTCTGGATGGTGTCTGTTGATCTCCAGGACACAAACTCTACCAAGTCACTGTAATGCCTTTTGATTTATGACTGCTCTGAGTCTTCACTAAGGTGCTGATTGTAATAGCCTACCTCAGAAGGCCTGGAGCCAACATAATTCTGTAATTGGACGAATGTCTAGTGAAAGTTCTGTGCTGGTTTTGGTCTGGACCAGTAAGTGTGCCCCATGAACCCGTTACAAATTTTGAGGTTCTCAATCAACCAGCAGAAGTCGAATACCACAGCCCAACTCGGAGGCTGGCCTTCAATCGAGCGATGCTGTCCACTACCTGCATGAAGGGTTTTCTACTGCCTTTAAGATTCTCGGTCATTGGTATACCGTCCTGATGTTTTGTATTACAGTGACCATTTCAGTTCTGAAATTCTCCATCTTTTAGGCTAGACGGCCTGTTGCCCCACACCCAGTTGCACATGAGATCCCTCTAGTAGTGCCTCGGATGAGAGGTTTCATAATCAGGGAAGCCTCTCCACTATTGGAGGGCTTTCGATCCTTGTGTACTTCGATTGGTGCATGTGCCCCTCTAACCACACGTGGGCCATTCCTGTGCAGTTGTAGGTCACTGTAGTTACAGACACCACCTTATTGGGTTGGGGTAATCAAATGGTGAGATGATGAGTTTGTTGCACATAATTATGCTGGAGCTACTGACCTTTCAGCTAGGTCCGAAGGCGTTTCTCCCCTCCGTTTGTGTTCTTTAACACTACTGCCGCACACTAACTCAACACGCCCTGTTTTTGTGGCAGTGGGCTCATAAACGAGGAAGTCTCCAAGTGCAGCTTATCTGTTTGCAAGGTAGATGCGTTGAGTTGCCTATCCTTTAAAAGATCACAAATGGGCAGGGGCGGAGCTTCCACTGGAGCCCAGAGGCCTGAGGGGCCCACTGAACGCTAGCTATTTCTGTATTTTAATTTCAAACAGCAGACAGGGGACCCACTTCCTTCCTTGCACTAGGTCTCTTGACTACACACGGGCTACGCTACTGTAAATGAAATCCATACCAAGGTTTATTTTTTCCGAACCATATATCTGAATAGGAAATGTTCTCTATTCTGTGCCCTGAACTTCCCACCTCATGGCTCTTTGAAGGACGTCTTTGGCTTGGACTGAAGTACTACTTTATGTTCTCTACAATCTCTCTGATCTCAAAGGTGCAAGAGGCTTGCATGTAGCGGACTCATCTACCTGGTCTGGGAGAGGAGGATCTGGTAGGCAGATCTGTTTGAACTGAGTATTTGGCCTTCCCTTCCGCTCCTTGACACAGTAGATCTACTTTTGCAGCAAGCTGCGAAATCTCACAGCAAGATGATCGGGTCCTCCACCCAAATCTTGGACACTTCGTCTGCATGTGTGGAGATTAAACAGGTCAATTGAACTATCATAGGCAGGGCACTTTTGTTGGTTTGCTGTCACAATTTGTCCGGCACAACGCATTAGGCATGACATTTAGTGTAAGATGTGCTATATGATGTAAGGTCTGTGGCAGCCGTGATCCATAAAGAAATCTTAGTAAAGAGTTATTTCCTGGCCTTTCCAACTCCAGTCTAAATGCTACTCATTTTTGGGGCCAAATACCCAATCGTTAACCAGTTTTTGAGCTGCCCAACAATTGTATAGTAGCAGCACCTAATCCACTATTGTATACTGATTGAACACATTAGTTTACTGAACACTGAATTGCAGATCAGCCCAAAGGAACTCCCGAGGAAGGGCCTTCACTGTATCAAAGAAGTTTAAGGGAGCTCATATAAGTAGTTCTGTACTACGTAGAGACCTGTCAGGAGGGCAATCATTTTAAATAAGGCTATTGTACCTAAGATGGTTGAGAAGGTTGTTCAGCCATGTATGTCTTTGTCTAGACTTTCTAAAAGTGAAAGTATATTGAGTTCCCAACTAAGCTTAGTCCTGTGTATGTTTGTATGCCCAGATATTTAAAACTGTTACTTTGTGTTTTCGTTTGCGTCTGCCAATTTGTTGCCACCTTACCCCCCTGAATCGGAACAATTACTGTTTTGTCCCATTTGACCACTAGTCCGAGGCCTCTCCATATTTGTTAAATGAATTGATCAGCCCATGGCTAGTTCATCTCGGCTACTTTTAAGGAATAGGAGCATGTTGTCAGCATAAGGTAAGACACTAGCTTGATTTGCACCCTCCCACTCGAAAGTCTGGAAAAGGAAGTCAATCCATATATAGGATGCCAGTGGTTCTATTGCTAAGGCAAAGAGAAGAGGCTATAGTGGAAAACCATGTGTGGTGCCCCTGTTAATCAGGAATGGCCAATAAAAGGCACCATTCACCCTAAACTGTGGACATGATTACTGTAAAAGAGATGTAGGTATGCAATAAATGTGGAGCCAAACTTCAGATTTGCTACAATTTGACAGATGAATTTCCATCTCACCAAAACAAAAAAGTCTTAACATTAAGGCACTGGGCAAGGTAAATTACCTTGCACAGACCAAGGCAATCTGCATCCACCTTATGCAGTGTTGGGTTCCTCTGCCCAGCATATATCTACCGTGTTTAGGGTGAACCATCAGTCATTAAATTAACCTGAGCTTAGCCCCCTGTAGTTATAGCACAGAGCAGACGGGGGTAATTTAGGGGTAAGGTGTAAATATTATACAGTACCAAATCATTAATAAAGTCAAAACCTAACACAAGAAACCAATTTGGAAAAATAGTCAATTTTAATGATGCCAAAACAACAAAAATCCCAAAAGGTAACTAAAGTTATGAATTTTTAAAGCTTACATGGGAAAATAGCACAAACGGCATTAAGCAGCAACCGTGGTCATTTGGTTGTGCTTGACCAGTACTTAGAAAACACAAGGAGATGGTGGACGGAGTGCTGAAACTTTTCAGACACACCCCCCCCCCCCGTCACAGATCTGGGTTGAATCCATCATTCTTTAGCTCACTTTGCCACCCCAGTTCAGACATAGCTATTTGCCAATCAGTCTTGACCCTGTGCCTCATGGGAACAGTCCAGCCCGAACTGCCAAGCCATGTCTTCCCTGGACCGGAAACAAGCATCCGGGGACCGGTTTTGGGGTAACACCCCTCATCAGCCAGGCTAGCTTGAATCCAGTGGCAAAGTGAGCAAGGGACCCACGTCTGGGCATACCCTGCCAACTTAGGGCGAACAAAGAAAACACAAGGAGATGATGGACGGAGTGCTGAAACTTTTGAGACACTCACCCCCCAGTCACAGATCTGGGTTGAATCCATCATTCTTTAGCTCACTTCGCCACCCCAGTTCAGACATAGCTATATGCAAATCAGTCTTGACCTTGAGTCACCCTGAGTAGGACGGGTATTCCCAGACGTGGGTCCCGTGCTCTCCATGCCACTGGAGTCCAGCTATCCTGGCTGATGAGGGGTAAAACCCCGAAACCGGTCCTAGGATGCTTGTTTCCAGTCCAGGGAGGACCTGGCCTGGCAGTTTGGGCTGGACTGTTCCCAGTGGGAGCAGGGTCAAGACTGATTTGCCTATGGCTGGGTTCAAACTGGAATGGCATTGGGAGCAAAAAAATTGATTTAGGCCCAGATCTCTGTACTGGGGTGAAGGTATGACATTGTTCTGCATTCTGTCCATCAATTGTTCTTGTTGCATTTGACCAGTACTTAGGCACACGTTAAGGACGACCGTGATGGAGTATGGGTTGGATACAAAAACCAGGTTCAACCCGGTCAGAAGTTTTACCATTGGACTTAGTCTCTGAAATGGAAGTCGAAAATCTTGAGTGGGGCAAGGCAACAGGCTGTGAGGAAGAGGGCTCCATATAGTCAGATAGCTGCTTGGATGAGGTCTCGGTGAAGCCGTTGACTTTTAGAGGGAAAGCTGAGTGGGAGATATTTGAATTTCGCTCCCTGACAAGGTCCCTTGCTGGTCGGATACTTTAGGTGCTTTTGCCCAGTGAAGATTTCAACCTTCAGACTCAGTTACTCTTTTGGAGCTCAAATTCTTCTACTGGAGCAAGGCGCAGGTTGTAGCCAAAGAGGGCTCCATGAGGCTGAATATCTTCTCTGTGAGGTTCCACTAAATTGGATTTGCTGCTGCGGAAAAGATCAGAGCAGGAGCAACCTGAATCCTTGGTGCAGCGGCAATGCACCTTCATTGGATCAGCTTAGCTTGTAATCCTGGTCCTCTGGAGGTCTTGGAGCCAAAACGTTTCTAAGTTTCACACAAAGGTTAGGAGGAGTACACTGACACCAGCCGAGGGTACAAGACCTTAGGGACAGCATTGGGGGGGTGTCAAGACTCATTCCAGCAGAGGCTAGCGGCAGGGTCCAGAGTAGGTACAGTTGAAACTGGTCAGATGGGCAGGAAAGGCTTCTTGTAGCTTGTTGTGTCCCTGTAGTTTGAACAGGAGATCAGCCTCGGAGTCCACCTCTTTGTCCTGGGTACGAGGAGGAGAGCAGGTTTAGTCTTCTAGGCTCTTCTCAGGTGACATACAGCAGTTCTAGTCCTCTTCTTGTCTTCCCTAGGTCCTGAAAGTTCTGAGGAGGGTACGGGGGATGCCTCATTAATGCCTGGCACCACCCCGTAAGTGGGGGTGGTTCCGGGCCCCATCCTAACCAATAGTGTAAAGTTTCCAGGGGTAACCATACCCACTTTTGCAGCACTTTTTGCGTGCCCTAGTGCAAACAGTTCTCTTCCCTGCCTAAATCCAAGATGGTGAAACCCTTCTTCCGTTATACAGAGCCTGTGTGCCCACCCCAGAGGTGTAGCCAGGGAAATGAGCAACCCTTCCTCTGTGTTCACTCTAAACTAGTTCTGGGGTGCTTTTCTCTCCCTGGGATTGGTGCCTGCCGAACTGGGGGAAATAAAGAAGGACCTTGCCCAGGTGGCAGCTAACAATTGCCTGGGACAGGGTAGACCTCTTTGAAGTTAATCAAGTTTCTGGGCACAGTCTAGATGGTTATGCTGCCAGAGAAACAGAATACCTCCCCACACCCAAGGCCTTTGTCTCCGCTCTGGGGGCACGCTAAACCTCATTAAGGGGACTATTCAGCGCTGGGGTGACAGTTGATCTCATCTAGAGTTGTGAAAAAGCTAATTTTCTAAAAGTACCTATTCAAAATATTTATTACAAATACGACTCCACCAGTGAATTGGGCTTATAGCAAATAGTTCAAAATGTCCAAGAATTAAATTTTTAGGTGCTTTCTAGCCAGAGATAACATTATTAAGTTTAGCATTCTTACCCAATGCTTTCCTATGGAACAGCTAATCCTGATACAGTGAAAATAGCGTTTGGGACCTTTTCACTATAAGAACATGTTTAACTTAAATATTTTACTTGTCCTACGTTTAAATACCATGCACCCTGCCTTAAGGGCAGTAAGGCGTATGTAGGGGTGACTTATTCATATGTAAAACAAAGATTTAAGCCTGTCAAAAGGGGTTATTTTGACGAGTTGAATTTGCAGTTTAAAGCTGCACGACCTGGGTACAGAGAATAGGCTTGCAGTTATGTTTCCATTATGACTGTAGTGGATGGTATAATGGGTGCTGTAGTCCACTAATGAAGTATACAAAAAAGTGATGGGTGAAAAGCATGAATTAATCTCAGCCATTGGTAATAACTCAAGTGCCATGCCAGTCCATTATTATATTGCATACCTTGCCACCTCAATTTGGACCCCGCCATATGCAAATCAGTCTTCACCTTGCTCTACATTGAACAGTCTAGCCCGAACTGCCCAGCCAGGTCCTCCCTGAACCGGAACACAAGCAACCGAGGGCTACTTTTGCTCTTATTAGGGCTCATCAGTGGGGTATATCATGGTTCCAGTGGCATAGTGTGCATGGGACCCATGTCTAAGCATACCTGTCCCACTCAGGACATCATACTGAAGTATACAAAAAGTGATGGATGGGGGGCTTGAATTGGTCTCTGGCAGTTACTCTGTGCCGCATCCCAGTCCCTCATTTTGCACATCGTGCCTCCTCAGTTTGGACCCAGCCATATTTAAATCGCTCTTAACCCTGCTTCTGTGGGAAGTGAGGGAATTATTTCAAGTTTACCAGTCTCCAAAAGCCACATTCCCATCCCCATGTTCGACCAATGGACACCTCAATGCAAGAGTGATCTGAAATGTATTTTGGGATGGTGGCTGTATCCCGATTCAAGCACTTGCCTCCTGATTTTCATTCCTGTAGGCTTTTTCTGACCTGATTTCAAGAGCATTGATTTCTTTAATGCTCTTGCTGCGTTAATATGAAAAAGTGGGCTTCTCCCTGAATAAGTCTTTGAAGTCCTGTTCTGTTTGTTATAGTGTCTAATATTTGAAAATTATTTTCTAATGTTTTTAATATTCGTGCTTGGGTAGAGAGCCAAAGCTTATCACAGTTGTCCTCTCTGAATTTATTAACAATTCTGACCTTTTTATTTGGCTGTTGTGCCTATTGTAATATTGGTTCTGTATAGCCCCTCTTTGAACTTGGAGAACATGGCCTTCTCCTGTTGTAATGTAGGAGTCTGCTTTGGATGTTATGTGCTTCACTCTTGTTTGTTGCGAATACAGTACCTAGTCCTTATATGCTGGTTGATGGAAATTTACTTAAAGCTGGCAGGTACGATTCTTGCATTTTGAGCATAGCTATGTTGCAATGACGTTTTCAATCACACTGATTTTCAAATCTAGCAAATTGATAGTTTCATCAGTATTGTGCGTGAATTTGAACACTCAATTCTGTTTACACACATCTTGCCTTTCCACTAGGTGCAGTGGCAAATTCATGAACTCTACCCTCTAAGTTCAAGATAAGAACGTTTCAGAAAGTTTGAAAGCATTACCTAAAATGATTTAGAAATGAGTGAGGCTAACAAATTCTCAAGCAACCTCTTGGAATGAATGCACTTACTTTCTGGATCCATTGGGTGGTAATGGTTCTGGATATTCTGCGGCCTATTCATCGAAGTTCTAAGGCTTTTAGGGCTTTTTGGGTGGGTGCCAGACTTGAAGACATTCCTATGGCTTCTGACTGCTTGCTGGATATATTTTCCGTATGTTTCATTGCACGGCGGTTCCATAAGCTTTTTTAATTTTATTTTTAACAGTGATCAATATTGTTTGAACGATTATAATAGGAGCCTCCAGTCTTGCCATAAAATGTGGGTTTTCCAAGGTATGTAAAGGAATTTCCCAATATTATTAAAGACCTATTATGCCTTTTTTTCATATACACTTATCAAGAAGAGAATGTCTTCCACCCAATTGTATTTGTTGTTTTCTCTTTTCTAAATCAATATGGACCGCTTACACTTAACAGTGGGGTCTCCTTTTTTGAGCAACATCGAATTTGACTCCTTAGCTGTTCTCCTTGGAAAAACATATCACACTATCCTAGACACCCAAATGGGAACCCTGAGTACAGGGTGTCCGCTGGCCCAAATAATCAGGGTGGTGCCCATAGAAAATGATGGTGAGATGTCTAGTATACCATAGCCTTCAGGCACTACTGCTGTAATGCGAAAGAGGCACAGTTCTGAGAACCAGGAGAGAATTAAATGGGCTGAGGGTTGTGTGGTGATTACTGTATAATGCCAAGTTCCCACTTGTCCTCCCTTTTCTTTCACCTAATAGTATCATCCCATACAACACTCTCTCGATCGCAAGTTCAACTTTTCCTCATTCGTTATTCACTGTACCATGTTTAGTGAGTTTTGGGTTCAGCTCCAGTTGAGCTTTGTGCTGGATCCTAATGCGATGCTGTGCGTGGGCATCCTGCTCTTAACACACCAGTAGACTGTACCAGGATAATGGGAAAAGTCCAGTAGACCGGAGTTAAACAATGCACAGTGAAATAGACTGGAACCTCATGATAAGCACCAAATGGCGTTCTAAAGATTTAGGGGCAGTTACCTCAGAACTGGCCAGTTTGGTTCCATGTTTTCCGTGTTGGGAGGCATTTCGAAGACCGGTACACACACTGGGATCAAGCGCTCCTTAGTTTGGGATTAGCTGGATTTAAAGCTGGTTATGATACGAACTCTGGCAACTTCTTAAACATCCTTAAGTGCTGAAGAATACCTGCAGGGCATTGTCAAACAGACACTCCATGAAGAAATGTGTAGAAGTGACGCTCAGAAGGCCTCTGGAGGGTTCTATATTCATCTCTATGTTCAAACTTGAGTCGTATCACTGAGCTCTGCCCAGTGACTCCTACATTTATACTCCTATTCCAGAACTCCCTTGTCCCTCCCTAGCTCCACCATCTGCCCCCAGTCGATGCACCTCTCTTTTCTCTGCCCCATCGCCCCCTCAGGCCCGAAGAGAGGCTCATCAAAGTCCTTGACTGAATGTTGGGGTCATTAGCCAAGCAGGGAGGAGATGCAGTGTTTTCATGGCAGTGTGTCCTCTGGCCTGCTGGTGAGTATATGATCCTCATGCTCTTTCTTGTTCAGCTATATGAGGTGCAAGGTGGGGCAACCAGTCAGGCCGACTACGGACGACTGACGAACTGGGCAGGTGTATATAGCACTGCTCCTTTAAGAATGCCTGAACTCTTAAAGCTATAGTTATCTGGCTGGCGTTTGTATATAGCTACAATAAACAATTTGTTCCTACAACATGTGTGTATTATTGTCTCCGAGACAGTACACTGCTGGTATCATGCCTTTTTACATCTGCTGCTAGCGCTTTATCTCAGTATGTCAAAGAGAGTTGTAAGGCACTATAAACCCTCGGGTGTCAAACAATTAAATATTATAGCAGGTACATTCTTCTGGTTCCAGAAGACAAGCAGTTCTTGAAATCTGTGGGTACTGACGGGAAGCCAGAGCCCATTCAGAAGTTTATCATACAACTTTGTTCTCAGCTAAACTGAAAAGGGGTTGCCTTTGCTGGTGCTTTCCAAGTATCCCTGTTCTGTAGGGGTGGTGCTGTTGCCAACTGACATGGACTGAGAAGTGACAGGCAAGACAGCCAACTGTAGCCAAGCCGTGGTTGGCTGATCAGGGGCCTACTCTTCTCAGTCTGCAGAACTGGTTTTAGGCAGGTACTGCTGGAGAGCAGATCCCAGGAAGAAGGCTGATTTCAGTCCAGGTACCATGTGTTAAAGAAAGGGCCATGTGATCCATATGGTGCAGGCCCTAGCAGCTCCTCCAGGTCCAGGAAAGCCAGGACACCCGTAACCCTAAAGCCGTGAGCCTCCACCTTATGCTACATGTGATTTATCTTGCAGAAAGACTGTATTCACATAGCTCGCCGTCTCTGTCCATATCACAATGTATTGCAGCCAAACTTCATATATTTGGGAGAAAGGAAGGGACTTTGTTATGGTTACAAAAAGGGCGATAGACATGTGAAGACCTCATTATCGGATCTCCTTGCTAGTTTGAAACCATATTCTACATTTGGCCCCTCTCAGAGCAGCCAGGTTGGCCACGAGCATGAGGGAATTAGAACACATCTTGCCTTGCTCATCTATAAGGATCCAACGAAGCTCACACCAAATACCTGGTGTCTAGGGCTAAGGGCTCTGTACAGACCACCATTCCAAGGGGGGCTCTACACACATGACATTTATTTTTTATCCTATGTTAACTGCACAGTTCTACTACTTTTAAAGTGCTCTGTTAACTTACCCTCCCACAGAGGCAATAGGAGATATCTGTAACCATGTACAACTTCAGGGGATCAACACTGGAAGCATCAACAATTTCACCTATACCCTGAGGACAACCTACATGTATGAGGCCATGCCTCTCTGCGCCAAGATCCAACAATGGACTAGTTTCAGGAATGAAAAGGGACATTAAAGTTGGCAGTTAGAGAACCTAGTAGATGGACTAAAACCTTCTCTAGGAAAGTCAAGTAATGACCACGGAGTGAAGATGGTCGATTTCAGGTTCACTAGTGTCAGGAGACCGTGCCGCTTACGGCTTGGTACTCCAAATGTGCTTGTGTGGTGTTCATTTCAGAGAAGGAGAGGCCGGCAGTGTTCACAGTGTCTCAGCACAACGTGATGTGAGGCTTCAGGCATGTGGAGACTGCATTACGTGACCACGAGGAATTACATTTCTAAGCAGTCTCTGAACTCTCATGTTGTTTGGGGATGAGGATGGTTCTATTGGATCATTGGGTATAACTTCCTTTGTGTTTCACTGCATCTTTGCTAGGCAATCACGCTACTGTGTTGCTGCAGCCAACACCTCCCTGCTTGGATTCAGGGTTTTGTTTCGCAAATAACTGTTGCTTCCTTGAGAGCTTATTGGAGGACAGTTGTTGGATGCTGAGAAGTATTCTGCAAATCAAGTTGCATTGAGAAATGAACGCTGAACTATTTTGAACATCTGACTTTAAACATTGCTAAAGATTTTGAGGAATTGTTGAATTTTGAAATTGGGGATGATCCTGTGAAGGACCAGGAAGAATTCTCACATCAAGATAATTGTCACATGATATGCAAGTATGATTAAGTGTAAGGTACGAGAGTCAGGTTTTTAGCAAATGATATATTAACTGCTAATCACAGGAACCACAGAATATTAATGCCTGTTAATTACTTTTCCAGTGGCACTATAAAAGAAAAGTGCAACACTTGGGGGCCGATTCCGATTCAGGCCGGAAATCTCTTCGACCTAGCCGGACCCGGAGAGATTTCTGACCGAATCGGACCCTAGCAGTCCGAACGAGTACGATGCGTTCGCATGCTATCGGACTCGATTCGGTCGGACTCCCATTGAAGTCAATGGGAGCCGGTCGTACAACGCGTACGCGGGCTCCCATTGACTCAATGGGTGCGAGGCGAACAAGGGCGCCCCTACAGCGGGTATGCGTCGAAGCGGGTCGTGCTGTACATGCACAGGTAGGGGGGACTCATGGGTCCCCCCTGTGTGCGACTCGCGTGGCTAGGCGTACAGGGGGGTTTGACACGGACCCCCAAAGTACGGCTCCGACTGCTCTTTCGAGCCGGACGGCGCGAGTCGGTCGGACTGCTCGCGGCGCGCATCGTACTTACCCGGCCGGGGAACGTCTCCATTGTGCGGTGCGAGTCGTGTCTGTGCGAGTCGGTCGGAGCGGTTGGGTCCCGCAAACGAGTCGGCCGGCGATTTCGCGTACGCTCGCATCGTACTCGCTCGCCCGGACGCACGTCCGACTCGGTCGGGAAACAGGGCTCCGAATCGGATCCGGTAATGCAGAGTCCGATTCGGAGCCCTACCGGCCGAGATCGGAATCGGCCCCACAGTCTATAATGCGTTTAATGCAAAAATAGCCTGAGCGAATTCACTTCAGTTGCCATTTCAAAAGACCAGTGCTCTTGCCCTCAATCAGTTGTGGCATATAATGCTAAAATCCATATGTTTAGAACACCTTTTACCCTTTTTTTTTTCCCTCAATACAAGTGAACAGAAATGAGAGCATGTGACTGATACTGTAACTAAATGAAACTAAAAAATGAATGTGTCCGGATTTTACGAGACTGAAATAAGCACTGGCTCCACTACTTTCTAAAACTCACGCTTCGTGGGGACAATCCTCAAAACGAGGCTACGCTTACTACACAGTACTGAAAATGTGCAATTGTACAGCACTAAATAAAATGGCTCCAATACGTTAGAGACACCGGAACTTGGCAGACCTACTAGACTTAGCGTGAATGAATATAAACAAGCATCTGCAATGCAATAGGTCTCACATTTACGTGAGTTTAAGCTATTGGCATTGTAAATGACAATGCCTTTTATTTATATTTTGGTTTTTAAAACATAAATAAAAGGCATCGTTATTTACAATTCCATTAGCTTAAACTCTCGCAAATGCGAGACCTGTTGGGGAGCGGATGTAGCCTAACGGCTAGGGTGGTCGACCTCAAATCTGGGGAACCGGGTTCGAGTCTCGGCAAAGATGCTCAACATCCTGTGATTCTGGGCAAATCACTTAATTTCCCAGTGCATAACAAAAATGAATGTGTCCTTATGTAACGCAACTGGTGCTCATGTAAAGCCTCTGATACCTGAAACCTTTGGGTCAAGTTTGTGCTATATAAAACTTTAAAAATAAAATAAACAAATTTCAAATGCTTAAAGGCATGCGGAATTGCTCCCTTCTGTCTCCCATGGCCCTTGAAGAGCTCCCTGTTGGCTACGTGTTAAACAAGCTGGTGGTCACAACTGCACATGAGACCTTCCTGCCGTAAGAGAAACTCATTAAAGAAAATAGTGCTTACAGACTAAGGAAGACATACTGTGTAACAACCGAAGTAAAAGGGCCAGTCCTCATGGGAAGTTACAAATGAAGACAAGGTGGTACTAAGGAGGGACTGACGAGCCTAATAACAAATCAGAAGCCAGCATTTACGAAGGACAATAACACAAGCCAATGACAAATATGGGTGGAGAGTGGGCGGGGCTTCAAGTACATACTCAAATACAGCATGCCTCACAGAGCAGCGCATGCGTTGCCCAGGCTCGACCTAAAAAAGACATTGAAAAATAAACATGAAATGTAAACTGTCAAACACCGAGCTAGTCATTTATGAATTTTCGCTTAAAAGTGGCAAACATGAAAATGAGGCTAAGTAGGTCAAAAGCTAGAAAGTAGAGCAAAGATGTATATAACATGGGGATGATAAAAAACAAAATGCACCTAATGATTCAACATGATGTTAGCTATTATGATGGGTTTATATAAACTGTTTGTGCTGCTTCTCAGAAGTAACTAAAATCGAAATTGGAGTAAATCGCTTTTGCAATCGTAAGTCTGGATCAGACATATTTGAAAAACGTGCAGTACTCAAAACTGGATGGAAAACACAGGAACTGTTGACTCAATAGCATTTCCTTTGAGCAAGAAAGCTGCACTATAAATATCATTAAAATGCTAAGGGATCAATTAAAAAAATGTGAGTACAGGTTATTCTCTTCATGGTATTCATTTCTTAGAATTCACATAAAGCATGCAAATATGTATGCATTTCCAAGCACATCTGTTTTCCTCAACGCTATACCTCAGAATTTTCGCTGACGGATATCCCTCAAGCATTCGAACATTTTTCCCCATTTTTATCTCCACTTGGAAAACAATTTTCGACTCGGATAAATCATGTTTTCCCCAAACGCAAGCCATCACAAAATCTGTTGCCATCATGGAATTTACCTATGAAAATATATGGTACCCCTTTATCTGTAACTCAGGATTTCGAAACTGGTTGCTTGCATTCTAAACGTGTACCCAAGTGATACATGTAGATGTTGTCAGGGTCTATAAATATAAAGAAGTTATCAGAAAATATTTTATCTGCAAACATATTTCAGTACTAATTCTCTATGCAGGTGTTTCAAGCTAGTTAACATTTATTTCGAATATGAGTCCCTCTTTCATGCTGCACGGTGCCTATTCTTTCATCAACATCTTTCTTTAGTCAACAGAGAAAGGGCAAACGGCAGACCAAGGTCAAGCACATCCAGTCCATATGTACAGTAAATTCAGAAGGTGGTGCAATCACTTCCCACACCCGCCGTCCAGAGGTGTCGGTGGTAGCGAAATTCTCAAGAGGAAGTGGAAGGTGCACTCGTTGTGAAGTCAATACACGTACGTCGAAATCTGTTCCAGAATTACTTCTTTTTATTCAATCAATCTTTTAAAACTGGCACACAGCCAACGCGTTTCGTTCCCGATTTTTGCCAGAGGGAACTTCGTCAGGGCACTGCCGGTTATCATGCCGCTTTACGAGAAGACGTTGCTTTACTAGCTTATACAGTATGACTCTACATCTATACAGTCCCGACGGAAAAGTGATTTCTGGACCTTTTCTTCATTTTGATTTTATTACATAGGAAATCTTTAAGCCTACTATCCTGAGGCGCGAGATTTTTCCAACTATACTGCTATTGAGGCCAACCTTTTGCCCCATGAGGTCCAATACCGCCATACATACTTTTTACTGCCACTGACCAGCTGATCATATAAGGAGCCCTGACGAAATTCACTCTGGCAAAAATTGGGAACGAAACGCGTTGGCTGTGTGCCAGTTTTAAAAGATTGATTGAATAAAAAGAAGCAATTCTGGAACAGATTTCGACGTACGTGTATTGCCTTCACAACGAGTGCACCTTCCACTTCCTCTTGAGAATCTTTCTTTAGTCAGATCAGATCAAATGTGGAGCATTTCAAAATAATTCCAGTCGAAGATCACATTGTGGTCACAAGTCGTAGCTTACATAGTCATGGCAATAAGCCATGGTAATGAAGTGAATGACTGCTTTTAAATCATTGTCTCGTGAGTCTGGTAACTATTGTAACATCGTAAGTCCCAGGGGGAAGCAGTGAAGGGAAGGCAACTATGTGTGGTTGTGTCTGCAAATAAGAAGAACAGTGTTATGGAATGCCAATGTATGCATAATGATGCTTGTTGTTTTCGCACCCACAACCTCCTTCTAAATTAGCAATTGCTAAAATGGATGCATTCATATTGTAGTTAGGTGAGTTCTGAAGTTGTAAGTAAAAAAAATGCCTCTGCCAGAAGAATCCAGCTTGAATTATAATAGCTTTCAAATGGTGTGGAAATGGCAGCTTGAGGGTTAAAGTCGGCTCCATACGTATGGCGTCGCGGTAAAGTGCTTCAAAAATAGCAGGCATGTACATTTCTGCAGTTCATTGCACAGTGTCCATTTTAGATGATTTACAAAAACGCTCTCAATTTATGTGAGCTATATTTAAACTCCATCAGCTACAGTGCTTTAAATGGGCCGGTACTCACCGGTACTGAGTACCGGCACCTCTTCATTTTCTCGCATCGAGTACCGGCACTTTTCCTTGAATAAGGAGAGTACTGGTACTCACGAGGGCCTGGCTTTGATGCAGGTGGCGCTCCGTTCATCAATCACCTCATACCTCAGCAGCACCTTCCACTCTCAATCACAGTGGAAGCCTGGGCTGGGCTCGTACAAGAGAACAGCTGCTCTTGTCACCATTTCACAGTGATCTGCATGCTCTGGAAGCCATCAGAGCAGAGGTGTGGCTGCATGGAGGTTCGTTTATCCTTTGTTTTTACACAGCGGGGGCAGAGAGGTGTCTATTAAACCTAATGGACGAGGGTGTGAGAGGCATTGTTCAGGGTAACACAGTGCTACAATGACGCTTCTGTAGCAGAAATCGCTATATGTAAACTGCTGCCATTAGACTTTTTAACACAAATTTGCCAGTATATCTATCACAAGACAAGATGTTGAGCACTATGTAAAAGTCAAATACTTGATATTGTGCATCTACAAAACACATACAAGCATTTTTTCCAGTTACTGTTGCCTGTGGTGGGTATTTTCAATATGCATGGACAGAACAAAAAGTTTGCACTTACTTTCACTATCTCTAACTATCGTTTCACAACTAAATTGCCTATTTGCATGTGTAAATATAATGGGATCTCGGTACCAAACTCACTGATCCCTGTGAAAAATGCGATATGCTCTTCGAACAGAGATGTTTGCAGCCAGCGCTAAACCATCTGGGCTTACATGCCACAAGGAAGTATACGGCTGAATTTTTATCAAAAGCCAATATATGTAATGCATGACTAGGTAAGTGCATGTAACTCACACTCATGGTTGCAATTTATTGCACACTGTGATCGGATGGCAAAAGCAGGAAAACTGAAACGCTTCATCTATGTTGCACCCCCAGGTGGTCATTGGTACAAGTTATTTGAGTACAAGCACAGGAAACATTTTATTTGTAATAAGTCTCATCTCCTGACTAGGACTTCATGTCAGTAGCCATATTTCAATTCAGACAGACCCTCTTGCCATTTGTAACGTGATGTGAATGTCTGTTGCTTTTTTTTATATTTATTTCATTGGCAGTTAAAAATGCAAGAATACATTTACTATATGAGGCATATAATATGTTATTATCTAAATTAACATACATGGGATTCCAATAAATACTGCAAAGTAATGTCAACAAAAGATTTTAAAGCAATTAAAATTATCCAACATAGACGTTTTTTCAACATGTGTGCTGTGTTACATATATGGGTGTATATTTTAATTACACAGAGTGTATTCAGAGAACCCAGTTAGATACGTGTAACCTGTTTATTCTGTCCACCACTCCTTTTCAATCACGTAAAATGGAATGTTGAAAGGTGAGCCACCAGCAGGAACTTCACCAGTGTCTCTGTGTCAACATTTCTTATACAGTGGCAGCGAGAGAGAGAATATGCTGCTTACTGAAGTTACACAAAGTATGTCCCTTGGAAAGCAACTCTGGTTTCCATTTTAGACAGAAACACCCACTAGTGCCGAGAATGAAAAGAGTGTCTGATGAATTGCTCGCTTTTTTGCAGCTAAGCATTTACTAATCGTATGAACCAGGAAGCCAGTGCCTTTCTCTTAAGTAAGTAAGATTGGGGCACCATAAGTAGCAATAAAGTGGATAACTCTGGTGGTTAATGCGCTTGCTAGAAAGATGTGTGCATTTTAATCTAAAGTTCAACTCACCATAAAATTGCATAGAGGGTCATTGTGCCTGCTGGAAAGCATAGCATGCAACATGTAGATCAGAGATTTGTTTTGTTTTTATGTAGATAGCTCAGTTGGATACTGTTTTTGTTGCATAGATCCTTCTTTTCCCTGTAGGTCACAAGTTAACATCCTTGGCATATATCTTAGTGAATTATGCCCCTGCAGCAAGGACCTGCATGCAACAACAAGGCATATATATAGAACCTTACTGATTTTTTCTCAATCTTTTCATTTTTTAAGGTTACTAAAAAAGGGTTACTTTGGGTAGTAATAACACTTATTAGTAAGTGCTATATAAATGGTTATTAGTGTAAAAAGCTAATGGACAGATGCATCCGATATTCTAACAATGAATGCACATTTCTTGCATAAAAACCTTGGAAAGGTCAAAAACTTAGCCCCGCCCCTTGTTCCGCCCTTATGCCCGCCCCAAGCTCCACACCTAGTCTATCCCTCCTTTTGATGAGTACCTGCACTTATTTTTGTCCATTTAAAGCACTGGTCAGCTACATTCAGGGCTATAGACATCTTTTGATCTTAATAAAATGTCTCAATAAGTCGTTCTGTCTCAGATACGGATCTGTCGAAGTAGTTCGAGAAAAGCTCAGTACAGTGCTTTTAAGCCTCGGGCAGAGTGAGGACGGGTGTCAAAGTACATCTTACTTCTGCAAATGTAGAACAATAGCTTTCTAAAGTGGCATTGGCTCACATTTCGGTAACAAGATGAGTACAATTCTTCCTTGCAGATGCAACAATGAATGACTACTAAAAAAATCAAACCAGGCGACTAATAAATAAAACCATCCATACTAAAAACAAGCTCAACTATTGAAACTCAACTATCTGAAAACGTGGGTCAGTATGCAGATGAAATAGGAAAATAGTGAAACTAGTCTAATGAGTGAGATAAGGTAATTGGGGCACAGGCCGAAAGGTTGTCTAGCCATCGTTTCAACTTAGGCTCTGGCAATATTGCTCAAAGTGAAACGAATTGACGCAAATGGTATAGAAGTGACTGTCTTTACAATGGAACAAGATACTGTTGGAGTGATTTCGGATGTTTCTGGGGTCTAAATGACGAGGTTTGTCAAAAAACTGAATGCTTCTATTGGATTTTGCCGGGCGGGGGTCTGTACCTGGTAAAACAACTCGTAAAACGGGGCAGAAACCGGCACAGGGCGCCTCCTTGTCTCTTTCTCCCCTGCTTGGAGCAAACAGCACTCTCTCCAGGGAGGCCGCAGCCTCGCCTTGCCATAGACACCTCTCCTGCCCCCCCCCCTTCCCTCCCCCATATACTCCGGTCGCATCTTGTTGGTCACTACCCAGAATAATAACCATAGTTTCATTCGGCATACAGGCAGGGTCGATACGTGATTAGACAGTGCACATCCGAAACCCCATAATGCCAGTCTAACGCACAGTTGGTTCAGACACAGCAAGACTTTTACGCTTTTATTGTGGCTTTGTGCTTACTCGGACAAAGTTGTCTTCAGTGCGCTTTGTAATTGCTATTGCTTATTGAAGAGCTGGGCAGTTAATTTTTAATTTTGCCATCACAGAGAGGGATTTGCAAATTCAGATATTTATACTCATTAATTGTAGATATCTGTGCTGGTTTCAGTGAATGTATAATGTAATATAAACACACTCACGGTACATTTAACTTTACTCTTGCGTGCGCAGCTCACTGAGTGAAGTTGATGGAGTTTCTCAAGTAAAAGCGGCTGCCGTGATGAAATATTAAGTGCGACCCCAAAGGGCGGGATGAGGGGCTGTGAGGCCATTGTTAATTGTGTGCGCCAAATTCCGCCAATGTTGTTAAAGTAAAAGCGGGCGCCGTGCTAAAACATTAAGCGCGGCGCCCGGGGGGCAGGATGGGGATGACGGCAGCAAAACGCAGGCGCTCATGTTAATGTAAAGCGGGCGCAGTATTAAAAAGACTAAAACATTGCAGGCAGATCTCAGAGGAAAACAGAATGCAAGAGAAACAAGCATTGGCATAGCCAATAGGTCTCGCCTTTGGGACCTTATAAGTGTTTAGCCATGCAACAGTTGATGTTGTTGCACCAAGGATATTGTGCTGCATAACTAAATACTTATAAGGTCCCAAAAGCGAGACCTATTGGCTATGCCAACGCTTGTTAATTAATTGTAATTAAGTTAAAATTCATATAAACACAAACAATGGTTGGTAAAGTTTGTTTGCTTGATTAAACGCTGCTATATAAATGCCCATATATGCATAGATATGCGAGAAACAATGGTTCACTGAGGACAGTGAGTCCTATACAAGTTATCGTTGAAACTTCTCTATTTTATATATATATATTACTCAGAATTACATTTAGAACCCAAATCAAATAGTTTCGTTAGCAAGATAAGTATGGTGCAGGACATCATAAAATGATTTAGATGCAATTATTTTTTTCATTGCAACATTTCAACTTTTTTTCATTATTTTAAAAAGTTATAATGATCCAGTGCTCACAAAAAGGGGATATATAAGTGCTCTAGTGAGTGAAAAACATTAAAACGTAAATTTTTTAAATAAAAGGACAAAATATTACACTCCTCTTGTAAGTATTTTATATAATGAAAGGTAGTTTAGGTAGGTCGACGGCGTTTCCATCTCATTCAGTCGAGATAATCATCAGGACAGGTGGTGAGCACTAAATATCTCTAGAGAAAGGAAAGAAAGGGGTCAGAGTGACCCCATGTTGCCTGCTTAATATTAAACAATTAATCTACTTGTGAAGTGGAAAGGAGGATTGATAATTGTCACACAATTGGTGTGTACGTTGAAGTCCTTTATTTGTAACCAGTGGGGGAGCAAAAAGGGGTAGGAACCCCAGGTGCGCGCAGGACGCCGGTTAATGGGTCCAGGGCGGTGGATTTGTTTAATGCGACGGAACAGAACCTTTAGGAACGTAGGAGGATAGAGATTTTTAGCACACATGTTGAAGAGGGGGATCGCTCACGAGTGGAGAGCAAATGTCAGCGGAACTCTGGTGATTGATCTCGTTATTTTTGTCAGGAGGCATTAATTGCCTATAATGAGAAACAGGAGTTGTTTGAAAAAACCAATGTGGAGAGGTACAGTGGGGCTGCATGTACCGCTTGGGCCGATTCACTTATGTGGCTCGCTGGGATGGAGGGCAGTCAGCGGCGTGATGTGATTCCAATGCAGATGGGGGGGACCAACTCTGAAATTGACAAGGAATAGTTTCAGTGCTGGCAAGGCACACGACAGACAACGCACTAGAAGTCACAAGTCTATAAGGACTTACTTGAGAATGATTCTGATGGGGAAAGGAAGAGGACGGATTGACTGCGCCACTGGAGAGCACGGTTCCGGAGCTACCCCCGCTGTAGCATGCAACACCGTCGCAAGCGAGTTTAATCACTTACCGGAGAGCATGGAGAAAGGCGCCGATAAATACAAAGAACGTTCCAGCCTTTATGGTGGCGCCGAGGGTCCGAACTTCACGGCACTTTCTGCAGCTTGTTGGGATCGCGAGGTGGTACATTGAGCCGAACCGCTCTGTCCTCTACTGGTCTAGCCTGCCCTTGGCTTCACTCGACGACATGGCCCCGCAAAGAGGCACTGCATCGAAGGGAGGCCGAAATACTGTACCCTTGCGCCGGCGGCCTTGGAGGTAGCAAGTAAGAGAGCTCTCTGGCTCACGGAGAACTAAGCAGCAGACAATCAGAAGCTGCAGTGGCGAAAGGCATCGGCTCCTGTGTGCCTGACTCTAAAAGCATCAAGTAAGGCTTACGTGCACTTCATTAAAAACAAGTGGGAGGGGTGGGGGAGTGCGGCCGAGAGCAGGGGGCACGCAGCGTTTACCTTGCGGGAGCGAGCGCGATAATTGCTAACACATGGCGCTGCTGCTCGCTCCCGCAAGGGAAACGCCAAACGTGCACGCGTTGCAATAGAAAGCAATGCAAAGCGTGCACATTTTTCGCCAAAAAAGCTGATTGATTCCAAGAGGTCCCCTCCTATGCAGCGCATGCGCGCTGCGTAGGCGAGACCTAAAAATACGGCAGGCCGCATATAAAGCCGCCATGAAACTGAAAGCGCAGGTTAAACAAGTGACAGGCTGCTTGGAAAATGAATGCAAAAAGAACAATTGATGGACAGAATGCAGAACAATGTCATACATTCACCCCAGTACAGAGATCTGGGTCTAAATCCATCGTTTTTTTGCTCCCCATGCCATTCCAGTTTGAACCCAGCCATATGCAAATCAGTCTTGACCCTGCGCCCAATGGGAACAGTCCAGCCCGAACTGCCAGGGCAGGTCCACCCTGGACTGGAAACAAGCATCCAAGGACCGGTTTCGGGGTTTCACCCCTCATCAGCCTGGATAGCTTGACTCCAGTGGCATGGAGAGCACGAGACTCACGTCTGGGCATACCCGTCCCACTCGCGGCGACAAATGCAAAAACAACAATTGATGAACAGAATGCAGAACAATGTCATACATTCACCCCAGTATAGAGATCTGGGCCTAAATCCATCGTTTTTTTGCTCCCCATGCCATTCCAGTTTGAACCCAGCCACATGCAAATCAGTCTTGACCCTGCGCCCAATGGGAAGAGTCCAGCCGAACTGCCAGGCCAGGTCCTCCCTGGACTGGAAACAAACATCCTAGGATCGGTTTCGGGGTTTCACCCCCATCAGCCAGGATAGCTTGACTCCAGTGGCATGGAGAGCACGGGACCCACGTCTGGGCATACCCGTCCCACTCGGGGTGACAAATGCAAAAAGTACAATTGATGGACAGAATGCAGAACAATGTCATACATTCACTCCAGAAAATGAAAGCGTGCATCGTGCGCTGAATGTTGCAGGAAAGCATGTCATGCTTGCAGTAGTAAAAACTCATTAAAGAAAGTAGTGCTTGCAGACTTAAAAAGACGTACAGTGTAAGAACCGAAGTAAAAGGGCCAGTAGCCATGGGAGGTTACAAATGAAGACACAGCAGTACTAAGGAGGGACTAACAAGCCGAATACTGAATCAGAAGCCAGCATTTAAGAAGAACAAAGACACAAACCAATGAAAAATATGGGCGGAGAGTGGGCGGGTCTTCTCTTCCATACTCCAGTACAGCAAGTCTCGCAGAGCAGTGCATGTGTGCTGACTCTAGGCTTGACCTAAAAAGGACATTACAATTTAGCAATAAAATGTATCAGTACTTGTTTAAGGAATACATAAGCATTAGTATTTACATAATAAAAGTAATTTTTCTAAGACGCGGAAACTAGCAATTCTACTTCCTCAGCACAGATGTAAGGTAGAAATTATGCTTATCCTCAGCAAGAAAGCACATAGTTGCAAAGCTTAATGTAGTTATCTTATTAATAGTGAAGAAGTGTTGTTGAACATATGTGAACGCCAATCCTTGATACTTCCTTTCACAAAGTAGACCGCATAACTAGAACCTTGGGTGGTACGGCGACGGGGCTGAATTGCGCAGTCTATACTTCAGAGGGAGTTGTATATTTGGGGGATCACTCTTCTATATCTTCCTAAATATTATTGGGAATCATAGATAATTGTACTAAACGACTAGGAATATGCTCAACAACAGGAATCATCAGTGATGGCAGATAGACAGGGCATGAGGCCTAAAGGTCATGTAATAGTGATGTATTGTGACGGTACGGCCAGAGCACACAGACACAGTGATCAAAATATGGAAAAGAGCAAATTCGTGAATGAGATGGGGGGGGACACCATAATAATGTTAAACTGCTGTGTATATCAGTACAATTACATTCCAACTATAGTTAAACTAGTATTTTTAATTCATTTTTAATGTCTAAGGTTAAAACAGGATTTGCGATACCTTCCATTGCAGGATGTGTGACTTCAATACCTTCTTATTATGAAGGGTTCAGAGGTGTATCTGACAAAAAGAGAGCAATTATGTTACCTCTGTTTAGACATTATGATTGTTACAATGATTTGGAACTTGTTTTCACTTATACCTTGTAATTGATAAAAGTCATTCACAGAATCCGATATGAAAGATTCTCTTATTGTTGTTTGTATCATCACATGGAGTGTTTTATCCCAGAGAAATCAAAGCACTGAACAGGATCACCTACCTTATTATTCTTAAAAACGTTCTCCAGCAGAGCCACATTATACAGTCACTGAAAAGGAACTTCTGGCTTTTAGAGTGATCTTTTGAGGAGTGGATACATTACTTGTTGGGGACAAAAAAACATACACATGTAAACTGATGACAGACACCTGCAGTTCCTGAAATCAGAGCATTTAATCCTAGGCACCTCATATTGATTATAATGTTGTGATTAATTACAGACCAGGTCCTAAAAATGATACAGCTGATGCTCTATCTTGACTACCTAATTTTGTGTGCAAATATCTCTGAATTGTAAAGTAACCTTTGATGAATCACAGTGTGAAGAGTGGGGGCCATGCCCTCAATGTGATATTTAAACACTACCTCATTATTAACAGCGATATTAGAATGCTGGGGTCTGAAGATCCTTTTCCTATAGATCACTTTCATGAATGCAAAAGTGTGTGTGTGATTTCCCATTCGGTCTGTCTTGTGTGAACTGTGAGAGTGCCACTCCCAGATTCCGCACCCCTAGGTTTGTGAGGAAAGTAGACATGAAAGCATTGAACCAAACAGACCACATGAACAAATGCTGCAGGTTCCAATTAATTTTCAGAAGCATCAGATCCATGTCATGCTATTATTCTTCATGTCATCACCTAGAAGTTAATATAACTTCTAATCATACTCAGGAGTACCACCAGGCAAGGTGAGTGGGGGTGACTGTTAGTCGTGGATTTGGCAGTTTTAATGTGAGAAACATAGACTACCGGATGAATGTGTCACTGAGGAGGTAAACACAGCTTCTCAGCCACTGGCCAATCCAACACCAAGATTTGAGGAACCTTCAAATCTAGGTAAGAATTTGGGACGACAACCTGGGAAACCAAACCATATCTCGTAGCTTGTAAGATGGCACCATCTGACAATGACAATCAGTATGGCATTTGTAGATTCCTTTGGCCTTCACTAAATGTTGATAAACTGACTGTCATATGGCCCTGCTGTGGTGTAAAAGCAAATTAACAGATGGGAGAGAAGAAAGGGGGATAGCAGATCATTCCATATGCGGATGAATGCCAAAGGTATAATAGAAAAAAGAGCGTCCCATACAACTATGTAAGAAATTGTAGTAAGTGAATTTTGCTAGAGCAATCCATTTTCACCACTGGGTCTGATGGTTCAAGGAAACAGGGACGAGATTGTTTGATGGATTGATTCGGTCTCTCAGTCTGCCCATATATATGTGGATGGTAAATGGTGGAGCAAAAATGTACCATACCTAACCATGAGAGTAACTCTTTACAAAAATGTGGTGTAAATTACACTCCTCTATCTGAGACAATGTCTGGTAATCCATATAATCTAAACATCTGATCTAAGAAAACATTAGCCAGCTCTATTGTGAATGGTATTTTCTGGAGCAGAAATAACTGTCTCAATTTAGTGAAGTAGTCCACTACCACCAAAAGTGGAGTATACCCTTGAGAGTTGGGTAATTCAACTATAAAATCCAAATATTTAATTGACTTGGTTGAAAGTTTATTGGGGTTTCCCTTATTATAACAGAAGGAGTTAAATAATTAACAAAATGTTTTCCCTAAAAAAAGAGACATCAAGGTGCCTGTTTAAGAGGTCAGGATCATCCTCTTTGATGAAGACAGCAATGAGGCAGAGGGATGCGTTGGGAATGTTGTATAGACAGATCATGAAAATGCCAACTGTATGCAGACGGTACCCAGACATGAGCAAGACTAATGGAAGGTAATGCTATAAGTGGTGGGGCGTGGCTTTCAGGGCCAAGACGGTGGACAGCGTCTTCATACTGCTCCGCCACCCATCCCCTTCCTCCAACATTTTCATACTCCAAGGGGCGGCATCCGTACACTGAAGAGATCTTGTCGGGCTGTCTAAATGCCCCCCTCTTTGATCCAATCATCACAACGCCTATGGTGACCCGTGTACAGCTGCTGCGAATCTGGGTCTTGGCAGGGCTGTGTGTGGCGGCAAAGGAGTTGAATGTCGGGGCTGGGAGTGGCTGACCAGAGGACTCGCTGAAGGCTTGCGGTGCTGGTGGCCGACCAGTGACGGACACTGGAGATGACGTGGTGCCTCCGGGGCGTTGGATGGAAGATGCATCCCGAGTGCGTTGGAGGCAGGACCGCTGGGCCGCATTGAAGTGGATCCGCGACCTGCTGCAGGTGATGAGGTAACCTGTGGGGCCCGCTGCAAGACCACGCCCGGCTGCCGGCCCTCCTCCCACCATTTACTGAAGCCGTACTTGCTGCTGGACCCCAGGCGCGTCCCGACTCCTTGCTCGCAGCTCTCTCACCTGCATTGTTGCAGCACAGGGCTTGCCTAGTGGACTGTCGGCACCCGGAGACTGCCGTCAGTCTGAGGCTTGGGGCGGGGCCTACCGCACGAGCCCTGAGACGCAGGAACTGATCCCCGCTCCCCGTTAAAAGACTGCCTGGGCTTCCCCCCCGAACATAGGGAAGCTCATACTACATGAGATAGCCACTGCATTCATCTGGCAATCTGCACCAGACGGTGCTCAGTCTCTCAGGGGCAGGTACACTACGATCCTCCTCACTGCAGTATGTGTTCTGAATGTGGTTGGCTGCCAGTTTTTACCCAGCAAACACAATAAGATAACGGTTGGAGTGCTGAAACTTTTCAGACACTCACTCCCAGTCACAGATCTGGGTTGAATCCATCATCATCTTCTGCTCACTAAGCCACCCCAGTTTGGACCCAGCCATATGCAAATCAGTCTTGACCATGTTCCTCATGGAAACAGTCCAGCCCGAACTGCCAGACCAGGTCCTCCCTGGACCGGAAACAAGCATCCTGGGACAGGTTTCGGGGCATCTGGGTCCAAACTGGGGTGGCATGGTGATCAAGAGAATGATGGATTAAACCCAGATCTTTGTGACTGGGGGTTAATGTTTGCATTGTTCAGCATTTTGTCCATCATTTGTTCCTTTTGGTTCTTTTTACCGGCTGCGTCAATTCACTCATTCCTGACCACTGCATCACAGGCTTTCTGGCTAGCACTGTTTGAAGATGCCTGACTCCTCTGCTGGTAGCGTGGCTGAAGTGCAATGCCTTCATTCATCCTCACTGTTTCTACACCTCTAGATGCTGAGACCTTTCTGCTGCTAAGGCCGTCTGCACCTTGGGCTGCAAGTGCTGCATTGTGCCACACTCCGCTGGTGGGCAACTGCGGGCGGGCCCGTGATCTTTGGGTGTCAGTTCCATCCTCCCTGATGCCTGCGTCCTGAAGCTGGTTCCTCACCTAACTGCAGAGGAAAATAGAGGTGAGCCACGTGACTGTTGCTTGCACTCATCACCTGCACTACCCTTGGCACAATACTGGGTCTCTTAACTGTTGTACTTTCAAACAGATCCTTGTTTTTCCCTGATTGTTTACACTGCAGTAGGTTTCTTGATGCCGGGAATCCCTGAGATGGGCCGTATTCGGAACACCACCTCCAGGGCCTCTTAACGTTCCTCGTCGGCTATGGGAGCTGATCAGGCAGATCCCCTGAACCAGCTTTCACTCTCTGGAGACAGGTTTGATGCGGTATTAGCGGCTATGGAGCACTCGTGTTTCGTAGGAGTCCAAAATTGATAATGTGGTCGCAGATCTCGCATTGCTCCATGTAGATCATAGGGAATTAGTTGACCGAGTAACGACCACGGAACAAACTCTTTTGTAGATCCAACCTACCTCTAAACTGTTGGAGCAACAAATATGAGACTATGGCACTAGATTTCAGAGCCTGGAGTCTAGAATGGAGGATGCAGCGGGTCACTCGAGGCGCAACAATATCCTCCTTATTGGCCTCCCCAAAGGGGGGGAGGGTCACAATGCGGTCGCACTCACTGAACGGTGGCTCAGGGAGCTGCTACCGGAATCCTCCTTGTCGTCTTACTTCACCATCGAGAGGGCACACCAAATCCCCTTGCACTCGCCCTCAACCGTTCATTTTTAAAGTATTACACTATTGTGACAGAGACTCAATACTGCCTGAAACTAGGAAGCTGCAGGATGTCAGGCTGGAGAACACACACGTAATGTTCTTGCCGGACTATACCATAGGAGTGCAACACAAAAGCAGAGTGTTTCCTAGCAGTAAAACAGCAACTCCGAACACTGGATATCAAATATTCCTTACTTTTCCCCGTGTGGCCGCGTGTGGCCTCTGCTGATAAAACAAGATTCCCTGATATTCCACATGATGCCTGGGACTAGCTGGAGACCTCTGGACTGTTCTCTGGTCCCCGACTGAGCAGAAGGGGAGAGGAGCGGGGGTCTACAAGAGACCCACCTGGATCAGGTTGTCAATGTCAAACGCCATCCCCCTGGCCCGCAGGCTGTGACGAATTTGGAACAGATTATAACTGAACGTCGATGGTCTATCCAAGAGGCCGCACAGATCAACAATACCGTTATTGGTTCTGACCAGGATGCAGCATCTGCTTGATCATCCGGGGACGAGGAGTCCTCTGTAGTGTGCCCATCGGATACCAATTTGATGATCCTGCAAGACATCACCCTGCAGATGTCAGATGACATTATTTGATTTATTCACTGCCCTGGTTTGTCTAATGCCTTTTGCTAGCCTATTATTTTGCTCCCCTGCTTTTCATGATCTATTGCATGCAGATCTTGCCTCTCTGTGTTAATAAGGGCTGGATCTGGTGATGGTGGGCCGGGAGCTCCCCGCCTCTCTGGGGTGCCATGTCCAGGTAGAAGTTAAGGCTGGGTTGATATTGAGGGGCTCCCTGGGATCCTACTTTCTCTTTGCAAGGGGATGATACTCTGACCTATGAAGCGTGATACCCCCACACCCACATCTCTGAGGATTCACTCTTTTAGACATAGTCTGTGTCTCAGTTTGGGCAGCCTACCCCTAAGGTCTGCCCTTTTGGTATTGACGATAAGCCATGTTGGCACCAGGTTTAAGTTTTTTTTGCATTGGTTCTGCTGGGCCCACCCCTTGAGGGCTCCCAAACTTGCCCTTCCATGTAGTCACATGTACACTCTCAGATTTAAGTACTATGCACTCTTTCACCCAGCCATAATATGAAACCTCAGAAAATTAATACCTGGAATGTTCGTGGTATGCATACCCCATCTTGTTGCTATGCAGTATATTCATATCTTAAGCGCCACAATGTTCACATTGCTCTATTACAGGAGTCACACTTAACACTTTCAGAAGCGGCCAAATTGCAACGCAAATGGAGGGTGCTGGCTTTCACCACAAATTTCTCCTCTTGTGCCCGAGGAGTGTTAATCTGAGTTCGCCCGGGGACTTCTTTCCTGGCGAAGAGGTTGTGATAGATGCCGAGGGTAGGTACATCTTCATTTGGGGAAGTCTTGATGGGCGTCGCCTCCTGTTGGGTAATATTTATGCACCTAATGCTTTCTACGATCGCTCTCGCAGATACTTTACAAGTGGTGTGACCTCCCGGGGTTGATAGGAGGTGACTTTAATAGTGTCTTGGATACAAGTCTGGACTGCTTCTTTCCTCCTTTACAACGTACAGCAGCCTCTACCAATGCCTCGGCGCTGAGGGACTGGTTACATCAATGGAGATTGGCAGATATATGGAGGTCCCGTAATCCCATAACACAAGTGTATTCTTTCTGTTCCTACCCACATAAACTGCACGTTAGAATAGATCAGATATTGGGCATGCCCAATTTACTACCTTCCATTGTTCATACTGATTATTTGGGCCGTACTCACTCTGACCACATTCCACAATATATACATATCACATGGGCCTTCCCCGATCCCCACTTGGCGCCTACAACCGGCCATGCTGGCGGACCACCCCTTTTCGTACTTCCCTAAATACTGCTATTGTCTAGTAAAATGTAGGTACAGCCACCTCAGCTCTGATGGAATGGGATGCACTAAAAGTGGCACTAAGAGACTCTTGTCTGGGCCTGGGCTGTGGCATACGGAGACAGGTTGAAGAATAGAACAAGACCTCCTGGCACTTGAAACTCGCTCTGTCACTGAAACCTCACATGCGTTTGACCTCACAGAAGTGAAGAAAACACAGATACATCTGCTAGAATACTTGAAATGCCTGTATTATGAGGCACACTCGGCCAGGGTACATGTGACCGTGGACCATTCGAGATTCCTTCCTGCTTGGCTGATCTGACAGGAGCGGCCAATGCCACCTATAACTGCGTTGTAGTCCCCTGCAGGCCTGATGCATTACACACAGCGCGAAATTTAACTTGTTTTCCATTACGCCTCATTATACCAGTTAATGCTAACTGCATCTATATCAGATATCGACTCCAACCTATCTGAGCTGTCCTTTCCCAAATTGGCCCCAATTCAGTGTTTGGACCTCGATGCCCCCATTACTCCTGCGGAGATTTGGAATGTGCTGTGGACTCTCGCTACCGGGGAAGTACCGGGCCTGGATGGCTTTCCATCTGAATTTTATAAAGCCTATGCAGATCTTCTAGCCCTGCATCTTCAGGAGGTCTATGATGAGGCACTCATATCCTCCCACCTCCTCGATTCCCTCTGTGAGGCCACGCTTATCTCCTTACAGAAGCCCAACAGGGGCCACGTGAACCTGGGCTCTTATCGACCGCTGGCACTATTAAAAACAGCCTATAAAATACTGGCTAAGATTTTAGTGGATAGGCTGGTGCCATGAATACCCTCCTTAATACATATAGACCAGAACGGGTTTGTCCTTGCGTGCACTACCTCCTTTAATTTACGTCACCTCTTCCGACTCCTGCGATATGCTGCTCACACCTGGCCACACTCGGGATGCCTAGTCCTTGATTTAGAGAAGGCGTTTGACAATCTAGAGTGGCCCTACCTCTTTGAGGTCCTCCGCGCTATGGTATTGGACCCAGATATCTCCGCATGGTGAAACTCCTCTACGACAAACCAACCTCAAGGGTTCGAACAGGAGGCCACGTCTTGGCATCGATATGGGTTTGCAGAGGCACCAGACAGGGCTGGCCCTTTCCCCCCTCCTTTTATCCTTAGTGATAGAGCCACTGGCTATGGACATGCGTTCTTCAGTGGGGCCATGGGGTATACCAATGGATGATGGTGTTCACGCTAAATCACTGTACGCAGATGATCTGCTACTATATTTCAGAGATGTCTGCTGTGTCTCGACGAATTACCTGACCTCCTTAGTCAATTTGCGCACGTATCTGGGCTACATGTCAAATGAGGAAAGTCTTGCTTGTTCCACTTTGTCCCCAACCTAACTGACCCGGCACTCATAATTAACGGAACTCCTGTTACCTGGCATCCAACCATGTTCTGCTACCTGGGTGTACGGATTTACCACACAGATCAGGACCTGCTTGACGGTAATCTTTCACGGGCAGTCACTTGCTTAACGTCCCAGATGTCTTTTTGGAAGAAACTAGCTCTGTCAGTAGCCGGGAGTGTTGCTCTCGTGAAAATGGTGGTGCTCCCACGTCTCCTTTATTATTTCACTAATTCGCCACTTTATATCCCTCCTTCATTTTTTCGCCTCCTTGAACGCATGCTCGGCGACCTTATATGGAATAGATCCCGCTGCAGGGTAGCACTTTTGACATTATACTTGCCATCGGATCAGGGAGGATTAGCAGTACGTAACCTCGAACATTATTATTTAGCATCCCAGCTGCAGTGGGTGGCTCACTGGGTGGCGGGACCATCTCCCAGGCACAACGGCAGACAGCCCTGCTTGTCATTTGGACGTTCTTCATCTATTTCATCCCTACTTTAGGACACCCCGACCTCGTCCTATGTTATTGCAAATGGCATACAGTTGCTTTCACAGCTGCCTATTCCTCACTAAACATATTACACCTTATACCCCTGCACTTCCATTGCTAGGTATGCCCAGAGGTAATAAGATGACCCCGATGGCTGAGCTGTCGACATGGCCGGCCTTCATACACTCTGGGACTTCTACCGCAATGGTATACTTATGCCATGCAAAACGCTAACACAGGAAGAAAGATTGCCCCCAGGACATTTCATTAGCAATACCTCAGGGGTTGACCCTCTGCAACGTCATTGGGGCGACGTTACACAAGAACCGCAAACTCACTTCACATTCCAATATCTCCACGTTATGGAAACAGGGCGACATCTCACCCGGTGGTTTGCAGATGTGCTCCGACCGCAAGCTGCCACAACCTTGACCTCACTGAGACGGTAGTGGCTCGCGTGACCTGGCTCACCCATGCACCACTAAAGAATGGAACATGATTTTGGTAAGTCCCACATACGTCCCCCTGAATGCCAGGTTTCGACTGATACAGTTTTATACTATACACAGAGCACATCTCACCCCTGAGAGGATTAACCATTATTTTCACAGGTCAGATGCGGCCTGTCCCCGCTGTGACCAGCCTGACGCTGATGTATTACACATGTTATGGTCCTGCACCTCCCTGCAACAATATTGGGAGGGGGTCACGCGCCATCTGTTTGCCTATACTGACTGACTACTCACATGTACATGGGAGGTCTGTTTATTGGGCTTATTTCCGAGAGATAAGAAGCACAGAGCCACTACACGTTTTTTAGCCCTCTGCTTCATGGTAGCCAAGCGCCTCATCACGAAGCGCTGGATGTCCCGTGAAACGCCATCCATAGTGGCCTGGTTACATTCAATCCTGAATTAGGCTAGAGCAGAGGGAGTCTCTCTCTGCAGGGAAGACACCTTGGGCTTGCACAAATACCCCACTGTATACAAAAGGGCACTAGTGCGGCAGAACATGGACGGTCCTGACAGTCCCTGCCCTTCATCGGTCTTAGAGCAATTTAAACCCTTGGAAATTCCGGAAACGATTAAACTTCTGAACTCAATTCGCTCTGGAGCTCCCACTGATCCCTGCCCAGCGCGGGTTATAAAACAAATCCCAGAAGTTATCGGAACAGCACTTACACCTCTGCTGAATGCTATACTAACCTCCGGCACATTTCCTAAAAAGTGGAAAATGGCCTCTGTTCTTCCTTTATTGAAGAAACAGACTTTGGACCCAACAGGCCCCAACAATTACAGGCCAATTTCACGGCTTCCATTTCCTGCCAAAACTTTGGGAAAAGCCATGAACACCCAACTCAGTGCTTTTCTTCAATCTAATAATTCCCTTGATCCATCTCAATACGGATTTAGGGCAGACCACAGCACTGAGTTGGCTCTAATTAAATCCACGGAGGAAATTAGAGAGGCCTTGGACAGGGGAGGCAATGCCATACTGATCTTATTGGAACTGTCCGCGGCCTTCGACACGGTCCATCACAAAGTGCTGATGGACCGGTTGTCTGACGTAGGAATAGAAGGCCGAGCTTGGAAACTCCTGCAATCTTTTCTATCCGATAGACTGCAAACGGTGGATATGGACGGAAGTACGTCAAAACCGTTCTCCCTCCCCTGCGGGGTGCCACAGGGCTCGCCACTCAGCCCGACGCTTTTTAATATCTATGTGGCACCCCTGGCAGGAGTCATCAGATCCTTTGGGTTCCAACTCACCTCCTATGCTGACGACACTCAAATAGTGTCACTGACTGAGGGGGTGGAAACTGAAATAGGGGCTTGTTTCCATAACTGTATGGCGGCCATTTGTGGTTGGATGTCCTCCAACTGTTTAAAACTAAACTCTAACAAGACCGAGGTCATAAAGTTTGGAAATAATCCACTTGTTTGGACCCCCGAATGGTGGCCGGAAGATCTTGGACCCTGCCCCATACCCACTAGGAAAGCAAAAAATCTTGGGATATTGGTGGACAATAAACTCACCATGGGTGACCAAATAAGTATGGTGACTTCAACTTGCTTTTTGGCTCTAAAAATCATAAGAAAAATTAAGTTTTTTCTTACGGAAAACAGCCTTAAAACAGTGGTAACGGCCCTTATAATGTCACGTCTTGACTATTGTAATAGCTTATACCTCAATGTCCAAAAGCAACATATCTATCGGCTCCAACTTGTCCAAAATGCTGCGGCCAGATTGCTGTCAGGGACTCCAAAATTTGTCTCTGTAAAGGAGGAACTCAGGCAACTTCATTGGCTCCCGGTCAAACAAAGAGCACGCTTCAAGGCACTCTGCACAGTTTTCAAGGCCATCAATGGTGAGGGTCCTGATTTCCTGAGGCGTAAATTTCAATGGTACATCCCTGGAAGAATGCTACGATCAACAGGAGCTAAGAAAGTTCTAGTCCCCACATTTAAAAAAGTCAACTGGGAAGGCAGGAGCTTTATCACCTGTGCTTCTAGGGCATGGAATGATCTTCCATTTCATCTCAGGAATGCCCCAGATCTCCTCTCCTTTAGAAAAGGGCTGAAGACATGGCTCTTTTCTCAGTAGCATCTATCCTTATGTTCCCCAGCAGACAGTGCTTAGCGCCAGGACACCCCAGGGTAACCGTGCGCTCTACAAGTGCGATTAACATAACATAACATATCTAATTGGAACATTATACTGAATACCCTCCAAATTGCATTATACCCTGAGCCGAAATCCACTGACTCTACTATCCCACGCATCACTCACACGATTCATAATATTGATATTTGTACTACTCGATTATGTGTATGTCGAGATGTGTACTAAGTGACGCTCGATATTTACTGTAAAGATGGAAATTCATTAAAGGCGAACCGAGACTGCTGGGAGAAGCAACAACCCCTCCCCCCCCCCCCCACACAGTTTCCCTTTCACCCCACCCTCTCTTTTTTCTATCCCTTTCCTCAATTTTCATTACTATTTCAATTGAGCTTCTTGTTTGCTCACAGTTAATTAGTTTTTATGTATGTTTGATGTAATTGCCATAAAATGTCATGGCTATTACAGCCACGCATTGACCGCCCGTATTGGAGGTATCTTTTTCTTCCCTCCTTTATCTCTTTCTTTGTGATTACCATTAAGGTTAAGTTGTGCATTGCTGTATTTGCCAGTTGCTCCTAGATCTTCTGGGGCGCATACCCTTAGCTAACTGTAATGTGATCCTAAACATGTCTTATTTCACTGCTTATTATGTTATAAACACCCTCGTAATTTTATTATGCCTGATATTGCATTATATCTATACCAAAATTTCAATAAACAAATCAAACAAAAAAAATGAATGAATGCTTGGAAGTGGTGATGCCCAGAAGACAGAGCACAGACCTACAGAGCTATGAAGATAATCCATACTGTGGGTACTATTGGGTATGTTTAAAGGGCACGCTTAGAACATGCAGCTTATCATTAGTTATTAGTCTCAATTATACTACTGGAAGAACTGTGGTGTTGCTCTGTCACTATTTTTCATGTTGTTTAACACATATAATAATTTGCACATCATATTCATATATCCAAATTGTGAATTTCACGTTAAGACTGACCATAGTTAATGTATGTTCACGTTAAGTTAGCCATAGTTAATGCAGGCCTCAGTTTAAATAAATCACACAAACATGAAAATATACTATTGGCAGCTGTGTCCTGCGTGTGTGTATCTCTCGTCTCTCTCGTCTCTCTCTCTCTCTCTCTCTCTCTCTCTCTCTTCTCCTGTTTCAGGGGCCAAGCTGCATCAGTTTGAGCTAATTAAGTGTTGCAAATGTTTTGGTTTCTGTGAGAATAGATTATCTGTATATGCTTTGAAGAGAGTGAATAGTGAATTTCCACACCTGCGCCTAGGACAAGCTGACCACGATGTATCATCCTACAACGAGATATCTCTTCAAGGCCATGCAGCAGAAACCTTTCATTGTGCAAAAAAGACTGTTAATGTTTTATAATAAAGGTGTGATTCTAATTGGTCACTTCTCCCTGAGAACTGTGCTGAAGTTTGCAAACTATTGAGACTTGATTGTTTTACTTGTACACTGCTGAGGTAGTTATTCAGAGATGCCCTTGCCATTTGTTGGAGAGCAAGTGCCCTTTTCCACTCTTTTGAGACTGTCTCTGCTCCTGCTCAAAGAGTTAGACTCCTGAGCAAATCTATTCTCATTCACCTGACTGAATCTTTATTTGATTCTGCCTTTTATAAGCTTCATTTGCTGACACTTTCTGCGATTCTTTTGATTTCTTAGCTTAGCATGTTAGGAAATCTTCCTTTAATGGGAAACTGAATTTACTCGATTTGCTAATGACAATGACAAGTTTAACAGTCTGTCTTTGTATTTTCTATATTTGAATTATGCTGACCAATGTACTTAAATGATGATCATTAACTTATAACTAATTTGAGTGATTTGTGTTTCTAACTTTGCTAAACTGCTAATAAACCTTCATGGTTTGCAAATCTACCACTCCCTGTCATCCTAATGTGCTTCCCTATCATTGATATATTGTTGATCTGTTGATGTTAAACCTCAGCCCAGGGCTAAAGGTTCATCCGCTTGAGTTCAGCTTGTACTTGAATTTGACCAAGGATCTGCATGGTCCACATCCCAACCCGCTGCAACAACTGGAATACCCCATATCAGTGTTTCCCAAACTGTGGGTCGCGACCCACTGTTGGGTCGCAAGCCGTTTTTTGGTGGTTCATTAAAGTACAAGCAATAAATAAACATGCCTTTCAATTCTGTAGTTATCTCGTCACATTTGCGGTGCTTTAAAGACAGAGGTCAAATCTCAGGTTATGTCTTCTGACAACTTGCTTATTATTTTAACATGGGGATTGGTTTTTACAAACTCCTTTGCAGTCAGAGAAAGAAGTGAATTATGTGACAATATTGCTGGCGTACAGAGAGTTTGAAAGGCTATAGGATCTCATTTTTGTAACACAAAAATATGAATACTTGTAAATGAACTGTACACATTCAGCAGTTAGAAAAGCAAAAGTGAACCATATATATTTTTATTCTGAAGTGTTATTGAAACAAAGATTTTAATAGGCTCATAAAAAATCAAGACACTTTACTTGTTGATGCATAAATGATAAATATTAACTGAAACCCGATTTTCACACAATACCATTTATGTTCTATATAGTTTTATCAGTAAAACTGTATGTCTGTGCAAATATAGTGGTCACTTCAATTATAAATGTGCTGTCCATAAATGACAGTGCTCTACCACACGATGCTTTAGTTACATAAAAAATCGTCTGCCTCATTTCCATTAATGCTAGGTAGGTTGCGAAAATGTTTCATTCTAAAAAGTGGTTTGTAGTTCTAAAACGTTTTGGAAGCACTGTATTACGTAGTTGGCATAATAATAGTTTGTAAGGCACACCTGCATACTTGTGAAATAGTTCACAGGTGCAGATAAGCACAGGCAGCACTCAGATGTAGCGTAGGAACAGTTAAAAAGTGACTGGGACCAGGATGCAGTCATGGAATATAGTGAGAACCAGCTGGTTTCAGGATCCAGTCACTATTCATAAGCTAGAACCAAGTTGGCCAATGGAAATTATCTCAAATGAGTCCTGTGCAGTGTGCCACACTGCGGTACCAGCACAATTGTGGGTCGTTCTCTGTCAAGGGGAGCAGCAGCCTGCAGGAGGGCTCCCGTTATCCTCTGCAATACGAAAGGCTGCAAATGCCTTACTTCATCAACAAGCAGAAATTTCTTTTGTCCAAGTCGTGCCTTGACTGGGAGCAGCTGAAAGTCAAAAAGGCCTGGCATGCCCTTACCCCATATATATCAACAGACACTGAGATCCCGGCCTAGTCCCCTTTAGAGGCGAAGATTTTGTTGACTAACATTAGTGCACACAAACTGTCGGCTATCTATCGAATGTTGCTACACCAACAACCAGACCCCAAGTGAGAGAGGATTAGTCGAGAGACCTAGGCCAGTTAGATGATGAGGATTGGAGGGAGGCAGTAGCAGCCCAGAGGAAGGTCATGATAGCTCCACAATTCCGCCTCTTTCAACTTAAAATACTCCACTGTACATACCTCACTCGGACACGACTCTCTCGTATGGGTCTCATTAACTCCGGACACTGCTTACGCTGCAGCGATGATAATGGGGATTTGGTGCACATATTCTAGGGCTGCCCCACGCCATCACACTTTTGGTAGGAGGTGCTGGGGACCTTAGGAACTGTGCTGGGTTGGAGGGTCCCCCAAGAGCTGAAACTGGTCATGCTGCAATGTCACTGATGATGTGGAGGGGCAACAAATACCAAAAGGGGTTAATTTGGTTGGGCCTGATGGTGGCTAAAAGAGATATCACGAGGGCATAGAAAATCACCGATGCCCCCTCTAGCGAGGGCTTAGCTAGGGGCATGGATTTCTGTATGGGCCTGGAGCGCCCAATTTATCAAGCTAGAGATTGCCTTCATAAACATGTTAAAATATGGAAGGACTGGGCAGATCATTGAGGGATTCAGATAGAACCTTTCCCATCCATGCCTTGGCTCCTTGACAAAGAGTTGTGCTCCCTATGAGCCTGTATCAGGTTGAGTTTTGGGGGTTGGGGCGAGAGTCCTTTGGTTTGCTCTGGCCAGCGGGGATATGTTGCTTGACCTATTGGACATGTGAACGCTGACACGGATTCATGTGTGGATTAATAACACCAATGTGGTTACATCTTCTGTATGCTGTATGCCAGGCTTGGCTTTTGTTTTGTGCAAAAATCAATAAAAGGTTGTTCAAAAGAAAGTCAAAAAGCCGCCCTGTGCTTTAAGTGAGATGAAAAAGGTGGGGTCTCTAAAGGGGACAAGGCCTAAGAACTAATAAACATTTATAAGAGGTCTGTCTCTATAACTATGTATCTGTGTCCTAGTACTTGTTCTCTTCCTGGAAATTGTAATAGTCCCAGCCTTCTTCTAGTGCATTTTCTAGCCCTAGGCCAATTTAGAGAGAAAGGGACTCAACCTCGCTCAGCCTTTTTATTCCCTTACCTTCAAGCACTGGGATCTCTTAGAAAAAGGCTCAATTAAATCAGGGAATTTATAGAAAAACTTTGACACAACCCCAAACTAGGTGGCGGTTTACAGATGTGGGCAGACACCATCATCTTAAGCCCATCTCTAGATACAGTCCAGGGGTCTTTGTATGCATTGCTGTAGGAGACTTGACATCGAATTTTCGCTTTAACACTTAGCCAAAAGATGCTGGTAGTGAACGCTGTACTAAAAATCTGGACAATACCCCCAACACGGTCATTTTCCTAAGAATGGTTGTCCCTAGGCTTCACTATTTGAATTACTCTAACCCCGGCTTTTGCATAGTAATCAAGCTGGAAATTGGGCAACCAGAAGGTATAGGTTTTAATCCCAACTTCCTCGTTTGACCAAACTCTGTGCTCTTGGGCAATCACTTTTTGAACATATTCCCCTGCTCTTGTTTTTGCAAAGATTGTAAGTAATAAAGAATTTATCACTCGTCATAACTGGGTGGTAAAAAACTGTACTGAAGGCTCAGCCCCATTGGATAGTATCCCCAGGGGAGATAACATCCAGTATCCTAGGCTACTCACTAAAATGGTACAGACCTTGAAAAATGCTTCTAATCTTGGCACTAAGGTCTATTTCCAAGAACATTCCCTCCTGCGCAGGTTTCATTCATACATGAAATGTTTTAATCATAGTTTCATAGCTTAATGTGCAGTGGTTGAAAGGTAATAACCAATAGTCCTCCACTGTCCCTGTTAAAGAAATGCCACGTCAAATAAGTTAGCAAGCAAGCTTGCTCAGTGAGTTGAATGCTCACTACTGACAAATGTGGTGTTGAGTCCTATAAGTCAGGCGAGGTCTTCCATCCTTATGAGGTACAATAAAATAGTTAATAGTAACACCTGTTATTTGGAGCACTTAGAAACTTTATCTAATGCTACACTCAACACATTATTATAAATATTTAAATTCTGTCTTTGCTTTCACATTATGATCACTTTTAAGCTGTCTGGAACTATCAGGCCTCCAACACATCCCTTAGTAGTAGACACTTGATTTGTGATGTGAACAACGTTGTATTTTCTTTTTTTTACACACAGTAAAACTGGCTAAACTGAGCATGTCTCACAAATCTATGGTTGCCATTACCTCAATTACAGTTATGCAAAGGTTTCAGAACAGCTTTAAGCTGCTCCTCTGCTGGTTTAGGGCTTATTCCCTATAGATGATCACATTCATCAATATTCTTCATTATTAGGTGCTGCAGTTCTCTGATCACATTTGGCATGTAAACAAATGCTGGCCCCTCACAGGCACTCTGTGCTTTTGTTCACAGAGGGAGGTGCATTCTAACTGGGCATCTCGAGTCTTTACAGTCTGCAGCTGATTGTCTCTGGTCGTCAATGACCCTGGTAAACAGCAGTAAAAGCTACTGCTTACCAGGGGCTAAATATACTGGTTGTAGATTAGAAAGCTCTGAGCCCACTGATTTTCTTCTCTTTGGTTGGTGGACTGTTTATTAGTTGCATGAGAGGTAAGAAGGAATTAGCATCACTTTCGATTACCAAAACACTTGAACAAAGGAAGTCATACAATAAAGCCAAGACTACTAAATAGAGATAAAGGGTTTTATTATAAACTCAGAAACAGACTGATATAGATGAGTCTCAGAAGCATATTATAAAGGTAATAATATCACAAGAATAAATCCGAATCTCCTAATGAAATTCAGCCTTAACAATAAAAAGCACACCAGGAACTCGGTGGCTGCGATACAAAAGTTGAGAAAAAGGATCTGAAGATTAAACTGTAAGATTTGATCCTCCTGCCTAGTCATAAGAAGTTCTAAAGGAATCTAACTTATCCTACTCTATACTAAAATAGAAAAATCCAGATTAACCTAAGGTAAGCAAGGAAGAGGGGTCAGCATCATGTAGCCTTGCGTAAAGTACTCCAAGGCTATAGGATGTATAGCATGAAGCCACACAGTGAGAGAAATAGCAAAATATGTCTTCACCTTGTGAAATCCTAAGGGTCTCTGATCTCTAGCTAACAATACAACATTTATTAACACACAAAGTATTCAAGTACATTTCTATCTTCCTTGGTAGAAACTGGCAACATTCAGATCTTCTCCCACACCTTCAATTGGGTCCATTCAATCGACCTTGAGCATCCTTTCTCTGCCATGAGTACTCATCTCCGACTTCGTTAGCGCGTCTTCTTGCCAAAGGTTTCCTCCCATACCTTAGTGAAAGGCATTGAGTATTTGTAGCGATACTAAGTAAAGAAGCCTTATATCTTCACTTGCAGAGGAGAGAACATGCAAGCAAAATAATTCTCTCGTGAAAGTTCAACATTGAATCTTAGGAACGTAAGGCCTCTAATTATGCTAAGTTATCAAGCAGTTATTAAAGTGCACTTGATATTTGAATATAGGTGCACGCACATTCATAATTAGTACATATATTGAATATTATGTGGAATAAAATCATGGTTACATATAACTGTATGTTACATCTTAAAACATTTGTATAGGTATGAAAGAGAACTAAATTTTTACTAAAAATCTTCAACATTGGTATACACACATTAATATTTCTATAATGGGTTTATCATTGAATATTTCATTAATACAATTGAAACTCCATTGTTTTTGAATGTAAGACCACACAAAGTATAGAATGTTTCAATCTTCACAAATCAACATAAATATGTGACGTGTAAGGGTGGAGCCAAAATTGAGCTGCTCCAATTCCCCCATCTGATGGTGAATCAAGCTATCACATTAATCTCTACATCTTATCAGATAACCAATTAAAACCTTGTGGTTTTAATTGCCTTTTATCGAAGTTCTTCTAGACGTTTCATATCATCATAATAATTGCTTTGCTTGTCTTCTAGTTCCACATCAGATCTTTCTTTTCACTACCTTCTTTGCCTTCATCCTCTTATATACCATAAAAGACACCACTACAACCATTGCACAAAATGCAATAATCACAAGAGATTTCAAGGTAGAACCCACTATTCCTCTTGCCAAATTTCCAAACAAGTTTCCCACTGCACTGAGTCCATTTCCGATTGCTTCCCATGCACCAGTCGCTGGCAAACCACTCTAATTTCCCTGTAAGTCAGTAATATTCTTGATATACTTCTGTAAGTCCTTGCTGTAATCAGAAATGTAAGTACAACACTGCTGAGCCTTCAACATTTTGCAAACTCCGCCCTCCTTTGCAAGAAGAATGTCTAACGCAAGTCTCTTCTGCAATGACCTAATAGCAACCATTTCAGTATCTACAAGCAACAAAGCTCCTGCCGTATCAGAAGACAGCTTATCAACTACAGTGGAAAATTTTCTAATCTTAATATTGTTCACTATCACCCCTACATTTGGGATAATTGCACCAAAACTATCTCCCACAATTTCTCCAGCACTAGCTCCTCTTTTTCTGTTCCCACACAGGATGTTCAAAATTCTCTACATGATATATTTTGGGAAAAACTACTCCTAGATAACATGCCATACCATTTCTTGCGCAATTTGAAATAAGCATTTTTCCCACAAATAATATAAACTTGAGGAATCACAGGATCGTCTCCATCTAAATATAATTCCCATCGTGCTCTAGCTTCAAAGTTATGATCACATTCACTCTTTCCTACAAAGTGTCGAATTCATTCTTATCGTTCTGTATACATAATTTCCCTGTAGGCTGCCAATCTAAGGACAATGCTCCTGTACTTCCTGCTGTTTGATGAACCATCTCCTCTTGTGACCATTCGGGTATTCTTGTAAATCCAGTGACATTAGCTAATACTGCTCGGAACCTATCTTCTACTCGATCTAAAAACTTCTCCTCAACATCAGTTAGCAAGCAAGTTAAATTATGTCCATGGGCATAAGCTGTGTCTAATGTTTTGATAGGGACGAAGTATCTTCGAACCGTGTCAATTATTTGAGAATATGCATGTTTATTCAAATGTTTGAACATAGGAAATTATTGAAAGAACTAAATCATAATTCGAATAATAATACTGAAAATGTCCCTGTCTATAGATAAGACTCAATAAAAGACTACAGGAAACATCAAAAGTTAAAGGTATATGGTGGTAAGTTATTCCTTCAACCACTGAAGCAGGCAATTGCATACAAACGTAGTAAACCCTTGCATCCATGGTGTCAACATATTCGTAAAACAATCTAGTATATGCATTCAGGGTGTAATCTCCTCTAGATAAATCTGTATCCAAATCTTGATAATCTAATGAATAAAGGTTTCTATCAGCTACATGTGATGACTTGGGTTTAGACTTAGCCTTCTCATATACTACATTAGATGTAGGAAAATATAATCCTACAAGCAACTAAATTAATACTGCAGCTATAACTAAGAAGGTAATCCCTAATATGTATCTACGTCTATGGTAATATTGGTTAGTTTCCATAACTTCACTAATGTCAGACGAGGGGTTAAAGAATAGCAGCAGCAGAGTCTTTTCTGTCAATCTCCACTTGGGCAAAAGCAAAACCAAAGTTCGTGATGTGCAACAGCTTTATATACAAATCTTGTTGAGACTTCCCTAGCCCTACACCATGTTCTTCTCGGAGCAACCCTATTTTTTTATTCTTCTTCCACTCAGGCCTAGGTAATCTTCTTTAATAATTATAATGAAGGGTCATTCAATGTCTCTCAGAATGTAGTGTCCAAGCTCAGTGATAACTAGTTCCAGTTCATCAACTAGCACAGGGAATTCCCTCAAATCCAGAAAGGGAAATTCAGGATGTGATGCTCAAAGCACTTAGTCTCATCAACAAAGGAAGTTCGAATATAAGATGAAACTGTAGATCAAGTACCCGAAGCTTCAACTGGATGTTCACCGTTATCCCCGAATTCTCTCTCTAGGTCATTTGCAGCAAAGTATGTCTACTCAGGATAAGATTATCTCTGACACGGCACCCTCGATTTTCTTTAATCTCCTCAAAGCAAGCCCTCCACCTTTGTCACCACTCAAATCAGATTCTTCAGACATTTCAGAAATAGCTGAAAGTTCATGTTTAGTCGGCAACTTCAGTCTCCCTCTTTCCTGCCTTCTGGGCCAACGTTCCCTTGCTGCCACTCGTGGTTCTACAACTCTAGGTCCTTCGCTAGGTGGTGTTGATGTCAGAGGAACCTGTCTGGTTTACCACCACTGGACAGGTTCCTCCAACATCAACACCACCTGTCAACTCATCAAGACCACCCTCAGACTGATCAAGTGCTGTTTCAGGCTCTGACTGGTCCTCTACAACCTGTGCCTGTGGCCTCTCGACCACCACTGGTGCTTCTGGGAAAGGAGCTGTAATTTCATCAAGGGGACACTGAACTCTGCGAGAGTGGGCAGCGTGCACCCAGTTGGGGAGACCTGCACACTTCACAGCAGTTGTAGTGACAAGAATCACTTGGTAGGAACCACGCTAACGAGGCTCCAGGCAATTCTTCTGAACATGTTTCTTCACCAAGACCCAGTCACGGGGATTAAGGTCATGGCACTGCTCCTGATGAGGAGGGGCTGTGGCCGCTCTAACCTGATGAGATACAATGTACCACATCAGCCAATCCTTTGCAGTAATCAAGATCAAGTCCTCTGTGATATTTATGAGAACATTTGCAAGTACAGCTGGCAATCGAATAGCCTTCCCCATGATAAGTTTGTGGAGCGACAATCCTGTTCTCCGATTGGGAACACTGTAGAGACTCAGCAACACAAGAGGCAAGTCATCAGGCAATTTCAGAGATGCCGAAGCACACACATTAGCCAATCTGGATTTCAGTGTTCCATTGACCTGCTCCACAATGCCAAAAACCTCAGGTCGATAACTGCAATGTAGTCTCTGCTCCATTTGCAATGCTGCACACAACATTCTCAGGACCTCATTATTAAAATGAGTTCATCGGTCTGATTCCAGAGAAGTTAGAAATCCAAACCTGGGGATGAGTTCTCTCAACAACAGTTTAGCTACTTTGAGATTGTCATTTCTCCTTGTTGGGTATGCTTCAAACCAACCAACGTGAAAAAATGCACACCACCTCCAGAACGTATCTCAGCCCATTGCACACAGGCATTTCTATAAAATCTAGCTGCATCCTGTTAAAGGGACCTCCTGATCTCCCTATGTGACTCAGTGTAACTGCAGTCCTTTTCCTTACATTCATCTGTTGGCAAACGACACACCTGTGACACAAAGCTTCTGTCATCCTTCTGAACATAGGATTAAACCATGCCTATCGAAACAACCGCACCATGGCATCTCTGCCCACATGCATTGGTCCTTGATAATACCTTGCCATAGGTGGCAACAAACTGTTAGGCAACACAGGCTTTTCATCTCCTGAAACCCAAATGCCATCATCTCTCTTTACACAACCTGCCTTTACCTAACTCTGCTGTTCTGTCTCTGTCACTTCTTCTTGCAACCTATTAACTTTCTCCCAAGTATCAGCAATTGTTAGCAAAAGGTTGTAATTGGTTTTGTTTGCTCTCTCATTGGTATACTCCCCATTAAAAGTACAAGCCTTATGAGCACAGTATTTTGCAACTTTATCAGCATATCTGTTGCCAACGGTCATAAAATCATCTCCCTTGCAATGTGCGGAACATTTCACGACCCCAACTTGCGTAGACCATTGCAAAGCCTCGAACAGTTTCCGAACTTGTTCTCCATTACAAATGGGGGACCTGACAAGGTCATGAACCCCCTTTGAGACCATATCTGTCCAAAGTCATGCACGACACCAGAGCCATACTATCTGTGAAAATCATCACCTTCAGCTGGTCTGAAACACAGCATGTTTTGGTAAGGGCAATCAATTTGGCTACCTAAGCAGAGAATACTCCATGTAACCAGCAGCTTTAACTACCCCAGAGACAGTACAGATTGCATTGGCAGCTCTCAGAGTTCCTTCTTGATCTTGCAAACAAGGGCCATCCACAAATAGGGTATCACCAGATTCAGGTAGTGTGGTCCATCTTGTATATCTGGTCTTGGCGCACAGTTCAGTAACATCAAGACAGTCATGTTCTTATTCATCAGATCAACATCACAATCGGGAAGCGGCAGCAAAGTGGCAGGGTTGCAAACAGCACAACGCTTTAACGTGACATTTTCTGCCACAAAATTAATTTGCTCGCATTTAGTGAGACGGCTATTCGTAAGGTGCTGTGTACGAGTACTAGTCAACAGAATTTCAACAGAATGTGGAACATAAACAGTCAAAGGGTGACCCATCATGAAGCACTTGCACCTCTTGATACTGATACCAGACATCCAAGCAATGCTGTGCTACGGGATCTAATGTAGCTGTAAATTGGCAACCGGCCTTCATGCACCTCTGTAATTCTGTGTTGGCACTGAGAAAGTACAGACCTCTCTCTCACTGCAGAAAAGTGAAAGCCCTTTATTGTAATCAGGCATTCTTAGCGCCGGGGCGTGACAGAGGCTTTCTCTCAACTCCAAGAATGCAACCAAACCGTCATTGTCCCAAGGCACTGGATCCAACACATCCTTGTGTGTCAGCCTCTGTAAAGGCCTGGCCACTAGGGAAAAGGTGGAAATCCACTGACGACACTAGCCCACCATTCCCAAAAACATCCTGACTTTCTTCTGTGTTGTTAACGGATTCATCTGCATTATCGCCGAGATTCTTTCTTGCGATACCTTCCTTGCACCTCTCACAATATGATGTCCTAGATACAGGACCTCTGTCAAACAGTACTGCAACTTATTCGGGGACACTTTATGGCCATTCTCAGCCAAATGGTTCAGCAAGGCAATAGTATCAATCTTCCAAGCTTCTTGAGTGTTGGAAGCAATCAGTAGGTCATCAATGTATTGGACCAACACTGAACTGCAGGGCATGATCAAAGACTCCAGATTCTTTTTCAAGATCTAATTGAAGATGGAGGAACTCTCTGTGTACCCTTAAGGATTTCGGCACCATGCCAAAACACGACTGCTGAATCGGAAAACGAAGAGGAACTGGCTGTCCCAGTGCAATGGCACAAAGAATGTCTGACAAAGGTCATTGACAGTGAACCATTCCGCTTCACATGGAATTCAGAATAATATCACAACTGGATTCGGTACCACAGGACAACAAGGAACTACGATACTGTTGATTTTTTTTTTTTTAGTCCTCTTTCGCCTTAGATATGAACAGAGTTATTCGAGATTTCTCTGGGGCCCCCCCTCTTGGTCGGCACCGACCAGAGAACTCTGTTTCAAAAAGGTGCACTTTACACAGAACCTCTCCTTTTGTGGTTGATTTGTTCCGGTCCTCTCTCAGAGCCACCCAAGGGACAACCGGAGTGGTGAAGTATCTCAGTGTAGAGGCATAATCATTGGACTGTGTTTACCTCAGTTTCCAGCCAATTCATGCATGGTAACCAAAAAGTTTTCTTCTTATTTGGTGATGACCTTTCTAACTTGATTATATACTTCACAGAGTTAATCCAATCTCTAGTGGTCGGGGGGACATTCTTTATCCAGTTTTTACAAATTTCCCTCCGGTCAAGTAAAATTAAATAAAACATTAATTTGTTTTTTTCAACGGATAAAGATTCATGCTTTACCAGAACCCCGAAGAAAACCAACATTGGGCTTACCTGAAGTTCTACCCAGAGTATTGTAGAGATGCTATTACTTACATCTGCCCAGAAATGTTGCAATATTGGACACTGCAGGAACATATGCACATCATCTACCTTTTCTTGGTAACATTTAGGGCATTTTGGAGTGGCACCCTTCCCGAATTTAGAGAGCCTTAAAGGAGTCCAATAAACCCTATGGAGACAAAAAATTTGATTTTTCTCAGGTCCTGACAGTGTGCTACTTACCGCTCGGCTTCTGCAGGCCCATAATGGGTCAGTGACAGGGACTCCCCATGATCTCTTTCAAGATCCCTTGTTGAATCATGTTCTGAATCACCGGAGTAATACCAGCAATCGTTTCAGGGGTTCAATTGTACTGTGGTGTTCTTGGGTACTCAGCATTAGGCTTTACTTGTAGACGGACTCGCTCAACTCCTTTAATGAGTCCAATGTCCTTCCCTGAAAAATCCTAGACTTCCATCCTCACCCAATCATTGAGATCTAAGGGCAACTCATCAACTGTCATCATTGGGAACATTGTAACAGCTAAATTCCGATTTGCTTTCTTGAAAGCAATGTCCTTATCCTTTGTCTGAAGTTCTATGCCTTTTGGTGTGCAGTAGATTATGTAATTTAACTTGCACAACAAATCACGTCCCAAAAGACACACAGGATTCGAATCGCACACCATAAACGGATGATTTTCAGCAAATATCCTATTTTTACAGGTACCTCTTCTGTCAAGGGACTTGACATCTGCTTATTCGCCACTCCTACAACTTGGATTCTTCTTCTTCCCGAGATGGGCAGGTTTGGAACCTCCACTGTTCTTACAGTAGAGCGGGTAGCACCAGTGTCAAATTAAAAATGTCACATGGTGACCATCTACTTCAGCATCTACAAATGAGCCACTCTGGTCTACCTCTAAGACTGCGCCAAGTGCAAAATCTTCGTCCCCTCTCAGGCACCGTCAGGAAGACTGATTGAAGCCATATCCTTTGCTGTGTCGAACACAGGAAACTTCTGAGCTACATTTTGGTTTTGGAAAGAATTCAGGTTCATATTCGGGACCTGATTTGTACTAAATCTAGGGTTATTGTCAGTCTGTTATGCCATTGGGGTTGTGGGACTTGCATCATCGGACCTTGGGGTGCATTAAAATTTTGAGGTCTTGGTCCATTTTGTGATTGCATGTGGTTACTATTCAGAGGCTGTGTAGACCCTACATTTTGTCCTTGATTAGCTGGATTAAGACAACATTCTTGCTTCCAATGCCCCAATGTGTTACAGTAGTGACCTGGATTAGTCTTTTTCCAGGTGGCCACATCAATCCCAGTACTCGGGTCAATAGGAATACCTCGACCTATACTCTGTGACTGAAAACCTCCTCCACCTTGCATCATAGAAGCTCCCTGCTGAGAAACACCCTGCATAGGGGTCACATTTCTCGTAAAGGGCTAGTTCTGAGTCATCTGCACAGTCATCAGCTTTCCCTTGAGCCTCTTCTGTTTCATCTCAATCTCATCATGACAGTATATGACATAGCGTAAAATTTCATAAATGGACTTATTCTGCCAACATATTTAATGTTGTTGTGTCATCATACTGATTTCCGATCTCATTCCTGTCACAAATCTGGACACAAACTGTCCCATGTCCTTAAGTTCCAACATCTCCATTCTGCTATACTGCTTAAAAGCCTGCAACAATCTCTCATAGAATGCATGAACCGTCTCTTTAGGTTCTTGGGTCGTCCTATCAATCTTAACCCAGTCAATATCCTGTGGCGCACCTTAGTTTTCAACCAAGTCATCACTTGATCATACTTTTCCATTATCATAGCTGATGGGCCACGTGTCTCTGCATCTCTTTCCAGCTCCCTTTCAGGCCATTCTGTGGGTATTTTACATGCAGCCCACAAATCTCTTGGAACAACAATGTCACACAAGGTATTCAAATAAGTCCACAGTACCTTTGAAATCTTTACAAATAAATCAACCTGTTTGTACTACTCCACAGCCTTCTCTCTCAAATATGGAAAATTGTTTGCTAATGATGCAAGATCACTTCTACTCCAAGGCACATGAACATAACCTTCGCTAGGTACTTCCCGTAAGGGGAAACTTGTGGTACTTGCTCCCTTTTCTCCTAAAGGAGGAGGTTCTCCCATAGATCTTTTGGAACCCTTCCTTCTTGACCACTTGTCCTCCCATTTATCTAATGCATTCCAAATCCGAATGCTCTGTATCAACTCTCAAATTTGCATTTTCAACCCTGGTACTCTCAGATTCTCTATATCCTCTTCAGAGAAAGAGAGCAGGTGGCTCTTTTGTAAAGACTTTGTCCACTCCAAATCTACTTCATACTTTTGGCTAAGTTGATTAGCTTATCAAGAGCTTGACTCGCTTATCTAGTAACTTCCTTGTTTATAAACAAGAGTTCATTTGGCTGTAAAACATCTATTCGGGCTAATTCAAGACTTCCACTTATCATCAAGCTCCAGTTTCAATTTGACTATACCCACCAAATTTACCTTCAGGGTTGGCCTAGTTGATTCCTGACTAAACTCTGTACTTCCACTTCTATTTGACGCTTCATTAAAAGTTTTCAACCACTCATCCAATTCTTGGATGCTCAAAGTAGACTGTCCCCAAGAGCTTTGGGCATCCCTCCCTCTCTAGGTGTACTGCTATTTGCATTTAGAGGTGGGTCCCATGTAATCATATCCATGTCTGGTTATCCCTGGAATGTCCTTACAGGTCCAGTTCCAGTTTGATTAATTGATTGGGACTGCACTCGCACCGCAAGGAGAACTCACATTCATTGGAACTAAAGAAACAAATCCTCCCACTCCTGAACTTGTAGGAGCATTCCCTGAAACGTGTGGTTTAGCTGGAAGAGCCAAATTATGTCTCCCATTTCCCACAGAATTAGGATTGTATATAGGAACCACTGGACCAATAGCAACCGGAGAAGTAAGGGCGTCTGGAGCATTGAAAGCTGTGGAAGTGCTAGGCGCACACATCCCTGAGCTCCCTCCGATCATATTTTGATTCACATTCACAGGAGTAGGCCCCATGGCACTGGAATTCACAATTACTGAGGCAGTAGCCACTCCCGTCTGACCACTCACATTAGTCTTTACCCCACTCATCATGTGAGGCTCATTGTACAGAGGTGGAGGTTCTGATAATAACACATCCAAAAGACTATTGCTCATGTCACTATCCTCTCCCCTGCTCCTTTTGACCTGTCTCTCTTCTCCATTCTCCCTGCCACACTTTCTTCTCCGGTCAATGCAGGGTACAACTTCGCTCCCTCTATCCGTCTGTCCGTTCTCCACCTTTTCTGTTCTGAATCCCATCTAGCATCAACGTGTGTACGCACTGCCTTTCTAGCTCTATCCTGATATCTCTCCTTTTCTCTGGCATGTGCCGCTCGATCCCATGCATTTAGCACTTCAAACTGTTTAGGTCTAGGTAACGGTTTCATCTCATATAAAATTCTTCTCAAATTGTCAATGATTCTCAAATTAAATGTACCATAGCGTGGAAATGTCAGTGTACCTTATTTCTCTATGATCTTGTGCCATTGACTAAGCCAACTACATGTGTGAAGCCCTACATTTATCACTGCCGTATCTTCAGGTGGTGCCTCTACTCCCTCTCTGATGGGTATTGTCACATCTCCCCTCACCAAATCATGTAATATTTTAAAGCATTTCATTTTTCAGCCAATTTGTTAGCAATAGAATCACAATATTCTCAACTCAAACCAATATTTTTCTCCACAATTCTCGTACCAAGCCACTGACCAATAACAGCCCAGCTTTACACCAACCAATCTCAGCACAGCACTCTATGACACCAATCTCGCTCCTCGCAGGAGCTCAGTGGCTGCGATACAAACGATGAGGAAAAGGATCTGAAGATTAAACCGCAAGATTTGATCCTCCTGCCTACTCATTAATAAGTATAAAGAAATCCAACTTATCCTACTCTATACTAAAATAGAAAAATCCTGATTAACCTAAGGTAAGCAAAGAACAGGTGTCAGCATCATGGAGTCTTGTGTAAAGTAATCTAAGTCTATAGGATGTATAGCATGAAGCTACACAGTGAGAGGAATAGCAAAAGAGGTCTGCACCTCATGAAAGCCCAAGGGTCTCTGCTCTGTAGCTAACAATACAACACCTATTAACACACAAAGTATTCAAGGTAACCAGCATTATCTCCAATACATTTCCATCTTCCTTGGTAGAAATTGGCAACATCCAGCTCTTCTACCACACCTTCAATTGGGTACATTCGATCGGCCTTGAGCATCCTTTCTCCACCATGAGAACTCATTTCCAACTTCGTTAGCGCGTCTTTTTCTTGCCAAAAGTTTACTCCCATACCAAACTATCACTACAAATACACAATGCCTTTCACTAACTAACAAAGCCTTGTATCTGCACCTGCATAGGAGAGCACATGCAAGCAAAACAATTCTCACGTGAAAGTTAAACATTGAAGCTCAGGAACTTAAAGCCTCTAATTATGCTAAGTTAGTACATCAGTTATTAAAGTGCACTTGACATTAGAATATAGGTGCACACAAATTCATAATTAGTACATATATTGAATATTATGTGGAATAAAATCATAGTTGCATATAACTGTGTGTTACATCTTAAAACATTCCTATAGCTATGAACGAGAACTAAATTTTTACTAGAAATCCTCAACATTAGTATACACACATTAATAATTCTATTATGGCTTTATCATGGAATATTTCAGTAATACAATTGAAACTCCATTGTTTATTAGAATGTTAGACCACACAGAGTATAGAATGTGCCAATTTACACAAATCAACGTAAATATGTAACGTGTAAGGGTGGAGCCAAAATTAAGCTGCTCCATATATTTAGTGACACTACTATAGACACACACACACACTGATCTCTGCAGCAGGTGTCTATCTTTTTTTGATAAACAATTTTATTGATTTCAACACAGAACAAAAGGTCACATTCAAATAAAGTAGTATGTCACGGTCGCTATCACCTGCATTTAATAAAGCATGTTGTACAGCACCCAAGAAGTCCACATATCGACCAAAGAACCATTTCAGCATCAGTTTTAGTACAACAGGCCCACTCCCGCCACCTCCCACCACCTGCACCATATTTTGTCATATTTAGCAGGGTAAGCTCTGGCCTCATACACTGGCTTCTCTTGCAGGGCACACCAGTCCACCCCGCGTCTCACTGAGACAACGTAGGAGCCTTGAAAGCCTTCCAGTGGGATGCTATATCCTGTTTGGCCACCATAATGGCTGTACACATGAAAGCCCGGTCCGTTCGCATGCCTCCCACTTTATCAGGTGTCCTCAACAGTATCGGCAGCGAGGAAAGCTCCACTTCCCATCCCAGTACTTCTGATAGTTCCACAACCACGGCTTCCCAGTATTGTGTTATGGTGGAACAGGACCAAACCATGTGATAGAAGTCTGCAGGGGCTTGGGAGCAGTGAGGGCATATGGGCTTTCATGGAGACCTGCCTTAAACAGACAGTCAGGAGTGAGATATGCACAGTAAAAATAGTACGTTTGTACCTGTCGGAGTCTGGAGTATATTGTGATGACTGTAATGGCCATCACATCACGCCAATCCGCATTCTCTAGGGTTCCAGCCAGCCCTTCCACAGAGGTCTAAGAAGGCGCAGTGTATCGGGGGCTTTGATGATTAATGTGCGGTATATCTGTGAGACTCCACCTTTCCCCAGTGCACCCATCATGAGCATTGCCTCAACAGGGCTGAATTCTGGGGGTGATGTGCCCTGTGAGTTATGCGTGCGCAGCGAATTACGTAATTGCAAATATTTATGAAATTGTGTCGTGGACAATGCGTACTCCGCTTGGAGCTCCTGAAAGGAGCGCATGTGTGTGCCTGACCAAACATCTCCCAAGTGTGTGAAGCCGATGGCGTCCCAATATTAACTCCTTCCAGTGCCACTACCTCCCTAAACCATGTGCCCTGCCACAAGGGAGTCTGCTGAGTAAGTGTAGCGCTCCATCTGGTATGGTGAAGCACAGCCCTCCACCCAAGAAAGACCATGGAAGTCATCTCCGGTAGGGCAGCAGGTACTGTGGTGCCATTAAGCATCTCCACGATTCGTTGGAATCCTAGTGAGGTGATCTCCACTCTGTAGGCCGGGTCAGATCAACCTCTAATGAGCCTCATTAATTACCAGGAGCTATGATGCCAGATAATACAGATACTGGTTAACCATACCAACGCCCCAATCATATTGAGCACGTTGAAAGTTGACATAGGCCAGGTGCTGTCTAGAGTTGTGCCATAGAAAGAAGATAGCCACTGAGTCCATCTCTCGAAACCAGTGGAGGGGCAGCATCTGTGGAATGTTTTGATGAAGATAAACTGTGGCTGCACCATCATTCTATACAGGGATATCCTGCCCATCACATTTAACAGGAGGGACTGCCACTTCTTGAGGTCAGTTTTGGTTAGACGGGTCAAGGGAGTAATGTCAAGCGACCATGTCAGTTCAGGGTGAAGTGTCACCTGAATGCCCAGGTAGCGGAAACTCAGGTGTCTCACTGGAATAGTAGCCTGCCATTCCATACAGCTCCGCAATGGTGACAGTGGTACCAAAATAGACTTGGCTGGGCAAAGATCCACAAATGCTGGAGACAACAGGGGCCACTGCTATCTGGGTTTGAAAGGTACAAGAGGACATCATCCATGTATAATGCGATACGGTCCTCATGACCTGTGTCCCACTCCCAACCGCTGACCTATGCATTGCGCCTTATAAGTCGAGCAAGGGGCACGATTACTAGCGAGAAAAGAAGGGGAGACAATGGACATCCCTGCCGAGACCCCCGACGGATGGAGAACTCATTCGAGACCACCCCATTAATCAGGACACAGGCGGTTGGGTTAGAATAGAGCACGTGGACAAGGTTGCGGAATCAGGGTCCCAACCCGGCCCTCTGTAGGACCTGAGAGAGATACCCTCAGTCCACCGTATCAAAAGCCTTCTCGAAATCAATGAGAAGCAATGCCAATTGGGATGTAAGGAGGTGACAATGAGTGAGGGCCACTCGTAGGTGCCTCAAACAGTGTCTTGTGCTCTTCGCTGGCATAAATCCACATTGGTCCGGGTGTATTAGAGTCTGAAGGACACGTCTAAGGCGTGAGGCCAGGATAGTTGCATAGATTTTAACTTCATTGTTAATGAGGAAGGTGGGGCAGTAGTCTGCACACAAGATGGATAGAGGGTGTACTTTTGGTATGATCATGATAGGGGCCTGGTCAAGATCTCGCGGGAAGAAGCCCGTTTTCACCACTTCTTTTTAGAGGTTTAGTAAATGGGGCGCAAGGATTCCATGTAAAACTCCATGGGATAGCCGTCAGGGCCTGGCATCTTACCAGCTGCCATAGAGGAAATAGCAGCCCTGATTTCCTCGATCATGAGGATTTGTTCTATGTCTTGCGGGAGAGGCACCTCAATGAGGAAGGCGCAGGCGGTCTCAGTCGCAGGGCGAGGGACTGCAGCGTATAGTATAATATTTAGCAAATGTCTGTGCAATGGCGTGAGAGGTATGGTGGAGGTGGCCATTCTGGTCAATTATTTCCGGTATACCTCTACTGGTCAAAGGCTAGGATGACAACCCATATAGCAATTTACCATTCTTGTCCCCCCACCCGTACACCTGTGTGGGGGGACGCGCATCAAATTTGTTTTGCCGCCTCGAGCGATAGGAGCCGAATCTCCTCTTGAATCGGTGTCAGCTGTAGGGTGGTGTAGTCCTGAGGCTCTGTGGGAAGTTGTGTCTCCAAGCGGAGCGTGCACACTCAAGTTGAGTAATGTGATGGTGTCTTGCCTTTTCTCTCCCCCTAAGGATACTCTCAGCATAGCCCCTGATAGTGGACTTGCAGGCCACCCAAAAGGTGCCTGCAGATCACAGTGTGCCACTATCAGTTTGAAAGTAAGCTTTAATTTCTTGTTCCACGGTGTGCGTGTAGGTCTTGTCTTGGAGGTACCAAGCATTGAGCCTCAACATGGGACGCTGAGTATCGCTCGTTGCACTTATTTGCAGAAGCACAGATGTGTGATATCAGAGATCCCACATGGAAGAATCTGTACTTGGGAGACCGGTAGACAGTTGGCGGTGGCCATGAAAATCATGTCAATGTGCGCATGGATGTGGTGGGCTGCTGATTTGTGTGTGTATTTACTGTAGTTGTCTTTGGTGCCAGAGTCTCCAAACATCACACAAATCTAAAGTATTTAACCAGTTGAGCAAATGTTGGTCACCGCTACGGCGGTGGTCTGATGGGAGTCCGGTGGAATCAGCTGCAGGGTCGCGGATCTCATTAAAGTCACCCCCTTTAAGTTTAAGACCTGCAGGTTACTGTGAGTGCACCAAGAAAGGAGTCAAGCACCGTGGGAGGAGCATACAGGCACAGGAGGTTCAGTGGTCGTCCTTCTACCACACCAGCGAGGTACCTATTCTGGGGGTCAGACCAGATCTGGGAGACCACCATAGGGAACACACAGCGCAGGAGGATCGCTACTCCTCGGGACCCCCTGGCATAACCAGCGTGATAAATTCTAGCATAACTATGGCGCACCAGAAACAGACACTTCGTACCCATCAGATGCATCTCCTGCAGCATCAGGACCGAGGGTAGGAAGCGGTGGGCATAACGCAGCACTGCAGAGCACTTAACACGTTCTAGAAGAACATTCCACGACATAATGTGGTAAAATGTCATGTTGCATCAGTAAGTGGTTGTAGGGATGCTACTCGTGGTCCATTGGGGATAGTCAGAGTGGTCGGCACTGGGGTGTAGTGCGCTATTGGAAAGTTGTAGTGATAGAACATTGGATACAGCTGTGTGATGTGATGCCCTGAATGAAAAGGAAAGGAATGCAATGACAGGTAATGAAACAATAACCTCAGAAACAAATTCTCAAAGAAAAACCCTCACCCACCACCCCATACTTCCCACGGAGAAGCATCTGTCGCCCTGAAACTTGCAACAAAACTTAAAATCAGCATATCTTTAGTTGTGGAGTAGTGGATCCCTCCATATTGCAGGGTCATTGACCTTCAATAGTTCACCACTGTGCGGGTTACTCGCAGGCTTCCCTGCAAGTAGAGTTCAACAGCATCCCTGAGACCGGACTTTATTCTGGTTGGGAGCTGACAGCGGACAAAGAAGGGGGGGGTGATCCATGCTGTCTGTCCCCATGCATGTTTGATGTAGCTGTATTTTTTCTGATGTCAAGCGGTTGATCAGAACATTGGGTTAGAGGCACTGATGAGCCAGAGCTTGGGGAGGGCGAATTGGCCAGCACATTGCATCTCTTCAGTGAGCCAGTCCCAAGCAGATTCTGGGGTCTCAAAGAAATGCATTTTGTTTGCGTAAATCACTTTAAGGTGGGCTGGGAACAGAAGCACATATAAAAGATTAAGAGCCCTGAGCTTTTGCTTAACCTCTTCATAGAACCTTCGCTTTGCCTGGACTTCCTTGGTGTACTCTGGAAATATCAGGATTTTGGAGTCCTGGTTGCAGAGTTCTGGGAGGACCCGAGCCTCTCTTAGAATGCAGTCTCTATCTTTTAAGTTGAAGAATCGAGCAATCATGGGCCCATGTGTTCCACTGCAAACCAGGGGGAGAGCCTATCCATTGGGAGCCAGGATTTAATCCATTGTTCCAGAAACTCGGTGTGCTGTGTAGACTCCGTACCCACAGGAAACCGCACTAAACTGAGGGTATTACGCCTGGAGCAATTTTCAGTATCTTCTGTGCAGTGATGTAGCTCACTATGGGAGAGGAGGAGAGCAACTTTTACACTGAGGTCAGATACCTCATCTTCAACTGTAGAGAGGTGCCCTTTTGCCTCTGTAATTCTACTAGTGGCATTTCTTCGATCCTGGTGTAGGAGTGACACGTCAACACGCACCGCTCCCATTTTAGATGCAACCGCATTCTGTGACGTCTGCATGGCCTGCAGTATCTTGGCCAAGTCTCCCTCAGTAAGCACACCTTTATCTGACACCTCACCTCCTGTTGCTCCAGGGCCCATGGTGTATTGGTCGATGCGAGGATGGGAGGAGTGAGGCTTCAAGGATTTGTCTTTCCCCATGACTGCAGCAGGAGACCACAGCTTGTGCATGCTGAGACCTGGCCCGCTTGCCGCAAAGACGCAGCATCAAACCAGAACCATACTCATACAGCAGAGCACAGAGTCTGTGTGCATGTCCCAGGAACATAGAGGCCTCATCGCTAAGTGTAGCAACATGGCACGTCAGGCAGCTAGTTGCCGTCATGGATATTAAGGGTAGGCCCAGTTCGGGAGTAGTCATCTGATTTCATGCTCTCTTCAGGCTAGAATTGCGGAGAACATACGTCGCTGGGGGGGGGGGAGGCACCCCCATTCTCTCTTGCACCAGCGCTTCAAGATGAGCTGCCTTATGGGGAGCCTGCACCACAGGCGACCAGGCCTCCACTCTCCTGCATACCAATCAAAGGAGACAGATCCAATCTGGGGGTGCAGCACTCACGTAGAGGAGCTCACGGGCTCATTTGCTCCCGGCACCAACTGCAAGCGGCCCACCTCACCACCACCCAGCTCCACAGAAGGCGCAACAGCAGGAGCGAACACCCTCGTCATGGTTCTTCGCCCGCACCTCTTACTGGTAATTTCAGGGCGTCTGAGGTTCAGCCCCAATGTGGGTCACTCGCCGGGATGTCCAGCCAGGTCCCTCCCGGACCTCTACTGCACCTGAGCTTCCGAGGGGGGGCGGCTGGCTAACAATCACCGTGGGGCCACCATCCTGGACAATGGCCCGGGCCTGCGGCGGCACATATCTCCCGGGGCCGATTTCAGTATTCTTGGCTGCAATCTGGCCACAGGGATGAGCAGCGGTGCTGGTGTATCAGGTCAGCACAGTAGAAATTGTGCCCGTTGAGGGTAGATGGTGGTGGATGATGGAGGGGTCCGGAGCACTCTTAGAGAGCGACCGCCAACTTGACGTCCCAAACCACGCCACAGCAGGTATCTATCTTAAAAGTATAGTAGCTTTGCTATACCCTCATTTTTTGGGGTCAGAATTTGTTAAAAATAATGTAGAGTCTTTGTAATTGACTAATCCCCTCACGATTCCACTACTTTTGTGTTGGGGTCACCTTTTCATCAGTGACTCACCTTTCCTACCCACCCGTGGCACACAATTCCCAGTTTATTAGAGCAAATTGCTTTTTTTTTTTTTTTAACCATTTCCAGTACCTCTTAGATGTAAAATGGATAATTAATCTGTGTATTTGACTTGGCACCAATGACAGGTCGGCAACCCTTAAATTGAGATATTAAATGTATAATGAATAAAATAACACCCAAACCTTACTAGATTAGATTAGATACACGAAGAAAATCGGTCGGAATTGATAATATGTGTCTAGATGAAATAATGAAACTATAATATTGCCAAAATGCAGAGTATATATCTGGTGTGTGCAGCGCAGCTGCTGAAGAGTGGCTACTACGTTAGTGGAAGGATTTACCTCATAAGCTGCTAGGTCCTGCTTTGGAAACAACAGGGGTCATATTTATCAAGTGGTACATCCCAGCTAGGACACTACGCTCAGGCTCCGCCATGAACCTGATTGTTCCTTCTTTCAGGAGAACCAACTAGGGTGGAAAGAGCTTCTTCAGTGCCACAGCGGTGCTCTGGAACAGCCTCCCAATGGCACTGAAAGCTGCTCCCTCCCTACTCAGTTTCCGAAAAGCCTTAAAGACCTGGTTGTTCCCACAGGAGACATAAAGGCACCCTGGCCAAACTCGCTGCGGACATCTAATTCAGCAACTTTATCTGTTCCTACAGCGCCAAGACGCCTATCGACAGTAGCTGCGCTTTATAAATTATATAAATAAATAAATAAATAAATATTGATGAAAATGTCACGCAGCACAGCAAGTCAACTTGCTGCGCTGCACTGCGTAACAGGGAAAGGGCAGGAATGCACTGCATTTAAGTCAATACGGTGCATTCCTGCCTTTTTCCCTGCGCTGGCACCCTTTTGGCAGCCTATTGCCCATGCAGGCACCCTTGCACCATGGTGTCTCCCTTGCATGCAGGATTGTTTTTGTGCAGGAAGCGGCACCATCCTCCACAAGAATAATCCTTTGAGGCATATTCCTTTTTTTATGTGTGCAGGAGAATTCAGAGAGAGCAACACTGGAGCTACTGCTTGTCAAGATCAATACAATAAAGAGGTAAGTGAGTAAGGTCTAACAATGAAAAAGATATCTTTACAAGTTCGTGACCGGGTAGTAGATTTCGTATCGTATTCTATAGAGGCGATGTATCGGGGCACATTGCACTATCAGGCCCTTTAGGCACTAGGGTTGCCACCTGGCAATTTTATCTACTTTCTTGCCCAATATTTTGATGTTTCGGCCAGTATAAAAATGTGAAAAATCACTTAAAGCCAGTATTTCCTTTACCCTTATCAGTGCATACTTGAAACAGTAAATATAAGAATAAAGCTATTTAAAAATTGCTCTAGAGCTGCCTTAATTATCCCTATACAAATGAAAGTAAACAAAGACAAAAAAGCCAAGTTAAAATTAATAAAGATGATTTTCTTTAAAGTTCTATTTAGGTGTAATATCTGGGCCTTTGCAGAATCTAAATGTGAACAAATGGCCAGTGCTTCCCTCTGAGAAAAGTGGAAACCCTATCAGAGATTTAAGATCAAACATCTACAAAAGGAACTCTCATACAAAGAGGAAATTCCACTGTCGGAGAAAGCCAGAATGGAGATTGAATGGTGGCTGGACCACATGGAGGTGTGGAATCAACAGTGACATCTTGACTGAAATAGATGTCAACTGTTGGGGAGCTTGTTGTGGGAAGAACTCCACCAGGGTGCGTTGGTCCCAGAAGGATCTGAATCTCCACATACAGTGCCTAGAGCTCCTAGTGCAATCCTTTCCCATTTGTATCCTGGTGAAAGACAATATCCATTGTTGCATACTTCTGAGAGTGCACAACATATCAGCAGTCCAATAATGTCAACAAGCTGGGGGGCAACTGAGAATAACTCTAAAATGCTTGTCCAAAAAAGTTTTTATTAATTTGAAGAAAAGTGCGACTCTAAATTTTTGGATTGCATGCAGTAGCCTATTGTGTTGAAACAAAAAAAAGCAACAATGAGTATCTAGATTTAAGGTACGTTTAGTACACCTTCAAGTAGTGAAGGCACTTCTGGCCCAACCTGGCTTCCACCCAGCTCAGCTATTCAACAGTCCTCCTTAAGCATGCCATTACCTCACACACCAAACCCATATACACATACTTCAATGCTCAATTCCAAACGTGCTCAAGCCACCACAACACATCATTTCCCCAACACAGAATACTAAAATAAACAAAAACAACACCAATAGTATTATGCTTCTTGAGTCTACTCAAGTACTATAATTGTCTATCCACTTTGGTTGCCTTCGACATCTTCCCATAACTGCTGGAATATTACACTAACCTCTTTGTTTGTAGTTGAAACATGAACCTTCACTTCCGGAAACAACATTTTCATGTCTATTTCTATTATATAAGGTGATGTGAATTAATTGTTTTTCATTACTAGAAGAATTATCACTATTCAATTCCATCTAGTTAGTTAGTCTTCCTCCAATAGATCACCCAACACTTCACCCTCAATCTTCTCTTTGCCATCAAATCTAGCAAACTCATTCTCCTCATGGTCCAAATCATTAAACCATTTCACTTTTTCCTGTCCTATGACCATCTTATAGCAGACAGTATTTCACAATGCAATCCTATTAAGATTCCACACTCTTTCATCATTTACCTTGATCGCATTTTTGAAACCTTCACAACTTCTATAGGTTCATACAATTTACTTTCACCTTTGCACAATTTCCCAGATTTCTCCACAGGAAGCTAATCCCCTTAATGAATTCTCACAGGCTTTACTTGCCTTAGATTTCTCTTTAGTGCCTTTAACATTCTCTCTCACACCCTCCACTAACCAATGTTTCACTTCAGACCGGAACAACCATCCAGAATTTCACATAGTTATCAGATTGCAACCCCTCATAATTACAAATGGGGAGTACCCTTTAGACTCCACCACCTTGAAGAGCCAACTGTGTGGCACTTTTAAGTACTCTGTTAAACCTCTCCACCAAAGCATTATCAGTAGGGTTGTGTAAAAAGGTTGTTCTATGCCTGACAGGTTGTCTCAAAATATGAATTAGCCATGAAAATTGGCCTTCCTTGACACAAAACTGTACACTACTATCACTCAACAACGCCGGAATGCCCGCATCCAAAAACTCCTGATTCAAAGTCTTCAAAACGGTATCCGTATCCACCTTCGCCACAATTTTTACCACAGACCATTGAGAAAACCTGTCAATGATATCACTAATGCAATTTAGAGATGGAGCAATTGGGCCTGTGATATCCACTGACTCCAAAGGATTTTTGGTAACTCTCCATCATACGTTGGCGGCTCCAAGGTTTAACTTATTGGCCATAGCACAATGGACACATGCAGCAATGGAAATCTAATAACAACGATGTTGTTATTCAGATTGCAAAGTGTATGCACAATCTTTTTTCCCCACTTCTTTATCACTAATGGGAAGTTTTACCCTGATGTTTCTATAGCCTCAATAATACCAGCCAAAGCCAGTTTCTCCAACTCCTTAAAACTTCCCCCTAGCTAGAATAGAAACATTTCTAACCTTATGTATCTTTAGGCAAGCACCCTCTTTTAACACAATAAGATCTTCAAAACCACACAATTTTCCAATGGTTTTACTAAAAACTCTGTGAAACTGTTTCAAACTAATATCTCCTGTGGAAATGCTCTCATCAGCAATCAAAACCTGTTTACAACTGTTAGATTTAAGTACTATGTGTACATTTTTATAGTCTAACTAACTAAGAATGGAAGGACCCTTCCTGGCAACATATAATTTGTAAATTGTGTGACTATTCTTAAACCTAAACATCACTCTTCTGTACCCTAACATGTCTATTTTCTCTCCACTGTACCCTTCTGGATGAATGTCAGTCTTGAACTTCTCTCTCCACACATCATCACAGATTATAGTAAATGGCGAACCCGAATCCACAAACACTCTCAACTTCACTCCACCAATCAACAGCATACATTTGAGTTTATTTCCCACTACACAAACATCTTCAACATTGAACAGCAAATTCCCCTTACAATTCACCTCACATACTTTGGAATTCTCTTCCTCACACAGTGAATGGCTATTTCCACTAACCTCTTCATTCAAACAGTTTATACCCTTATCCTTCCACTTCCAACAAACTTTAGCAAAATGTCCTGTAGATCCACAAACAGCTCACCTTTGTCTCAAAGCAAGACATATTTTGCTAAAAGTCAAATGATCTTTCCCATTACATATATAACATCACAGCGCCTCTCTCTCTTTCGTTTTTCTGCAACAATTCTGTCTCTTATGCACCACTGAGGTTTTTTTTTTTACCCTTCCCACTACATCACTGGGAGTACACTCAGACTCATGTTTCAAAACATTTGTGCATCTTTTTGGCAACTCTGCCTTGCTACCAATTGGTAAAATATCTTCTAATTTTGAATTTCATTCACCCAAACGTCTCTTGAAATAGAAGGTTCACTTATATGCATCACAACTTGGTCATGGATTAAATCATCCTATAAAACTCCAAATTTACAATCTATTGCAAGTTTTTTAAGTGCAGATAAATAATCATCAGTAAGCTCCCCTTTCATTTGTTTTCTTTGGAAAAATGTATTTTGAGTTATTCCAATGCACACTTTTGGTGCAAAATAGGTATTCGCATCCACTAAAGCACAATTAAAAACAGTGCTATCCACAATAAATAACTGTTTTTGGTATCCAGCTGTAAGTCTTTAAACATTGTGGACCCAACAAATGTAAAACTCCCTTTTTTCTGTTCCGCTAGATATGCTATTGAGTTCATCTATTGTGGTGATGTAATTAAGAAAATACTTCGTCCATTCAGTCCAGCTCATGAAAGGTGTTTCTACAGCTGCCGAAAAACCTTGTGGTGGACTAATTGTAAACTTTTGGGCACACATGTTTACACCACGCAGAAAATAAAAGTGCAAGTCCGTTGGACTGAGTTGATGAGCTTACATCCAAATTACTGTGGCCGATAATACATACTCCTGTAAAGTGTGGCAGATTACGTTTGGAATAATCACCTGAGTGCAGACTTAATGCTCCTGAAATTCCCAGTACCTTTACTTTTTTTTTTTGCTCAATAGGATATAAATTCTCACCTCAGTCTTAATATTTATACCTTAAACAATCACTTCAAATTTCAGTTTGTGCTCAAAATGTCTCCTATGCACTTAAATCTCAGAATTTAAAAACTAAAACAATTCTCCCACATTGTGGGTGTGTAAGTATGTTTACGCAAACCCATTCTAGTTCAATTTAAAGAATCTGTGCCACTTCTTAATAAAAAACATTGCACGTGTGTGTCCTTCCTGAGGCTAGCTGTGATTTGCTATGCTGAGTTGCCAATCCAATATAGATGCCACGTGAGGTCACATGACACAACCCGTAATCATTCAGACGGGGGAATTATGTTATACCCCTCTGTGTTCTCTTAGTTGATGCACATTCTTCCACCACTTGCACTTAGGCACCCCAAACAGCTTAAAATTACTAATCCAAAAACACTTAAACTGAGTTGAAACCACCAGCCTCCTTTTTAGGTCACAGCCTACCAGACAGCACAGCTGTCTGGTTTGCTAAAGACATCTTGGGGACATTCAGAAAGTTGACCTAGGAATATATTTGGCTCATTGCTTACCAGTGCCTTTCGTGGTTTGTAACTCACATTTTCTGTTTTTCTATTTGCTGGCTTTATTTGCTTTAGGCTGTCCAACGTGAGTTTGTCCCTCCCGTTGCCCAAACCTTGTTTAGTGTATTCTTCCACAAACTAGCTTTCTGTAAACAGGCCTTTAAATTTTGTTCTTATCGTGTCACATTTGCTGTGCATTCAAAGACAGAGGTCAAATGTCAGGCTTTGTCTTTCAGGGAGCTTAGTATTTATTTTTCTTTCTCTGACTTCAAAATGAGAGGATTTATGAGACAACCATGCTGGCTAGTGGGGGTCTGCTTGAGTAAGGCTCTACAGATTCTATTTTTTTTCCTAGCACACAACAAAATGTAAAAGTCTGTAAATGAACTGTGCTAATGTTTACTTCAATACATGGGGTGATGACATCTCCGCACATTATTGTTTCTTCGCTGTATACTTTTATCAGTAAAACCGTATGTGAGTGCAAAATGTAATGGTCATTTCAGTTGAAGATGAATTGTCTGTAATGGCAGTACGCTACCTTACCATGCATAATCCATGTTACCCCATTCTACTCTGCACCACTCCATGCCACTGCAGTCAACTCTCCACCACTCCACACTACGCCTCTCTACTCCACACTGCGTCACTGCACACTTCTCTGCACCACTCCACTCTATGCCTCTCTACTCTACACCACTCCACTCTATGCCAATGCACTCTACCCTACACTACTCTACTATGCATCACTGCATTCTACACCACTCCGCGCCACTCCACTCTATGTCCGCCTACTCTGCAACACGGCACTTTATGCCACTGCACTCTACACCACTTTACTCAAAACCAATGCACTCTACGTCAATCTACTCTGCACCAAATCACTCTACACCACTGCTCTCTATGCCACTCTACTCTGCGCTACTGCACTCTATGCCACTCTACTCTGCACCACTGCACTCTATGCCAATGCACTCCATGCTACTCTACACTACACCACTGCACTATACAACAGTATTTTGTGCAATACTGCACTCTCTGCCACTCTACTTTATGCCACTCTATGCCACTGAACTCTATGCCAATCCACTCTAAGCCACTCTAATCTGCTCTGCACCACTGCACTCTATGAAACTCTACTCTATACCAATGCGCTCTACGCAACTTCACTCTACTCTGAAACAATCTACTCTGCCACAGTAGCGTATGCCACTCTATTGCACTCTGCACCACTCCACACCATGCCACTGCACTCTATGTCAATGCACTCTACACCACTTTAATCAAAACCAGTACATTCTATGCCACTGCACTTTATGCCAATCTACTCTGCACTGTACGCCACTATATCCTACTCTATGCCATTGCACTCTACGCCACTCTACTCTACACCACTGCACTCTACAACACTCTATCTGCAGCACTGAACTCTCTGCCACTCTACTCTGGGCCACTTTATTATGTACCACTTTACTCTATGGCACTGCACTCTACTCTGCACCGCTCTACACCACTCTTCTGCACTCTACACCAATAGACTCTACACCACTCTAATGTACTGTGCACCACCGCACTCTACACCACTTCACTTTACGCCTCTCTATTCTACTCTGCACCACTATACTCTATGCCAGTGCACTCTACCATGCACCCCTGCACTCTTTCCCACTGCACTCTTTGCCACTGCACTCTACACCACTCCGCACCACTTCACTCTACACTTCACTCTACTCTGAAACAATCTACTCTACGCCACTGCACTCTACTCCACTCTGCACCACTCCACTCTACGCCACTACAATCAACGCTGCGCCACTCTAGTCGATGCCAGTGCACTCCATGTCACTACTCTATGCCACTTCCCTCTACCCTGCACCACTATACTCTACCCTGCACCACTCCATTCTACTCTGAAACAATCTACTCAACGCCACTGCACTCTATGCCACTGCATTCCTTGCCACTTTGCACCATGCCACTCTACTCTAAACCACTGCACTCTACGCCAATTCACTCTACACCACTTTACTCAAAACCAATGCACCCTATGCCACTGTTCCTATTCCAACTACTTTGCACCACTGCACTTTATGCCACTATATTCTACACCATTCTAGTCTGTCACTGCACTTTACGCCACTGCACGCTATGTCACTCTACATTATTGCGCTCTGTGTCCCTCTACACCATTGTGCTCTAAGTCACTGCACTCTATGCCACTCTATTCTAGTCTGCACCACTATACTCTACATCACTGCTCTCTGCACCACCCTACGACACTGCACTCTACGACACTGCACTGTATGACACTGCACTGTATGACACTACTCTGCATGACTGCACTCTACACCATTGCACTTTACGCCACTGCACTCTACGACACTCTACGCCACTGCACCACTGTACTCTATGCCAATGCACTCTACACCACTTTACTCTGTATCACTCCAATCGTATGCCACTGCACTCCACTCTGCACCACTCCACTCTAGGCCACTTAATTCTATGCCACTCTACTCTGCAACACTGCACTATCCGCCACTTAACTCTCCGCCACTCTAGTCTGCATCGCTCCACTCTTCGCCAATCCACTCTAAGCCACTCAAATGTACTATGCACCACTGCACCCTACCATACTCTACACCACTGAACGCTATGCCACTTCCCTCGACTCTGAAACAATCTACTCTATGCCACTGCAGTCCATGCCACTCTATTCCACTCTGCGCCAGTCCACTCTATGCCACTCCACACTACGCCACTCAATCTTATACCGCTGCACTTTATGCCACTCCCCTCCACACCAATGCCATCTACACTACTTTGCTAAAAACCAATACACACTATGCCTCTGCACTCTATACCAATCTACTCTGAACCACTGCACTGTACGCCACTATACGCTACTCTACGACACTGCCCTCTACGTCACTCTACACCATTGTACTCTGTCACTTTACTCTTCACCACTCTACGCCACTGCACTCTACACCAGTGCACTCTTCGACACTCTAGTCTGCAGCATTGCACTTTCTGCCACTGAACTCTATGCCACTCTATTCTGCGCCAATTTACTCTATGCCACTGCACTCTACTCTGCACCACTCTATGTCCCTCTACTGAACACTATGCCAATACATTCCACGCCACTCTAATCTGCTGTGTACCACTGCACTCTATGACACTGCAATCTACACCACTCCAGTCTAGGCCACTCCACACCACTGCACTCTACGCCACTACTCTATACCACTTCACTCTAGCCTGCACCAGTCTACTCTGAAACAATCTTCTCTATACCACTGCACTGTATGCCAATGCACTCTACTTGACTCTGCGCCACTCCACTCTATGCCACTGCAATCAATGCTGTGCCACTCTACTCGACACCACTGTGCTCTACCCTGCACTACTATACTCTACCATGCACCCATATACTCTACCCTACACCACTCCACTCTACTCTGAAACAATCTAGTCCACCCCACTGCACTCTATGCCACTGCACTCTATGCCGATGTACTCTATGCCACTGCTGTCAACACCATGCCACTGTACTCTAAACCACTGCACTCTACGCCAGTTCACTCAACACCACTGTACTCAAAATCAATGCACCCTACGCCACTGTACCTATGCCAGCTACTTTGCAACACTGCACTTTACGCCACTATACCCTACAGTCTACTCTATGCCACTGCATGTTAACTCACTCTACACCATTGCACTCTACATCACTGCACTCTGCCACTCTAATCTACTCTGCACCACTATACTCTACGTCACTGCTCTCTGCACCACTCTACGACCCTGCACTGTGACACTGCATGACTGTACTCTATGCCACTGCACTCTACTCTGCACCACTCACCTCTAGGCCGCTCTACTGCACTCTACACCACTACACTCTTTACCACTGCACTCTACATCACTCTACACCTCTGCACTCTATCCTGCACCACTCAGCTTTATGCCACTTCACTCTACACCACGTCATTGCACTCTACGCCACTGCAATCTACTCTGCACAGCTCTATTCTATGCCACTGCACTCTACGCTACTCTACATCACTGTACTCTACACTTCACGCCACTGTACTCTACGCCAATCTATTCTGCACCACTGTACTTTATGCCAATTCACTCCAGGCCACTCTACTACACTCCACGATAATGATGCTCTACTCCATTAAACTCTGCTCCACTGACACTCTACTCCACCCTATGCCACTCCACTCTACAGCACTCTGCTCCACTCTATGCCATTCTACAACATTACGCCACTCTACAACGCTCTACATAATGCCCTCTATGCCACTCCATGCCACTTTACTCCACTCTATTCTATGACGCACTACTCCACTCTATGACAATCTACTCCGATTTACGAAACTCTACTCTACAACACACTACTCAATACCCTCTACGCCAGTCCACTCTGCTCTACACAACTCCACGACACTCTATGCCACTCCACTCAACTCTGACACTATACTCCACTCTATGCCACTCAATTCCACACCCTTCCACTCTATAAACTTTACTCCCTCAACGACACTCAATAACACTGTACGCCACTCCATTACACTCCACTCTACTCCTTATAACGACACTCCACACCACTCTCCTTTACCCCACTAACTTTTAGCCATGCTGAACAGCAGCCACTCCGGCGTACAACATTGCTAAAACATATTGGGAAAGCCAATAGATTTTGCATTTTTTCCGACAATTCAACAGGAATTTAACTGCAAACATTATAAACAGAGTCTCTACTGCACTTGTGGACTCTTCACTTTGATTTACTCCATAAGCCTTCACCACATTTGTTGTACTTTTTCGAAGCAATACACCAAAGAAGACCCACAATAAAGGTAAGTTTATTTCAACCTCAAGGAGCAAAGGCACTTTTACTCCAACTTGACTTCTACTCAGCTCAGCTCTCCACCATCCCCTTTCAGAATCCCATTCCATCACAATCTGAAGCCACATACACACATCCAGGGTTCCATACTCAATTCTACAGGCGCTCATGCCATCATTACACATCCTTTCTCCAACTCACAACCGCACCTACGTTTCAAAGCTGTCAAAGATCATTTCAGATCAGAATGCCGATCAACCTTCTTGTTGCATTGGGGAAAAATATTTCTGGATGATCATAGACAGGCCTACCAAAAGCTATGCATCACAGATAAAGAGATAACGCATTTTAGAAACATTCTCGCATCACCGCAAGGCTAAGGATTTGTCACACAAATCAACTTTGGCCAGACAGCATGTTCTTCAGGACTACACACGCTCCGATTATTAAATATACCGTTCTCTGCCTCCTTGGATAAGTTTGACCAACCAGAAAACTGAGCACATATTATGCTAGTAAGGCCCCATGTGCTCACTCTGAGCAACTAATAACACGGAAGAGTGATATGCATTTCTACTGATGACAGGAAGTCTTACAGTGCAGTGAAACTCTGGCAACCCGACTGCGCTGATAACTGTGCATCTTTTCTCATTCAGAGATGAGCATGTATTGTAGGTTAACAATAATCTACCCCCTTCCCCCCCAAGACAGACCCTTCAACACAAGAGTACGCTAGTTCTCCTCTGGTCATATTGAGTCCCTGGTCCCAGCATAGAAACTTAGGGGCAGATTTACAAGCCCCTTGCGCTGCCAGTACGTCTCTTTTTGTGACGCACTGGCAGTGCATTTCCCTGCCCCATATTTACAAGGACAGGAAAAGCCATGTAAATATGGCCCCTTTACACGCAGCATTTTGCGTGAAAGGGGCGTTCCATGGGTGTTGCTGTGGGTGTTCCCACGCAACACCCATGGAACGAGACACATTTCCAGATTTACGAGGATTCGTAAACCTGGAAATGCATCAGTATGCTACGCAGTGAGGCGCAACAAGGAGAAATATTTTCATTTCTCCTCGTTTTTTTCCTCTTTCAATGCGTGCTGCATTCTGCAGCACTTCCGCCAGACCCTTCTTACGGCGAGGGAGGCACATTCCGGTCCCGGCCGGCTCTATTTCAGGCCGGCTTTTTTTTGCCTGCTCCGGTTTGCCTTATTCCTGCTTTGGTATCTTTGGGGGATTGTTTTCTGGTGCCTGTGGGTCACATCTGGCAAGTGTCTGGGGCCTGTTACCAGCCCCATTATGAGTGATCTTGAGAACTCTCCAGTGGTGACTAGGCCATCCTCTGATGTTCCGGTGTCCTCTGCCTTTTCCATGGATGGGGAGGATGAGGATGTGAAGGGCCGGTTTGTGCAGGACGCAGACCTGGCTGAGGTGCTCCAACATGTTCGGGCAAATTTGGGCTTTGCTGTGGCCGCTCCCGTTCCTGATGAGGACGACTTCTTTTCCCAGTATCCGCGGTCTCAGCCTGACTCCTTGCCCTTGCATGCGTCTATTCTCAAGGTGCTGGCTAATGAGTGGAAAGATGTGGAGAAGCAGGCTTTTCCCCATTTCTTGCTGAAGCGTTACCCTTTGGAGGCCTTTTGGGAGGAATTTCCCTCTTCCATTAAAATTAACAACATTATGGCTGGGTTGTCTTCTCAGGGGCCTGTGGTGTCTGAGGATGCTTTGCCTTCAGATCCGGTGGACCGGAAGGTGAAAGGGGCTGTGAGGCTTCGAACTTTGCCATTAGGACCAATGCTTTTTCTACTTATACCATTCAGTCCCTCCTTAAGGATTTCCATTCTTTTGCCGAAAAGGTACAGGAGGGTGCAGATTTCTCTGCCTTGTTGGCGTTGATGGAGCAGCAGATGCGCTTTCTTCCTGATGTCACTTTTGATAACCTCTGCACCTCTGCAGCTGTCTCTAGTGCAGCTATTGACGCCCAGCTCAACATTTGGATGCAGTCTTGGAAGGCCGATGCTGCCCAGAAAGCCGTCCTTTTTAAACTGCCTTTAACAGGTTCTAAGGTGTTTGGCAGTGACTTGGAGGGCATGATCAAACAGTCAGTGGAGACTTAGAAGTTGGTCACTCTGGTTCGTCCTGCTTCCAGAGGCAGATTTTAGATTCTGGAGGGCTTTTCCAGCTGAGGGTAAGACCCTGCAACACCAGCCCTTTCGAGGTAGGGGTCGTGGCCAGGACATCCCTCAGGCTGACAAATCCCGGTCCTCCGCTGCCTTCTCCTCTACCGCCCCTCCCAAGGCATGATGACTCCAGCTTCCACCCAGTGGGGGGGAGGCGTCTGCAGTACTCTCAGGAGTTTTGGACTCAGTCCATTTCCGATGCCTGGGCTGTCCAAGTGGTCTCCGATGGTTACAAAATAAATTTCAGCAAGGTCCTCCTCCCTATTTTTTCGAGACTCCTGCTCCTCATTCCCCAGCAAAGTTGTCTGCTCTTCAGAAGGCGGCCATTGTTCCTGTGCCTCCTGGGGAGCGGTTCCAGGGGTATTATTCCCTGCTTTTCCTTGTCCAGAAGGCTTCCAGGGACCTTCGCCCTGTGCTGGATCTCAAAGGAGTGAATCGCTTCATTCCCCATGTCTCTTTCAAGATGGTTTCCCTGCAACAGATTCTGCCCCTGTTGTGCCAGGGCGAGTTCCTGTCCTCCATCGATCTCCTAGATACATACCTGCATGTCCCGGTGCATCCCTTCCAGGAGCGATATCTCCAATTTGCGGTCCGGGGCAATCACTTCCAGTTCTAGGTCCAGCCATTCGGGCTGGCCTCTGCCCGAGGGTGTTCGCCAAGCTCCAGGCTCCTCTGGTGGGTTTTTTGCATTTGGAGGATATCCAGGTGTTTTCCTATCTGGACTACTGGATGATTGCTTCTTGTTCTTTTTCCAAGGACCAGTCAGAGGTTCACAGAGTGACCAGGTTGCTGCAGGACTTTGGCTTCCTGATCAACTGAAAGAAGTCCCGGGTCGTGCCTTCTCAGGATCTCCTGTTCATCTGGTACGCTTCCAGGTGGACCTGGGGGAGGTTATGGTGTCAGAAGAACGTTGTGTTCATCCCAGCTCCCATCTGTCCTCTTTCCTTCTTCGGGCCTTGGCCCGGACTTGGCTTCGCAGTCAGGGGGAGATGTCTTCTACTTTGGCTCTGGTTCTTTGGGGAGGTTGCACCTTTATCCCCTTGTTCACCATCTGCTGGCGCATTTGGATCCGCTGTCCCAGTTGTATGAGGCTTTGATTCCTGTGACCCCTCAGATCCATCAGGATCTCCAGTGGTGGCTGGACCCCGCTCATCTGGGCAGGGGTTTTTCTTTGATACTCCGGCCTGTCCAGTTTCTCACGACCGATGACAGTGGGAAGGCGTGGGGTGCCACTCTGAGGGAAGCTGCAGCCCAGGGCCTGTGGGATTTGCTGGAGGCGCATCAGTCTTCCAATTAGAGGGAATTGGCGGCTGTCGTGCGGGCTTTCCGGTTCTTTCGTCCCCTGCTAGGGTTCCTCAGTGTGTGTGCAGACGGACAATCAGGTCATCCGCTCTTACCTGAACCGCCACAGGAGCATGTGTCCTTCTCTCTTTCTCCGGGTTCAGCAGGTTTGCCTTTGGGCGGAGTCCCATCTCCTGGCTCTGTCCTCATTGTATCTTGCGGGGCGGGAGAATGGGCCTGCCGATGCTCTGAGTTGGAGGCTTCCCTCCCCGGTGATGATGTGTCTGGCTCCAGAGGTCTTTCGCTCCCTTCAGTCCATGTTAGGTTGCCCTTGGCTAGACCTGTTCGCCATCCAGGAGAATGCTTTTCTTGGGCTTGGGCGGTGGATGCCCTGGCGGTTCCATGGCCTCCGGATCTCCTTTATTGTTTACCGCCCCTTCCCCTTTCCCTTGGGTGGTCCATAAGGTGGTTCCAGGACCGGGCAGAGATCCTTCTGGTGGCCCCGGCTTGGTCTCAGCGCCCTTGGTTTCCTTGTCTTCTCCGCTTGTGTCTCTCCCCATTGGGTGTTGCCCGTTCCTCCGTCTTACCTGCATCTGCCTCTTCTTCCCCTGGACACTCTTTGCAGATTGAAGCTGGCAGTTTGGCACTTGGATGGCAGTCTCGCTTAGGTCAGGGTTACTCATTGGATGTGTCTGGGCTCATCAACCAGACTCGGCGGCCATCTATCCTTAAGGCTTATGACCGTCACTGGTGGAATTTCTCAATCTGGTGTCAGGATAGGGGTCTCTCCTCTTCGTCCTGTGCACCTCCTGCTGTTTTGGAATTCCTTTGGGATGGTTTTCAGCTCGGTTTGGCTGTTTCTACTCTCCATAGTCAGTGGGCTGCTGTTGTTGCCTTTTGGGGGGAGTCTGTCCAGTCGGTGGCTACTCTGGCGGCTTGTTTGCTGCATTGTTGTTCTCTTCGCCGGCTGGTGGTGCATTCCCCTGTGCCTTTGTGGGACTTGCCGCTGGTGTTGCATGGTTTGCAGGGGCTCCCTTTGAACCTCTGGACTCCATGGAATACCTCTTCCTCTCCGCTAAGGTGGGCTTTCTGTGAGCCCTCTCTTTGGGGAGACAGGTTGGGGAACTTGGGGCTTTGCTGTCCTACACTCCTTTTCTTTGTTTTTTTCCTGATGAAGTGGTGCTTCAGCCTAGTCCAGCTTTTCTTCCAAAGGTGGTGTCTTCCTTTCATTTGGATTCGGATATTGTTTTGCCCACCCTTTGCCGTTCTCCTGTGTCTGCTGAGGAGGTGCGTTTGCACTCACTAGATGTCCATTGGGCTCTTTCGATTTACTTGTGTCGCACTGCAGATTTCCGCAGGTCGGATGCCTTGTTTGTCTCCCATGGTCTAGCCCAGCGGGGTGTAAGCCCTCCCTTTCCACCTTGTCCCGTTGGATTAAGTTGGCCATTTTGCATGCCTATTGGAGGTGGTCAGCCTCTCCCTGAGTCTTTCCCGGGGTGGTCTAGCCTGGGTGTTTCGGCCTCCTGGACATCCTTCAAAGAGGCTGCCATTTAGGACATTTGTTTTGCTGCCACTTGGGCTCAGCCGCACACATTCATGTCCCACTACCATTAACACGTGGGTGGGGATGTCTCTCCTGATTTTGGTACAGCTGTTTTGAGTTCTGCTGTTTCTCCTGCGGAATGATTCTGTTTGATTTGTGTCGTTAAATCTTCCTCTGTTTTGCACTTATTTTTGTTGTGTGGTTTTGTTTCGCAATCAGTGGTGGGCTTGGGTACGTACTCCAACTTGAGGACTGTGAGCGGAAGACGGATGAGGAGGTAATGCCTGGTTACTTACCGGTAATATTCATTACTCCAGGTCCTTGTCTTCCTCATCACAGTCTTGAGTTTCCGCCCGCCTCTCCCTTGATTGCGGTCTTGCCTGGTTATTTCAGGAAGTCCTTCCCCGGTTGTGAGGTACTTGTACTGATGGAGTACGGGGGCCATCTTGGAATGGGAAGTGAAGTCAAGTTTAGTGGCGAGGTTCTGCAGAATGGAGTTAACTCCGAATTTAGGACAGTGACGAGGAAGACAAGGACTCGGAAAAATTAATATTACTGGTAAGTAACTGGACATTATTAGCAGGACAACCAGAGCTGGCAGTACCATGGTATGCGGCTGCCCGTGGCACACGCAGTGGGCCCTGTAAGAGGGTGGCCCCCTTAGTATGGCATTAGGCACATCCCTTCGGACCAGCTGCTGGGACCTCTGCCCCACGGGATTCCTGCCTATGTCCGGCGCCTCTGCTGCGTCATTTCCGGTGCGCAGTGGGCTGGGGACAGGTACTTATACCTGCCCCCACCCATTGCCCAGCCTCTTTGTGCCCCGCTGAACATGCTGTCCAGCGTCGCGCCCCCTGGTCTGGCGACTCGCGTGCATCGGGATTCTTGTGGTGAGTGTGAGGGCGTTGACGGCGTCCCCCCCGGAACCGTTGCATTCGGTGAGTCGGGCCCCCCTTGTCCATTTGTGGAGCGGTGTCTGCAGTTTGCTGGCAGGTATTTTGAGCCAACGGTTCCCACGTCCGGGTGCCCAGGGGCACGGGCAGGCACTGTGGGGGGTGAACAATTTGAGCCGCGTGCTTGTTGCCCGGGAGCGGCAGCTCCGAGGCAGGGTTTTGCCGGTTGTTGTCGCGGGACCCTCTGGGGTCTCCTTTTGAAGGGAATCAGGTTGCAATGTGTCATCATTCAGAAATGCTAGTACAGTTGATTTTGTAATAATGCCTGCCCATGATCAATGCTATAGATAATGTATTTTGATAATGTATTTTGAAAAAAGGCACTAATCAATTACGAATTAAAATTACATGTTGTCACAAGCTGGCATTATGCGTTGCTTCCAGCGAACAGTCCTATTATGATGGGACGAGCAGTAAACATTACATTGTGAAATTGATCGGGAGGTAAAGAAATGGGAACTAGTTATGTTTTTTGTATAGCACTTCCTAGCGCAGGTTTTGTTTTGTGAAGTTCTGTCTCAACTCAGTGGCCCTTTGATTTCTGCAGCACCATGCTCCCCCCCTCCCATTTCACTGTGGCCTCAGTCATCCCAGGCCCTCCACCCTCCTCCTCCTGTGAGAAGAAGGCCTCGGGCTCATGGACATGCATTTTTCACGAGTTTCTGTGTGCTCTTTAGGGCGAGTCTGAACACGGACAGCCTGAGGGACATGAAAGAAAGAGTGAATGTGTAGCGGCCGAGCTGCCTCTGTGAGCAGTGCACAACGCAGTCGGAGTCCGCCCAGGAGGTAGGCCCAAGGTTTGTGTGGCATGTGTGGCATGCGCGATCAACATTGAGGATGGCCCGCGGCCTTGGTGTCCGCCCAGGCTCCAACTTGGTTGGGAAATGAGCTTGCGGATCGGCCGGGCTCATGCGCATTGGGGGATGGTTATTGGCGGTGCGGGCAGTTTTAAAAACCCTGGGCCTGAATTGTGTTCGGGGGCAGGCCAGGGGTCATCAGGTCATGGGCAGGTGGTGGCTTTGGCAACCCCTGAGTCAGTCCATTCATGGCCATGCGTATCTGTTTGGGGTAATGCATGCAGACGGAAAGAGATAAGTGTTGTCACACAGCATTACAAAGCCTAATAAATTAATTGGTATCGCAATGTAACAACGGGGTGTGTGGCACGATCAGAAAACTGACCCCTTGGCATACAATTGTTTGAAGTCCACGCACCGTTATGTTTATCAGAGCCTTAATAGGGGGTCAACCACGGCGAGTGTGGGACTTCCTGTAAAGTAGAATTGGGGCCATTCAGGGCATTATGTAAACACACCAATGCCATTCATTTGGAGGGCTAATGGGGACATCAATATGAAATATTTTTTTTATTGGGGGAGCACGGGCTCTCACTAGGGGGTGCATTGCGTGTGTTCAGCTGGTACGTGCCAAGTGTACCGCGGATGTGTTGGCGTAAACTTTGTGTACATTTGCAAAATTGTATTGGTTGTGAAACTTGTGAAATGTGTTTCGGAGAGTTCTCTGCAGTAATGCCCGAGGTGGGCCCTGCCTTAAAGGGTTTTGCCCCCAAGTGCTTATTGTTGCTGGTGGTTCCTGAGTAGGAGCCCGTGGTGCGGCATCGGCAGAGCAGTCGCAGTTGTAGGAATAGCAGCAATGTGTACCGCTGCTTGGCGCCAGCAGAGGGGGTTGGGAAGGACCCTGTTGTTTACAGGGCATGTTTATGCACAGTGCCTGGCAAATCACAGCCTACGTTATTTACAGGGTGCACTCAAGTTTCAGGGAGGTGGCGTTGTGTTCAAGGTCGGGTTCTTACATTGGTGCCTTTGCGAGTGACCTGCGCCATAGGGTGGTTGTTTGCAGGGCCTTTCCTTTGGAGCTGGGATGCTCGGTTCAACCCTCGGCCCGTTCTGCTTGTTGCCGGCGCTGTTTGTTCCAGTGGGTGCAGGTGTTGGCTTTGTTGGGCGCAAGCGGTTCATTTTACAGTACTTGCGATACTACAAAGCATTCTATGTCACAAGGAAGCCAACCCTTTGAGACATTCTCATTTATCAAAGGAGTTATGCGCAAATATTCACTCCACGCCAGCACGCGTAATCAGACCTCCAGCGTGCAGCCAGTATGGAGGCATTCTAAGTGGAAAAGTGAGCTAGTCGGGTTTGCAGGTGCATGTTTGGTGGATGCAGCAAGGTCCTTGTGCAAGCATTGGTGAGCTTGTTCTTCCAATTACGTATTGAAGGATTGGAATGTTGCTGCTACTGACGGGAGCAGCTGTTCATTGGTTTTTGGCATGGGCCCGGTGAGTATGAATACTCTTTCTCACTGTCGGGGTTGTGACATGTGGTCAGAATATGGGAAGGACAGGTTGGGACCTCCATTTTAATTGCACTTACATCACACTATCGAGCGCTATTAAGTGTGCCACTAAGTTAGCCCTGCCTCCTACAGGCAAAAGGACTGCGGAGCTCTTAGGGTAGTTAAATGGGGGCTGAATACACCATTGTGTGGCAAGTTGGTTAAAACTACAGGTACATCAGTGTGTGAATCTCGTGCTTATGAAAGCCTAGATGGAGCATGGGCAATTTAGGTGTTTGGAGGTCAGCAGCACTACACCAGTCCGAACCACAGCACTGGTAGTAAGTTAACTCATTGTCAGTAATAGGATATTGAGTTGTACAATTTAGTTTCAACACAGGGGTCAACAATCTCCCAATGCGTCGCTTATCTGATGCCAGAGCCATGTTACCTTAAGAAGCCACATGGCTTCATCCTTTAAAGTAGAAATTTCGTATAGCACCAATAAGTGTGTTAAAACGCAGTGCTCAGTGGAAGAGCGCCGAAGTTAGTAACCCCTTTTCTCATACAGGCAAAAGGAGTGCAGAGTTTGATAGTAAAAGTGGAGCCGAAGCTATCGGTTGGTGTGTCAATGCTGTTAAATCCTAGTGGGTACTAGGAGGTGTGTGAAACTGGTGCTTAGGAAACCCTGACGGAGCATGGGTAGATTAGTTGGCAGTAGGTCCACAGCACTACATCAGTTCGCCTCTAGCAGTGGTATTAATTTACCCCATTTTATCACTAGGATGAACAACTTATTAGCTCAATATTCAAACACAAGAGAAAGTTTTATACAGTGGATATCTGATCACATGTATTTCAAGGTGCCCTTATGTCAAATGAAGGTACAAGTAAAGATTCAGACAATTGCCTAGGATCACACAATTTAGTCAAGCAGGGTATAAGGGCATCCATTATTTAAGGCCATCCCATCAGAAGTTGTGCCATCATGTATATTAGCGGGGACAGGCATCAACAAATAACAGTCTTGGGGGGTCATTCTGGCAGGGCAGGTACATACACTTATATCAATGGGAGCATCGATGGTAGAGACATGCTTCTTCCACCCTTAGCGGCAAGACTCGGCCAGCAGCAGTACGTCCAGTTGGTGCTAGTTTGTATTGAGTCACAGGTAAGTGCGTCAAGTGAGCTGGACTATGTACCTAGGTCACGCACATTAGGCAGAAGGGTTCCAGTAGGATCCACATAAAAGGGGACTGCAACAGAACAGGAAACTGCAACTGTTAGATACCGACATAATGTCCCCGCACCACCCATATTGTTAATAGTAAAATGGCCTTTTAGGATGGTCAGCTGAACACCACAGGATTCAACTGCAAGTGGAAAATGCCTTTTGGGAATTAATGGATAGATTGAATTATACAGACATGCATTTCTCAAGGCCTCTCGTTTATAAGCACCAGAAGCTGGGCAAGCAAGTAGCTTGGTGAGGACGGGCAAACATATAATAGCCTGTTACGGCCACTCTAGAAAGACATTTTCACACGCTTTCTACTAACGGGAGCCTCCATGTGGGAAACAGTGAGTGGTGCTCGCCATTAGTGCAGAGGATATGAGGGTTAAGGAGCATCTTAGGGTCCCCATGGCTTTAGCCAAATTCAACAGGCATGGGCAAACAATTGTAATGCAATTTAGTCGCAGCTTCAGCCAGCTGATCTCATATTGAGTTTCAGAGGCTGAGGGGTTCTTACCTCCATGCAAAATGTTCCCAGTTCAGGAGCAGAGGGAGGCAGATTTTGGGGCAGGTTAGCATACCTCTAAGGTGTATCCGCAGGTTTGATGTGTATTTCTGGTCATTATGGCGGAGTAGAGCCATTCCCATCGTGCATACTGCCTGGGTCTTGTGTCCTTCAGCTGCCCTACCTCAGAGATTTTTAGAGGTATGTCCTTGGTAAATTTTGTGCTTATTAAGGTTTTCATGACCAAAGCAGATTGTTGTATCTTGTCAGGGGGAAGAGATACAAGTTAAGTAACTATTGCTTACTTCAAAGCACATTAAGGTGGGCGGCTACAAATTTCAAGTTGCAACCATTAGATTCCCCCCATTAGGTCTGCACCAGTTCACATTGCTAGCAGTTAAGTAGCTGGGGAAATCTGGGGGCAAAACACCACAGATCAAACTAATCATGCAAACTTCCTGCAAGATAGGAGGGACACAGGCCAAATACAGGAGGACACCTTGCTTAATGTCACATATTTCTAAGCCCATCTGATAGTTGAGCTGTCGCACACCTTGGGGGATGGTCACCCTCATAGAATGGGCTATTGGGTCTGCCTGGTCATCTCATTGACACACACTTATATGAACTGGAGCCCTATAAAGTATATGCTGAAAACAAGGACTTAGGCGCATTTGGCTTCGAATCTCCTTCACCCGCTGCAGTGCGTCTTGTTGTGCTAGGTGTCTTTGAGTGCCAGGCAAGTGCTACTGGCTGGACTTTGACACGCCGATACACACAGACGGAGGAAACGAGTAAATGTATTGAAAAAGGATTTGCAGAAAGCCGACCCAAATGTGGGTCAACGGTGCCACATATGAATGAAGTTATGTACCCTCATCTATAAAAACAAAAGGGAAATAATTCTACATATACTTTAAACCCAGACAGTTATCCCAGTTCAATTAGACTATTCACATTGACGGTCCTTGATGTATAGGACCAGTAATAAGATGTCATTGTGAATCTGCACAGACATAGGAACAAATGGTACTGTTGGCGGAGACTGATTAAAAGAAGGGCCCAACCCCAGAGTTGATCATAAACAAGTGGGATATTTCGTCATTTAGACTCGCATTGTGAAAACGTCCCCTTCGGCTTGGATGCCTGTGTGATTTTTGTGCTCTATTTGGACAAGGTCCTGATGAAGGTGGTCTACAAATTGTACTAAAGCCACCGAAACGCGCGTCGACCTCGTGTGTCCAGACCTGTATCATGTCTAGTTACCATCTTTTGTGAAATTTTTTTTTGACATCTGATTGTTTTCTTTATTTTCCAGATGAGTACATATGTTTTGTACGATTGTGAACGAATGGGTTGAGTGCATGTATGAGATATATTTTGAGTGTGTTGTTTGGGGATTATGTTATGTTTATATGTGTATATAACGTGAAAAATTAATTTATAAAAAAAAATTGTTATTATTGATAATCGATGTATTAAAAAAATCTTTTTTGGTTTGAATTTTGATCAAATTGCTTTTTATATGGAAAACTAAGAAACTACTAAGAAAAATAAATGTTTTTAAAGTAAACTCATTTGTGTCAGTAGCACTATGTTTGGTTCCATACCTAACTAGGATTAAATCCATATAGAAGAAATACAGGTCATAGGGAGTCTTTTGTATTGAACACTTATTGCTTGTTCCCCCTTTACTCCCAGACCTTACTTATTGATAGGGGGGTCCCTTGTTCTTACAACAAATACAGGAGGACACCTTGCTTAATGTCACATATTTCTAAGCCCATCTGATAGTTGAGCTGTCGCACACCTTGGGGGATGGTCACCCTCATAGAATGGGCTATTGGGTCTGCCTGGTCATCTCATTGACACACACTTATATGAACTGGAGCCCTATAAAGTATATGCTGAAAACAAGGACTTAGGCGCATTTGGCTTCGAATCTCCTTCACCCGCTGCAGTGCGTCTTGTTGTGCTAGGTGTCTTTGAGTGCCAGGCAAGTGCATTAGGGGAGCTGAATTAATTAATGAGGTTACTTGCAGTGAGGCAGAGAGGTCCCAGCGGACCCACATCAGGTGGGCTGCTTCTGAACTTGAAACTGGGAATCTTAGATCCCGACTTGGTTATTGGAATATAATATGCACGACTGCCTGGCTATGCTGGAAAAAAATGTTCGAACCTGAATTACAAAGTTACTAGAAGGTAAGTCGAATCCGGCTTGATTCTGGTGGAGGGCAATCAATTCCGGGGCTAAACCAAGTGAACCAGGTCTATTGCTGGATTAAGCATCATGGGTCACAGCTGGTTAGCACGTAGTGTGTATCTGTGAACGGACTGCGCACACTCAGCAGTGAAGAAAGCGAAAGAGCTAGCACATTGCTACAATCCGGAGTGTGACGGAAGCAATAATTTTATCCCAGCCAAAGCAAATCAAGGTACTTACTGACAGATGCACAACATACAAACGTTCACTGAACCAGACTTGACACGATTAAGTGTTCGCCATAGGTTATCAATATATCTGACTGGGCAAATGTCTGGTCTCCTAGCAGAAATTGTGCCTCCGTAAACCAGCGCGTATTAGTGGTGCTTCAGTTAAGCTAAATTTCACTTGCCTAATCGCCCCTGCAGCCAGGCGAGTTGCGTACGTTTGTTATTTAACATGGATGTGGTTCCAAAGCTGGGAAACACTGGGTTAGAGCACATAGGGTCACAACTATCAAAACACATTGAGCATTCCCATTTCCAAGAAAGGGCAGGTATCTGTACATAGTGTTCTCCGCCTGGCCACCAGCCTAAAAGCTTTTCCTTCAGGTCTGCATCATTTTTATTTATTTATTTATTTATCATTTTCAAGAAAAGAAACAAGTACAGAACAATGCATGGCCCACTGATTACACATTTCGCTGTACCTCCCCTACAGGTTGTTTGCAGATTAAAAATACACAGCATGGCAGTAAGATTGACATACAGGTTTTCATGCCTCCCCCTCCTCTGGTGCAGATAGTTCCCTTGATCTCAGGTAACTTACTAGCGGCTCCCATATATCCTTGGGTCTAGACCTCGTCGGTAGTTCCTCAGCATACAGGTTAAGAGTCTCTTTGCAATACAATGTCTTTTACCCATTGTTCCGGCCTGGGGGCCATCTTGCTTTCCCAATTCATCGCCACCCTCCTTTTTGCCAACAGTAGCGCAATATTCGTGAACTTGCCAATAACACCCTTTAGTGAAGGTGTGATGCCCAAAAGACACCCATGTGGAGTACATTGCAACTCAGTACTGATCATAATCTGCAGTCTGTTGACCACCTCCACCCAAAAGGCATGCACTCGATGACACTCCCACGCCAAATGCAAAAAATCTGCCCCTTGTAAGCCACATCGTTTACAGGTATCGCTTTCTCGAAGACCATATTTGTGCAGCCTGACTGGTGTATAGTATACCTGGTGGAGATATTTAAAGTGAATGATGTGCAAGTTGCCATTTGGCGTCAGTGTCTCTGTGATACGACAGCTGATCTCCCAGTCTTTCTGTGTGAGCTTTGGTTGCAGCTTCTCATTCCAGCTAGTCAGGCTACCAGGTGTGTCAATTACTCGCTCGTCCCTTACCGCTCTGTAAAGCTTGGTGACTAGGTTGTGTCTTCTGGGGCTAACCAGCAGTGTCTGTAATGACTGTAGTGTCGGCGGCTCGTCTGGGAAGGAGTGATACAGTGCCCGTACTGCCGCCTGCAGCCTATTAAATGTGAACATAAACAGGGGCGTCTTATTCCGTATATACTGGAGGTCCGCAGCCGTGATAAACTTGCCATTAGGATATAGATCCTGCATTTTCTCTATACCCGCTAGTGTTAAAGAGCGCATGGCCCCAGCTTCCTGTGTAACCGAGAGTGTGGCATGGTGAGCGATTGGGAGCATGGGAGAATATAACGGAAGCTTCACTGCTGACTGCCCTATAGCCTGCCAGGCTGCAACAGTACAGTCTATAGTGTTGATTTCAGACTTTGGTGTCCCCCTATTAATATGGGATATAATGCTGCGCAGCTGGATCGGATGGGCGTCGCCATCCTCTACCGCCACGTGCGGTATGAATGCATGAGAATTATACCAATAGGGTGCGTATTGTGCCTGGGCACATAAAAAATATAGATATAAATCTGGCACATTGAAACCTCCCTTACTGTGGTCTAGAGTGAGCGTATCCCAGCCTACACGAGGCTGCTTCCCACCCCACACCAACTTCACCAGCTGAGAGCGCACATTCTTAAAGAACTGTCTGGTTAACTCTATGGGGATATTACAGAACAAGTACAGGAACTTCGGCAGGACAATCATCTTGACAAGAGCTATTCGGTCTGCAAGCGACAATGGCAGTCCTATCCACCTGGCGACCTGGTTTTCTAGCACAGCATAAGCTGCACCATAGTTTTCTTTTATCACTATTTCGGGGTCTCGGTGAATCCATACTCCTAAGTATTTAACCGGGTTAACCGACCATACAAGGGGAAACTCCAGTGCATGAGGCTCAGTGCATGTTGTTAGGGGTACTATAATCGATTTACTCCAGTTTATGCTGAGTCCTGAGATTCGCCCAAACCTGATGTATTCTCTTAATATTGGGGATAGGTATTGTTGCGGTTCTCGAACATAAAGCGCCATATCGTCAGCATATAACGATATGCCAACAGGCCTATGTGCAAATCTCAATGCTGATTCACGGTGACGTTGCCGTACTACACAGGCAAGCGGCTCGAGTATCAGCGAAAAAAGGAGTGCGAGAGTGGGCACCCTTGCCGTGACCCTCTGCAAATCTTAACTGGCTCAGATGTGAGTCCCCCTATTCGGATCCGCGCCGTGGGTGCAGTGTATAAGAGTCGCACCAGCTTACAGAAGTATTCAGGTATCCCCAGCCTTTGTAGGATACGAAACATGTAACTCCACTCGATGGAGTTGAATGCTTTGGCCGCATCCAGTAACACCGCGATGGCCTGTAGGTCCGGGTTCAGCAAGTGATACATAGCAAAAATCGTGCGTATATTGTGCGACGTGGATCTCTCCGGTATGAACCCAGATTGGTCCGGTAGGACCAAGTTCGGCATCAGCAGTTGGAGTCTGGTTGCTAGCATCTTTGCCAGAATCTTGGCATCAGTATTTATGAGCGAGAGCGGCCGGTAAGACTCACATTTAAATGGCGTTTTATCCTTTTTCAGGAGTGTGATTAATAGAGCCTCCCTGAGCGACGGCAGTAGTATACCCGATTCACAGGCCTCCCCATACATATCGAGCATATGCGGTATGAGCTCATCCGCATACTCCTTGTAGAACTCACTCGTGAGCCCATCAGGTCCCGGTGCCTTCTTATTCGGGAGAGCTTTAATTGCATTGCGTACGTCGGTTGCTTCGAACGGTTGGCACAAATAGTCCAGTTGTCCATTAGATAACCAAGCCAGTGAGATATCTGTCAGATAGTTATCCAATTCAGTAGGATCTGCACCGCCCCGAGATGTATATAGGTCTGTATAAAACCCCTGAAATTGCGCCAGAATTGCCCTTGAGTCATAATGATCTGTTCCAGATTCATCAGTTATCTTTGTGATAGTGTGCTGCGCAGCTCTCCGTTTAATTTTGACCGCAAGATTATGGCTAGGTCTTCCACCTTCTCCATATGCACGTGCCACATGTCTCTTTGACAGATAGCGCACCTCCCCTTCCGCCAGCTCGTTATATTCGAGCACTAAGTCTTTAATTTGAGCTAGGGTAGCGTCGCTCAGGGAAGCTTCCTGATCTCGCTCTGCTTGTTTCAGCAATGCTTCAATCTTTGATAGTTGCCCACGGATGTCTTTCAGTATACCTGCGCTGGTACTGATACATGTCCCCCTTATAGTGGCCTTAAAAGCCTCCCATAGCGTGGAGGTGGTGCTAACCGACCCTTTATTTATGCTAAAATACTGCAAAATGGCATCTCTGATCGTAGCGTTATATGTTGGGTCTAGCAGTGCCTCCGCTCTAAATCTCCACGTGAACTGACGGGGCACATTTACCGGGATGCGTAAGGTTAACTTAACCGGGTTATGGTCCGACAGGGTTCTGGTGAGCCTATCTATGCCTGATACCAATGTATTCACATTCTCGCTCAACAGCCAGTAGTCCAGCCTAGACCAGCTTCCATATGCAGAAGATATTGCGTGCCTTCTAATGTGTCTGTATTTCGGACCCTCCACGCATCCTCAAGTCCTAGCTCAGTCATCCCAGTTCTGATAATGCGGGCTGCTTGGGGAGAGTGTCCCCCTTGTTGGCTCGATTTGTCTTTGCTTGGATCTAGGTGAGTATTGAAATCACCACCCCATATAATTGCAGCTTCTGGCCATTCACGCAATACATTCATAATGCCCTCAAAGAAACCCAGTTCGTCCGTGTCGGGCCTGTATACATTTACCAGTGTGACCATCCCCTCTGCTAGTTTGCCGTGAGTAATAGCATATCGTCCGCCATCATCCACAGCAGTTTTGATCACTGTGAACGGAGTGCCCTTCTTTATAAGTGTGAGAACCCCCCTTGCGTAGGACGAATACGAAGAGGCCAAGCGATAACCAGCCCATTGTGCACCCACCCTAGCCTCAGTTTGTTTGGTTAAGTGAGTCTCCTGGAGGAGGGACACCTTGATGTCATGTCTATCTAGATGAGCCAGGACTTGTATTATCTTTTTCGGGGAATTTAGTCCTCGCACATTCCATGTCACACAGGAGATTGTCACAGTGTCTTCCCCCACTGGCTGATTTGCATATAGCTGTGTCTGAACTGGGGTGGCGAAGTGAGCTAAAGAACGATGATGGATTCAACCCAGATCTGTGACTGGGGGTGAGTGTCTGAAAAGTTTCAGCGCTCCGTCCATCATCTCCTTGTGTTTGCTTTGTTCGCCCTAAGTTGGCAGGGTATGCCCAGACGTGGGTCCCTTGCTCACTTTGCCACTGGATTCAAGCTAGCCTGGCTGATGAGGGCTGTTAGCCCGAAACCGGTCCCAGGATGCTTGTTTCCAGTCCAGGGAAGACATGGCTTGGCAGTTCTGGCTGGACTGTTCCCATGAGGCACAGGGTCAAGACTGATTTGCATACAGCAGTGTCTGAACTGGGGTGGCGAAGTGAGCTAAAGAACGATGATGGATTCAACCCAGATCTGTGACTAGGGGTGAGTGTCTGAAAAGTTTCAGCGCTCCGTCCATCATCTCCTTGTGCTTGCTTTGTTCGCCCTAAGTTGGCAGGGTATGCCCAGACGTGGGTCCCTTGCTCACTTTGCCACTGGATTCAAGCTAGCCTGGCTGATGAGGGCTGTTAGCCTGAAACCGGTCCCAGGATGCTTGTTTCTGGTCCAAGGAAGACATGGCCTGGCACTTCGGGCTGGACTGTTCCCATGAGGCACAGGGTCAAGACTGATTTGCATATAGCTGTGTCTGAACTGGGGTGGCAAAGTGAGCTAAAGAACGATGATGGATTCAACCCAGATCTGTGACTGGGGGTGAGTGTCTGAAAAGTTTCAGTGCTCCGTCCATCATCTCCTTGTGTTTGCTTTGTTTGCCCTAAGTGGGCAGGGTATGCCCAGACGTGGGTCCCTTGCTCACTTTGCCACTGGATTCAAGCTAGCCTGGCTGATGAGGGCTGTTAGCCCGAAACCGGTCCCAGGATGCTTGTTTCCGGTCCAGGGAAGACATGGCTTGGCAGTTCGGGCTGGACTGTTCCCATGAGGCACAGGGTCAAGACTGTTTTGCATATAGCTTTGTCTGAACTGGGGTGGGGAAGTGAGCTAAAGAACAATGATGGATTCAACCCAGATCTGTGACTGGGGGTGAGTGTCTGAAAAGTTTCAGCGCTCCGTCCATCATCTCCTTGTGTTTGCTTTGTTCGCCCTAAGTTGGCAGGGTATGCCCAGACATGGGTCCCTTGCTCACTTTGCCACTGGATTCAAGCTAGCCTAGCTGATGAGGGCTGCTAGCCCGAAACCGGTCCCAGGATGCTTGTTTCCGGTCCAGGGAAGACATGGCTTGGCAGTTCGGGCTGGACTGTTCCCATGAGGCACAGGGTCAAGACTGATTTGCATATAGCTGTGTCTGAAATGGGGTGGCGAAGTGAGCTAAAGAACGATGATGGATTCAACCCAGATCTGTGACTGGGGGTGAGTGTCTGAAAAGTTTCAGCGTTCCGTCCATCATCTCCTTGTGTTTGCTTTGTTCGCCCTAAGTTGGCAGGGTATGCCCAGACGTGGGTCCCTTACTCACTTTGCCACTGGATTCAAGCTAGCCTGGCTGATGAGGGCTGTTAGCCTGAAACCGGTCCCAGGATGCTTGTTTCCGGTCCAGGGAAGACATGGCTTGGCAGTTCGGGCTGGACTGTTCCCATGAGGCACAGGGTCAAGACTGATTTGTATATAGCTGTGTCTGAACTGGGGTGGGGAAGTGAGCTAAAGATCGATGATGGATTCAACCCAGATCTGTGACGGGGTGAGTGTCTGAAAAGTTTCAGCGCTCCGTCCATCATCTCCTTGTGTTTGCTTTGTTCGGTCTAAGTTGGCAGGGTATGCCCAGATGTGGGTCCCTTGCTCACTTTGCCACTGGATTCAATCTAGCCTGGCTGATGAGGGCTGTTAGCCCGAAACCGGTCCCAGGATGCTTGTTTCCGGTCCAGGGAAGACATGGCTTGGCAGTTCGGGCTGGACTGTTCCCATGAGGCACAGGGTCAAGACTGGTTTGCATATAGCTGTGTCTGAACTGGGGTGGCGAAGTGAGCTAAAGAACGATGATGGATTCAACCCAGATCTGTGACTGGGGGTGAGTGTCTGAAAAGTTTCAGTGCTCCGTCCATCATCTCCTTGTGTTTGCTCTTCCCCCATCCTAACCGCCATCCAGTGTGTAACGTATCGCATTTGCAAGTGCAGGAGAGGTCTCATGTAGAGCTAATGTACAGTATGCCAGCGAGCCATAGAAAACAATCCCATACACCCATCCCACCCCCCCACCCCTTCGTCAGGAGCCTGAACAGCCTCCACACCGGAGGTGGCCAGACAGAGCAAACGTCGATCAGTTCCATATTGTCTAAGCCATTATTTCTTCCCATGTGCATCACTTTGTGGTGGGACTCCTCACTTATCAGGTGTTTGCAGCAAACAGTCAGTCCGAGTTTTCAGCTTCAGATGAGCGGTGAACACGTTGTGATTTTTTAATCTTTTTCTTAAAGTCCTGCACTGCTGTAGGGGAGCTGTATATTTTTTGCTGTCCTTCATATTCGATCCTCAGTCTAGCCGGGTAGAGCATGGCGCATGTGATATTCGCCTTTTGGAGTTGTTTCTTGACCGCTTGGTATTCTCTCCTGGCCGCCTGCACCGTGGCTGTAAAATCTGGGTAGAATGCGACTTGGAAACCTTGGTAGTTTAAGTCTGGTCGTTCCCGGGCTAGGCGTAGCAGCGTATCTTTATCCCGGTAGTTGAGCAGTTTGGCTATAACCGGGCGGGGAGGCGTGCCCGGTGGAGGCCTCGCCACTTGCGATCTATGTGCCCGTTCCACAATCAGGACTGATGAGAAACTTTCCTGGCCAAACATCTCAGTCAGCATCTGCTCCACGTATATCTCCATTCTTCCAGTGTGGGAGGACTCCGGTATACCAACTATGCGGACATTACTATGCCGCGAGCGCGCCTTCAAATCCTAGTTTTTGGCCTGGATAATGCGGAGAAGCTTTTCCATTTCCAAGCATTTACTAGTCGTGGCCTGCACGTCATCTTCCACTGTGGAGAGACGTTGCTCTGTCTCTGTGATCCTGGAGGCTTGCTTATCCAGTTTGGCCAACATGGAGTCCATATGTTGATTTAAGGAGTCCATCTTGCTGTCTAGGGAGAGCAGACTCTGCTGTTTGGCCTGCAGGGTCGCAGCAAGTTGTGGGAAGTTCTGAGCTGTAGGATCCGGTTCCGAGTCGCTCTGGTCGCCTTGTGCGGAGCGTGTCGCTTTCTTTGCTTCAAACGTGAGCTTCGATTGCCCCTTCTCTGATTTGCCCATTGTGCTTAGGGACTCCACACTGCTAGATAAGCAGAAATGTCCTCGTCAGCGAAATAGGGTAGAGTTCCCACTCCAACTTTGTGCAGGTAGGACTACAGTGCTCCTGGGCAGGCGGGAGACCACTGCGCAGCCCACTTAATGTGTCATCAGTCGATTATCGCCCCAGATCTTAGCTGCGTCTCCAATGCTCCCTCTTTTATGGCCACACAGAGATTCCCCTGCAGCGTGCAGCCGATAGTCACCTCAAGTGCAGGCCCACAAGATGCAGCTCCGTAGCATTTTCACTTTGTGGCCGCAATGCTTGTAGTAGGTGCCTTCCTCCCCACAGAGACCGGGCAGCCTTCAATTACTGACGCATGTCCACCGCATCCTTGCACTTCTCCGTGGGGCCCTCTCCGCGGCACCCGATCCAAACTGCGCCGGGCCACCACGCATGCCACACTGGGGCTCTGCTATCAGACCCGGCCTGCTGGCTATGCACAGTCCGACCACAGTTTCGCCAGCGCAGGCCTCTCTGCATCAGTCAGGTCTTCGTCGGCGGCCCCCCGGGAGCACAGCGCCCTCCGCAGCAGCTCAGGGCCCCATGCTGGTGGCTGCAATCCCAGAGGCCCCGCGCCGGCAGCCGGATCAGCCTCCCTGTGCCACGTACCTCCAGTTGGCGCCCGCCAACCCGTCTTCCTCTGTGCTCGTCGCCTTCACAGCTCCGCGTCGGAGCCGGTCGCCGGATCAGCCTCGGCCCTGCGGTGCGCACCGCCCGGCCTGCGCAGATGATCTCCGCTACCGCAGCCGCTGCACATGCTCTTCGCGTAGGCCAGGCCGCACCGGACACTCACAGGCTGCACATCTTTCTCAGCCGCGGCTCTCACGGCAGCGCCGGGTGTCCCCAGGACAGGTCAGTTGCACACAATCTGTTGACGGTCGGACTGCAGCAGTCACAGGCCGTTATCTTCTAGGTAGCAACCTGGGGGTAGTTTCCCACCACACGGCCTGCCTCCAACGTGGCTGTCAGTGGCTCGGGCCTAACAGGGCCACTCGTCTTTCATACTCTGCCCGCGATTTACCACAGCAGATGTCCGATTTTCAGGCAGCCGTCTGCATCCAGGATGTCAAAGCACACATGGGCTTCTATGTTAAGCAGAGGACTGTTGGATGGGCGGATAATTAACGGATAGTAGTTGCCTGGCCGGCGGAGCTGCACTAAAGTGCGGCCATCTTGCGTCAGGCTCACTAGCGCCCCCCTTCAGGTCTGCATTATGGTATCCTTTAGCAGAAGTATGGAACTGGACGCCTGGCGCCAGGGTGCAGACATTTAGCGGGCAACCCAGAATTGTTGTGGCCTTCGATTTGATTCCATGCCCCCTCAGGCACAAATGACCTGTCCAGGGTGCAATACTGAGTTACCAGAACTATTGCTTCAACCGATGGCTGCCTTAAAACAGCAGCTAACAACAATAGGCAAGGACGTTTCCTTTACTGTTCAGAACTGTGCCCTTTTCAACGCTAGGTCGCTGGTCAAGCACAGCACCGAATGTGCCTCTCTTATAGAGGATGAGAAGATAATTATTGCATTCATCACAGAAACATGGACGGACAGGTGTTCTGGTCCGGACTTAGTTAAAGCCACACCTCCCGATTATCTCTGCTTTACGCTAAACAGGCTACAGAGGAAAGGGGGGGGACTAGCGGTTATTTACCACAATTCTATCACGGCATCTTTTAATCCTATAGTCAATGATGAATGTGAAGCGCTAGAGTTCTGCTTTTATCTCTCACACCATTATTCTTTTGGAGGCACCCTCATCTATAGGCCGCCGGGCCCGAGAGGACAATTTTTAACACAAGTAGGTAGCATACTAGAAAAGGGGATTAGCACCAATTCCTACACTATACTAGGAGACTTCAATTTTCATCTTGAGTCACTCTCTGATCCAGACACCATCAGCCTGCTGGACCTGATGAAGGAGGGAAATCTAGAGCAACTGGTGACAGGCGCAACTCACCAGGCTGGTCACACCCTAGACGGCATTTTTTCTAATAATTTGCAGTTGCTATTTACGAGCATTCTTCCCCTAGTATGGTCAGACCATATGGCGGTACTTTTTGAGCTCACCATGCCCGACCGTACGGTTCCGAAACTATCAACAAAATATTTAGAAAAAAGAGCTTGGAACAAGATAGAAGCCGACAAGTTACACCAACTGTTAACCTCGACTCTCACCTCAACATCTAGAGATCTGGACGAGGAAACCAGGTCCTATACTAAGTGGTTAGAAGCCGCAGGGAACAAATTAGCACCCAAAAAACTTCTTCGCCACACTAGGCAGCAGCCTTCCTCCTCCTGGTATTCTCAGGAGCTTAGGGACCAAAAATTGGCCTGTAAGCACCTGGAAAGAAACTGGAGGAAGGAATACAAGGAAGAGGATAAAAAGGAATATAAATTAAGTCTTGCGTTTTATAAACAGCTGCTTCAAAGAACGAAACAAGAGTATTTTACTAATAGAATTAAACTTGCCAAAAACTCGTCTAAAGAGCTTTTTAAAATAGTAAATACCTTAGCCCTTTCAAGCTCTCCTACCGTCCCAGCCAGTCAAGAGTTGTGTAATAAAGTTGCCAAATTCTTCTTTGATAAAGTTAATGGTATTTTCTTAACTTTTTCACACTCCACAGCAAAAACACTGATTGATTTCACAATTGGCCAGATGAGAGTAAAAAATGATGCCCCACTATTTGATAGATTCGCCTCTTTAACGGAACCAGACACTCTCAATCTACTTGCTAAAGTTAAGTCAGGCTCTCCGTATGATCCTTGCCCGATTTCCATAGTAAAACTAGCTGCAGAGCCAGTGTCACGAAAATTGACTTCCATCATTAACACAATGTACTTGGAAGGATACTTCCCTAGACTGGAAACAGGCATCAATTTTGCCCCTGCTGAAGAAACCTAGTTTGGACGCCAATGATCCAAATAATTTTAGACCTATATCCAGATTACCACTCCCGGCAAAAATTATAGAAAGAAACATGAACGCTCAACTCAACCAGTTTTTGCAAGACTCTCAGGCGCTGAACCCAACCCAGTATGGTTTCAGAGAGGGCCATAGTACGGAAACTGCGCTCCTCAAATCATGGGAAGAGATTAGGACCATTCTTGACCAGGGAGGAAAGGCTGTACTGATCATGTTAGATCTGTCTGCAGCATTTGATATGGTCCATCATGCTTTGCTGATGGACCGATTGGATGAGATTGGAATCAAGGGCATCGCCTGGAAACTACTCAATTCCTTTCTCTCTGACAGAACGCAAACGGTGGCCCTGGATAAATTTGAAGCAGAATCATTTTCTCTACCCTGTGGAGTGCCACAGGGGTCGTCATTAAGTCCGATACTTTTTAATATTTATGTGTCCTTATTGGCTCCCTTAATTGAATCCTTTGGCTTCAATTTGACTTCCTACGCGGATGACACCCAAATTATGGTGACTATACTGCCAGAAGTGATCCAGGAAACTGCATCCAGGTTACGGGACTGCATGAACGCCGTGGATGTATGGATGGCCCAAAACTGCTTAAAACTCAACTCCGCTAAAACGTAGGTTGTGTTGTTTGGCAACAATCCCAATTTCTGGACCCCTGATTGTTGGCCGGAGGCTTCAGGTCCGCTCCCCACCCCTATCAGGAAGGTGAAGAACTTGGAGTGTGGATAGACGACAAACTTAGTTTCAGGGATCAGGTGAATACAGTGGCTTCATCGACATCATATATCCTCAGATCTTGCAAAAAAATAATGCCACTTCTACCCAAAGATGCGCAACAAAGGGTTGTTACCGCGTTAATAATGTCCAGACTAGACTATTGCAATAGTCTATATCTCAAGATCCACGAAGGATCGATGTATAAACTACAGATCCTGCAGAATGCCGCAGCCAGGCTCCTCACAGGCACACCAAAGTTTGAATCAATCTCAGCCAAAATTAAAAAACTTCACTGGCTGCCGGTCAAGAAGTGCACTCAGTTCAAGGCTTTATGTTTGGTCTTCAAAGCTCTGCAGGGAACTGGGACTGACTTTTTAAAACAGCGTTTTCGCTGGTATATACCTAAGAGAGCATTGCGGTCATCAGATGCAAAATTTGTGGTGGTGCCCCTGGTGAAAAAAGCAAACTGGGGTGGCAGAAGCTTTGTAGCCAATGCGGCCAAAGCATGGAACGCCCTCCCACTACACTTGAGAAGCATGACCAATCTTCTGGCCTTTAGGAAGGCACTAAAAACATGTTTTTTTTCAAATTAATTTTGTTAATACCCACATCGCTGTTGTCTTCAGTAGGACTTCACATAGCGCCAGGACACCTCCGGGTAACAGTTAGCGCTCTATAAATCTCAATAACAATAACAATAAAGATCGCTGTCAGACGGGGGTGCTTACAGGCAATGTGGCCATGTATTGAAGCAGAACCTAAGGGTCCAGACCCCTCCCTCCCCTGGATCGCACTATGATGTTAGGGCGGTGGGATTCGCAATGTTACAGGTGTTATATTCGCCCATACAGGGGCAGAAGTGTACCTTGAAGGAATCTGTGTAAATGGAGTGGGGGTCAGTCCTATCGAAGATGTGCACAGGGTAAACATGAGAGTATGGGGATAAGATCAAAATCTCGCAGCGGCCATTCAGCCAGGTGGGTTGCATTAGTTGGTTATGCCAGAAAGAAAGCCGTGGCTCCAATAGTGTCAAGAAATATGGGTTTGGAGCACAAATGCTGCCAATTCCAGAGCACATACTGCACACCTATCTAAGAAGGTGAAGGTAAATATGCTCATATAATTTACTCCATGTCCTCACAATCCAAAAGCATTGCCATCTTTTGCGACACCTGGGATACCTGCAACAAAAGCTGGCTATGGGCCATATATGCTTGGTGGGGTCACCAGCATGGCGACACAGCATCTGAAGATCGCTCAGACTTTGGGTGGTGCAGGCAAGGACATGAGATGAGATGTAGCAGAATATTTGGAGTGCACTTAGGGGACCTCAGGACCCACCCCTCGGTGATTAGATCCACCTTTGTCTTGGTTAGGTGGGGAGGTCCACCTGGCGTCGTAGCAAGGCATGACAAAGCTTAAATTCAATAATTGTCATATGTTTCAGATGGGGGAGGTGCTAGTTCAGGCGGGGGTGGGGGTACCATCGGTCTCAAGACTCCACCCTGTCCTCGCCCAATGACCCTCTCCAGGGGGTCCATAATTCACTTGCTGGGGCAGCAGTTGGTTATCAGTGTGAACCTTCAAATTTGGGACACACCAAGGAGGGGGTGGGTGAACAATGGCTTAATCAACCCCCAAATGTAAATGCATATCCTTGCACACGGGCACAATGGATTATATCACACAGGACTGTGGTTTCAAAGAAGAGCAGTAGTTTTTTTTTTAATGCTCTTGGGGTCCTATCTCCTGTTGGCACTGCGCTCCCATACAATTGGAGGTCAGTGGGTAGAGATAAGGGTATTGGTTGGCCCCAAACAATAACTTGCAGGGTAAACAAGGCTGTGGTTAAAGAAGAGAACAGTAGTTCCCAACTTCCGGGGAGGCCATCGAACAGTCATACAGAAGGGTAAATAAAGCCATGTACAAGCCCACCAAGCAGGAGGGCTTGGTTCAACTCAAATTCAAATCTAATAGAAGGACTTGGTAAATTAGGTGTGGCCTCTTTTGTGCAAACACCACACGGTACCCTGATAGCGACAGGGCACGCCTATCAGAGGTAGATAGGGAAATGATCCAACTAGGACAGTAACTGCAGGTTGCAGGAGGTTATAGAGCCTGCAATAAGTTGAAGGGCAATAAAGCTGTGGTTAAAGAAAAGAACAGTAGATCCACCTTCCGGGGAGGCCATCACATTCCGACAGAAAGGAAAATAAAGCCTTGGACAAGCCCACCAAGCAGGAGGGCATGGTTCAACTCAAGTTCAATATGAAATAAGAAGGGCTGAGTAAATTAGGCGTGGCCTCTTTTGTGTAACACACATGGTACCCCGATAGGGACGGGGCACACCTGTCAGAGGTAGATAAGGAGATGGTCTACCTACAAGGACTAACGGCAGGTTGCAGGTGGTTATGGAGCTTGCCGTGGTGGGGGGGGGGTCCCCGGATATGACAGTGGCCACATCCTGGGCATTGGCAGAGTTACAGGGCGATCTGGAGGCTGATTGGTACAAAGGGGTACCCTTTTAGGAGCACAGAGTGGTGCCCTATGCCAAAACCCAGGAGTCTTTATGGCAGGACCCTGGATGAAAACATCGGCGCCCCGTTAGTCCTTCGGGCGGTTGTAAGCCTGAGCAACCGGGGGCTGGCTTTGCAACGCTCCGCCCCTAAAAGGCGTGAGTAAAGTTATGGACCATGGTATGAAAGGGGGATAATCCCCACATAAATGGGTGCACCGATTGGGTTGACTGCGGTGCAGTTTGGCTCATCAGGCGGGCAGGGCAGATTAGTTTAGCCTTGGATCGCCCGTAAGTTAACCCACCACGTTGGCATACTTCTTGTATGAAATAAACCTGCAGCAAAACTGTTTTCCAACAAAATTTGTGTGGACTGATTATTTTTGCAGCCCGACCAATTACTGCTAAGCAGGGGGTTGCCGATATCGGCACTATGTATAAGCAGCTATAATGTCCCCACAATGGCTGGACTTGGTAACTCTACGGCCACCATAAATGACAGCTGACTGCATGTGTGACCTGCTGCATAGTACAGTTAGCAGAGCTGAGTGTGCTCAACTTCTGGCTCTGTGTGCATGGGTTGAAACGTCACGCAGAGTCTTTCCCTCCTATCCCTAAAATGCAGTATGAAAAGCAAGCAGTGTATGTGACCTCCTTAGTCTCCATCCCACAATTAAGTTCCTCTGTGTAAGAGGCCCTAATAACTCCACCCACTTCATCAAATAAAATCATTAAAATTGCTTTTATTGCAGTGCGTGAAGAAGTGTTGCGATTTGCGCAGCACAAGTTGCCAATCATCACTTAATCCAGACTGTCTAGGAAAGATATATCTGCGATAGTGCTCCAGATTGCCTCTCAATGAAGCACTTGCAGAGCAGTTTCTCGGTTGTTACTTAACTGTGCCTGGTGTGACGCTGTGCTTCATGGCACAGTGCAAAGAGATTTTGTTTTAATGGGGTTGGGAGGTGTGATAAACACTCAACCTACATAAGTGGCATTGAAGCACTTTACACAGCGCACCAGTTACATTACATAAGGCCATTTTTATAGGCGAGGAGGGATTGAGTTGCCTAGAATCACATGATGTTGAGCTCACAGCGGGACTCGAACCAGCTTCCCTAGTCGACAGATCTGGCACTTATTCCATATTCTTTCTCAGATAAACAGACTTCAAACGTGTAAATGCCACATAAAAAAGGAAACTGATAATTTGGCACAGTAAATAAGTTGAACACGAGTCCTACGAAAAATAAATAAAAATACTCTGAATGAGAGGCAGGTTCTCAATAGGACTGACATCTATGGTGACGTAGCACTCTCTTTGTTTATACTCGTCGTCATCTACATCCTCGACCGTTCCGTACAGCATGGCTGCCCCTTGCACCAGATGTACTTCTTACGCTCTGTGGCTGCTTGTTATGTTAAGTGAAATCCCTAGGCAAAATCGCCCTGCGTGCAATCGTACAACATGTCAGCCGCCTTGCGAGGCTTCGATCGTAAAGCGCTGCTGTTTCTCTCGCTTTGCGGTTTGTTGACGCAGGTGTCGTAAACCGGTGAGTCTGACTGTGCTCCCGGGCCGCTGCTGGTGCGCAGGTGATCGGTCTCTTGGCCTTTAGTCTCGATCTGTCAGAGGTCACAGGTCAGGAAGATTCCCGTACCATGGACCCGAACCGGATCATCCAGGCTCTCAAGGGCACCATAGACCCCAAGTTACGGATAACCGCGGAGAATGAACTTAACCAGGTAGCGAACTGAGCGGAGAAAGCAGCAAACGTACAGGAACTAGCGGGGCAAGGGGGTGGGGATGAGGTCTGGGATTGTGTGCTGCTATCCGACTCATTGCCCATCACCACTTTAGCCCCTTCGCACACCCTCTTTCCCCGTCTCGTATAATGGCCCATTCTCTTGATTTTACGCCGAGACAACCCCCACTCCTTCCTTTCTGTCCTCCAATCCTCGCTTCATGTTCTATTGTCGCTCATCCATCCCAGGCATGTGTATCATTGATCATTTTAAGGCACAGGATATCCTTTATCAAATACAGCCAGGTTAACAGTTCTCTGTATAAGAAAGTGCCCTCGGTGGCATATTGGCATCGCATAACTCGCTGGTACCATTAATGAGTCTCTTCTTACTATTGTTCCTCCCCTCTTCCCCCCGAGAGCGAGCTCCCTGTTGTGGAGCGAATTATGCCACTTGGAAAGGCAAACTGTAGAACGTGATCTGTCAGTGGAAATTGGAACAGCATGATCTGAGTGTCTTGTCCGGAATATGATGAAGTTTAGGACCTGAGAGTGAATACCACGTCTTGGCTGGTCGAAACATCAGAGCTTACACATCCACTTTTTAATTTTCATTTTAACATACAGTTTGGGAATGTAAAGTTTAGTTTTCATTTCTCTACTTCTGCGGCGGATTATAGGACCAGATTTTGGAACTATGACAGTGTAGTAAGACAGAACATTTTAAATTAAAATGCTGGTGACCCGGAAAAAAGTGCAAGGTTGTATGGTCATAAGAGATGTTCCCATGTCTTCTTCCGCAATTATTTCTCACTGTGGCATTCTGAGTTACTTTGAGCTGACGGAGGACAGTGGTTGCTTATATTGGTGAGGGGGTGTTATTCAAAGTAATAGTTAAACCATATTTAATTTTAAAAAAGCAGTAAAATGAGTTTGTGTGCACTTACCGGTCTCATGCAACACAGGCAATTTCTGCTGAGTAAGGACCCTTACCTTTCTGATTATGAATGGTTTTGCCAGTGATCCACTGAAAACAGGCGGGGGTCCGAGTATTCTGTGTTTCCAGAGGAAGTAAATTACTTCAGTTTAAATTACTGCAATTTACATTAGTTAAACCTCATCTAAGATTAAATTATATTTAGAAAGTAAAGCTTTAAAATGCTTCTGGTTCACTAATGACTCGCAAATAATGTAAGATCCTGTAGCAGTGCTAATATGGTTCAGAATGATGGAGGAGAGTGTGGAGCTCTTGAAATCTCTATGTTAAACTTAGCAGTTTCTGTCAAAACAAGTTTTTTTCCTGAAATCTGATGCTCTAAGCATCGGATCCATGATGCAGCTAGTTATATAGATCTGTTCAGAATACCCTGTCCAAACGTATCCAGTAGTTTATGGTGCCGCGCATTACAAGAACAATTTAACCAGAGTGTTCCAATGGCCCAACTTAAGTTTCAGCAACACGTCGGTCGAAACCCAGAGTAGTTCAATCTTTGTTGTGTGCTAGTGTCTGAATCAAGACTGTGTGGAGTAAGACATTGAAAATGCTCTAGACGTGTCCAAAATGTACAGTAAACTCTTCATGATTTGACGTATGTGACTTCTAAGAACTCCTGCTTTTTAAACCATTGTTTTTATTTGTGTTTTTGGTTAGGATGTCTCACTAATATTTAGATCTTCCCTCCGACAGCACATGCACTGCATGCGTTCTTGCTTGCGAGAGATATTGTGTTCAACAAGGGGCAGCAATTGCTGCCTGCTCATTACTTAGCATTCATTGGTTTCATTGTCACTCTTATTTGCTGCCTTCTAACTGGCCAGCACATGCTGGCTTCACTTCCTCTTCTTTCGGCTGGAGTGTGGACCAAGTACTGATTGCTGTCCTTCAGCTGATCGTGCTGTAATTGAGGCTCTACTTTATTATTTCTTCTTTCCTATTGAGACTCTTGCCATTTGTGGCTGTTTTACTATGCCACACACACTTCAAAGAAGCCATTTTCTCCTTTGAAATTGATGTTTATTGTGACAACAGTAGTTATCGGCTTTTATTGTGACAACAGGAGATATCTGTTTCCAAATGTATTTTCATTAAGACATGGATGAAATAGCTTTCTTTATGTGATACATTTCTTTTGCCAAATGACATTTTTTTTCTTTTTCACACCTGGGGAGACTAACTGATTTGCTCAGAATCACAGGGGTGTTATGCTGAGACCTAACAAGTGTTGGCAAAGCCAATAGGTCTCGTTTGTGAGACTATTGGCTCTGCTATTGCATTTTGTTCATGCCGTACAGCACAGGCATTGCTGACTTTGGCAATGATTTGTAGCCCTGCTGTGTAGCAGCATTTGCTAAAAATAATAATAACAAGCATTTGCAATGCAATAGGTCTCGCGTTCACGCGAGTTTGAGCTATTGGCATTGCAAATGACAATGCCTTTTATTTATCTTTTGGGTTTTAAAAAATAAATAAAAGGCATTGTCATTTACAATAGTATAACACAAGGTCGATCGCACGCTGTATATACTATAACAAGAAATGTCATGACTTAACACTTCGTAGGAAGTATCATAACAAAGCATAATATAACAGAAGTCCAATATAACAAAGCATAGACTACGATGTCAGTAAACCCAGTGACACAATGCACCTGTCACTGAGATATGTGTATATCCTCCAGATTCTGATCTCTATGATGAAGCTCAGTGGGCTAATGCACCTAATTGCAGAGTTTTGTATGCTGGTCACAGGTTTCAGTCATAAAAAGATGATTCAGTTGGCTAATATACCTACTGCACAGACCCATGCATAACTTCTATGTCAGATCCTGTGTTTAAATCCCTGCCAGCAACGCACTGACAGTGATTCTGTGGCCCGTGATTAAAAATTGCCGATGCGTTTAAATGACGGCTCCTCATGCGTTACAAACAATTAAAAACATGTTTGACTACCAGCTAAGTGTTTCGTTGCAGCAGGCGATTACCATGCAGTTAACTGCTGGTGAAAGCGCTCACTGACCCGTTCCAGGCTCCCTGTACCCTCCATTGCATTCGGGATCACAGTTCCTGTGCTTTGCGTTATACACTACTAGTTCTACCACCGGAACGCAGTGGTAGAGTGTGAGGGAGGCAGGGGTGGGGCATGCGAACCGCCTTCTCAGGAGGAAGGTAGCGCTGTTCTTATCGGCGTTGTTCTTATCGGCGTTAGACTCCAGGGACACCTGAACCCTGCACGGCAGAGCATGCTACAGGTGAGCGCTTCAGCACCCCACAATGATTCAGCGCTATAACCATAACACAAATAATACAATACAATGTGTGTGATAAGTGGTGGCCAGGCAGGGAAATATGTCACTACCAACCTTATGTCTTTGAAAGGCCTGTAGAACTGGGACGGGATCAGTCATGTGTCGGGCAAAGCTCATTTGTAGCTGCCTCGAGCTCAGCCGTCCGGTTTATTCAGAGGCACATGACTGACTCCCCCTAACCCCACCGCCCGCTCGTACTTGCCTGATTTCCCTGTAGGCAGCCTGCCTGCCTCTACAGTACAAGCATTTTCAATGCAATGAGTCTCGCTTTTGCGAGTGTTTTAAGCGATTGGCATTGTAAACGACAATGCCTTTTATTTATGTGTTTTAAACCAAACACATATATAAAAGGCATTGTTATCTTTAATGCCAATAGCTCAAACTCTCGTAAATGCGAGAGCACTTTAATGTTGGCCACGCCCATTTATTTAGACGCTGCTCACGGTATTCAGGTTACAGTGAGCAACGTCTAAACAAAGGGGCACGGACAATATTAAAGTGAAAGCGCATATGTGCGCTTTCACACAAAGTAAAAATACATTAATTAAGAAACGTTGTGCGCGGCCGCTGAAGTGAAAGTGGCCCGCGCTATTAATTAATAAAATAAATAAGCGCAGCCGCTAATATGAAAGCGGCCGCCTGTAAAATATTTAATTAAATAAGTTCGGCCGCTATAGTTAAAGCGGACCGTGTAGTAATTAAAATAAATATAGTAGTAGGCGTGCTGCTATGTAGTGTGTAGAATAGGGGAAGAGCATTAAGGAAATTAGTGCTCACCAACTTATAAAGCTGAGCATGTAACAACACCAGTAAAAGGTCCAGTCCTTATGGGCGGTAACTAAAGGAGACAAGGCGGTACCAAGGCGGGACTAACGAGCCTCATAATGAATCGGAAGCCAGTGTTCACGAAGGACAATGGCACAAGCCAATTAAAAATATGGGCGGAGAGTGGGCGTGGCTTCTGTTGCATACCCTAATACAGCATGCCTCGCAGAGCGAGTAGTGTATGTGCGCTGCCGCTAGGCTCGACCTAAAAAAGGACTATAATGCATCCAGGGCTAATGGACTTGAAAAAAAGTGCATTTGTTCTGGCTACGTTATAACACATCATTTTTAAATTAGTTTTAGTTATACTGCTAAGCATCCACACTGCTGTACGGCATGACTAAACAACATTGCCAAAGCCAATAGCTCTACTAGGCGAAACCTATTGGTTTTGCCAGTGCTTGTTTCTTGTATTCAAAGATGGCCTGGTATTAAGAAGCTTGAAGACCACTTTTTAAGAGCCTGTGCTTGTTCCTCAAAGTGTTTTCCCTGCCTGAATATCTGTTTAAAACTCTTTGTTATGGTATTGGTCGTAGGGGTGTTCCTGGTGTTTCTTCTGATTACTTTCTTTGTGTTTTTCCTGCTTTATGGTTATAATGGCTGGGTACTCGCAGGGATGGGGGGGATCAGAAGCTTCAAAGGAAAACAGCAAACTTCGGGTCAAGTAATTCTTGGTTCATCTAGGAGTGAAGACGGTATGGTTATAGATGTTTATGGATGTGGACATTGTTTTTAGAAATAAGTGTAGATTGGACGTTTTCTTGGTATCATTTGTTCGGTGCATCCAGTAATTTCTCATCTTCTTCTGCTGTTTTCCCTGGAGATTTTAGCTGCATTCCGCAGTTGAAATGGCTGTGGCCCCAAGTCTCAGGCACAGCAGGGAGCGCATCTTACTAAGGAACTATAGGGGACCAAAGCTACTTCTAATGTTAAACTCTGTGGCTAACTATTAAAGCACTGATCTAGTGTAGGTTTCAAGGTATTTATTCCCGTTCCAAACCACTGACTATGCAGCTCGCCTGCCTGCCGTACAATAACCGGTCTCCAGCATTCCCATGGAGACCATAACATTCCAGGCACGAGCTGGCAAACTTAAAGGCAAAGTAAATCACAACACATCCCCTTTACAATGTTAGAAAGAAAAGCAAGGAAAAAAACCAATAACAATAACAAAAGAAAAAGTAAAAAGGAAACTTACAACAAGGGGAGAAACTATGCATACATAACAATGTGATTTAGTGTAGAACATAGTCTCTAAATGTAGTAGGTAATTTCTTACATCTCATCTGAAGAGGGTCTACACAGCACGTCAGTTCTACCACCACTACCTTCACGAACATTGACGTTAGAAAACCCTCCTGCAAATCTGACAAGTCTTGACATACTCCAAGTACTACCAGTATTACCAGTCACAACATTTTTCTTAATAGCTGTAATGGTCTAGGGGCCCATAAAGCCAGAAGTTCCCTTACTGCTATGTCTCGCTTTCTTCACAAGAACCTGGTCCCCAACATTCCATTTCTTCACCTTAACAGACATTTTAGCATCAGACCTCAATTTGTACTTTTGTTGATAATCCAAAAGTCTGGTTCTCCTCAATTCATCATCAGTCCCACATTTGCTTTTAACAGGCAACCATACAAGATTTAACTTAGAGTTAGCCATCCTTCCCCTTAAAGCCTCAAATGGAGACCTCTGCGTGATGACATTGGGAGCAGTACGATGAGCCCACCACGTCTCCCTCAACACACTCTTAAAAGATAACCCAGATTCCAACGCTCTCTGTGCACAACTTTTAACCACCCTGTTCATTCTTTCCTTTAGACCATTGGCCTGCAGTGCATAGAGAGCCATCTTCTGGTGAACAATCCCAAAATCTTTGAGGAAAACTTGCATTTCTTGTGACACAAATTGCACTCCATTGTCAGTGACCAAGTATTTCGGTACACCCTCACTCACAAAAATATCTTTGATAAACTCAATCACTGTTCTAATATTGACAACACTCACACATTTAGTCACAACCCACTTAGAGGTGTAATCTACCAAAGGAGCACAAATCTTTCACACGAAGGTATAAGTTCAAACGGAACGATTATGTCCAAACCCAACTTGGACCATACTGTCTCCGGAACTTCAACTGGAGACAAAGGAGCATGATTGGCAACATGGGATTTGTCATTGGTTGCACAGAGATGACAATCTTTGACGACCCCTTTAATCATGTGGTCCATGCCAGGCCACCAATATCTCTCTCTTACACGAGCCTTGGTGAGACTCCTACTGCGATGTCCCTCATGAGCAAGATTCACAATTCTGTCTCTCAAAGCACGCGGTGGACCCACTCTATCTCCCTTCATGAGATTTCCCTGACAAAAAGTCAAATCATCCCTTACCGACCAAAAGGGGCCTCAAATCTTGATCAAGGGTCTTGTATTCAGGCCATCCCTTGGTGATAAAGAACTTGAGAGTAGAAAACACTTTGTCTTCAACAATGCTGTTTGACCATTCTTCCTTCGACAAGGTTGGTTCCAGGACCCAATTCACACTTTCAACCTCCTCATCACACTGTTCACACTCCAAAGGCAAACGCGACAAACAGTCTGCAGATTTATTGGCCGAACCAGGAAGATACTGAACACGAAAATTAAACTCCTGTAGTCCTTCACTCCAACGTTTGAGTCTGGGAGTTATGTGATCACTATGATGGCAAGAGAAAACCTGCACTAACGGCCGGTGATCAGACCTGACTAAGAAAGGAATACCCCACAGATAACATTTTAAATGTCTCACTGCCCAGAACACACTCAAAGCCTCCCTCTCAATGCAAGAATAGTGTACGTCTGCATCTCTAAGTGCTCTAGACGCGAAAGCGACCACCCTCTCTTCCCCTTCAACAACTTGTGAGAGCACTGCACCCAAACCCTTGAGACTGGCATCAATAGTCAGAATAGTTTTGAGCTTGACGTCAAAATGTCCTAACGTTGGCATCTTTCCAATTTCAGACTTGATAGTTGTGAAAGCTCTCTCACACTCTTGGGATCAATCAAATCGTACACCCTTCTTCAGCAAAACTCTGATGGGCTCAGCCACACTAGCATATCCCATGACGAATTTGGAGTCAAACTCTGCAAGCCCCAGAAACGACCTGACTTGCTCCTTATCTCTGGGTGTAGGCGCTCTCAGTATGCTTTCTGCTAGCTCCAGTTTCAGCTGTATACCCTCCCCAGATATGACATGGCCAAGATAGGTAACGGATGTCACACCAAAGCGACATTTCTGTCTTTTCACCGTGAGCCCCTTCTCACCCAACCTCTCCAACACACGCCTCAGTACAGTACCGTGCTCCACATCATCCCTTCCATAGACCAGAATATCATCTTGGAAAAAGAGGACATTCGTCAAATCGGCAAGCACCATCTTCATAATCCTCTGAAAGCAGGCCGCAGCCGAGGCCAGTCCAAAAGGCATTCTCAAAAAACGGTAAGCCCACAAAGGAGTTACAAAGGAAGTTAGGTGTCTAGAATCACATTGCAATATCACTTGGTGGTACGCCGATGAAAGGTCTAAAACACTGAAAACCTTTGCACCTTTTAACATACTAATGGACTCAGAGATGTTCGAAAGAGGTTGACGGTTCCCCTAAATCCACTCATTCAACCCTCGCAAGTCCACACACATCCTAACTGGTGCCACCATCCTTGGGTGCCAAAACCACTAGGGCCAACCACTCTAAAGCCTCAATTTCTTCTGTAACGCCTAAATCCAAAAGTTTTTTAAGCTCCACTTTCAATGGTTCGACCATCATGTTAGGTACCCTGCACACCTTATGTACGCAAGGCTTGGCCCCCTTCTTCAGGATGATTCGATGTTCGAAACCCTTGAGAAGTCCTAAACCATCACCAAACATCCCAGGAAAATCTTTAAAATATTGCTCACCACTTCCCACATTATCAACCAACATAACTTGGTCTTTTGGATCGCTGGCGCCGGGGTTTAGGATGATGCCCAAATCACGCTGGTGCCTCCACCCCAACAGGTTGTCACCTCTTTCAGCCACATATACCTTTCCAACAGTTCGTCTGCCCTTGAACTCAATTTTAGCAACCACATACCCCTTTACTTTGATACGTGACCCCCCATAGCTGACTGGGTTATCAGGTGGGAGCAGTTCTACATTACCTTTGCCAACACTTTCATCCCACTGTTTATTTCCACTCATAGTGAAAGGTGAACCCGAGACGGCCAACACCACAAATCCTCTTCCATCCACCTTAATATCACCCTCAGGCATTACCACCTTCCCAGAATCCACCTCCCCATCCTTGTCATTCACATTCAAAACGATGGTGCGTACTGCCTCAGGTGTATTGTATTCTCTGCCCCTTGGTTCTTTCCAGCAAATCTACACACTCGGGCATAATGTCCCTTAATACCACACTTCTTACACACCGACCCTTTAGCATAACAGTTTGGACTTGGATAAATGTGAAAAACCTCCACATCTGTATCTAACTCTCTGTGAATCTGTACTGTTCTGCTCTTGAAAGTCACGTTCAGGACCACGCGATTGTGCATCACGCTCAGTACCTCTTCCCCTCACATTAGAGGAAATCTTGGCAATGTTATCAGCGTAAGGTTGATGTGCACCAGTATCTGTCAATTCACGAATATCACTCTGCACATCCTTCTTATCCTCAAGATTCTTCCTCATCTCTTTCACCCAGGTTGATGTATTTTCGACCCCTTCAACAATGGCTATAGCCTCTGCTAACGATGGATTCTTTGATAATAGTTTTTCTTGTTCTCTGGTACTGTTGGTGCACCTCACCAACTTATCTCTGACTAAAGAGTCAGATAACTTCCCAAATTCACATGTACGTGCTAGTGTCTTCAAAGATGCAACATAACTGCCCACTCTTTCCGCAGGCTCTTGCACTCTTGTAAAGAATCTGTGACGCTCCAACACAACATTATTGCGGGGTCCAAAGTATCGTTCCAGCATAGTCATTGACATTTTATATACATCTGATGGTTCCCCATCACCGTTACCAACAGGTATTACATCAATACTATCATAGATGTTTCTTCCTTCAACACCTAGATTGTGTAGTAAAATGGCTTGCTTCCTAAAAGCAGATAATTTTTCCCTACCAATTGCCACTATATATGATTTGAAAAGATTCCTCCATCTTTTCCAGGGTAGGATTGACTCACCCTTTTCTGAGAGGAAAGCAGGAGGCTGTGACATGCTGGTGGTGGTAGCCATGGTTACAATGAGGGTTGCACAATGGAAATAATATAAAGTGTACCACAATATACCAGGAGCAGCAACAACGCACAACGGAAAGTTTTTGTTTTAGAAAGTATCAAATCTCACCATATATCCAGAAAAGGTGCAGAATTGAAAGATTGCAGCCCGACGTTTGCTCCGTAGTTAGTTGAAGTGATTTCCGAAAACTAAAATGGCGGCACGCTGCATGATGTCACGACGTCTGCGTGGAGCGTCGGGCGTAAGAGTAGTGCGATGACAGGGAGATCCACTCACGCCAAACAATGTTGACGTAAGCTGGAGGTTGCGTGATTCTTCAGGCAAGCGCGAGGTAGGACACGTGCGGTTGCTCAAATAACGGTCAACTTGCCGCAGCAACTTTTCCACCTTGAAGAATAGGTCAAAGTAAGTTATAAAACTTTATCGATTCTAGGGCACCTTCTCACCTCCACAGTGTTATGGTGTCCTCAATAAAAAGGGTTAACACAGTTGAAAGGCAATCTTGTTCCTCAGTGCTTGATATCGTGGGTCCAGTTCTCTGTCGGTAGGGAAATCTGTGGTTCACGATGCCAGTCCCCAATCAGGCGCTTGTCGCCAGTATTAAAGCACTGATCCAGTGTAGGTTTCAAGGTATTTATTCCGCTTCCAAACCACCGACTATGCAGCTCGCCAGCCTGCCGTACAATAACCGGTCTCCAGCATTCCCATGGAGACCATAACATTCCAGGCACAAGCTAACAAACTTAAAGGCAAAGTAAATCGCAACACTAACACATCGATATTCCATTTGTGAATGCTCTGCCTTGTTTTGAAAAACTCACCACTGCTAGTTAATATAAATGCAGTAGTTTTCCAAACTCCAACAGATTTCAAATAGCAGCAGGATTTTGAATCCGAGCTCTTGAAACAGAGCAGATGACATGTCTATCAGCATGTAGAAATGGTTCAAACTGTGTGATTCTTTTGATAAATGCCTTTCACACCATGATCCATTATCCCTCCCATTTCCTCCCCCTCTTGAGGCATGCTAAAAACGGGATGGTGAGCAAATTGTTCACCCAGCAATTACGATACTCTGCTTTATCAGTATTTACCAGGTGCACAATGTACACATGAAAGTACATGAAGGTCAGAATGTTACTGTTTGTCTGGGGGACGATTAGCAGGATGAAAACATTGGTTTAGAGAATGATCCACATTGTATTCATTGATTTTATTAGAATGAATAACGTCAGTAATCTAATAAATCTGTAAACCACTTAGACATGTTTGTATTTTCTTAACTGGTATACAAATGATTTATACATTGTCAAAAAGGCAGAGCCAGTGCAGTCCAGTTAGTTAGAAGACATGATTACTATGTGGCTGAGCAAGTGTATTACTATTAGCCAATTACTCCAATGAACGTCTGCATCACATTTGCTTTTTCTAAAAGAAGACTGCAGGTTTACTGTCTTCCGCAGGTTGAGCAAAAAGTAGACAATGTTTGTCTCAAACCCCTTATCACTCAACGTAGCCCAAAGTTTGTCCCTGTTGACCTTATTGAAGGCTGAGCTGAGATCCATAAAACGCCAAGTGTATGATTCCCTACGTGGCCACAGTATATTTTGTAATAATCAGATGTAAATTTAAACATTGGCCAACGGTCCCAAGGCCAGGTCTAAAGCCATTCTTAACATCTGATGTTCATTAGCCCACTTCATCATCTGATCTGTCCTACAATCTTTACTACATAGTCTATTATTGATATGGGCTGATAACAACAGGGGTCTTTCTTACTTCCCTTCTTAAATACAGGTACAATCACAGATGGAGACCAAGAAACTAGAAGATCATGCCTAATAGCCTCTTTGATGTATAAAGTAAATTAAGGGGCACAGAACTTTATATTAGACTTAAACAAGTCACAGGTACCCCATCAGGACCCAGAACCTTATTGTCTGGTAATGTGTTGATTGCACCCCTAACCTCTTCCCACAAGAAGGAGATCTACACCTATAGGCGAGTGATGGCCAAGATTCTCAGTTATAGACTTAGGTGCATCATAGATGGATTAAAAATTCCCAACCCAAGTACTAGGAGAGAGATGCGAGGATAATGAGCTCCATGCTTTTTGACTGAACAGTGGGTGATTTAACAATTTCCCAAAATATTGAGCTATCCCTCCGACTACTGGCAAAGATACGTTTTTCCCAGGCACCCTTACGTAAGGATTTTTTCTGATACTTGAGAGCTGTTTTACAAATAAAGGCAGGAGGCTACCATTGATTTGTCCCTTGTTTTTCTCCTTAGGGCCTTAACCAAATCACTGTGGGCCTTAGAACACCAATGATCAAAATATCTAGGACTATTAACTCGCAAGGATTTCCCCGAACTAGTCAAAATTGATTTAACTTTGGCACAACTACACTTATGAGAGTTACGTATTCATTCATCTAAAAGGCTGTCATCTAAGACAGCTATACAATTGAAGGGGCACTCACTAAATATAAAAGTGGCAGTTGAAAGATTGTGATTGCTACGGGCATCCCATGATTTGTAATTGTTTGGAGCAGAGTAGGAGAAACAAAAAATGAAATCTATCACTGTATAATTCCCTTTACCTGCAAAGGTCAGAATAGCAAAATGAGACCCAAGATCTACACTCAAATTCAATAAAAATGAAAGATTAGAGTCATGGCAAATGGAGTTCATTAATTCACCCTCAATTGTGTGTTTAAAGTGCAAATCATTTAATGTTGCACTCTCACAGAATGTGTTATCTATATGGTAACAATTAGTATAAAGATGCAAATTAAAATCACCCATCCGCATTAAAGGAGTGTAAACATTGTTATAAATAGTATGTCTCTCCAAGAAACCTTTAAGGGAACTGATGTGATTAAGTAAACATTGCAAATGATTAGAATTATAAAAAGTAATAATTAACAATCAACGATTTAGAAAACAGTAATAAAACCACAGCCAGATTAGAGGAACCTGTATCAAGCAGCTCAGTTTTACATTTTAAGCACAAAGCAATTAGTATGCGTAAGCCACCCTTATCCCTCCCTGAAGAAGAACGAATCGCAGGGACAGAGAAAGAGCTAACACCTCCTAGATAAAAACTATTACCAACATCTTAAGTTTCTTGAAAGCAAATGATGTTGAGTTTTTTTTTTTATAGGTTCACCAATTAACATAATCTCTTTTCCCTTCCTTACCCGTGTTATTCCAATTTCGATAATCCACTGAATTCTGTCACACAGAATCAAGCGGGGCTACATCTAGGGTAAACCCTGAGTTAAAATGAGTAAATTGGGACAGTCAATAATTATTGTCCAAATGTTGTAAAGGTTCAAACCTATTAACATTGGTAACATCACAGATAGCTTTACTTGTGCTTTGTGCAGAGTTTGTCACTAGAACGAGACGCGACCAAAGACCAGAAAGATGACATGGCTTATAAAAAAGAAAAAAGTTAAGGCCAAAATACCAGGATGCGCTCCCTGCCTAGAGGAAAGCTTAGATAACAGACTGCCAGCTGTTATTGCATTATTAACATTGACCACAAGGCAATTGCCTACATAACCCTTAGGATCCCTCCCCTCCCAAGAGACTCTCCTAACCATATTAATTTGTCTAACCCGTTGTGTGCCATACAATAATAGCCCATCCATCCAATGTACTACCTTATTTTTTTCAACTGTGTAAAATTTTCAGAAGACTTATCTTTGAGAGGTGGAACCTTCAACAGATCCAGAACAAAAGGAGTGACCACACTGAGGATCTTGAAATATCCATGAAACTACGCCAGCTTTCTCTTGAGAGTTAATACAGGCCGAATGTCACCCCATAGGCCCATTCAAACGTGCATTTGCAATGATGGGATCCATATCTAGAAGTCAGGCAGGGAGTCTGTCTTCCATTGAAAACAGACTCCCTGCTTGTATTCTCGCAGGAGTCATCAGAACCGGACTAGCAAAGTAAGATGCCGAGAGGGAGCAGGTGGTAGCATTTGTATACCAGACTAAGGGCCCGATTCTGATGCGGGTTGGAAAAGCTTCCCGACCGAGGGCCTGATTCTGATGCGGTTAGGAAGGCCTCCTAACGGCATTTGCTCCTTCCAAATCGGATCGGGAACGTGTCTTCCCGACCGAGGGCCCAATTCTGATTCGGTTAGGAACAAATGTTCCCATTGAAGTCAATGGGAGTTCAACCAAATCATATCTGGAAGCATCCGGATGCATCCTACTCCGCCGGTCGGACTTTCCCGATCCAAGTGGGTCGGACACCATTTCCCAACCGATTCGGTCGGGAAGCTTTTCCAACCCGCATCAGAATCGGCCCCTTAGTGTGACGAGGGCTATCAATATCATTAGTTACAACCTGTGGTAAAGGAGCAGCTAAATTAGCAGAAGATGTAACAACCTTCGATAGATTCGAAATAGCATTTTCAATCATAGTCAATCTCTGATTACATGAGTCAAAAGAGTTAATTACAAGTGTTTTCAGTCTCTTAAAAAATTTAGCAGATAAAATGTCCAAGGATTTCTCTGTATGCTTGGAGACCCCAACACCCTCTTCCAAGGTGTTAACCGCCCCAGTTTATATACTATCATTTGACTCTGGCTTCTCCAACAAGTAGCTCTCCAGCTACCTGGAAGTAGCTCTACTGTGTGCAGTCCACCCTACTAAATTAGAAGCTTATGCATGGTTGAATTAATATAACAATACCAAAACTGAGTGCAGTCAAGAGGAAAATATGTGTATTTTCAGAACTCATAAGCGATGTTTAGAAAAACACTAGCAAATTTCCAAAATATATTAAAAGCTGGTATTGGAGTGATAAATCATGTTGCGCTAGCGTGACTTATAACTAACTTTATTGCAGCCATAGTTGTTAAGTATTATTCAAGTGCATGCATTTAAAATTATCAACACCTTTTTTACATTACTGTTGGCAACCCTGTCTGATGCACGGAGATGATCACAACTTGTATATGGTGGCCAGTAATGTTATCTTGTCTGACGTGGTCACTATTACAACAGTGATAATGTTAGTAACTCTGGATGATTTTCATTGAACATAAGTAGCTGTTATTACTAAAAAGGTTGGAGACACCTGATCTGACCTATTTTCTTCCGCTGGTGGAGGGTACAAGCCCATCCACATTTATGAGGTTTATGAGCAACCACTTTAGTCACAAGCATATTCCAAGTCAACCTCACATCAGAATTAAATATTATCTTCAAGCCATCTTTGTTTTGTGATATTGTATTAAATGGAGTGGCAGCTGTAAACTGTCCTGTATCACCCGAACAGTTGAAGTAAGAAAAGACATGATTGTTGAGTCGTTACAGGGGTGGTTCAAATAACTGTTAGGGTAGACTTATGCTTACCCATTGTGGTGCAGGTCAGATCGCAGAACCAAAAAGGGTAGCCCTGTCTGGTTTCTATCCGCCGCAGACTGACCTACTCTTAGCCTGGTCTTTGCCCAGGGAAAGAGAGTCCAAAGATGCGTGTCATGTGCTGCTGGGGAAACGGTCGAGCTATGTAGCTCTTAGACCCTCCTCTCACCAGGCAGGATGATGATCTCTGTAGTGGCCCAGCAGACGGGGACAGAGAGTCCAAAGATGCATGTCCCCAGGCCCCAGCATGGCCCACCAATGCTTGTGAAGCAATTCAACAAGCACTGGCAAAGACAACATTTGAGTGTGCCGATGCAAGAGAGCGAGCAGTGGCGGGGTCAGCTGTGGGCACGTACTGCACTCGGGGTGAGGGGGTGGTTGAGGAGTCAAAGCAGTGGAGATAACAAAACGCTACTAATTCAAACCCCATGTAACCTTCTAAGAAGTGCCATGACTTTAAGGGCCGCCCAATGATCGAATGGCAAAGTCTCCAAAAAATATATAGAACAGCAAATGGCTGAAGGAAGCTGACCAAAATATATATATATCTCTCATGAGGTCTTGAGCAAAACCTAAAATAAAGAAAGATATTTTCAAAAAGGCACACACATCATCATTGCCAAAAATAAAAAACTTTCCCCTAACCTATTTCCCAATTATTTGGACACCTACATTGGAATTTCTGTAAATACAGTTGTAAACTTGAGGCTTAGGGGACACTGTTGATACTTGGGCATGAATAGAACTTCGAAAGGAAGCCCTGACCAAATAGTAAAAGCACTGTTATGTCTCCCTGAAGTTCTGCACATTAACTTAGTACACAATCAATGTGCAAAAGGTCAGAGAGATGTGTATGAACTTGAGCTAGTTTCTGGCTTTTGTCGTCTTGCGCAAATGCCTTGACAATAACAAATCTTTGCAGTTACTTGTAGTGCAAAGAACATTGACTTACCAGTGCTTTCAGCTCTGCCTCTCAATAATATAAATGTCCACCTGCGGAAGACGGTAAATCTTTTTTAGAAAAAACAAATGTGATGCAGACATTCATTGGAGAAATTGGCTAATAGTAATACACTTGCTCAGCCACACAGCAATCATGTCTTCTAATTACTGGACTGCATTGGCTCTGCCTTTTTACCAATGTATAAATCATTTGTATATAGGTTAAGAAAATACAAACTTGTCTAAGTGGTTTACAGTTCTATTAGATTACTGATGTTATTCATTCTAATAAAACCAATGAATACAATGTGGATCATTCTCTAAACCAATGTTTTCACCCTGCTAATTGCCACGCGGACAAACAGTTACATTCTGACCCTCGTGTGCTTGCAAGTGCCCATTGTGCACCTGACAAATACTGATAAAGCAGGGTATCGTAATTACTAGGTACGCCATTTGCGAACCATCCAGTTTTTTTTACAGGGCTCGAGAGTGGGAGGAGATGGGCGGGGGGATAATGTATCATGATGTGAAAGGCATTTATCAAAAGATTCACGCAGTTTCAACAGTTTTTACATACTGATAGACATGTTATCTGCTCTGTTTCAAGAGCTAGAAATCTGAATCCTGCTGACATTTGAACTCTGTTGGGGTTTGGAAAACTACTGCATGTGTGTTAACTAGCAGCGGTGAGTTTTTCAAAACAAGACATGGCATTCACAAAAGGAAAATCGATGTGTTAGCCACAGAGTCTAACATTAGAAGTAGGTTTGGTCCCCAATAGTTCCTTAATAAGATGCGCTCCCTGCTGTGCCTGAGACCTAGGGCCGCAGTAATTTCAACTGCTGAATACAGCTAAAATCTCCAGGGAAAACAGCAGGAGAGACTGAGGAGTTACTGGATGCACCGAACAAATGATACCAAGAAAATACCCAAACAATCTACTCTTATTTCAAAACACACCGTCCACATCTATAAACATACTGTCCTCACTCCTGGATGAACCAAGAATTACTTGACCAGAAGCTTGCTCTTTTCCTTTGAAGCTTCTGATCCCTCTGAGCACCCAGCCTTTATAACCATAAAGCAGGAAAAACACAAAGAAAGTAATCAAAAGAAATACCAGGAATATCCCTATGACCAATATCATAACAAAGACTTGTAAACAGCTATTCAGACAGAAAAAACACTTTGGCAATGTTGTGTAGCCATCCTGTACAGCCGCAAAAGTAAGGGGCACCCTGTAATCCCTAGAACAAAAGAAATAAAACTGCGAATGAACATGTGTTCTACAAGGAAATCATTTTTTGTTAAAAATTTTGACAACGAAAAGTAGTCGTTTTGTTGTTGTTGAAGTAAAGAAAGAATACATCAAACGCTTTTAACACAGTCAAAGAAACACGTAGAACCAAGGACGCCAATGTTTCAGTTTTATAATTTGAAGTGTTAATTTCAAGAGATTGATCATCAAGCTGTAGCCATACAACAGGTGCTCCAAGTGATGGCGGAGTGAGCAGGGAAAATCAGTAAGCCTCAATAAGTAATGGAAAATAGTACAAAGAATGTTATTTACAATATGTACAATGGGCCAGTACCCATGGAGATTAAGATTGAAACAAATACAAACACAATGATACAAGCATTTGAGTTTGGGTATCCAACAATCAATGAAATGGATAGGCCCATGTGATGTTGATGTTTAGACCCCTAAATAGATAAATCATCCAGGTCTTCATCAGGACAGACGTATTGTAGTCACCTACAGAGTAAGGTATACAGAATGTAAGTCCCAACTCAGTAGAAAAAACTGAATTGACAACCAGAAGAGACAGAACAGGAAAAGAGGGCTGTATAACAGCGCGGATGCTTTGCATTATAGCTAAAGCCAATTTCAAAAAGCGCTATGACGAAGCCAGGGCAAATGCGTTTTTATTTTTTTTAAGTCCATTAACTCTGGATGCATCACAGTCCTTTTTTAAAAAATTATAATTTTTAGCAATGCTGCTACACAGCATAGCCACAAATCATTGCCAACGTCTGCAATGCCTGTGCTGTACAGCATGATCAAAAGACAATGGCAGAACCAATAGTCTCAAAGACAAGTCTTGTTGGCTTTGCCAGTGCTTTTAGGTCTCAGGACAACAGCCCTGTGATTTTGAGCAAATCAGCTAATCAGAACTTGACAGCTTCTGTACGGTATAGTGACAGTGGTGAATGTACTGATAATTTTTTCTAAAACGTGATGTTAGTCTAGGCTGCATTTTGGCATCATTGTTGTTCACTTTATATATTGAACACTTGAAACGGCTTTTGGTTGATCAAGGGCAAGATATGCCATTAGTGGGCAGATGTCCCATTCTGACACTGCTTTACATGGATGACGCTGTTCTTTTTATCTAGGACAGCGTTAGACAACTAAATCCGACTCCTAATTTTTGACTGTTGTGGAGTACAAGATGTGTTCTCTCTATTGTGACTACTGTATTCCTTATATCACTTAAAAGTCACTTTACCACTACATGCCTGAGGTCAGGAAATCTTTTGATTTCCAGAACCCCTTCACTTGTTGCTCACTATATGTTATTGTATATTCTCTCATGTTTATTGAATAAGTAAATAAACGCAATAAGTTCCATTGGGACAATAGTACACCCGACGCTGATTGCAGTTTTGTGGTTATAGCTTCATATCTCCCATGACAGGGACCGTTGTTTCTAGTAATATACTGCTACCCTTGGTCCCTTCTGACTTACAGGGTTCCCTTGTTCCTTTTTACAGACAGCGTTAGGCTTGCAGCATCACCTTCATACCTTTGTGCGTTTCATGGACAGCCTGGATCTGAGTACTAATTTTAAGAAATCCCATGTCCTGGTGGTTGGCCCTAAAACTACTAAATCTAGAGATTTTTTTTTAATTAAGAGAAGCCATATCAGCAAGGTAGAGGGTTGATATTTGATTCTTCAAATATTTGGTCTTTTCTTTTAATGCCCAGAAGACATGTTTTTGCCAGGAACATTGTCCTGTTTTTTCATTTTGTTTCTATGTTAGGACGCAAGTCCATAGAGGCTATGTTAAAAATGTATGAGGCCAAATGTGTTTCCATGCCCTCTTTTGGCAGTGACATTTAGGGGTATGTGACCACTTTGGCTTTGCAAACTGTTTTTGAGAAGACCATTATCACTTCCTCAAAGCTCAGCCATTTTTGCAGTTCTTGAAGAACTGGGTCAAGGTTATGTGACAGCTGTCTTGCAGTTGTGCCGATTGCTCTTATGGCTTTGTATGTGGATCAAATCTGAAACGAAGTTAAAATGCCTAATTATAAAAGACTGTATTCGCTTAGATCAAGCATCCAGAATCACTTGGATGAGCTCTTTTACAAATTTGGTAAGTCCTACTATATTTGATTCCCCCAACAGTATTGTTAGAGCGGATATAGTGTGTACTAAAAAGGCTTTTTTAAATTTGGAAACAAGTTGAGAGGGAATGGTGTGCATTGGTTAAAACCATTTGTTTTGATTGATACGCCCAATAATCATCGTTTTTGACTTTAGGTTTAACATGGTTCATCAATTGTTAGCTGTTCCAAAGGGCTGGACTAAGGATTCTGATCTTGCTCCTTGTAAATGTGACTCAATTTCTAAACGGGACATTATTTTTCACCCTTTTTAGAAGCATTTGCAGAAGATTTTTATATGCCCTCTCCTGTTTAAGAAACATTTTAAACAAGTTAAACCTGTACTACTACGCTTGCCGTTATTACTTGATAAGCATACATGTTTTAATGTGGCATGATTTTGTCAGGTGCAGTAAGACAGAGGTACCTAATGGATTGAGTTTGATGCTTACTTTTACTCTTCACCTATGTGCATGTTTCGACAGCAAGCAGACTTTTGAGGAGCAAGGATTGACCACAGAAAGGAGGGAGAAGAAGGATGGCTATAAGGAAGGCTGAGACTGACCAATGACAAGAAAACATATGGTGATCTATTCCGGAGACCGCAGAGACTACTTCACGCCTCGATTCACGAGAGGACAGTCCCCAGTGGGGATCAGAGGAGAACACCACAACGAAGAGTGAATCGGTTTCAATTGCTTGACTGATGGGCCTAAACTGCTAAGGGGCTAAGCCACATGACGCCATTGGCCTGACGTACGGATTGGAGAATCTTGGAGTGGGCGTGACAGGCTCAGAGCGCGAACGGAGTGCAAGAGGAAAGACGCTCGAGTCCGCTGCTCACAGACGGTATCACCATACCTCCGTACCCCCGCGTCCCCGCAAGCCCGCAGCCCGTCGCGCGCAGCTTGAGGATTAAAACTGGAGCCGGGGGCCACCGCGCCCTGTGGTGTTACAGCTGCTTTAGTTCTGCTCAGCACTGACCTGCCGTAAATCAAGGAAGTGGCAGTTGCTGTAGCGGAGCAGAGCAGGGGGAAACGCGGGATCGGCAGTCAGCAGCGGAAGCGGGGTGTCCGCGAGGCACCACAAGGCTCCATAAGGCTCTACCACAAGGCTACCACAAGGCTCTACGAGGTAAAGAGGCAAAGAGGCAGTTGGGCTACTGGACTACTGGGCGCAAAGGCGACAAGGTGATGAGAGAGTTTAAGGATCTACAAGGGTCTTAAAGAGCCAGAGGGAGAGACCGGCGCAGAGTTTGGCTGTTTTGAGGTGCGGTTTGTGGTGTGGAGCAGAAGTTGTAGGTGAGTAGCGGGGTGGGGGTGCGGGAGCGCGGTCAACCTTAGAGGGGGCTGCTAAGTGTAGAGCCCAGGTAAGCTCGCAGAAGCGACCCAGCCAGGCTGGGGTAGCTTGCGGCTTCCAGTGTACCCTGCTCTCCGCCTCACTCTCCGCCTCCCTCTCTTCCTCTTCCTCGCTTCCACCCTTCCGTCCTCCACTCTCTGCCCTCTACCTTATCCTCCCCTCCCTCCCCCTTCCTCCTCTTCTCGGCCAGCTTGCCTGTTATAGCTATTGGCTGCTACTGTGCCACTGCTCATTGCCCTCTCTAGCCCAGAGGCTCCTCCCGCTGCCACCACTTGGGAAAGGAAAAGGGCCTTTTGGACTATCAGGCTACCAGATTGTTGGACTATTAGTAACCAGAGAGCCAGAAGGCCAGCCTATGATCATCACTAAACTGCTAAATCTAAATCCGTATTTGTAAAGCGCGAACTACTCACCCTACTCCCATTCGCTCTTGTTTGCTCCTATTAGCCGCCTGCAAATACCTGCTTGTAAAACCACCATCAGTGATCAGCCAGGGATCAACCATTAACCATCAACTATCAGCCACCATCAGCCACCAGCCTTCCCGCTTCTAGCTTGACCTAGCTGATTGTGCTCGTTTTTCCTTTCTGTGCCCCCTTGCTGCCCCTGATTGTGCTCGTTTTTTCCTTTCTGTGCCCCCCTTGCTGCCCCTGATTGTGCTCGTTTTTCCTTTCTGTGCCCCCTTGCTGCCCCTGATTGTGCTCGTTTTTCCTTTCTGTGCCCCCTTGCTGCCCCTGATTGTGCTCGTTTTTTCCTTTCTGTGCCCCCTTGCTGCCCCTGATTGTGCTCGTTTTTTCCTTTCTGTGCCCCCCTTGCTGCCCCTGATTGTGCTCGTTTTTCCTTTCTGTGCCCCCTTGCTGCCCCTGATTGTGCTCGTTTTTTCCTTTCTGTGCCCGCTTGCTGCCCCTGATTGTGCTCGTTTTCCTTTCTGTGCTCCCTTGCTGCCCCTCATTGTGCTCGTTTTTCCTTTCTGTGCCCCCTTGCTGCCCCTGATTGTGCTCGTTTTTTTCCTTTCTGTGCCCCCTTGCTGCCCCTGATTGTGTTCGTTTTTTCCTTTCTGTGCCCCCCTTGCTGCCCCTGATTGTGCTCGTTTTTCCTTTCTGTGCCCCCTTGCTGCCCCTGATTGTGCTCGTTTTTTCCTTTCTGTGCCCCCTTGCTGCCCCTCATTGTGCTCGTTTTTTCCTTTCTGTGCCCCCTTGCTGCCCCTCATTGTGCTAGTTTTTTCCTTTCTGTGCCCCCTTGCTGCCCCTGATTGTGCTCGTTTTTTTCCTTTCTGTGCCCCCTTGATGCCCTGATTGTGCTCGTTTTCCCTTCTGTGCCTGTTTCCCGCCGCTGCGCTCTGCGGCCCCGCCCCCTCACTGCCCATTCGCTGCCCCATTCCCTGCTCCTCCCTCCCACCTCCCCATTTATGGCGGCCGCTGCGTGGTGAAGAGAGCGACCCCTGACCTTGACTGGTAGGTCGCTCCCCCACCACAGCTCCGTCTGTGTGCCCTGCTGCTGCCCCTGATTGTGCTCGTTTTTCCTTTCTGTGCCCCCTTGCTGCCCCTGATTGTGCTCGTTTTTTCCTTTCTGTGCCCCCCTTGCTGCCCCTGATTGTGCTCGTTTTTCCTTTCTGTGCCCCCTTTGCTGCCCCTGATTGTGCTCGTTTTTCCTTTCTGTGCCCCCTTGCTGCCCCTGATTGTGCTCGTTTTTCCTTTCTGTGCCCCCTTGCTGCCCCTGATTGTGCTCGTTTTTCCTTTCTGTGCCCCCCTTGCTGCCCCTGATTTTCTCGTTTTTCCTTTCTGTGCCCCCTTGCTGCCCCTGATTGTGCTCGTTTTTCCTTTCTGTGACCCCTTGCTGCCCCTCATTGTGCTAGTTTTTTCCTTTCTGTGCCCCCTTGCTGCCCCTGATTGTGCTCGTTTTTTTTTCCTTTCTGTGCTCCCTTGATGCCCTGATTGTGCTCGTTTTCCCTTCTGTGCCTGTTTCCCGCCGCTGTGCCCCTGCGGCCCCGCCCCCTCACTGCCCATTCGCTGCCCCATTCCCTGCTCCTCCCTCCCACCTCCCCATTTATGGCGGCCGCTGCGCGTGCGCGCCTAAGGCAAGCCCGTCTGCGCCCGTCCGCGCCGTGACCGCGCCCAGCGCCAGACCCCTGGTCCGGGCATCCCCCGCGCCCGCCACATCAACAGACGCCGATACGACGCCAGCACCCTCCACGCACTCAACCCCGGAAAAGATCACGCCTGATACCAGGCCACCCCGGAGCGCACCCAAGGGCCCCTTCACCTGCCGGAACTGCAGCTTCGCCAGCACCCGCCCCGCCAAACCACCGCCCAGGAAAGAACCCAACTACCTCAGATGCATCCTCCTCAACACCCGCTCCGCCCGCAATCACGCCATCGAACTCTGGGACCTTCTCGACTCAACCTCCCCAGACGTCGCATTCCTGACGGAGACCTGGCTGAATCCCGCTTCAGCCCCCGACATCGCCATTGCCATCCCGGACGGATACAAGATCACCCGCAGGGACCGCACCGCCGGAGTCGGAGGAGGCATCGCCATCGTCCACAGGAACACCCTCAGAGTCTCAACCAACACCGACGACACCCTCCGCACCGCCGAACACATGCACTTCCAGATCCACACCGATCCCAACACCACCCTCAGAGGAACCCTCATCTACAGACCCCCGGACCCCGACCACAGTTCAGCGATTCCATCGATGACTTCGTCAGCACACACGCCATCGCCTCCACGGACTACATCCTCCTCGGGGACCTGAACTTCCACCTCGAGAACAACAAGGACACCAACTCCACCACCCTGATCGACAACCTCGCCACCCTCAGACAGCTCGTGACTACACCCACCCACGCCGCCGGCCACACGCTCGACTCCATCTTTTCCGCAAGCCCACACGTCTCCTTCAACCACACCTCCGAACCCCACTGGACTGACCACCACTGCATCCACTTCACCTACAGGAAGCCCACCACGCACCACCGCACCGAACAAATGCCTCGCTGCTGCTGGAGCAGAGTCACGGAAGACCAGCTAACCACAACCTCGCCCTGAGCCCACCCGCCGAACCCTCCGACCCCGACACCGCCGCCCGCAACCTCAGACAGTGGATCGGCGACTGCGCCAACACCCTCGCCCCGCTCAAGAATCCGCCCAACAGCCACACCAGCAAGAAAGCCACCTGGTTCACTGAAGACCTCCAGGCCTCCAAGCGAACATGCCGAAAACTGGAGAAGATCTGGCTCCACGAACGGACAGCGGACAGCTACGCCGCCCACAAGAGCGCCACCCGCAGTCACCATCACCTCATCAGATCCGCCAAAAGGGCCTCACTCAAAGGCCGCCTAGACAACAACGCACACAACAGCAAAGAGCTCTTCAACATCGTGAAGGAACTCTCCAACCCCAGCTCCAACACCAACGACATCCAGCCGTCGCGAGACCTGTGCGACTCACTGGCCACCTTCTTCCACCGCAAAATCGCCGACATCCACGACAGCTTCAACACCACGACCGCCCCGGCAACCACCGAGACCACTGCCCCCACAACCACCAACCGCCTGCTCTCCTGGACCAACATCAACGACGAGGACACCAGCGAGATCATGAACACCATCCACTCCGGTTCACTGCTAGACCCGTGCCCTCACCACATCTTCAACAAAGCCAGTACAGCCATCGCGCCCCATCTCCGGAAAATAATCAACATCTCCTTCGAGACAGCAACCTTCCCGGAAAGCTGGAAGCACGCCGAGATCACCGCCTTACTCAAGAAACCCAAGGCAGACCCCAAGGACCTCAAGAACTTCCGACCCATCTCTCTGCTCCCGTTCCCCGCGAAGGTCACCGAGAAAATCGTCAACAAACAACTGACCCGCTACCTCGAGGAGAACAACATCCTGGACCCTTCCCAGTCCGGCTTCCGCAGCAACCACAGCACCGAAACCGCCCTCATCGCCGCCACCGATGACATCAGGACCCTGCTAGACAACGGAGAAACAGCAGCCCTCATCCTCCTGGACCTATCAGCCGCCTTCGACACGGTCTGCCACCACACACTACGAACACGCCTTCACGACGCCGGGATCCAAGAGAAGGCCCTGGACTGGACCACATCCTTCCTTTCCGGCAGAACACAAAGCGTCCGCCTCGCCCCCTTCCGATCCAAGGCCACCAAGATCATCTGCGGCGTACCCCAAGGCTCCTCCCTCAGCCCAACGCTGTTCAACATCTACATGGCGCCCTCGCCCACGTCGCCCGACAGCACAACCTCAACATCATCTCCTCACGCCGACGACACCCAGCTGATCCTCTCCCTCACCAAAGACCCTCACACCGCCAAAGCCCACCTCCACGAAGGAATGAAGGCCGTCGCCGAATGGATGAGGACCAGCCGCCTGAAGCTGAACTCGGACAAGACGGAGGTCCTCATCCTTGGTTCCAACCCTTCAGCCTGGGACGACTCCTGGTGGCCAACATCACTGGGAACAGCGCCGCCACCCACCGACCACGTACGCAACCTAGGGGTCATCCTCGACCCCACCCTCTCCATGACTAAGCAGGTCAACGCCGTTTCCTCATCCTGCTTCAACATCCTCCGAATGCACCGCAGGATCTTCAAGTGGATCCCCACCGAAACAAGAAAAACAGTCACCCAGGTCCTCGTCACCAGCAGGCTGGACTACGGAAACGCCCTCTACGCAGGAACGACGGCTAAGCTCCTGAGACGGCTGCAACGCATCCAGAACGCCTCTGCACGCCTTATCCTCGACATCCCCCGACGCAGCCACATCACACCCCACCTGAGAGACCTGCACTGGCTCCCTGTCCAACAAGAGGATAACCTTCAAGCTCCTCACCCACGCACACAAAGCACTCCACAACTCCGGACCAGCCTACCTCAACAGACGACTCAGCTTCTACACCCCCACCCGCCAGCTCCGCTCGACCAGCCTCGCCCTCGCCACAGTCCCCCGCATCCGGAAAACGACCGCCGGCGGCAGATCCTTCTCCCACCTCGCCGCCAAGACCTGGAACACCCTCCCCACCAACCTCCGACAGACCCAAGACCTACTGGCCTTCAGAAGACTCCTCAAGACCTGGCTCTTCGATCAGTAGCAGCACCACCCCCCTCTTCCCCCAGCGCCTTGAGACCCTCGCGGGTATGTAGTGCGCTTTATAAGTGACATGATTGATTGATTGATATACCTCTACCCGACATACCTCTACACTGTGTGTTACAGCGTCTGGTGCTCCGCTGGTGCCTCCACTTCAGCGGCACAGTACGGTTTCTTTATTGCACCGGTTTCTTTATCGCACCGCGCTGCACCAGCTACAAGCTACTCCCATTTACATTCACATTTCCCTCATAACCATCTTGCACCTCTAAGCCTGGGAAAGCCTGGTAGATTCACAGCTGACACCACAGAACAGATCAGAAAGTGGGCACTCGGGGCAAAAGGTGGAAAAGAGGAAATTGGAAAAGAGGGAAAAGAGCAAGGAGCAAAAGGACGAGGACGAGGCAAGCAAGGGTCAAGGGGAGACAGAGAGCATTAAGAGGATCAAGAAGACCAAGACCAATTAAGGAAAAGAAGCGATGAGGTCGGGGAAGTCAAGGGACCAACCGCCACTTGTTAATCCTATCAAAAGAACAAGGAAGACAAATAAGAAACTCAAAAGAGACCTTATGAGGGTCAGTGAGGATAACCTGAGGAAAGGGGTGGAGGAGAAGGAAGACGCACTCTTGATCTCTTTGACCCCCCGGAACCCTCTACTTACAAGTCCACAACCTCTTTTAGACAGCAAATTGAGAGGAGCAGCAAGTGCATCAAGTGCATCTAACCTGCCTAGACTTGGCTACCAACCGAAAATCTACACAAAGTTTTCATTTATCAAAGATGTCGGCTCAGTCATATGTCTGAATAGCCGCAATGCAAGCAGCCTGCCAACCCTGCTGGAACCCAGCAAGGCCCTTCCGCCGGAGCAACAAAGGCATCCGGAGAAGGAGTCGGATCCCAAAAGAGAAGTTGAAGGTGGAGAAGAGGTGAACGATTTGGAAGGGGCAGCCCACACAAGCAAAGCAGAGTCCAAAATGGGGCTCGAAAATGCTGTTCCCTCGAGCCCAAAAATGCAGGACCAGGAGCAGGATCGGCAGGATGCAAGACTAATGCCAAATGTCATTAGGCAAGGAAGCAAAACTAAATATGAAAGCGAGTGCCAAGGCCTCTGCCCAAATACCGGTTCAGAAAAGAAAAAATACCGGAAGATGAGTCCTCCAGGTCCAGCAAGCCTTGGCGCAACAGAACCGCCAGATGACGGCGAAGGCCCGCTGGGCAATACCGAAGGACAAGCAGAGCCAGCGACTAACGTGCCCAGGAATCTTAATACATAAAAAAAGGGTGACATAACAACCAGAGGATATGGTGATCCTATACCTCAAGCGGAGTCAGAGCGTGACAAGAATATATTCCCAATGCCTGATTATATGAGGACACGGCAAGAGAACTCCAAGGGAAAGAGAGATCTCATATCAGTTGATACGATAGAGAGAAGGTCTCCACATACATCAAACTCACTGCAATCTTCAGCGCAAGAATGGCACATACCTCTTTTAACTGACCATCAATCAGACCAACACCTCGAGGAACTAAAGACAAGCCACGCTGCTAGTCAAATGCAAACTCAAATTTCAGGCCAAGTCTCCTCATTTACTATACCATTGCAGATCATGGACACCGAATCCTCGTATCTCACTCATGAAGAGTGGGAAGAATTGGTAGCCTCCTACTCCGCGGCCCCACATGAGGAACTCCCAGATTTGAACAATAGTGCCCCAAACCCCAAATCTGGCAAGGAAACATCACAAGCAAAAGAAGACATTTGGGCATCTCTTTTGCATACAATGCAAATGTCCGCAACCACAATCCAATATCAATCGGACAAGATGGACCTCCAATTGTCTGTCCTCAACTCGCTTTCAATCTTCGTTGCCAATATTGATGGCAAGTTAGCAGAGCTCAATAATTTGGTCAAAAGGGCACAAGCAGAGACAAAACTCGTACAAACTAACTGCTCATGCGTAACAATCATAGACAAATTGGCCACACTTCCAACGGCAATGGGCAATCTCCTCTCAGATATCAGGGAGGCTACAAAGAATAATTCACCACCGGGATTGGACCAGCCAAGAAATAAAGCATGGGCGTCAGAGTGTAGGCTCTTGGGCATCAAGGCTGGCGACCCCAAAATCTACTCAAGAAGCACATCAGGGAAGGGAGGCGGCAGATTCAACAAAGCAAGGACAAAACAGTAGCTTGAGTAACGGAGGATGCCAAGTGTCATCACCTATTAACACAACGTCACAGGGAGAAACTCCTCAAAACAAAGAATTACCGGAATACCTCCGGGCTATAAAACCGGGGAGAAAGCAGAGAAGGAAGGGCCATAACCAAAAGAAAAAAATCCCCGCAATACTCGGGGACAAGAACAACAGTACGGGGGTTATGACATCAGAAGCAACAAGAGATATATTATTCCAGAACTGCAATGAAATGGATTCGGATCATGATTTAAATGAAACTTTAAACAAAAAGGAGAGGCAAAAGACCAAGAATAAAACCACTCGTAATGGAAAAATGGCCTCTAGCGCCATTCACAAAAATGAAGCAGGTCACCTTCAGAGGAGCAATGAAATAGATAAGGTCCATGACCCCAGAGGAAGTTCGAACCAGGAAGAGATGCAAAAAGAAAAACATAGCACTCGAAACAGCAAACTCGTTTCTAGCTCTGCTCACAGAAATGAAGAAGGTCAACCACAAGGGGCCACAATAACATCAGTAATTATCACCGGCCTAGAGTCAACACAGGCAAAGGAAAATAGCGCTCAGGGTCGTGGAGTTTCGAATGAGGGAAGCCATGGCTTAGGGATCGCTCTCACTATCACTCAGGACAGTCCAACACTCGAGATGGGGCAGGTAGACAGCCCCACAATCGTGTTTTTCCCGGAGTATAAATCAAAGGGCCCGACAGACACCCTTAATAGGGGAAATATACTACGCTTACTGAATTCCATAATCAGCCTAAAAAATATATCCACCAGCGACTTGGAGTCAGTTGAGTTCATAGAATCATTGGATTGCGCGGGGGCAGAAGCAACAAAAACTGTTTGGTCAACAGCAGAAGTGGCTCAGAGAATACTAAATGAACAAGCGAAGTTCAATACCTGGGGTATAAAGCTCCTACCATTCTCAAAACCAAGATACCCCGATCTCCTGGCACTTGACAGCCAACAACGGAGAGAGGAAGGTCAAGCCAAACCGAATCCACGATTACTTTCGGTACTGCGTGGGGCTCGCAGCAATACCCCTGACATCCCAGATCACAGAGAACGACGTAATAAGAGGTCATTAGTTACGAAAAGCCCAGTCCACCAAGACTGGAGCTGGCTCTCCAGGACCATAAATGTCAAAACAAAAAATCAATGACAAAATAAGTTCAATGACGAAAACTATTGTAACACTCTTAAACTGTGCTCTTGGAATATCAATGGCCTAGGAGATAAGTTTACAGATACGGAACTTTACACCTATCTGCAAAGATTCGATATCATCGCACTGCAAGAAACGTGGTCCGATAACCCGTCAGCACTTCCTGGTTACAACCTGAACTTCATTCCTCCCACGCAAAACGCACTGTTTGGTCATAAAAAGGGCGGCCTTGCTATATACAGTTATATAGGGAGCATTTATGCAGTAGTGCCCCTTGCACACAAGCTAACCCCGCCAAATGTATTGCAAGCGCTATGAATCTCTATTCGGGGGAGGGCCGAAAAGGAAGACATAATTTTGATAAACCTTTACTTACATCCCCGAGAAAAAACCAGCGGTGCACAGCGGTTGAAAGAAGAGCTCACAAAATTATTAAATGTTGAGCAAACAAACAGTTGGATTATCAGTGGGGATTTTAATCTAAACATGCTTAGCAATCCAACTATAGACACCATCTATGAGGAGGATCCTTTCGCCTGGGAGCCAAACTCTCAAGATAACACCTCTGGGGGCAGAAGCTCGAAAACAGCCCGGAGACTTCTCACAACATTAGAAGAGCTGGGCTTTCGAGCACTTAATGGTAGACTCCCAGGGGATTGCCCTCAAACAGCAACCTTTCACAGTACAACGGCTAGTTCCACAATTGATTTCACATTCTTTTCATGCAGTTTGTATCGAAGGGCAAGGGATTTCCATATTGGCTCATTAGATTACAGCGACCATCTGCCCCAGGAAGTCACAATTGATGCCATTTCAATAGTAAGTCCACCTACAGCTAAAGCACACAGCTTAGAATATACTGTGAATGAGAGGCGGGTAAAATGCAGAACGGATGATCCACAAAGTCTCTTATTTCACGCTAAACCGGTATTAGGCGAAGTGCATATCGCAACAACAAATTTAATTGAGAGCTGGGACAAGTTTTCAAAAATATTACTAAATAAAACAGGAACAAAATCATGCAGAAGGGGTGGTCAAAGCAATGAGGCTTAAGAGCCACTTAAATGTTAGAAACAACATTCATCTGAAAAAGCTTAAGACTTTGATCAATCAAACATTTCGAAGATTAAGGATAGATCCTGCCGCTCAACAAGATCTGAGACGACTAAAGGGGGACCGCAGGAAGTTGATCTGGCGACTTAAACAAGAAAAAGAAGAGACTCTGTGGGCCAAACTTTTACATGATATTAAAACCGGCAATAGTGTACAGTTTTGGCAAAAGATCAATGATCTGACTAGCGAGCGGGGTCAGGGTATTGATTCTTAAGCCACAGAAGAAGCATGGACAGCTTTTCTTGGCTCACACTTTAATGAAACACAAGAAATCAGGCAAGGGCCACACAATCCCGTCCATGACTCTAAAGTCTTGCTACTACAAATCAAAGAAAATCAGCCACCAGAACAAGAAATCTTAACTACGACTGTGCAGATCTGTAAAAGAATATCAAAAGGAAGACGAGAGGGCGCGCCAGGGCCAAATGGGATCCCCCCCATTTTGTTTAAACAAGAGCCGGAATTTTGGGCTGATGTCCTAAAACCAATGTTTGATAAGATCTTACAAACGTCAATAATTCCATCATCCTGGAGGGGGGCCATCATCTCCCCAATCTACAAAAAAGGAAACCGGAATGACCCGAGAAGCTACCGGCTAGTATCCTTACTTGGCAACGAGGCCAAATACTTCTCGGGCCTATTACTCCAGGAACTAACATCATGGGCAGCAGAAGCTTCTGCAATCCCATACAATCAAACCGGCTTCTGCAAAAATACAGGGACGACTACCAATATACTAGCCCTATCACTAATGATTGACGCCGCTCTCGCAGTAAAGCAACCCCTATACCTGTGCTACATCGATTATAGCTCTGCTTTTGACCACGTTAATAGAAACCTTCTGTGGCAAAAATTAAAAAAGATGAACATCCCTCCACGGCTTTTGAACCAGCTAATTCTCTTGCATAGCGACACGTGGGTATAAGTTAAACTAGGTAATGGAGAATACCTATCGAGGAAGATCCCAACAAGCATAGGGGTTAAACAAGGCTGTGTGCTAGCCCCAACACTTTTTAATCTATTTATGGGAGAGCTATCAACCTTGCTGAACGAAAGCAACGCGCATGCACCTAAGTTAGGGGGCACCCAGCTGTCCAACCTTTTCTACGCAGATGATTTGGTACTAATTAGCCGCACCCTGGTAGGTTTACAGCGGCTGTTGGATATTACGTCACGCTACTCTGCAACAAATATGCTTAGCATTAACCAAGAGAAATCCAAAGCCATGTGCATTAACACCCATAAAAAGAGAAGAACAAATAACTGGTTCCTGGCTTCCAGGAAGCTGGACATCGTGTGTGAATACAGATACTTGGGGGTCATTATAGATGACAAGGGCAACTTCAAGCCGCAATACGACACCATAAAAAAGAAAGGTCTAATGACTGCGGTAGCTTTAAGAAACTTAAAAAACAAGATCACTGGCCCAAGCCTCCACCCTCTTATTAAGGTAATTCAAGCTAAACTAATTCCAGCCATTACTTACGGCAGTGAGGCAATGAGAGGGAGGGATGCTACTACAGTTGACAGCACCGTAGCAAGAGCATTGCGCATGATCTTCGGCCTGCCAAGTTACACATCTCCCGCACAGATGAGGCTTGAATTCGGGCTCCCAAGAGAAGAGCTGGCACGCCAAGGATCATACATAAAAAGCTGGCATAAAATAAGCAGGGGAGAGCCGAAGACACTAAATGCTCTCCTGTGGAAGGAGCTACAAACTAAAGAAACTTGCCCTGCAAGGATATATCTGGAGGCTGCCATCAACCATATGGGGCTACGACAGCTTTGGGAACTCCCAGGGGCCCCGGCGGGCTTTAAAAAAGTAGCTAACAAGACTGTCAGGAAAGAATCACTCTGGCAGGACAAAGCGTCCCTGGTAGAACGTGCACATGGCTGGCTTACCGTTCAATCCTACATTAAACTCGCACCTCAAAGATACCTCCAGACTGGCTTCTCAAAAAAAACTAAAGAGAAGTTTTTGAAGCTGCGCCTAGGGTTGTTGCCATCGGCAAATCACCTACCCCCCTGGCTACGCGCTCAGACACCAGTAAAGTGCCGTCTTTGTGGAGAAGGTGAAGAAAACATAGTGCATCTGATAACTATCTGTAGGGAACTACTACAAGAACGACGGGACCTCTTGAGACCGCTTTTCAACAGAAAACGGATACGGTCTTGCAGGCAAGCGGTGTTGGCATGCTTTTGCGGTGATGACATCCATTTGAGTTGCCGGATGGTAAAATTTCTAGCAGCCGCTGAAGCTCGCCTTAAAAAATAAAAAAGTATTTTGAGGAAATAGGAGTATGAATGCAGAGGAGAACATACCGTCTTGACCCGCACGGAGAAAAGTTCTTGAATGCTTCAGCGAAGAAATAGGAAACACAGCGTTGATAATCGGACCTCTATTTTTTACTCTGTTTTAATGAGTGTTTTTTTAGAACTACACGTTTTGAACATTTGATGGACCCAAAGAAGAATAGTTTAAGAACATGCGGTGGGTTATTTCATGCCTCCCCCTTGCACTGTAGACTTTAATAACTAGTTGGTCTGATATGGAGACCCAGCAAGCTTAAATCACTCGGGGGGGGGGTTAACCCTTGCTGCCCCGCAACAACCGCCAATGTCCTCTTTCTTAACAAGTACCCGTCATTTCTTAGACCTTGTCAGGCTTACTCTGGCAAGACGCTCTGTGTCTAGAAATAACTGTAATTTAAGCACACTTTGCATTTTGCGCTAAGCCTCAAGTGCTAACCATTAATGCATTGTACCCCCCTCTGATGATCTTGGAATTAGATACTTTCCACTGCTTAGCCCATGCCTGGCTGAATTTGCAAAGATGTCTATTGCTATAAATATTTGTAAACTAGCACCCAAGCACGAACTTTAAATATGCCCTGATTTTTCTGTCTAACACATCTGCAAGGCAATTTCGCACAGAAAGATCTGGCTAACTGCTCTTAAACTCCAGTACAACCCCACTCAGGTATTGAGGAATGAAAATACTCCCACTGCCCTCCGGTCGCCTGACCAAGGCTCTTAGTGACTAGCGTGCATGGCACTTTATTCCCCACTAAACATCCCCTGTGGTATAAGAGGCTCCGATAGAGGAGACTCTGGGTTTACCTTTAGGGATATTTGAAGCCTATAAACCACTAATTACATGTTTTTATAGTTTTTATTCTGTATTTTGAACAAGTAGCCTTTTAGTGATGACCTTTTGTAATTTGTTGTTCTCTCCTTTCTTCTTTTAACTTGAAATTGTGTCAAATGGAGATTGTTTGTAATGGTTTTAATTAACTGCACAATAAATTTTACTTACTTACTTACTATATGGTGGGAGCATGGTGCAGATGGAGAAACAACTTAAGCTGGCTAGTTGAACTAGATGTAGGTGTGATGACAGTGGAAGAGACTGAAAGGATAGCTAAATCTAATAGTTCTGAAATTGTAATTTTATTCTTTCCAAACCTCTGCTTCAGGTGTCGTAACAAGCCACTCCTTGTTTTCAGGGACTTCTATCCCTTAATTTGGGATTCTTAGATTTATTTTGGATCCTTTAGCCGTACTATCTGATCTTCTTTTCATAAAAGTGTGTGAAAAATGTCTTGCCACCTGAAAATTTCAGACTCTGCTCAAAGTGCAGGATAACTGTGAAATAATTTGAAACATTACGTTATCCGTGTTTTCTTGATTTGTACCAGGTCAAACCTCTTGAGTTAAAAATACAGTGCAGCAATGTGTACTCACCCCACAGCCTTAAACAAGCCTTTCTTTCTTCTCGTAAAACTTTCACTCAGCCGGTGACCCCCACCCTAAGTTCAGCCAAAAGTTTAAAATGGAGAATGAGACTTCCCCTTTGTCTTGTAAGAAGCCTATATAGCGAGACTATTGAGCATTTTCTTCATAAGTGAGAAGTGGTTCCGTCTATCTGCTCGTCCACAGTGCATGCCTACATCTATCTGTAATCTAAATAAGGGTGCATTCAAAGTAATGAAGACCTGGGCCATGTCTTGAAGCAAGGGTAGGGGCTAGTTTACAAGGCACAGAACCTGGCTACCATTGCATGACTTGCACTGTGAAGACAGCATCTCGCGTCAAAGCGTGGCCATTATGAAGTCCTTGGTTACAGCACTCAAACTTTGCCTTCAATACCAGGGTTCTTAATGGTTACATCCATTTTAGAAATGTTTCTGTCTCAGGGTGGGGCGCAGCATGTTCACTTTGCACTACTTGTTCATGATGACAGTCCTTGCTTACCACTGTTCAACTGCACCAATGGCCCTATGATATTGATACTTGGTGAGACAACTTCAAATCAGAAAACTGACACCTAAAAGGACTATAAACTTTCTAAGTTATGACTGATAGTTTAACCCCAGATGACCCCTCCTGTATCACCCATACCCTTGACTTGATGTTTTCAAGAGACCGTACGTAGGTATATAGGTACTGAAGTCTTAGATTAAAGTGATCACATCGGAATAGACTTGTTATCTATTCTGCCAGGAATTCGGCACAGAAATCCTAGTTTCTCTCTTCCTCACCTGTGGATTCAACTTTTTGAGGACGTGCTCTCTTCAGTTAATGAAGATACTGAAATTAGTAACGTCAGTACTTAATCTGACAGCTTGGACTTGTATATAACGCCATGTTTCGCAAACAGTGGATTGATGAGAGAAAGAGAAGTCAAGTAAAACAAAAAGTGACTTGGAAATAAAAATGATTAAATCGTTCAGCTGTCAGAAAAGAAAATGGGGACTGTCCACAAAAATAAGCCTGAAACCCATAAGCAAATGTCACACTAAGCATTAAATAAACACCAATGACATAATTTCGACTCTCTCTCTAAATGATGTTTTAATGCCTCATATATTTCTGTCCTTTTTCCGTTTACAGCAAAAACTGATGCAGTAAAAACACATGAAATTATGATTTCCTGTCACTTCTTGACGTTTTGCTATCATTTGTTAGCTGTAAGAATTCAATGTTCCCCAAAGTTTCAAAGTCATTTCCCCTTTCAGATAATCTAGCCTTTCACAAATCCATTAAAACTTCACTTTTTTCCCAGTAGTTCCCTGGGTAGACTGTCTTCCTTACTGTTACTGCTTTTATAGATTAAATCCTCAGCACCAGGACACCTTTCTAGGTGTCCGTTCATGCTTCACAAATAACATTAGCAGAACAAGTTGGTGCTGTGGTTGAAAACTATTTTCATCTTTAAAAAAATCTAGCTCTGCGTTTATCGTTGGTTAAAGTTTGATCCATATTGGGCAGAGCACTTATCAATTTTTGGCCTGAATATTGTGAGGCCTCTATGTCGGGTTACCAAAGTCCCCAGTAAAAAGAACTGCTGAGAATTCAAGTGCAGCAATAATGCACCAAGGAAACATGTTCTTTCATAGGCCGGTGATGGCTCCTTCACTGGCCTAAGAAAGAACATGTTTACTTGGTGCAAAATTGCGGCACTGGCTGCCGTTGGCAGACTGTTTTAATTTCTGAATCGGCTGCATGACCATTAAATATTTTCCTCATTGGCTTCTAGATTGTGTCATTACATATCTAATAAAAAGCACAAAAAAGGTCTTGTTAAAATTCCCAAATTTAATTCCCTTATTTTGAGGCCGACTGGATCCTCTCATGAGGAATACACTGCTGTTTGACATTAGCTTGACACTCTCTTTAACCATTTTCAGGAAAAAGCAAAGGACTGTTGTGTGTTGCAATAGTCAAGTCTTACGAGATCAGTGTCCAGAGACAGTAAATGCTATAAAAATGTTATATAAATGCTATATAATTACCTTCTGGAGCTTCAGAGCAAGTAGGAAGATATAGTTTAATTCTTTGAAGATTATGACTCCGTTTGACCTAATGATGCATGTCACTCCTATGTTGCTAACAAGAACAATTGCAGTTACTATGAGCACAGTCAACCTGACTGCTTATGTCCCGTATAGAGGCCCTAATGTAGACCCGTTCATACATGCCCTAAAATGGACGTATTCGTATTTGCCCTAATACGGTCATATTCTTACTTGCCCTAGTATGGTCAAAGCCGCATATGCCCTATTATGGTCATAACTGTACATGTCCTATTATAGTCATGATTCCTTATATAGGCATGATCTTTCACCTACATTGGTCCTCGCTAGTACACAACGAGCTCTGAGGGCTGAACGTTATCTAGTCTGTGATTTTGGATACAGCAGGATTTTTCCCAAACACAGGCCCACACTGTACTCATCAATTATGCATGGCTCTCTAGGAATACACCACCTGCATAATATACCTAATGATGCATGTCACTCCTATGTTGCTAACAAGAACAATTGCAGTTACTATGAGCACAGTCAACCTGACTGCTTGTTATGTCCCGTATAGAGGCCCTAATGTAGACCCGTTCATACAAGCCCTAAAATGGACGTATTCGTATTTGCCCTAATACGGTCATATTCATACTTGCCCTATTATGGTCAAAGCCGCATATGCCCTATTATGGTCATAACTGTACATGTCCTATTATAGTCATGATTCCTTATATAGGCATGATCTTTCACCTACATTGGTCCTCGCTAGTACACAACGAGCTCTGAGGGCTGAACGTTATCTAGTCTGTGGTTTTGAATACAGCAGGGTTTTTCCCAAACACAGGCCCACACTGTACTCATCAATTATGCATGGCTCTCTAGGAATACACCACCTGCATAATATATATGTACAAAGTTCACCCCTGACGTCTTCCTCACACCTAACAAGGGCTAATACAAACCATACGAAGCAACTAGAGTCTTCAGGGTATAAATACACCACATCTTGCCCCGGTAAGACAGAGGGAACCGAGACTTCCATGCTGACACACTGACCAGAGACGCTGAGGCTCCTGCATGCAGTCGCTCCAGCTGACAGCGGTCTAACACAGCCCTTGCGGGGTGTCCAACTCGAGACCAGGACGGGGTCCCACACTCTCTCTATTCAGGTATGGCGGTTCGACTAAATCCTAGAAGGATTCTTGGCTTTTAGACCTACACGCACATGCTAGGTACACTCGAGTACATCTAGTTAGGCATCGTAGGAGTACGCGCACTTTTCCTAATGCTTTTTATACTCATGTATGTATTCATGGTTATTGCAATATGGTAGAACTGTTCTTTCCCTTTGCTTTTATCGTACTACTGATAATATATCTCTGCTATTGTATGCTGGTTACTGCAGCACATATATTTTACACTAGAATAACAACTGTTCAATAAATACTTATTGAAACGCCCAGACTGTTTATTCTGTGTAACTCTCTGAGACAAACCGAATAAGTAAGCACGAGTGACTGAGCGAAAGGTAGTATATTGTTTCCACGATTCTGAGGAATTTGGGTTGTCATGGTCTAAGGTTGCCAGAAACTACTCTCTCCCCGATAAGAGGAGATTCTAGTGGCACTGTGAGCTAGCTAATGCAAACCAGGCTAATATATGCGGTGGGGGTGCACAGAGTCAGTCTAACACCAAGCCCACAGTATATGTTATCCAAACGCGCAGGTCCTGCAGGGGTACTATAGGAACTACACGACAGCTCATGCAAGATGTTGCGTAATTTACGAGTTAAGCATTTTCACTTTCAAAGCAATAGATAGCTTAGTACTTAAGTATGGGAAGTACTTAGTACTTATATATCTCACACACAGAGGGTCTCACGGGAGCTTACACTACCCAATTGAAACGTACTGCTCCAAATTAGAATCTCAACTCGCACTGTGTACGGGGTTGAAGGGTGGAAATATATAAGGGAGTGTGAAGCACTGCTTTTGTTTGGACGAGAACCCTCACTCACCCTAGGTTGACATGCTTCATCATAGGGTCCCCTCTGCACACTGGGACCGCAAGGTACCCAGTGTGGGCTACAACTTTCCAGTGGGAAAGGAGCAAGGTTGTTCTATAGCACAAATAGTACTACTACCTGTAGGGACAGAGTGAGGGGCAGAGTGCTAAGGGAAAAAATGTTTAAAACTTTCTCATTGGTGGTGAAAAACTTTATTCCAATGCCCTAATGTATAGGAGTTAAAAGCATAGTGAGATAGGGATAAGGATATTACCCTATATTGTGGTCAACATGTTGCTGCCGTGTATGACTGTAAAGTTCAAGGCATTCTTCAGGACCAGGATTGTCAGTCACTCTGCTAGATATAATGTATGCAAAAATAAGTAATAAAAAAACTTTTTGTGTAATTAGGCCATACAAACACTTGACCAGCTGTACTTATAGCATCAAATTCTTGAGCGGGCCAGATGGCACATAGTTATGTAGGTACGGTCCAACTCGACCAGACATCCCCATCGCGTCTAAGATGCACAACACGTAAGAGTTCTACGTACTGAGGGAGTCTGCTGAAAAGTGTTTGTATGGCCTAATTACACAAAAAGCTTTTTAGGTCTCGCCTAGCGACGCAGCGCGAAGCGCTGTCGCTAGCGAGACTTATTGTCGTCGACTTGAGTTTGGAAGGGGGACAGGAGATGTGCACTTTCCCAGACAGCCGATGTGCACGCTCACGCCGTCTCTTCTCTGGCGATGTCTTCTTGCGGTCGGACAGCAGATGTGCACGCTCACGGCGTGTCTCGCGCGCTTCCACCGTGCTTTCACTTTCGCGCGCTCAAACAATGCCCCCGCTGCACTCGTGACGGCTCCGTGGGCTGAATACTTTATAGTACCGGGAGGGAAAGGCTGTGGAAGGAGGCACCGGCGAGCATCCGTCCGGGCTGCAACTGATGTCTTCAGTTTCCTTCAGCAGCCTCAAGCGAAACGGACCGTTTGTCCCGAAACCTCAGAATACCGCACCATTTTGGATTGCACGTACGTTTGATGCGAATGTCTGACCGTCCTAATTGCTGTCATTTCTGACCAACTCAAGTGAGATGTAGTATAACCTTTATACTCACGCCCACATGCTGCGGAGACCTACCTGCTTCCCGGGTGCCCTGCCCATTCCAAGTCTTTTACCCCGCCCCCCCCACTCCGCGTTAAGTTTCCAAGTACTATTCAAAACTATAAGGCCACAATCAGCACCTCCTTGTCTTAAGCATGACATCACTTCCGCTGTGTGTAGCGGTGGTGCGCGGTGGCTGGAGGAAGTAACCCTTTAAACTCGGAGCACGGAGGGGTCGTGGAACTTTACGTATGGCCCCAACCAATGTAGAACTGTGATGTCTCGCCCTTGCTGTGACAGGCTAGTGACTATTCACTGGCTCATGAAACCCCGTGCATTGGGGACCAGCTGAAACAAGGGCCACGAGGGAAAACTCTATATGCAGGATTGGATATCGAGATGAACGGTTCGCCATAGGTGAGGGATGGTGATGCATGGGGTGGGTGCCAGAAGAAGAGAGCTGTCCGTCTGTTGCCAACGATAGAGGGCGTGTGTGCGCTGGGACAGGCATGTGTGAAAGTTTATGAAACTTGTACGTCGGGGTTGGGGGACTAGTTCGGCTCTTGAAAGGCAAGTCACTGAATATTTTTAAGTATGACAGGGCAATTTTGCACTCCTGATTGCCAGAGTTGTTTTATGTAAAGCTCCGTCTGCCGTTGGTTTTGTTTTAAAAGTGTCTGTTGCGATAGTCTCCAAAAATAAGTTTTTCATTATTAATGTAATTATATGTACAGACCTTTAATATTTTTACTCAGGGCTTTAGATGGAATGAAAAAACAGTGTGTGTGTGGAGGGAAGGGTGAGTCTCTCCAGGAGGCATGGCTCTTATAATTAAGGGCGTGGCTTAAAAACTGGTAGGCTAAACATCTGTGCTTAGCCCGACTGTATTTTACTGCTTCTGTCATTGCATCCAGATATATAATACAACAATACACCTACAACAAGCCACAACTATTGACTGTGTCAGTGGTTGTTGGTTGCCTAAGATTAATAAGCAACAACTATGGTTTCGTTTTATAGAACAATGAAAATGCTTCAGCTTTGAAATGAGACTGAAAGAACTGTAATGATTCTCTTTGAAATCACCTCAAAGGCAGTGAAGGGTGGTACTGCTTTAGAGTTAAGATGTTTTTTTTCACCCTGCGGGTAAGGGTAACAAGCATTTGCAATGCAACAGGTGTCGCATTTAGGAGAGTTTGAGCTATTGGCATTGTAAATGACAATGCCTTTTATTTATGTGTTGATTTTTAAAACATAAAAGGGATTTCCATTTACAATGCTAATAGCTTAAACTTTTGCAAATGCGAGGCCTATTGCATTGCAAATGCTTGTTTATTACTTAATTTTGCATACATTATATCTAGCAGAGTGACTGACAATCCTGATCCTGAAGAATGCCTTGAACTTTAGAATAAAGTTTTTCGCCACCAATGAGATAGTTTTAAACATTTTTTCCCTTAGCACTCTGCCCCTACAGGTAGTAGTACTTTTGTGCTATAGAACAACACTGCTCCTTTCCCACTGGAAAGTTGTAGCCCACACTGGGTACCTTGCGGTCCCAGTGTGCAGAGGGGACCCTATGATGAAGCATGTCACTCTAGGGCAGAGGTCTTCAAACTGGGGGGCGCGCCCCCCTGGGGGGTCCGTGGATGCATTCCCAGGGGGGCGCAAATGTCTCAGTAAAGACTTGTAAATCTTGTAAATAGAGATGGCCTGGAAGCGCGAACTTGTTTATTTGTCCCATTTCTAGGCTATCCTCATTTACATGCAGCCAAAGGGCATAAAAAAACATGGGGACTGTGATTACAAGTGTCATGGGCAGAGGTCAGTTACCAGCATGCCAGGAACAAAATATTCAGTAGCTAGTTTGATGTGGTTTAACTTTATGTTAAATGCTTATAAAATAATGCACACACTTTAGATGAAAAACAAATGCTAATTATTCTGTGGGAAAGGCACTTTTACAGGATGAAATCTAAGCTGGTTAGTGCAGTCACTGTAGATGTTTATGTGTGTGACCAGAGTCACAGAATTGAATCCTGCTTGGTGCAGTAGGGAATAGTGACTTTTGTTTTTATAGTGCTACAAGCTCCCTGTCTTTGCCAGAAAGCACTCTGAATGTGTCATTATTTTATAATTTCATTACACACAGCATAGGACAGGCTGCAGCAAATGATTTAGGCCCAGATATACAAAGACTTTGTATCAGGTTTGTGTTGTTACTTTTTTAACAAAACATGACGCAAAGTGTGTTGGTATTTACAATCCAGCGCAAATCACGATTTGAACTGGATTGTACCCAAACGTAATGCAAGGCTGTGCAGCGACGCTCTTGGACCCAGATTTAATAATGCTTTGCAACAGGTTTGCTTTACTTTTGTAATGCAAACCTGATGCAAAGTGTTATACTGGGATTTACTATCCAAAGTAAGTCAGGATTTGCATTGGATAGTTTGCATCAAGGGGGCGTTCCATGGGTAGCGCATGGGTGTCTTTACAAAAAGGACATTAGGGCTCATATTCCTTGCTAGCATTAGAGCAGAGGGAACCGTTGCTGCAGAGGGGACAATGTGTGGGAGCTATTTTTTGTGTGAAAGGGATAGAGGGCCTATGTCAAGATTGGAGTGATGGCCAGGCATGGTGTGGAAGGGGTGAAAGAGGCACACGAGACAGACTGCTACTACAGGAAAGAAGCTATCATTAGTGAAAGAAGTGGTGTTGCATTGGGGCCCAGGAGTGTGTGGGGCTCACAACTCTCCCAATTATGGGGAGCAGTGTATGTTGATCATATTCTGTTTTTGGTTCAAGCATTTACTCTATTATAAGTCTCACATTACTGTACATTATGAGCTGCAGAAAAAGTACCCCTGAAATGGTCTCCAGCCCAAACCTCTGCGCTCATCCCTGTCGTTCCAGCTCCTGCAGTTCTTGTCATAACTTTTTGGAGGGGGGCCCTACTTCAAAATATTTTGCTTAGGGGGGCTCAGCGCAACAAAGTTTGAAGACCTCTGCTCTAGGCTGAGTGAGGGTTCTCTTCCAAACACAAGCAGTGCTCCACACTCACTTATATAGCTCCACCCTTCTACACAGTGTGAGTTGAGAAAGTACTTAGTACTTCCCATACTGTTTAGAACAACAACCCAATTTTTAGAAAAACAAAGTTTCACAACCCACCTAATTTTAATGGACATGAGGCGGGCGATCTTTATATTATAACTAAAGCATCGTGTGGTAGTGCACTACCATTTGCAAAAAGCACATTTTCCATTGAAATGGCCACTAAATTTGCACAGACATACAGTTTTTCTGATAAAATTATATTGCACACAGATGATGTGTACAAATCAGGTTTCAGTTAATATTTATCATTTGTGCAGTAAAGTGTCTTATTTGTGTAGATCCTATTAAAATCTTTGTTTCCATCACACTTCAGAACTAAAAAAAAATGTGTACGGTTCATTTAAAGGTATATACATTTTGTTTATTGTTTGGACTTTGGTGATCTACAAAAAATAGGCTCATGACCCGCTATGTGGATGTATCTTCTTCTAAAATTACAACCCGTAGCAGCAGAATGTTGATTTTATGGGTATATCCTGGTATTGATCTAGCATACTTTCCTATAGGATTATTTTTGTATAGTACTCGCATTACTTGAAGTTTGCTTCTGACAGCAGCCTTTGAAGCAAACCAGTGGAGGCACAAGGTAATCTCTAGTCCGGCCGTCTGTCTGAAGAGGAAGGTCTTCAGCTCTTTTCTTTATTTCCTAAAACCAGATTCTGTGGCTCATAGAAGCGGGAATGAGTTCCAAAGGACGAGGAGCACCAGGCTGTGTGCCAAAAGTAGCAACCAACAGTTATTGGAGGCTGGCAATAAGTGATATTGCCCATAAATGCAATGTAGTACTTGGTGGTTGTGGATAGAAAAATGAGGAAGCATTTGAAAGGCATCATAATACCATAAAAAACACCTTCGATTTTCCTACCTAAACTTTACAAATATTAATTAGCAAGCATTGAAAAAGCCAATGGGTCTGGTTTTATTGTATTAACACATGGAAATAGCCTTGCACAAATGCAGTCTGCCTCTGGTAGCACATTCAAGCCAGAGCCATTAGCTTTGACAATGCTTGTTTTACTATAACCTGATTCACATTTACCAAAATGGCTCCCTTCAGCACTTATTGTCAAACGTTTATAAATTATGCAAAGAAGGCAACAGACGATTGTCCTTGAATATCTCCTTTGTAGATGGTGTTTAAAACAACACAGAGCTAAAACGTTTATTTTACATTCCTTCTTCGGTGAGGCAAATGTTAAAGGTCAGTGTTTGTACATGTAATCTTATTTTTTTCTTGTAGTCCTACAAGATCATCAACTTCGCACCAACATTATTACAGATCATTGTTTCTGATCAGGTTGAATTCCCGGTCCGTCAAGCGGGTGAGTTATGTTTTAAATTAAACATTTGCCAAGTAAAATGCAAGGCCTAAACATTTATTAAATTCACATTTCAAGATAAGTCTAAATATTGGCATGGTACCGGCACGCAAATAATGCACAGGTACAAATAGAGGTTGGTGGGTAATGCTTTATTTCACATTGAAGCCCCCTAATATGAGTTTTTACTTATGCATAACCTCAGTCTACACTGATCAGTTTTTTTTGTCTGGTTCCACAGCTCAGCTGTCGCCAGACCGTCTGTGATTAACAGAAAAAGAGGTTTAAGAAGTGAGAAGGGCTTTAGCTCCGCCCACATTTTGATTACCTTGGGTACAGCATTTGATTGGATAGAAGTTGTGTTCTTCCAAAGACAAAGAGTGTTTGTAATGCACTTTTTGCCTTTTTGGAAAGCAAATGCTCAAGTCAGAGTGCTGATTTGGTACAACAAATGCTGTGGACCTGAGATTATTAAAGCACATGCAAAAGCCATATGCCTTTAAGGGTGGATTGTTATTGCACCATGATTAAGCCTGTAGGTAGTACTTTTGTTACATAGAATCTGAATGATTATCGTAGTAGCCAATGGTTTTGATTGTGGTTGCCCCTTTGACAAACCCTGGGGGGAGAAGACATGCCCTGTGATAATCCATGGTAGAACCTGTAAAGAGGGACTGACAAGGTTAGTTGCTTAGTTATCTGCCAGGTTTTAAAAAACCAAATTCCTTACAATACATAGGCACAGGACATTTAGATGAGCCCTATTCTGCCATTGCTCTGGTAGGGTCATTCACATTCTGCTTCTGCCTATGGCAGCAAATAGCATGAGGCAGTGGGTCAGTCTACTTCAGCCATTGGCTCTATTGCGCTTGATGTGATGGCATTTTGCTTGATCACATGCACATCCATCTGAAAATGAATTGCTTCTGGGCCAGTTAGTATTCCATTTTCTCTTTTTTTTGGGTCACCTTGCTCTTGTGCTTTTTTTTTAAAGAAGAGTGCATCTGGCTGACTTCTTGAGCACCTAAACTCACCAGCTTACCAGTGACCTAAGACACTTTAATTTATAAGCCAGAGTTATTGGAATTGCCAATTCCATGTTTAACAACTTTTAGCTTTTCTTGGTATATGTGGACCACTGCATCAGCTAAAAAGGTAAATATAGAATGGAATTCCTGGCAGCAGACCATTCTTCAATAAAGTCACCCAAATACTAGCAGACAGATAAATTATACTAAGTCCTACCCTCTCCTGCCTCACACTGACAGCCTGAGTAGTTTACATAGAAAGACCAACAACATTATTATTAAATTATCAAACGTAGGCGCTACAGTTATATATATTAGTTCAGTCCAACAGGTGTAAGGCCTGAAGTCTAGGCAGGACAGTCAGCTGTCGGCAGCCTCTCTCTATATATACTAGAACAGGGTGCCACACCAGCAGAAAGTCCTCTGTTTTTCACTATGTCTTGTCAGCAGTGGCTGCTGGTGATATTTGAAAATGGTGGGGAGTGAAAGTTTGTTATGAACTGGCTGCAGCGAGCAATGTAAGCAAGCATAAGTGACATGAGTGGTTAAGGTGTTGTGGATCTTCCCCCAGAGAAATGCTTAAAAAATGGAAAACAAAATCCTGCACTTCAGAACAAACAGAGGCATGGGGAAAGTACAAAGGCTTCACTCCTCCTTATCCTATCCCTCCTTAGTCGGACAAGTCATGCCAGGATTCCTGAGCTCTAGCATGAGTTATTGCTTGGTCCTGGCACTTTGAACCACTAGAGGGTACCTGTGCATTTATTCTTATTATGACCTAAAGTCTGATTACACTTGGAGAAAAAAAAAGGCATCAACACCTTTTTTCATTTGAGAATCCCTGATCCCACACGCCTTTAGGCTATCTCCGTCTTCCATGCCTTTTTCTGTGGCCTTTTTTCTGTCACTCGCCTTTTAACGTTTGTGTATATGTGCATGTGTATAGAGGAATTTGTCTCCACTGATAACATTGCAGAGCACCAGTGACATGGTGTGTGGGGGTGGAGGACTCTGCATCTGTGCTTCTCTGAGCTCCCTGACACAGAGTGAATTCTAAGGCCTGACCTGGGCATGTTGGACTGGTCATGGCAAGATACTGGTCAGCCTGACGTGCACAGTTCACTTAAGTTATACAGCTACCTCGTCCTGCCAATCACCCTGACTGGCCATGCACTACCCAATGACAGGAAAAAGTGTTGCGGCCTTGCGCTCTCATGAAGCTTTATAAATGGTGAATCCGGGTGGAAAGCATTTTTAAAAAAAATTGTAAATGGGAACTAACCTGCACCTGCTATGTAGAGGCTTGTGTTAGGGCCGTCAACACCACAGAGCCCCAAAGGATGAGCTACCACTGCTTGTTGGTCTCTCCATGGCCATCACCTCCCAGATCTTCCAGTACAACATGATAATAGTTAGCTTGGATGTCTGCCTTCTCAGTCTTGTAGTTAACATTTGACGGTTACCAGTAGTTGGAATACCAACTTACATTCCTTGACACCCACCTCTTCCTGGATCTCCTTTGAGAAACCTAGAATGGAAAACCCCTCCGTTTTCTTGATGGCTTCTGTCGGAACCCCTTTCAGAGGGCCATGGGGCAAGCATGATCTACTGGACCCAACCGCAGGGGTAGGGCACTTTTATGCCGGATGTCCTGGCCTATTATGGATCCTAAGCAACTGGGCAAAGTACCCCTTCAGCACTTGAATCTGAGTGGTAGCGCTGGTCGAGCAGTCTAACGCTTGTCGGGAGGGGGAGGTAGACCAGGAGGGTAGACGCAGGCTCAAAACTCCAAATGCGTTCAGAAGCAGCAATAAATGATTGTCCAGTCAAATACTAGCTGGTATGGAAAAAGGAGTATTTATATATGAACAGAAAATAAAATATGACATTCATAAACAATGCACACAGTTCACTGAAGTCAGGGCGCTAGTGTTTTATAGGCGGGTCCACTCCCCTCTCCTAGCGGTAATGGTTATTCCCCATTCACTGGTGGCAACTTTCAGGTTAAGCCCCACTAGTAGACCAAGTCACAGGAGTCCTACTCTCACTCTTTAGTAAAGTCAAAAGTGTTCCAGCGTCAAAATGCTATCTGCCAGGCAAGTTCCTGGGGCCGCCTGGCCCTTCAATCAGTCTTACATGCACCAGCAGGATCTGAGCGACTGGAGTCTCTGACCGCACCTCCTTTGCAGACCCTGAACCTGAAACCCGGCTGCCTCCAGTAAGTCTTTCACACATGCAGGCCGGGTGGGCTGCGGTTGGGTGTCCACGAGTTCCTCACACACGGTCCTGTAGCGGACACTGGTTCTCGATGCTTCTCGGATACTGGTAAGTTTATTGAGTTCCTCCCCACGGGTAGAAGGGGTGCAATGATCCTGGTGCTGATCCTCCGTCACGGTTTGAGGTCTGGTCACCACGACTGCCTCCTTTCTCTGCTGACGGCCACGACCAGACCATCCTGCTTGTCATCTCCCGGTGGCCCCCTACCCCCAGCATATGGGTCACAGTTCCTCCTCTGTGCGTGGGCTACAGCCCTATCAGCACAGCAGGAATTTTACGTCTGCCCCTCCTGGCGTACAGGGTCGCCAACTTGGTCCCGCACATGGGCAACAGCCCGATGGGCACTGCAACCCGATCAGCACGGCAGCAATCTTCACGACATACGGGGTCGCTGACTTGATAACTGCACAGGGCAACAACCCAATCAGTGCAGCAAAGGTCATGGTTCATTTCAAGGTGGCCCTCTGCCATATGGGGTCTGCTGTCTTTTACCTTTAGACGGGCAACAACCTGATCGGTGCAGTAGTGGTCTCTCACACATTGCTATAGAGATCCAGTCACCAGAATCCCCCCACTGGACCTCACAACCTCCAGCGCTCTCTTCTCCCTCACAGGGCACACTGGTCTTGGCAAGCAGGCATGCACTGTTGCTACAGGCTCCAATGGCAGGTGGTCTTGGATTCTCTGGTTGATGTCCCCTCACCCGGTTGGGAGACTAGCAGGCCTTGTGCCCCAGTTCTGATCACAGGTAGAAGTCTTGCAGCGCTTTCCCTGCTCGCACAGCCCGACTGGCTGTCTGACAGTTGACAATTTCAGGGGGGTCTCGAGTTCCACTTTCAACTGTCCATCTCCAGACACCAAATGTGATTTAGAGTCTTACAAGTTTATGTTGGGGGTCTGCTCCCTTTTGAAGTGCCCTGTCCTCTGCCCTGCCCTGCCCTTCCTTCAGAAATTAGTCTATCACAGCAGAAGCAACTGCAAATATGAAAGCCTCACAACATAGGCCATGGAAGTGACTAGAGGTTCACACCTGGATGTCAGCCACAGTGATATGTATATGAAAAGGGCACTCCTAGGCCTCCCTACCCTCTATGATTCTCTTATCAATCCAATCTCCTTCCTGATATATGACCAGTTCCCTTCCTAGTGTACTTTCTCTAAATCAAAGAGTTCCCTTTGAAATGTACTGAAGAGCCTGTCTCTCTCTTCCTCTAGTGTGTCCCACCCAGTTTATAGGAATGCAACAATCCACAAATCTGTCTGAAGTGATTCCTATACCTCCTCTCCTCATGTTCCTGTAGTCAATGCTGGGGTCTTTCATGTATTGTGCCCTTAACAGGCACACAATACCTAGCTCATGCCTATAATATGCACACATTGCACAGCACTGAATTATCCCGGCATTGTACCATGCAGAGGCACTCATGCATCCAGCACATGTGTACCACACAAGCACTGTGCAGCACTCCCCCACCAAACCAATGTAGGCCAAAGGTGAGTTAAGCACAGTTGCAGAACTTTAAATGAGTGAGCCTGTAGACCTCACCCCAATGACACAGGTAAAAAGGACTTGTTCACTCCTACTGATCACTAAACTGTATGCTTCCGCCACCGCTTTTGTGCTGCTTAACTTCTGATAAAGATAGTAGTCTTTCACCGCAATGAGGGTAGCGCTTTGGTGCACCTCCCAGTCCAAAAAAGACCACAATCCATGAGACAGGCCTATGTCATTGCATACATGATCCGTGTTGGCCCATTAGAACAAACATCAGCATTAGGGATCCAGACATCATTGCAGTGGGGGCAGGGGTGCATGTCCGTCACCATGAGGGACTTTTCCATCCCAGCCGCTTCTAACACCTCTTTCCAATATTTCTTCAGCTTAGGGCAAGACCACCAAATATCTATGGTATGGGCTTATCTGTCCCTCTACATTTTCTCCAGCTGCCGTTTGAATAACCCAGAAACATGTTTCGTCTTTAAGAGGCTAGATATCACAATGACATCATTTTAAAGAATAATTCTGTGTGCATAGTGGCCTGTATGTTTTGTGATGTCCTTCATATTTTTCCAACAGGACGATGACATTGTTTTATCTAGTGAGGCTATATAATTCCACATCTCTCTCAGTGGTCCACTATCAATTTACAGAGCCTGGAATCAACCCAAATGTGTAATTATCATTATTTCAAAAGGTGTCATCTATCTCATGTCTGCCTTGATCATCCCACTCATCTTCTTACAGTCCTATGTTCTATTCTGACACCTCGAATAAAAACCCACTATGGAGCAGCAGTCACCCACTCTCAAGCTCTTAAAAGCCACTCTTGTCAGTAGCCGGGGAAAATTTTGGATGAAAATGAACCAGCATTGGAGGAGAGGGAAAGATCATAAGAAGTCTTGTTGTCTCCATGGAGTTCCACACATCTAACAGCGTGTTGGTAATTTGACTGTAATTCATGTTTTAGGTTTTTTATCATGCAGGGGGCTAGACAACATCACACATCAATCTTCCTATAAGTGCTGAGACCATTCCCTTGAAACAAAACATTTTCCTGCTTTATAGCAATCCCTGATCTATTAGAGTCCTCTGCCACACTTATGTCTCAGCATCTTCGGTATACTAGCAGATATTTGGGGGGAGGAGGGAGTGCCTTGCTCTACTAGATAAATAATATTATGTCTATCTAAAGGGCCAAGAAGAGAGCCTGAAATACATACAGTAGAGTGGAGGATTATGCTCCGTGTGGCAGCAAATATGTGTTCCATCCACAAGTTCTATTGGTGTACCATTTATGCAAATTCCCCTTTTTGTCTCAGCACACGGTCCGGTATATTGAGAATTTACAGTTTACTACTCTATGGAGTCAGATGGATCCCAAGTATTTCACTCATGTGACATCTGCTTGAAAGAGTAATCAAGTGTCCAAGTAGTTTGTCTCCTCAACCATTTGTTTTACAAGTAGGAGAACAGATTTGTCCATTTGAGTCCAGCACTTCAGATATCCTTCTTGAATCTAGAGCTCCATTTCCACTTCGATATCTGCCTAGGTAATTGTTTTCTAGCAGCAGCCCCTTGCGGTTTCTTATTTTCTCTGAGGGAACTGGGGAAGCTTATCACTTCGCTCTAATCCACAGGAACGTCTAGGGCTTTCAGCCCCTCCTGCACCATTGTTACATAGAAGTGATTTTAATTTTGCAGTCCTCATGGGAATGTCCTATAGAATCCCATTTTAAGCACCTCCCTCAGTAGCTAGGTGGAGCACTATCCCTCCATTAGATTACCTGGGGCTAGATCTTTTAGCAGGAGATGGCAGTTCTCACAGAACATGAGCAGGTCGAACAACTGAGCCTCTCGTGAGAAGTTCCTTCTGCTGGTAGGATGGCAATCTGACAATCATGTCTCTTGGGGGCATCTCCTTATCCCTCAGCTTCCTACTTCTCATTTTGTGTATTTACTTTGTCTATCCGGACTCTTGTGTCTGAACCTTTTAAATCCTAAGTATAAGGCTTTAACAGAGAATACTACGAGTCTTTCTCACTCATTTCTGTCGCAATACCCATCTCTGGGAGTTTCTCCTCCCCTCTCAGGTTCTGTTACCAATTTGGTCCACATCCTTCCTTAGAGTAGTGAGGGCATATTTCTTTCATTCATTTCCATTTTCAAGTGAGATTTCCATTCCTCTTTTAACTCCTAGAGGCAGGATTGGGAATCTTTCATTATAGAAACCATTTTTAGAGCGAGTGATGGTAATGCGTGGGCGTCATTGTCCGTTGAGGAGGGCCAGCTTCTTCATATCCATCTGACTTTTAGGGCCAGTTCTTTGCTTCATTCAGGTCCTTCATGAGCATCCACTTGCGCTATGCAGTGTAGTTAGATACATTTCTGCAGGGCAGGAACCAGTCATCCTTATTGGTGTAATACTACATGGGGTATAACTAGCTGAGCAGAGACCTTCTCATTGTGTGTTGTGGTATCCACCTCAGTGCCTCAATGTCTCACTTCAGGCTCCAAGCTGAGAAATCTAGGAGATCTCCAAACCAGTAGTGTGGGCCTTGCATCCGTAGAAGTAGTCTGAAAATGTCCCACACACGTTTGCAGCACCATCTAGTAGTCCCAGAAGCATATCAGTTGACCTTGGAAGACATCGAAGAATTACAGCAACCCCAATTAGTGTGCAGTGAGTCTGACTGTATCTAATCCAGTTTTCAGAATAGAGGGGTTCATGCAATGCAGTTCCCAGGTTACGTTTCCCTATATTCAATCTGGCAATCCTAATGTCATCCCTCAAGGGATCCGGGTTCAAGGTGTTTGCATCTGATAATTGTAACCAAAAATGTTCTTTCAAGTAGCTTGCAGTGCTACAGTTTCAAGTAAGCATTACATATTTCATTTAGTGGGGACGCTGTCATCGTTGGGGCTGTTTTTCTTTGCTGCTGCACACTCCACACTGGTGGGACTCCAGGTCCCAGGGTGCACTGAAGGCCTGCAATTTGCTGCAGCTGTTTGGGTAAAGGCGTGGCCACCTTGCGCTTATAGCGCTGCCTCGTCTCCCGCAGCGCAGGACGATGTCATCGTTGGGGCTGTTTTTCTTTGCTGCTGCACACTCCACCATAGTGGGACTCCAGGTCCCAGGGTGCACCGAAGGCCCGCAATTTGCCGCAGCTGTTCGGGAAGAGGCGTGGCCACCTTGCGCTCAGCGCAGGCTATAGCAGCAGCAGGACACGTTCCGCCTTTCATCTCCCGGTTATCAAGTGCCCTGGATTCTCCTAATATAAATACTCTGCACTGAACGATGCCTTACAGAGGCCAGCTGCTCCTCTTGAATTGATTCTGCACAACTGTCTCCCACGCTCAAATACAGAGGAGCGCAGCGTTTCACAGGCGCTTGCCACCCCGGATGCTACATTAACAGCATTCAAGCCCAATTCAGCTTGCTCACCTATATATGTCCTGAAGATGAACTCAAATAATTGAGTTCGAAACGCCGTCGACCCCCTACAACATGAACTCCTTTTACTCTGTAAAAATCTTCTAAAGGAGTTCATACTATTGTTGTCAATGCGATGTCTTTATTTTAATATCACCCTCACTTTTCACGTCACGCTTATTGTCACTTATTGTGTGAGCACCTGAATACTACTATTGTTTTGGAATAAACATCTGTCATATACTGACCTACATGTCCCTCTTTATATTACTTACCGCTCCCTTTAAGAATTAATTTCCTACTCTCAATCATAGTGCCCCCTACAGGGTCACTTCTGAATGGACCTTTAGGCCACACCAGAACCATTGTTTCCCAAAACAGCTTACCACCCCAGGTTCACATATTGGGGTACCCTTGTTCTCCTTGTTACACCTTGCGCTTAAAGCGCTGCCCTGTTCCCCGCAGCGCGGGGCGCGCTCAGGCTAAGCCTGGGCCAAGGGCGGGCCTGTCCGCACCCGTCTGAGACAGGAAGAGGGAGGGCAGGCCACCCCCCCTTGGTCCTTCTTAATCCTATTGACTGCGCCCTCCAAGTTCACAAGTATGTGACCACCTTGAATTTGGGACTTATGTAAGGCTATTGGTAACTTCTATTATTGACCACTTCAAGAGTGAGGGAAATCGGGATCTTGTTTTAAAAACCTTTTTCTGATATGTGCCTTTATTTTGTAGTTAAAATCGGCGTTCAAGCGTTGCCTGAACTGTTGATCCAATTCCTCGTCGGGTTAGTAGCTCCTAATGTTTCATGGGAACGTGTTTGCTTAGGCTATATACCACACGAGTTACATAAGAAACATAAGACTCTCTTGCCGATTCTGTTCCAAGTCTAACAATAATAAAGGCAGAGAATACACTACAACACTCCCTGAAAATGGGGAAGAGAAAGGCTACGGAGACTGTTGCGGGTAGGAGTAAAGTACCCAAGACAATATTTCATTCAGTGCAATATTTTTCCCCACGTTGCCATAAGGATTATTTCACCAGCGGGAATCAGCTATGTCTTCCTGACAAATATCTGCAAGGTAAGTATAGTAGAGCTAACAATCTTTAGCAAGGTATTTTGTTTATTCTGTTACTGTACTGCCAACATTTTAGAACAGGAAAGCAAGAGATTTTGAAATTTAAAAAAAGTCGGGAAATAGATTTTCCCAATTGACTTCTATTGAAGCAGAGGCAGTTTCAAGCTGGAGACCGACAGACAAAATAAAGAAATCTTTTGCTTCAGAAATTGATAGTCTCCCGCCTGAATCGAGTCTATTGGCATGTACTGCTCTTAGTTAAGTTACCAAAGAGAGTTGTGGATCAGATTATCAACTACAGAAATGTCATGTTACAAGAATATGGTAGCAAAAATATTGACCAAAATATCATGGAGGGAAGTATAATTTGGGAAGTATAGATTTACTGTTCTTCAGTTCACATCTAGGTAACTTGAACCCATATATATATATATACATAGATGTAGCTTTAACTATAGTGAGCATATACAGAAATATGCTGTTAGACTATTGTAGCAAAGATATTGACAACTCAATTATCCCAGAAGTGTATATAGATAAGTATAAGTTTACTATACTTTGGTATCTATGTACCTTGAAGATACACATATCCTCAAGGTAGATCGATGTGTATAGATTTACTATTCTTAACTTCACATGTATGTACCTTGAAGATCTGTGTATCGACCCTGGCTGGTTTCGATAATGAACAGTTAGCAGAAGTTCCAGTATTAGATTACATTCTCATTATCTTTGAATGTCTGAAGGAAATACCATGGTCCAAAGTCTTTTTCTCGCCCTAGATCTCCCTCTTCAGTAAACCTTTGGAGGAGGAGAGGAGGTAAGGATGCAGTAGAAGGGGTGCCTGGTCAAGCCTCCCTGTTTCGCTTTTAATGCTTTTTCTTTCCCTTGAGGTCCTCCAGCTTCCCTCTAAGGCGTATGTCTTCACTGTCTGAGAGCATTTCACTGGACAGATTTTCACAAAACTCCCACTTCTTAGTGGAATGAGATGAAGGAAGGCAAAGTACACAGACCGAGTGTGGATCATTTGTCGCCTTTTTTCTCACACATGAGATGCACTCTCGAAACAGTGAAGGCATATTTCCTCCAGAAGTATGAAAAATTCTACCTGAAAGCTGGAAAAATTTAGGTTGAAAATGTTCACACATTTTTAAGATGTCGAGTAAAGTCGTAAAATTCTCTCAAAATTAGGTAATAAAAAACTCTAGCAGTATTTAGAGATCTTCTCTCCTGAGCTGAAAATAAGAACTGACTCTGAGGCAAGTGTCAGTCGAAGGCATGCTGGGTTTGAGAAGCTGCTGGCTCCTTAAAGAAAGTGTACAGTTCTCAGTCTACTTTCAAGTACTGCATATTTTGCTGCATTTCCCTTAATTTTTATCAGGTTTTTGGCGATTCTTCAGAGCCACAACATGAGGAGGTTATGCTCCAGTGTTGCTTTATGTAATATCTTTCACTTAATTGAACTTCAAACACAGATAGGCCATTGTGTGGATATCTGCATTTCATATTGGCAGAATGCACACTTACAGGTTTTCAGTTATGAGTAGTTAAAATTTTCTTGGATCGCCCAACGCAGGCAGCCATTATTCTAACATTTGTGACTATCAAGGAGGACTATCCAATGCAGAACTTGGACTAAAAGTAAGTACATTTTCCATTTCAACCATTTGTAGAAACTTAAATATAAAGGGGTTATGATAAAGTGCTGAAGTAGCTAACTGTGGTTGATACCTTTAAATCTATATCTACCTAGATTATCGTTTGTCTAGTGGCTCAATTTGTTCCCCGCCACAGCCTCTGGATTGTGGGTCTATTTGTAAAGCATGGTGTCCTGATAATGGTCCATTGCATTTCATTCTACAAGCATATGTATGTAATATAGAGTGTTCACTGAAAATATCAAAAGGTTAAAGTTACGTTATAGTTAGTTGAAAAAATACATAAACTAATATTTAATAGTTCACTGAAATTCACCAGGGATAGTTTACTGAACTAACTATGATTTGCACCACCACCATGCACTGCTTATAACCTAACACATTACATCACTCATGACGTGTTAAATGACATAATTGATCCTAAAACTGATGATATTATCAGGCTACTGCTCTCAGATAGCTCTATACACTGCTTGATCATTTAAAAAAAAAAAAAAAAAAAAAAAAATTTGCTGGTAAATGGCCCTTGAGCATATATAGCATAGATTGACTTTATGTACATATACAAAACAGAAACAGTGTAGTCCTGGAAGCAAGTCTGACTCAGTATGGTAGGAGTAAAGTGGTGCCCACTTTAGCTACCAGTGAAGTTTTAAGTTCATGCAGTACTACGTTTAAAGAAGGTTGTGTTTGAGTGCAACTAGTGTGATTGGTCGACCTGTTTCAAATTGGTTGTGGGTTAATTCAAAGGCCTGTTACCAAAACGTGTGAAAAACGAAAGCTTCTGCATCGTAGGATCCTCACTGATGAGATAGTAAGTATCTGATGCTCTGTCTCTGCTCTTCCCTTAGGCTATCACCTCGCAGAGCAGTGCCCTGCTGAGCTCCATTCTGCAAATGTAACAGCTTGCTTTTGTCTCAACATTGATATGGGTTGACACCTGATCGAGCGTCTACCAATTAGAAATGTTGACTATCTGACGAGTAGCTCCTAAACATCTGACTATAGCCATCTTCCATGTTACTGCTATAGGTGTACTTGCCAACAGGTTGGTGAATGAGTGTTCATGCCACTCCCTGGACTGAAAGAGCTGCTGTTAGCATTTCCTTCTCTCACTCGTATGCCGTGACTCTGATCTAGATAGTACTGAATGAGCGTCTATGTATCATAGCCGTTTCCTGCTAAGGCTGTCTAATGAATCACATGGATTAGCCAAGGGTGGTGCTACTTGTCTATGTGGCATAATATTCTGTTTTACTTACTAGTCACTTTTTCATACAATGAGAGATGGATTGTTTTTCTTTTTTTAAATCGGCGTGTACTTGTTGTCACAGGATATGTTTCATGTGTTCACAACCCCAGTGCTGATGGAAAAAGGTGCAAATATTTTCAGTACAAGTTTTTATGAAGACCCATTATTATTTTTGTTATTGAACCTAATCCTTTGCAGTTTAAGTAGAATAGGTAACTTGTTTAGCACTTTTCTTCATGACTCACTGCAGCATCCCCTATGGTAAGAAGTTGGCCCTGCTTTGGATGTATGCCTATAGAGAACTTTTTCTTATTCACCCAGTCTCTGAAACTGGGGTACATCACATTTGAGCAACATGCTGCATTCAGTCTTGTGGAGCAAAAGCTTCTAAAACTGATCAAGCTTGGGCGTTTTGTGGTATAAGGACAATGTAAAATATCTTTAATCTTCTGTTTCTGAATTTAAACTGGAGTGGAAATGGCAAGAGTAGACCTTTTTGAAGGCTGTTCCTTTTGATATTTGTGGGGACATGTGTTTGTCTCGTAGACTCACCACTATAACTGAGAGCACTACAGACCATTTTTGTTACTGTTAATTGGCATTTGTGCACTTAGTCTCCGTTTGCAGTTTGGTGTTATTTCAAGATTATTCTTTTGTGTTTCTGGAGTTGAATTCAAATTTATTGTAACAGTGCTCAAATATAACTAGTTATTTGTACTCGGTGGATTGTGACAGCAATCATGCCTTTTTGTCTGGCAACCAGTACGCATGGTTCATTGGTGTACCTTTTTAAGTGCTTCTCTGTAATGATCTGACACTTTTTTCAGTACTATGGGTTTGTTGGTGAACTCTGGAATTATGTACTGCTTGCTTTGATGCACATAATCTTTAGATCACCCCTCCATTCCTCTTCCCCAATGATGTTCATTTATTCCATTGTTAGATTCCATTTTCCAGTTCACCCAGGAAATATTTAACTCGACATTCTGACCCTGCAACCACAGAATGGTTGCAGGGTCCAGTTGTTTCATTTCTTTTTTGTTTGTTCTTACCTGAGAGATTAGGAAGGCTTATCTTCATTCCTATTTATAGATGTATTTAATCAACAATTTCTATGTCATCCTACTGTCAGATGTGTATCCGATACACACTCCATACCAAGCTTAGCAGATTCCTCGGCCCATTCCGGTCCCAGACTCTGAAACAACATTTCATATTCCAGCTCAAGATACAGCCAAACCGTAATAACATCCCAAGCCTGTTATAACATTTTACCTAATCAATATCAGTTTACCAAAACATATCCTTTGGATATACAAGAAACAGAAAACAATATACTTCAGCTCTCTGAGATTTGATTCAAGCTCCATCCACCCACCTCTTTTGATGAGCTAAAACTGAAACAGAATTATAAGTGAGAACAGAAATCCTGAGGGAGGGTATGGGGTGAACTAATACACATTGTGTCTCCGCTCTGCTTAGAAATTCAAATTGTGCACTTTTTCAAAGGTGCAGTCACACTGTTTTATCAACCCGAGCCCTGCCTTAACCAGAAGTCATCTTTTGACGTCCAGGCCTTACACTGTTGCCTATAAAGTATTTAACTTGTATAAAACATGAAAGCACAAGATTTAAAACAAGCATTGGCATAGCCAATAGGTCTCGCCTTTGGGGCCTTATAAGTGTTTAGCCAGAGCTATTGACTTTGCCAATGTCTTCAAGCTGTGCTGTAGAGAAGTGTGGCTGCTGTGCGGCTTGCTGAAAAGTTATAATAAAAAAGTGTCAGAAGCATTTTTGTTACTTTATATATGACCAAGAAGGCATTATGTAAAACTGAACGACCATATTAAAAAAAGTATTTACAATAAAAAATTTCCTCAGTTTTCTTTTGTTCTTGCAATGCTGGCAATGGTTGTTTGTTAAAGCTTTATTTTTTGAGGGGGCATAAACAATCGGAGGGTGAAGGTTGGGAACTAGTACCTGCATTATAACACTAGCAGCGGCCAGACGCTAGGGGAGAATCAACAGATGCCAGATTCCGAGAGCAGGCTGAGGTGGTGCTGAGTGATGCTGAGGTGGTAGTGGTGGTGGTGGTGACTGTTGCGGAGACGATGCTGAGGTGATGCTGAATGATACTCAGGTGTTGCTGAGTGATACTGCTGTGGTGCTGAGTGATGCTGTGGTGGTGCTGAGTGATATTGTCTTGGCGCTGAGTGATGCTGTGGCGGCGCTGAGTGATGCTGTGGCGGCGCTGAGTGATGCTGTGACGGCGCTGAGTGATGCTGTGACGGCGCTGAGTGATGCTGTGGCGGCGCTGAGTGATGCTGTGTCGGCGCTGAGTGATGCTGTGGCGGCGCTGAGTGATGCTGTGGCGGCGCTGAGTGATGCTGTGGCGGCGCTGAGTGATGCTGTGGCGGTGCTGAGAGATGCTGTGGCGGCCCTGAGCGATGCTGTGGCGGCCCTGAGCGATGCTGTGGCGGCGCTGAGCGATGCAGTGGCGGCGCTGAGCGATGCAGTGGCGGCGCTGAGCGATGCAGTGGCGGCGCTGAGCGATGCAGTGGCGGCGCTGAGCGATGCAGTGGCGGCGCTGAGCGATGCAGTGGCGGTGCTGAGCGATGCAGTGGCGGTGCTGAGCGATGCAGTGGCGGTGCTGAGCGATGCAGTGGCGGCGCTGAGCGATGCTGTGGTGGCGCTGAGCGATGCTGTGGTGGCGCTGAGCGATGCTGTGGTGGCGCTGAGCGATGCTGTGGTGGCGCTGAGCGATGCTGTGGTGGCGCTGAGCGATGCTGTGGTGGCGCTGAGCGATGCTGTGGTGGTGCTGAGCGATGCTGTGGTGGTGCTGAGTCATCCTGTGGTGGTGCTGAGTGATGCAGTGTTGGCCCTGAGTGATGATGTGGTGTCGCTGAGTAAAGCTATGGTGGTGCGGAGTGATGCTGTGGTGGCGCGGAGTGATGTTGTGGTGGCGCTAAGTGATGCTGTGGTTGTGCTGAGTGATGCTGTGGTTGTGCTGAGTGATGCTGTGGTTGCACTGAGTGATGCTGTGACGGCGTTGAGTGATGCTGTGACGGCGTTGAGTGATGCTGTGACGGCGTTGGGTGATGCTGTGACGGCGTTGGGTGATGCTGTGATGGCGTTGAGAGATGTTTTGGTGCTGAGTGATGCTGTGCTGGCTCTGATTGATGCTGTGCTGGCTCTGATTGATGCTGTGGTTGCGCTGAGTGATGCTGTGGTGTTGCCGAGTGAGAGATAGAGTGAAGATATAATGCCCAATTAGAGAGGGTGGTGAGAGAGAAAGAGAGAGAAAGGGTGTACATAGAATAAAGAGTGAAGCGGGATAGAGAGAGAGAAAGAAGGGGAGAGAGAGTGAATGAAGGAGTTTGAAAGAGAAACAGATAAAGGGGTGAGAGAGAATGAAAGGCTAAAAAAGATAGAGAGGGGAGAGTTAATTAAGTAGAGAGAGAATTAGAGAGGGGAGAGAGAGAGAAGGAGAGAGACAATAAGAGTGGGGGTGTGGAGTTTAAATAGAGTGAAGAAGTGACGCGGAAAAAGTAGCCTTAAATATAGCTTTGTGCTTTGCGCGAATAAATATAAAAAAAAAAACAGTGAGAGACAAAAATACTGGTAATTAGGCTGTGACTCCCAATATAAAACAAATAGCGATATAAGGTGAAATCAACCCACCGAAGCAATATTTCTAACTAGACAAAAAAAAGCTTGAATTTCAATGCTAATCGCTGTTGTTTTTCATGTGACTGTAGTCCAGGGCCCTCAGTTGGTAATGTGAGCTGCTGCTGCGATTGAAACATCAGAGTCCAGAGAGTTAATGAGCCATGACGAGGAAATGAGGAAGAGATAGGAAACCCAGATGCCAGCTGCGCGTGCACGCCATCGTGAACTCAAGCTGGTCGCCAGCCGAAAGCCAGTGTTTGCACTTCCAAAACCCGCTTACTAAAACTCTCGGCCAGACCAGCGCAAGCGCTGGTGCAGGCCGAGACCTAAAAAAGGGGTGTGTGACCCCACTCATACATTCTTTAAAAAATATATATTATTTAGCTGATCACAAGGGCATACTTTGTCACACACGGTATCACTAGTACACAGGTAAAGTACAATCAGTAATGTAAACAGTATTTTCCGGTGTCGAAATTAAGACAATCCTCCAGGCCTCCCCATATTCCACTTAAGCAACCTCTCAATCAACTTCATAATGTTGTGCAGCACTATTCCGGGATTGTGAGTGGTAGTTCACTTCTGCAGTCTGGGTCCCCAATCTATACCATTGTAGGCACTCCAGCCTCCCCCTATCGTTACTTGTTCGGGCCGCTCTTCTATTCTAAACCTGTGATTTGTTCATATTGTTGAATCTTTGGCTTTAATGCTGCAGTCCCATGCATGGTTAAACCATTCATTAATCGCCCTCTCCACTCTAACCTCATCTACCAGGCTAACCCTGACACCAAACTAGGTTCGACTTCTGTCCTAGCCAGACATTTAAGTAATTTATGTCAAGACCAATTCAACAAATGTTACTAATGACCCAACATAAAGCTTTCAGTCCCATCCAATCCAAAGATTCTACTAGATAGACTGCTCTACAAAACAACCAATACAGTGTACAAGGTAGAAGCCCATCTGTTAAGGAAAAATTAACCTAGGAACATATCTTTGTCAAAAAATTAAAGCCATATATCTGTCCTGGAAGCCACCGTTTAGATGATGGAGTAAATTGTATTACATAGATTGGAGGAGTGGCCGAATATGAATAATATCCTATAAGATAACCAATATGGTTTTAAAAAAAGGGGAGGTCACCATGGGACCAATGTTTGAATTTGAGCTTATTAATGGAAAAATATGCAGCTGTGAAAAAGGGCTCAATTTTTCCCTCTTTCATGAACCTATTAGCAGCTTTTGACTGCGTCTTCCATTCGAAACTGTGGTCCGTTATGGAGGAGGTAGGAGTAGAAAATAGCATGTGTCCGATTTGGCAGGAATGGCGAAATGTGCAGATTCTTATAAAATCCGAGGGGGTGTTAGACAGGGGTGCTTCTTAGCCCCTTTTCTGTTTTCTCTGTACACAAATAGAGTGGAGACACTTCTAAAATCTAGAGCTATGAATACTGCCTGTATTGGATCACGCCCTCTTCCTATTCAATTATATGTTGGCGACGCAGTGCTAATCGGTTGCAAGGGCTTATCGACGATTATATACTTTTCATGCAGGATCTGAAAGTCAATGAGTCCAAAACCTATACTCTGACTTGTGGGGTGAGGCCAAGGAAAAGACCTGCCCATTTTATTAATAGCATTATAGTAAGTGAGGCACTCTCATTTTCTTATATGGCTGTCATGTATATGGCTGTCATGCTCAACAGCTACTTCTCATGGAAGGCTATGCTGTTAAACAGGATATCTATGTTTGAGAAGTCTATTAATGGCTTGTCTAGCTTCACAAAAAGACTGGGAGCCAAACCGGTGCGGGAGTTACTAACAATATACGCCAGTAAATGTGTGGTGATTGCAACTTATGGTGCAGGTATGTGGGGCATGGTGAATGTGCAAGGCATCCAACGGGTAGAAAACGCTATTCTGAAAATTTTATTGGCGGTCCCTGTAAGTTGCTCGAACTGCATTTGCCACGATTAACTGGGAGCCCCTTATATCATTGATAAAATTAAGTCGCCCCCTCTTTTACTCTGGCATTCCATCTGGCGACAGGAGGAAATTGTATTAAATAAACTCCTGCTAAAGGACTGCCTGAATCTACATTATGCTAGATCCCATGGTTAGCATATGTTAAGTCTTACTGTGTGGAGATTGGACTCCCGGATCTTTATATGGTTCCAGAATCATGTTTAAACCTAGATAAGGTTACCTTAAAACAACTCTGCCTGGAAAAGGCCCAGAGCAAAAGATGGGAGGTGGAATCTACAGTATCTGCCTATAAATCGGTGTCCATCCATGAGGGTTTGCAATCCTACTTGTCCCTAATCCAGAATGTACAGCAATGTTTAGTTTTAACCAGATTTCGTTTACATTCTTTACCTATATTGGTATCCTGATAACTGTCAGTTGCTGGTGGGCTTAAGTCCCTGCCCCTGGGATTGTGTCTCTCCCCCCAATCGAATTTGCACATCATATTTTTTGTGTTTTTTTAATGTCATACCGAGAAGAAAATTTGTATTGCCCCCTTTTTAAACTTTTTTAATTTAGACAGTGCAGAGCCGGCTTTACTGTTTCCACAACAACTTCACTGTCCCCAGGTTTGCTGTGCAATGGCCTCTTTTATTTGGCAGATTTAAAAAATTTGGAAATGTGCTAGATTATTATGATGACTCAAGAAGGGTACGCTTTTTAACTATTTTTATGGATATTTGCTTTTAGGCACCAAGGGTTTGCTCAAATAATTGTGTTTACTGTGTAGGCGTTATTCGTATGTGTTGTATTTAAAAGCTCTTATCTATGAGGTATGAAGTCTGTATTTTTATCAACTCTGTTCTTTTATGTTACTGAACAGTAGCGAATAAAGATTTTTTAACTGAACTGAACCTACGAACATATCTTTGTCAACTGAACTGGCTAAAATGAAAAGCAAGAGTTCTAGCCTGGAAAGGAAATGATGCACCTCACTTAAACAATAAACACACACCTCACATAGCCATCTATGAGGCAACCAAACAAAGCATATCTTCCCAAAAAATAATGAACCCTTAAGTGTTAAAAAAACTTACCTTGTACATAGCAACAATGTGAAGACCTGTTGAACTTTGGCATGAAGATCTGAACCATCATAGAACCCATCACAAACGTGCAATAATGCCACCTTTTCAGCCCCTTTGCTCTAGTTCTTACTCACCTCCTTCAAACTCCTGAACCTTTTTCAAATGTAATTACGATTTCTGTTCTTAGTCCCACGGTCCCTGATCGATTAAAACGGTCCCTGATCGATTTAAAATTCACAATCATCAACCCTTAGTTAATAAACCCCTTTGGTAGTATTCTGTTACAGAGGCTTAAAAAATGGGCAGGGATTTTTAGGCTGATCTGACTAGATTTGATCATTCCATACCTTAGGTGAACAAATTTATATTAAATGTTCTGCTTCATGCTCCCCAAAGTGAAGTGAAGAGTACCACAATGTTGTTATTTCTCCTCTCTTCACAATCTACCTGATCCCTATTACTGAACTTCATTATCTTCAACAAGACCAGTTGCAAATGTATGCTGGTGATACCCAGAGCCATCTCAGTCTGTAGAACAGCACATCGCAGAGTGCCTAGATGAAATTACCTAGTGGATGAAGGAGAGTTCCATCTGACCCACTAATTTGGCCACTCCGTGTTACCCTGTACAATAGGTCTCACAAACCTGGGGTTCAGTTCAGATGTTGACTGCAGTTGTATCTCTCAAATCAATGCAGTTGTCAAGGAAACTGTCTCCCTTTCTGAAAATCATCCTATACCCTCAAACTAATCACGGAAAAGAGCTAACTGTAGCGTGTGATGATTCATCTGCACTATTGCAACACTGCCTCTATCATTGTTTTGGATTAAAAAAAGGTAAAGCTAGACAACTGAATTTACCTAAACTTACTGAGACATGACCATGTGAGGTCAGCTGTTTGACATACTCCACTGGACAGCATAAAATTCTGACCGCTCTGCATCTTGTACAAAGCATGCTGGGCAATGGCCTTACCTCCCTTCAAAAATTGTCTTGTAACTTTGTACCTGCCAGGCATCGGCTTCTTATCAATTGTTTCAACATTACTACTTCAAGAAAATAAAATGGGATGGAAGATCCGTAAGATTCCAAGGACTGACTCTTCAGAACACCCTTGGCTCCAAGCTGAATGTAACTGAGTGTAATTCAAGAAACTCCTGAAAAGCAATCCTTTATAGGTGGCATTAAGTAGAACCAGCCACACCTATGTGAGGGATTGAGGAATGCTGGATTTAATATCCACCCTTAAAAACGAAGAAATATTTTAACCTCCAGCAACACCATTCTCAGAGAGGTATGGCCTCTTTCTTTGTTAAAAATGGCTCTTGATTTTTACCAGAAAGCTTCCTTTTTGTGTGGTAGCTTGTGCTGTCATATATCAGTTTCAAATTGAATTCATTGCACCCTACCAGGGAGAGCTTTTCTATAAGTCCCTTGTTGTTTTGCAGATATTTGTTTTCTTAAACATCCTTTACAGTGTTGTTTATGGGGTTTCCCTTTTTGAGGTACATATGGTTCTCTTGATACTTGTTTCACACTTGTAACATTCAAGAAGATTTTATAAAATTATATTTTAAACTCTCAGTTCGCATAACATTCCTGGTATGCAGAGGATGGCTGCATTTACAGAGTGATTGATTAACAGTTGGTTAAATTATCATAAGCCTGGAACTTTAGAGCCCAAGTGATTTAATAACTCTGTAACCAATGTTATAGGGAAAAGAGAAACATTAAACAAGGGTGCTATTTTACAGAAGACAGGCATACTCATTTAATTCTTAATTTGGCTGGCCGACCCTAAGGTGTAGGGAGGGAAAAGGAGTTCCATTCAAAAAGCAGTATGGAGCTCTGTAAGCATGTTGGGTACGCAATCTTTGGTCATACGTTTGTGGTTTCCCAAATGTCAACCAAGGCGTTACTTTGTGAGTAAATGTCATTGGATGAATCGGTGTGAAGTTTAGATGAATGTTTTCCTTGTTTGATTTTAATGTTTGCAACATCCCTATCAGTGAGCATGTGCAAGACTGTCGCTGTACATCCCATACTAGAATAAATATTAAGTAGTGTGTTTCTTAGAGAAATGGATTATAGTGCTCCTCTGTGCTGCTGTGTTAATATATTTTCCTGTAATTTAGCTGCCATTTACCTGAAGAACATGGTGACACAGTACTGGCCGGATCGAGAGCCACCGCCTGGAGAGGCTTTGTTTCCCTTCAACATCCATGAAAATGATCGCCAGCAGATCCGTGACAACATTGTGGAAGGAATTATTCGATCTCCTGATCTAGTCCGGTATGGCATATTTTTTTTCTCTCTTTCTTAATTGCATTTTTATAAATTTGAATAAGTGAACAAGATTCTAAATATGCATCTGAAGCAAACTTTGAAGCATACTTTATTAAAAAAATAGTGTGCCTACCTTAGGATATAGCACTTTCACACCAAAGGTAATTAATACAAGGCATGCTTCGTTGTACGTGCTTTGGATATTATATATATTCGAGTAATTAGAATAGCTGACAGAAGACACATCCTCTTAGTTAAGTGAAACATTCTTCTAGATGGCATAATATACTTTGTTTCATTCCTAAGAGGCATTCTCCATTAGGGTGGTTCACAAAGCTCTTTCCAAAAGTGTTGCTTTCTCACACAAAGTCCTTAGGCAATCAGTCCTCTTTGATAATTTTTTATCTATACATGGAGCCTGTGGTGTGAGGGTGTCCCCCAGTGTTGGAGGACTATACACTCTGAAGGGCTGTCCACTCACTTCTCCCTAGAGCTGATAAATGTGCAACATTTGAACTGATGCCTTTGTTCTGAAACAGCAGTCTTGTGCTAGTTCCAGCATGCCACTCATAATGGGAAGTCTGAGCACTGCTAGCACTACACTGTTCCCTGCATATCTGCCAACTGGCTTTGTATCATGAAGTGACTTTAAATGAGTCTTGCTCTTACCCCTTTGCCTCCCCTTTGTTGTCATTAACTTCTCATTAACGCTGGAAATTATGTACATAACTTACACACCATGGCACACCGACACAGGACTGGTTGGCTCTCTGCCTGAAACATGGCACGTATAAGCTTCTAACCATGGTCCTTAAAGCCATTGACAAAAAATCCTGAGCCTGTATCTCACAATTGTTTTGCAATATGTCCCTCCTCACTTGTGCTGTGCTAAACATAGCATCCTTACTGTCATGAAATCCACCTTGAGCAACATCGAAGTTGAGATCCTGCGAGTTGCTTGGCTGACTCCATTGAACTGCCATTCCCAGAAAAATTAGAGCAATCACTGCTCTTCCGAAGTTTGAGAGCCATGAAACCCACCCTATCTCCTTATACTTTGTTAAAAGATTGTGTAATGCCTACCCCACAAACTTTATTGTCGTAAATTTCTGATGGATACTTCTAACTGCAGATTCCTCACCTTTAGAATGTCCCTGTACGCCAGACTGGATCTGAAAGATTTTTCAGTTTTCAGCACAGCCCCTCTGTGCCAGTAGGTGGTGTTGTATGGCTCCGCTCTGTCCTGGACGTGATGCTTGATCAGCATATAAGCACCACCCAAGTGCGCTGACGTCAGTTCCTTTTGCACCGTGTCTTTTGTGCCCAGATCTAGCTCCTAACCTTTTCTTGTCGGCAGTCAGGATTTTCCTTTACAAATTTTCTTTCCAGTGTGCGAGGGAAAATATCCACTCCTAAAACTTCAGGGTTTAATGTTTGTAGGGACTGTTGCAAACAAATATATGTAAAGCAAACACAAGGAGATGATGGACGGAGCGCCGAAACTTTTCAGACACTCACCCCCAGTCACAGACCTGGGTTGAATCCATCATCGTTCTTTAGCTCACTTCGCCACCCCAGTTCAGACACAGCTATATGCCTCATGGGAACAGTCCAGCCCGACCTGCCAAGCCAGGTCTTCCCTGGACCGGAAACAAGCATCCTGGGACCAGTTTCGGGGTAACACCCCTCATCTGCTAGGCTAGCTTGAATCCAGTGGCAAAGTGAGCAAGGGACCCACGTGTGGGCATACCCTGCCAACTTATGGCAAACAAAGCAAACACAAGGAGATGGTGGACGGACCGCCGAAACTTTTCAGACACTCACCCCCAGTCACAGATCTGGGTGTAACAAATATATGTAACACAGCCCTATAAGGTGTGTTTCTGGAGCTTGCGTTAGGGCCATGATTCCAAGTTGTGCCAGAATTCTGCCTTAATGCACCCAAAGCCAATCCAGGAGCATGAAAACAAGCGGTATGTTGGCGAGCACTACAGAAAGTCAAGTAAAGCCCGCTCAAAGTCGGGAACATAGACCCATTTCCGATCTCTAGGCCGCTCCTGCGACAGATCTTTGTGGTCCAAGTCTTCAAGTAAGTCCAAATCCCCCCAAAAAACAAGGTGTTCAAGCCTTGCCACTTTCCATCAGAGAAATTGCGAGAACTACAAGGTGCCCCTCTATCTTGCACCCAGTCCACCTACAGTTGAGCCGCCACTGCTCTAGATGCACCTCAAAGTCCTGGGTCCATCAGTGACCCCCACAACAGATCTTCAGCACTTTTTCGGCTCCCTCTAATGCACCTATGGGGCCCCATTGATCCGAGGAGGCCTCCAGACGGGTTACCTCCGGCGTGTCTTTCCTCTGTGCCATCTCTGCCTCCTAAACCTATTTCGAGTTCAGCTCCGACTTTGAAACCGATCCGGCAGCACGATTCATGCCTTGTACCACGATTCAAACCCGTTCCTGCTGTTTCAACGTTGTCCCTGATGCCACCCACCCCGAATGACGATGTCAATCCTATTCTTCTGTCCTATTCCACACCAAATACGTCTCGACCATGGAGGAAGCCACGTTCTGGCACAGTTCCGGTGCACCCTGCTCAATACTCTGTGGCTCGGATAAGACCATGCCTTTGATTAGGAGCTGCCCTTCAGTGCTCCAAAAACTGTTCGAATCGGTCTCTGATCAGAGCCAACAGCTTTTGTTTGATGATGGTTGGGACATATTTTCACCACAATATGATAATGAGAATTTTTTATCTGAACTACAAGAAACCAGTGAGCTGGACACTTCCCTGACACAGGGCTGGGTTCTCCCCCTGGCTCTTCCACAGAAGATTTAGCTTTATTTGCTGTGGTAATTAGACGGACTGTTGAAGTCTTAGATTGGCAGTTGCTTTCCGTTGAGGTAAAAACCAACATCCTCATGACTCTTTTGAGGCATTTGGAAAGAAGATGCTTTCTTCAGCTAGCTTCCCCTCGGGTCAGTCAGCATCAGCTGTTTGTTGGAAAGTTACACCCATGTATTCTAGTACCTGATCGTTGCGATCTTGCCAGCAGCCCCAGAAGAATTTTAAACCAACTTGGCACAGACCACTCAAGATGTCTAGGATACGGCCAAGAATGTCATCCAGTCCGACCTAGACTGACTGTTTAATCAGAGCGGTCGGCACTAGTGTTGTGATCTGGAGCCATGCATGGATGGGATCGAAAGAGTTATTCCTTTTGAGAGGTCTCGCCTTTTTGATGAGATGGCCAACTCCGCCCATGAACTCTTCAAAGTGAGTAGAGCCCCTGCACGTTCCCTCAGTCTCTCCACACCTGCAAGGTAGTATACACGCCAATTTCACCCCATTGGAGGCATCTCTATCTGTTTTGCCTGGAAAGTCTACCTTCTCAACAAAAGGTAACAAAGCTCTTTTGAGGTTAGAGGAGAGGACCCAGCAGGCTTGCAGGGACAGCGAACCTCCCAGTCCCTGGTCCCTCCAGTACAAGCCTCCAAGCTGCTTTTAGTTTGCCCTTAGCAGCACACGACCACCCCATGGGAGACAGAATCAGTCATTTTCTCCACTTGTGGGCAAGCCATAACTTCTGACAGGTGATCCTCCAAATAGTCCAACCGAGCCTTGCTCTGCTATTCCTTTCTGTCCAAAGCATGTTCTACTCCCATCAGAGTTGCTTTTAGGGTACTGTTTGTCCATTTTACTGCAGGACGTTCAGGCTGAGAAAGGAGCCATAGGGGGGGGTCCTAACCTCAGAGATCATAACTGTGTGTTACTCTTGTTATTACCTAGTCCCAAAATAATGTGGAGTTCTTAGTCTCAATTTCTTCGAGCGGAATGGCAAATTCAAGATGCTTATGCTGGCCCACGTTCTATCTGTCCTGGATCCAGGAGAGTGGATGGTGGTGTTGAATTTGTAGGACGCCTATTTACTTATCCCCGTTCTACAGGCCCACAGGCGCTAGCTACAGTTCAAGGTGGGCCATGAGCATTGTCAGTCCGTCCTGCTCAGTTTTGGCCTCACCAGTGCTCCTCGGTTGTCCATGAAGCTTATGGCGCTGGTCTCAGCATACCTTCAGACCTTGGGTGTACCAGTCTTCCCCTACCTTGATGACTTCCTGTTGTATATGGGCTCACCACAGACAGTCGTGGACCACCTCCAGACTGTGGAAAACGTCTTTACATTACTGGAATTCATGATCAACGTGCCAAAGTCATATCAAGCTTCTTCTCGGAGGCTTCTTTTAATTAGATATGTTGTACATTTGGGCTATGATCCTTATTTTTCAGCCTCGGTCCTGGATCTCAATGAGGATGGCTCTGAGGCTGCTTGGCCTATAGGCCTCCTACACCCTGCTCATCGACCATGCCAGATAGCAGATGTGGGTTCTGCAGGGGGATCTGCAGCACCAAGGGCACCTGTTGGACTCCATCCAAGTTTCGAAGGAGACTGCAAAAGATCTGCAGTGGTGGCTGCTCAACTGCAATCGGACCAGCAGAAGATCACTCTCCCTACCCCACCCAGAGCTGTCAGCGGTGACAGACTTGTCACTGCTAGGTTAGGGAGGTTATCTGTGAGAGATGATTTACAGCAAGTGATCAAGGCAAGGGGAAATGCCGCACATAACCACTGTCCCATGTTAATATAAGAAGAGACAAAGTAATTCTGAAGATTGAGACTAAGTGCAAGAGTATTAGGGGAACAGTTACCATATACCCCATACCCAGAAACAAATTCCGGTTTAACTTAATCAAGATTTGTTTTACCCAGCACTTCTAGTCAATCATTAAACTTTATATCAATTACTGTTGATCAGGGTCTTTCCAATATAGAAACACATCCAGTCTACAACTTTAGTCCATATATATCAACGAGAATCCAGAAGTCCAAATTGCAAAAAACATTTAATTCTTTTTCAAAATCAAAATTCAATTGTAGCAAAAGCCAACGTGTTTCGTCCTGGACTTCTTCGGGGGTACAAAAATATATACAACACAATGTTCAATATTAACACAATTAGATAAAAGCCACCATTTTAAAATCAAACAGTGCCTCTGTGACATCAACATACATCAACATACAAAAGCCTCATCAAGCTCTACTCTTCTCTTTTACTGTATGTTACAAATTGGATTTCTGGTTGGCAGCGGTATGCACCCTGTCCAAGCAGGAATCTCAATCTTAGTCATGGTAAGTCACAAACGCACCCTAAATTCACCTGTGCTCACCTGGCAGCCTGGTACAGAGCAGTCAGGCTTAACTTAGGCAATGTGTAAATATTTGTGCAACACTTCAAACAGTAACACAATGAAAACACCACAAAAAGACTCCATACCAGGTTAGAAAAACAGTGTTTAATTTTATAAATAAAACAAAACCAAAATGGCAAAAATCCAATAAGTAGAACTTGAGATATGAACTGTTAAAAATAGTGCTTATAAGCAATAAGCACTTACTTAGAATATCTGGTCGCGCCAGACCGGGACAAAGTCAAAGGTTCAGGCCGACCGCCATGGAGCGTGGATCGAATACAGGGACCCAATTAGGCCAGCTGAACAAAAGTACCTTGATCCAGGCTGCATTGTCATTGAAGAAGATGCGGGGTGATGTCACCGACAATCCTCGCAGCGGTGACGATGTGCGGGTTCCCAGTCCTCACAACAGCGGCGATGTGTCTGCTCCGATGAGCGCAACGGCTTTGATGTGTCGAGGTGTCCTCGTCGAGGCTGTCGGATATGCGAAGACCTTGAGCCGGGGTGAGCGTCACGCAGTGCTGGTTCTGAAGGTGATGCATCATCGTTGCTCTCTCAGCAGAGGCGATGCACCGGTTTTGGTCTCGCAACAGGGGCGATGCCCGGTTCCGACCCACGCAACGGCCCGATGTGCTGGTTCTGGAGAAAATGTGTGGCTCTTGTTGAAGCAAGCACCTTGGCTTCACTTCCAAGGGTCCAGGACTGGGATGGCACCAAATGGCAGGGCAGACTCACAAATGGCAGAGTCCAGGTGGAGCAGCAGAAGAGTTAAAAGTCTTTTATGCCCCTGAGATTTCAGATCAGGAGGCAAGCCTGCAAGCCCTTGAAGTCACTCTGGGTTCAAGTGATGCGGGTCCAGTCCTTCTTACCCAGGCAGGGGAACAGCAGGGCAGCACAGCAAGTCTGGAGTCCAGCAAAGCAGCAGTCTAGCAAAGTGACAGTCCTTCAGCAGCGCAGCAGTCCTTCCTGGCAGAGTCTCCACAGGTCCAGGAGTGTACTGAATTCATGGTGTCAGAGGTCCAGTACTCGTACCCTCTTGGGCCTTTGAAGTGGGGGAGACTTCAAAGAAAGCTCTTTGAAGTGCACAGAGGTCTTCCCTCCTGCTCTGCCTCCAGACTCACTACAGAGGGTGTGCAGCCTTTTGTGTGTGGACAGGACACAGCCTATTCAGGTGTAATTGTTAGGCTGTGCCCAGCTCCTCCTTCCCATATCCCAGGATGTCCCATCGAGTCACACCTAAGCTCCCTTTGTGTGTGGCCATCTAGAGGGAATATACAAAGCCTAGCTGTCACCCACCCCAGACTGAACAAAGACAGGCAGCAGGCACCAAATGGCTAAAGTAAGAAAATGCCATCTCTCTAAAAATGGCATTTTCAGAGCTGCAATTTAAAATTCGAATTCACCTTAAGTTGTGATTTTTAAATTGTGAGTCCAGAGACACCAAACTTGAAAAGTCTATCTCTCCACAATTGGGAAATACACTTAAAAGATGTAAAAAGATAATCCCAATGGGAGAGATGGGCCTTGCAGTAGTGGAAAACGATTTTGAAAGTTTTCACTACCAGGGCATTTAAACTTAAAAGTACATGTCCTGTCTTTTAGATACATTGCACCCTGCCCTCTGGGTTGCCCAGGGCCTACCTTAGTGGTGACATATGTATACAAACGACGGAAGGTCTAGGCCTAGCAAGAGATTTATCTTGCCACGTCATAATGGCAGTGTAAACTGCACAGACAGAATCTGCAATGGCAGAGCTACTTAAGTGTGTGGCACGATGAGGGCTCCAGGCCCACTAGTAGCGTTTAATTTACAGGCCCTGGGCACATGTAATGCATTTTATTAGGAACATATAAATAAATTAAATATGCCAATTGGGGGTGAGCCAATATTACCATGTTCAGGGGAGAGAGCACAAGCACTTTAGTACTAGTTAGCAATGGTAAAGTGCACAGTCCTAAAGCCAGCAAAAACGAGGTCAGAAAATGGAGGAGGTAGACAAAACGTTGGGGAGAAGACCATCCTAAGGCTACCAGGTCTAACACTGTAATAAACAGGTTATCTGTGAGAGGTAGAGATCAGAAGACTCTGGTCTCCAGCAGAGACCCGCCTCCACGTCAACTTGCTGGAGTTGCGGTCTATTTGCTTGGTATTGAAAGTGTTCCTGCTGTCCATCCAGGGGAGGCTCGTTTAGTTACTCGCAGACAACACCACCTCTATGTGGTATTGTAACAAGCACGGTGGGGTCCTGGGCTCAGTGCCAGGAGGCTCTGTGCCTCTTGACCTAGCTGACTCGTCAGGGCATCTCTCTGATCGTACATCCCCTGGTGAGATCTTTAAATGCCAGAGCAGACGAACTCAGCCAGTGATGCCTCGCAGATAGCGAATGGTAGCTACACCCGGCAGTGGCACAATATCTCTTTCAGCAATGGGGAGAACCCTGGCTAGATGTCTTTGCCACCTCCAGGAACATGCATTGTCAACTCTTTTATTATTGGACTTCCTAAGAAGGTTCTCTTGCTCTCATAGCGACAATCTGCCTAGAGTGGAGCATGGGACTCCTGTATGCCTGTGAGTCACTGCCTCTCTTGCCCCGAATTCTGAAGAAGATCAGAAATGGCAAGGCCCAAATCGTCCTAGTGGCTCCGGGATAATCTAGTGAGTGTGGTACCTGCAACTTCGGGGCATGAGTATCTGTCCTTCGAGAGGATTTTCTGCCGCAGGAGCAGCACAGAGTCCTGCACCCAGGCCTGCACAATATACAACTCTATGTGTTGAGATTGACTGTATTTGATCTCACTCCTGAGGTACTGGATGCCATTCTAGTGGCCAAACATCCCTCTACAATCTGTTTACAATGGTTACTGTGATATTTTTGAGGCTTAGTACGGCACTCCTAACACTGACCTGCTGCAGGCTAACCTGTCGAGTGTCTTACTGTTTGTTTTGCTGTTGGCCCAGCAAGGACTTGCAGCGGGCACTGTTAAAGTTTATGGCAAGCCTTTTGGCCTTTTTGCGTTTACCCGACCAACCGTCCATTGTGATGTCATGTCTCAAAGGTTTAGTTCACATATTTTCTCCTTATCCCTTAGGGATGCCACTGTGGGACTTCAACTTGGTCCTCACTTTTCTGATGTGCACTCCTTTTGAGCCGTTGCATAGGCGCCCTCTACGTCTACAGACCTGAAGACTATCTTTCTCATTGAGATAATTTCAGCTTGTCACAGGAATGAGCTTCAAGCTTTAGTATTCCAGCCACGCTACACCACCTTATTTATGGACAAACTGGTGTTGAGGACTAGAGTTGCCTTTCTTCCGAAGGTTGTAACTGCCTTTCACGTCGCAATGCATCACTCTTCCGACGTTCTTTAGCCCTCCTCTCTCCTCGAAAGAGGATGAGATACTCCATAGTTTGTAACCTCAAAAGGGCTCTGGGCTTTTACTTTCTTCGTTCCAAGGACTATTGGGGTTCTCCGGGGTAGAGAAGGACAAGGCAGTGCAGAAACTGAGTTTGTTCAGATGTAGAGTCCTCTGCATTAAGATCTGCTATGTATTGGCCAACAAGCAGCCTCCAGAAGGATTGAGGGTCCATTCTACCAGGACCAAGGCTCCTGGTAGAATTCAAAGTGCCAGGGTAGCATTCAAAGTGCCAGGGTAGCATTCAAAGTGCCTGCCCTGGATATTTGTAAGGCCACACACAATCACGAAGCACAGTGGCCTTGATAGCCAACTCCGACAAGAAGTGCATTTTGGACTTTCAGCCCTGCAGAACTTTTTGGTCAGAGTTATTCCACAGACTCACCACCAGGAGAGGTACTGCTGTTGTGACTATTCTAAAGGTGAGGAATCTGCGGTTAGAAGTATTCATCAGAAGAACAAGTTACTTACCATTGGTACCGCTCTTTCTGGTGGGTTCTCTGTCTAGTAGCAGATTTTATCACTGCCCTCCCACCTCCTCGTTCTGTGGATTGGACTCTTTTCCATTTAAAAAGGACCAATTCGAGATCTGCATACCGGCATGAACAGTTAGTTTTTGGGCTCAGCGTCCGAGGGCGCAGTCGGTGTCCAGAAAGAAGCCAACGTCAACATGCTTGGGTGGCACTTATGTGGCTCCAACCATCACTTCTGGGGTGGAACATAGTTGATGTGGAGCTACATGATGCCGCCTACTGGCTCGCAGGTGCTGTGTTGAAAATCTTCCAGGTTCAGTCTGGCACCTGGGGATATTCTTAAGGTGAGGAATTTGCAGTCAGAGTATCAACCTTAAGTAGTGTTACCCAAGGTAAGTAACTTGCTCACATGCAATGAGAAGTAAACATTTTGTTGCGGTTTTGTGATTTTATTATGTTCTCTTTCACACATCACAATATTATCAATCACAATACCACCTCTCCGTGTGACATCTGTATAATGTTCCTTATTTACATATTTTGAATTTATTGAAGGCACTAGGGATTGAAGATTTGGATTATTTGAACTTCAGTAAATGTTATGACTTTCTTCCCAGTCATCTTTTTAACCTGGATATTGGAAGTGCACGAGACACCACTGACACCAATCACTGCACGATTAATAGGGTTTACTATTTGCCATGCTCTATTCATTCAATTTTAGGCCATTTACAAACATTCTATATAATGAATCCACTCCATTTGTATCACAAGGCTCAACTGTTCAGAAACTCTTTAACTAGACCTCAAAATAATGAAGTAGCTGGTGGGTGCTTCTTTTGTCTGATCTCTTGTTTAAATTACAGGACTCAAAGATAGGTAATCTCAGTACCTGTATTTATTTACCTTGGTATAAGGTTTGCAGTTGAGTTTGTATTAATGTTCTCAAGAATATTACGGAGACAAAGGCCACTCTTTGTTTGGAAAGTGGTGGGAAGTAGAAAGATTATAATTATCATAAATTATGCAAACTATATATTGAGGTAACCTGCTTTAACTACCAAGGCCTGAGGTTGTTATACCAGATTTGCTGCTGTCATTTAAGAGGCTAACTGTCCCTTGATCCAGCATTTTAGGTCTTGCCTACTAGATAGTGCATGCACTGTCAACTGCAAGAAGTATTGTTAGCTTACATTGGGCTTAAAGTCCGCCCAGTGCTTACCATTTGTTGGTTGCATTGTCACTCTCATTTGCTTGCTTCTTATTTGTTAACATGAGTGGGTGTTACTTACTCTTATGTTTGTTCCTCTCCTGCAGCAAGGACGCACTACTGTGTCCTTACACTGCATGCTTTCTGACTCACTACTTTCTTCTATTTGTTTAAGCACTCCATGAGAATGCATCTGTTTTCCAACGGTCTTTTGTGTGGTTCTCCCCCCCTGTGTTGTGCACACCTTTGTGTGCTCCCCCTGTTTTTGTTGCTTTTTCGCTCATGGGATTTTCCTCCTTCCAGCTCTACATTGCTTTCTCTTACCTGTTTGCTTTTCTCCCCCGTCTTCCACATTCCATGTTGCTCTTCCTCTCGTCTGTTTGCCCTCGTGCCCTCTTTATTACTTCCCCCCTGCACCCTCCATGTTGCTAGCAGCCTCATGTGTTTCTTCAGTCCCCTTTGGCTATCCACCGTGTTGCTTCCATGCCCCTACCCTTGCTGGTTTCCTACCACCCGATCTGGCCTGTGTTACTTAGCCTAACCTGCTTTCCCAAAAAGTTTTTTTTTCTCTTATTTTACGATCCAAGTTGTATCAGTAATTAAAAGAAAAAATAAGTGGCTGCGTCATGACACAATAGGCTTTATTTCATTATTTAGGTATGCTGCACAAACCAATTGGCTTTGCCAATGGTTGTTACGTTTAGTTTTATGTGTATATCAAAAAAAGTCATGCAGCACAAGTTGAAAAGGGAAAACCATCCTCATTATCTGAAAAGACTATCATTAAAAGTTTTAATATTATTAAAGTAGGTGTGTACCATTTTGGTAGCAGGGTCTGCAGTGTTCTGAGAGAAAATCCAGACTGCTGTAGGTGAAGCATAAAATATATTAGCCACTTTACTTGAATGTTGCAGACTGTGCATATCTTTTTTCTGTGCATATACTACCTGTTTTTGGTATGTCAATCCTCAAGTGTTCTAAGGTTGGCACTTTGCTTCATGTTACCAAAATATGAAACAAATATAATATGTCAATCGAAGAAGTGGCAAACCGTGTATGTGTTAGTTGTGCTGTTATTTTGCATTATAGTTTTTAATGTAATAATTTAGTCTTTCTACCTAATTCCAGTATTTAACATTCCATATAGTTTTTAATGTAATAATTTAGTCTTTCTACCTAATTCCAGTATTTAACATTCCAAGCACACTGTCAGACTCTCATGCAAAATTGTTAAAACATATTACAGTCTACTGAGCTTATCTTGCATTTTTAAGGAGTAAGATCGTAGGACCCTACTGTGTGGAGCCGCAATTGATCAAATGTAGGGACGGTTTTGGAGCTGTTGCTTCATAGTTTGCCATGGCTTCATAGGGTTTCAAAGCGCATACCATTACAAGTTCTATTACTTGTTGCTTTGTTAGTTACTGATGTGATATTTAAATTTAATAGCAAAAGTCTTGTTCAAAGCACTGCCAAGCTTAAGTCACAATACATTTTTAACATCAATAAAATACCTCTTTCAGGAGTTCCAACGGGGATTTACAGAGAAAACTAACAGTAGCATTACTGGCAGCAACATACATGTTTTCAGTAAACAGTTTTTTTTAATTTGTCATTTAAAATCCTCAACTCCATATGTAAAGGTCTTACAGATAGAGTGAGGGAGTGAATCGTATTTACCACTTAATGTATGATGAATTTCTAAGCCAATGAAGACCCTACAACCTTTTGCTTTTCTTCTTTACATATATAGGCCTACACTTTAATTGAGTTTTAGTAAAATAATGTATTCTATAAAAAGGTTATTGAATTTAAATGTACTGTCTTTGTGTGAATACGTAACTGTGAACTAGATGTTAGGATGAGAAATTAAGGTGAACTGTAGCAGTCATTACTTCCCACCTAGGTACTTCTTCCTTCCCAACTGGTTGGGAATGACCTGTGAGCCACAGAGAATATGAGAAAGCTTCTACAAAAGAGCATTTTCACTTTAAAATATTTTCATAGAGCTCTTTTTGGCCTTGACACTTTAGCATGTGTCCCCACGTCTACCAAACATTCTCCTACCATGCCTGCCACCTTCTATCTTTTTATCCATTCTGGCAGACTACCCGTTCTTTTCTTCTTTTGTGCTCTGTGTTTGGGAAGTGCTGTTCATTCTTTCTCTGTTTGCCCTTCCTGGAAGAACGTGATATTTACTTTGTTTTTGCATATAATTGGCTAAACAAACAGTTTTCTCACCCTCTGCCATGCATGCTGTTCACAGCAGGGGTAAAGCAGCGAATTAAATGTAACTTGCAGTTCTCAGTGACTGACCCTCACAAAATTTATGTTATGTTTGGAGAAGTACATCTAGAAATTGTTCCCCAATTTTACTTGAATTCATCTGAGGTAGGTGAGAAAGTATCTTTTGTTTATATTGAAGAAGGAACTTGTATCCCAGGAGATACTGGATTTATTAACAAGACTGAAGCAGCCACATCTAGGTATTTTGATTTTCTATCTGGTGACTGGATTAGCACTTCCCACCAGTACAGATCATAGGGTCATCTCCAACATATGAAGGCCCTTTACCACACCTGGAGGAGACTGTACTAAGGTCTACATCTATGTGTGAGCGCCTTTCAGAATGAAAATGTAATGAGCTATAAGGCTTGGGCTCCTATGGTACTAAGAGACTTTTCACATCTGATCTACAGAGGAGTGGTCTAGCCAAATCACGACAAAGGATAATGAGTCTTTGTCCTGTTTCCTCTAGTCAGATATTGAGCCACCATACCCCCAGGATCTGGAGACTGGTTAATTGGTAGTACCTTACTTTAGACCAGTGTGGCTGTGTAAAGCATCCTTAAGAAAGTTTTAAAAAAATGCTTCCCCCTGCTCCGCATAATTTGGACCTAAGGGGTGAGATAGCAAAGTTTCGACAACCAAACTGCTGTCAAGGCCCGTACTAGAACATGCTTTGAAAGTCCAGTCTTCTGTACATGAGTGAATGATGAAGCATAAAATGGAGACAATTGTTCTCTTCCAGGGGATCCTCATCAATAGTCATAAGCACTGAATATTCCCGCCCATGTGCGGGGACCCCGGAAATAATATAAAAATTATATATGGAAATCACATATATACTGCTCTACATATATGTATATACATATCATTTTTCTCATACCAATGCAGCTCCCAATAGGAGGCTAAACAATGTAATTACACACATAAAGACTGTATTTGCCAATATATAAAAACACCAGAGGGCAATTAGTACTTGAACTCTGTTTTTTAATGAGCAAAGTACTCATAAAGAGTAAAACTGCAAATTAAGTAGACTTTGTTAGCCTACAGGCTTGCATTGCAAACCAATAGCATAGAAAATGAAAGCATTTTCAACAAAAACTGGCACCGTGCCTTTAAGGCAGCCATGACCCCTAGCTTCCCATCATGCCTCAGGGGTGACAGTTAGGTCAGTTGTTCTTTCCGGCTCCTTCAGTCAGGACCCTGGATTTTCAGCTCTTGCTTTTTTTGACTTTCTGTCAAAAATATCTTATAGAAATCTAGTTTTTCTACTTTCACTCGACGTCTTTTGGTCTTAGAGTGCAAGTAACACCTTTTTTGTGTGACAGAAAAGGTTTATTTTTGTTAAAAATGCCTTCTTTATTCGACCCTTGCCCGTCCTGTGGCAAGAAGAAGGCCAGAACAGATACACATCCTGTGTGTATTCTCTGCCTCCCCGAGTCCCACTCTTCTGACAATTGCCACCATTGTAAGAAGTTGTCAAGAAGGACCATCAAGGAGAGGGACAGGATTCGTCTTTATGGCCTCTCTGAAAGAGGTAGGTCTCCTGTGAGGCAGCAGAAGAAGAGAACTCGGTCGACATCGAGAGGAAAAGTCCCGACCTGTTCGTCGGCGTCGGGATCGACGTCGAAGCTGCCGGCGACGAAGAAATCGGCGTCGAAGACTTCGGTGATGCCGGCGCATCATCGTCGACGAAGGTAACAGGTCCTCCGTTGACGTCAACCAGGCGACGCTCAACGTCGAGAGACAGGTCTCCATCGGCGCAGGTTGGGCGTTCGACGTCGAGGCAGATCACTCTGTCGGCGCATCGACGTCGAGGCACAGCGCTCCGTCGTCGCCTCACCAACGGCGATCGACCTCGAAGCACATCTCTCCGTCGTCGTCTCATCGGCGACGATCGACGTCGAGACACATCACTCCGTCGTCGCCTCATCATCGACGATCGACGTCGAGGCGCAGGTCTCCGCCGAGATCAATCCAACGATCTTCGGTGTCGAGACACAGGACACCTCCTTCGGCGTCGAAGCAGACGTCAGGACAAGGCTCTCCGACGTCGATCCATCATTCATCGACGTCGAGACGGACAACACCGCCGAGATCAGTACAAGGATCTTCGGCGTCGAGACCGAGACCTCCGTCTCCGGCAGCCCAACGCCGGTCGACGTCGAGGCAGCAATCTTCTGAGAGGGTGCAGAGAACGTCGAAGCATGACACTGCATCGGCGTCGGAGAGACGTTCGACGTCGAGCAGACGTTCTGCTGCAGGATCAAGTCCACCTTCTAAGAGAAGAAAGTCAACGTCGAGGCATACGTCTCCGTTGAGAGGGCAGTCGGCACATAGACGCTCCAGATCAACGTCAAAGCGCCCTTCTGGAGACGCCTCACCTCCAGTGAGCCTTTCTTCGTCACCTTCAGGTTCTCCCAGTTCTCACCGAGGGTCAACCTCCAGATCCCCGGAGGTGGTGATCTCGACGTCCAGCAGCCCAGTGTCGGGGGGGTCACCAAGATTCCCCAACAAGGTCAGCACATGAAGAGGTGAACCTCACTCCTCCTGCACAGTCTCCTAAGGGAAGAGAGAGGCGCAGATCGCCTTCCATCCATTTGTCACCACGATGGTACAGGCCTTTGCATCACTGGGCTACTGACAAGGTCACGACAGAGCAGCATTACTCGAGTCCCCAGCACAGATCTCCGTTGGCTCGTTTAATTCAAGCAGCGGATAAAGAGCGATCTCCTTCAAGAGCCAGAGCTCGCAGCCGCAACCCTGTGCACTCACACAGGAGGAGGTCTAGATCAAGAAGCAGGAGGAGAGCACACAGATCCCCTACTCCGTCCTCTTCTTCCACTCATACACCCCATAGAGACTACTCGCCGACTTTGACTGACAGTCCACCGTCGAGGGTCTCTCCGGTGGACGACGTCTACACTTTTCAGGACATTCTTGGCAGAGGAGCTGTAAAGCTGGGTATCCCTATGCCAACTCGTCAAAGCAAGTCCTCTGTGATTTTTGAGACTCTACACCAAAGAGCAGCAGCTAAACCTCTGCTTCCCTTGGTACCAGGCCTCATAGAGCCAGTGATGGACATCTTTCTCACGCCAGCGAGTGTTAAGACCGCTCCAGCGAGAATCTTAAAAAGTACCGTTCACCAGAGGACGACCCGCTCTTTCTCAGAGCTGACCCTCCACCGGATTCAGTCATAATTGCTGCGGCAAAGAAGACCCATGCGGTGGCATCCTCCTCCACTGTCCCACCAGACAAGGAGAGTAAGACGCAGGATTCCTGGGGAAGGAAGGTTTGTGGCACTTCGGCCTCCATGTTGAAGGTCTCCAATGCAGCGGCGCTCCTGGGCCGCTACGACAGATCTCTGTGGGACTCACTACAGAGATTCACTGAAAAGTTGCCACAGGAAGACCGCAAGGATTTTGAAGAAATCCTAACAGAGGGCAGTCAGGTGTCTAACCAGGTCATCAGTGCTGCGGCGGATGGAGCTACCCTTTCGGCACATGCTTATGCTCATGGGGTATGCGCAAGAAGAACATCTTGGCTACGACTTACAGCGCTCAAGCCAGAAGCGCAGGCACGCATCCTCAATCTTCCGTTCTCCGGTTCCTCTTTGTTCGGGGCTCACACGGATGAAGAGATGGCACGGATGAAAACGGAACTGGACACGCTTAAGGCTGTGGGCCTTGAAAAGAAAAAGGAATTCCGTAAGAGATTCCGCCCTTACAATCGGCGATCCTCCCAACAGAGGGTTCAAACCCCTCATTGGCAGAAAAATCAGGATCAGCAAGGCCAGCAAAGATCGCAGTATCGGGGCAGACGTCCCTCCAGAGGAGGAAGAAACCAGCATCAAGGCAACAACTCCGCCAAGACTCAGTCAAAGCAATAAGTACTCACTTCCCCTGTCGCCGTTCACCACTCCAGTGGGGGGGGAAGTATCGCAAATCATCTCGAAGAGTGGCGATCTATCACAAAGGATCGGTGGGTGCTAGCTACGCTGCAGAATGGGTACTCTCTACGTTTTCAACACCATCCCCCCTTAATCCCTCCAGTTCCACCATCGTGTCACCAGTTAAAACTCTTGCAGAAAGAGGTTGCCACCCTTCTCAGAAAGTCAGCCATCGAGAGGGTGCCAGTATCTCAAAGAGGGAAAGGGGTTTACTCAAGATACTTTTTGGTAAAGAAAAAGGGCCAAAAAGCAGAGTACAGACCCATTCTGGACTTGCGGACACTCAACCTATCCATCGAAAAGGAAAAGTTTCGCATGTTGGCTCTCCATCAAATATATCCACATCTCAGACAGGGGGATTGGATGTGTTCGCTGGATCTGCAAGATGCATACTTTCACGTCCCGATCAATCAGCATCACAGACAGTACCTGCGATTCCTGGTGGGATCCGCTCATTACCAGTTCAGGGTTCTACCCTTCGGGTTGAAGTCAGCCCCCAGAGTGTTCACGAAGTGCATGGCGGTGGTGGCAGCCGCACTGCGCCGCAGGGGCGTCTTCGTGTACCCGTACTTGGACGACTGGCTGTTGAAAGGCCCTTCCCCAGACATCGTGAGGAGTCATTTCTTGAGCTGTCTCGAGCTGTGTCACCGGCTGGGCCTGCATGTGAATTTCGCCAAGTCAACTTCACAGCCAACGCAGAAAATACATTTCTTAGGAGCTCTGCTAGACTCCGCGGTAGGAAAAGTGTTTCCTTCGGAGGAGAGACAGTGTTCCCTCATACAGAAATGCCAGCTGGTTCTGCACAACAGAAAACTGCCTGTGCGTCGGATTGCCTCCCTGCTAGGGTCGATGGCATCCTGCATCTTCCTGGTTCCCAATGCCAGACTACGAATGCGTCCTCTTCAGCAGGATCTGGAGGACAAGTGGGACCAGCAGACAGCTCGCTGGGACGAAAAAATAAGTCCATCAAACGCGGCTCGAGCGTCCATACCTTGGTGGATGAGAAAACGAAATATGCAAGTCGGAATTCCTTTCCATCAATCTCCGCCTGCTCAGACACTGATCACGGACGCCTCGCTGCAGGGTTGGGGGGCCGACATGGGACCTCTCCGGACTCGAGGACTGTGGTCTCCAAAAGAGCGATCCTACCACATCAACATGTTAGAGCTGAGAGCAGTTCACCTAGCCCTCAAAGCTTTCCTCCCCTCGATTCAGGCAACCTCAGTATTAGTACAGACGGATAACACCACCACCATGTACTACCTGAACAAACAGGGGGGAACTCGCTCACGCACACTTTCCCTGGAGGCTCAAACACTCTGGCATTGGCTCCTGGCTCGGAATCTGTCAGTCACAGCAGTCCACCTGCCGGGAGAACAGAACGTGAGAGCGGATGCGCTCAGCCGTCACTTCGAAGACAGAGAAGACTCGGTTCTCAACGACGAGGTCGTCGAAGACATCTTCCAGTCATGGGGTCGTCCCACCATCGACCTCTTCGCAGACGACGAAAATACCAAATGCCGAGACTTCGCCTCACGGTTCTACCGACCAGGATCGAAAGGGAATGCCCTTTTGATAGACTGGTCAGGGGCATTTGTGTACGCCTTTCCACCCCTTCCGCTGGTCCCGAAGGTGGTGACCAAGCTGTCCCATTCGTGCACGAGGATGATACTAATTGCCCCGGACTGGCCGAGACAATGGTGGTACCCGGACCTTCTGCACCTATCAGAGTGCCCTCACAAGAAGCTGCCGTGCAGACCGGACCTGCTGTCCAAGATGAACGGGAGGATTCATCACCCCAACCTTCCCTCACTGAACTTGGCAGCATGGCTCCTGAGGTCCTCCAGTATGGCCACCTAGGACTACCGCAGGACTGCATGTCCATCTTGAAGGAAGCAAGAAGACCGTCCACGAGACATTCGTATGCATGCAAGTGGAAACGGTTTTACATGTGGTGTATGCAAAACAATTGTAATCCAACCAAGGGTCAGGAAGAGGTCATCCTTCCTTACCTACTTTATCTGGCGAAAGCAGGGTTGAAGTTTTCTTCCATTAAGGTGCATTTAGCAGCTACAACTGCATATAGACGTTCACCTTCCCAACCTTCCTTCTTCCAGTTACAGGCTGTTAAGGATTTTTTGCAGGGTTTAAAGAAGGTCTACCCTCCGGTCCGGCCTCCTTCACCACCCTGGGAGCTAAACCTGATGCTATCAAAATTGATGGGTCCGCCTTTTGAACCCATACACAAAGCAACCTTACAGCATCTTTCTTGGAAGGCGGCTTTCTTGGTAGCGATCATGTCAGCTCGCAGAGTGAGTGAAATACAGGCTCTCTGCTCTAAAGAACCTTATACTGTCTTCCATCTTAACAGGGTTGTGTTGAGGACGCACCCCTCTTTCCTTCCAAAGGTGGTGTCAGATTTTCATGTGAATCAGACCATCTCTCTACCCACCTTTTTTCCCAATCCCTCCACTCCAGCTGAGAGGGCTTTGCATTCTCTGGACCTGAAAAGGGTTTTAAAATTCTATCTGGATCGGTCCAGGTCTATAAGAAAATCTGATCAACTATTTGTTAACTATGGGTCGATCAGAACTGGTTTCGCAGCTTCAAAGCGTTCCATCTCCAGATGGATAGTTTCATGTATCAAGCTTGCTTATCAATTAGCGCAGAAGCCCCTGGGGTTTACTCCCAAAGCGCATTCTACCAGAGGAAAAGCGGCTACTACTGCTTTTCTTCATAATGTGCCCATGTCTGAAATCTGTAAGGCGGCAACTTGGAGGTCCGTCCATACATTTACGAGGCACTACTGTCTGGAGTAAGACACCAGAGCAGACACCCAAGTAGGCCAGGCCTTCTTGCGGAATCTGTTCAACAGCTGATTTCGGCTGTTATTTTTTGTTGGGTCATTTTACTCTCATTTACCTGCAGGTGGTTGATGGGCTTGCTATTCTATTCAGTGCTTATGACTATTGATGAGGATCCCCTGGAAGAGAAGGATAAGTTACTTACCTGTAATCCTAGTTCTCTTCCAGGGGTATCCTCATCAAAGTCATAAGCAACCCACCCGCCTCCCCAGGTAAATGAGGTGTTTCTAAAGTGTTAAAGGATATCTTTGTGCCCTGACCTTCAGGGTTATGCAAAGAACAACTGACCTAACTGTCACCCTTGAGGCATGATGGGAAGCTAGGGGTCATGGCTGCCTTAAAGGCACGGTGCCAGTTTTTGTTGAAAATGCTTTCATTTTCTATGCATTGGTTTGCAATGCAGCCTGTAGGCTAACAATGTCTACTTAATTTGCAGTTTTACTCTTTATGAGTACTTTGCTCATTAAAAAACAGAGTTCAAGTACTAATTGCCCTCTGGTGTTTTTATATATTGGCAAATACAGTCTTTATGTGTGTAATTACATTGTTTAGCCTCCTATTGGGAGCTGCATTGGTATGAGAAAAAATGATATATGTATATACATATATGTAGAACTGTATATATGTGATTTCCATATATAATTTTTATATTATTTCCGGGGTCCCCGCACATGGGCGGGAATATTCAGTGCTTATGACTTTGATGAGGATACCCCTGGAAGAGAACTAGGATTACAGGTAAGTAACTTATCCTTACTGGTATCTGTACTGAGGCGAGGTCTTCTAATTGCAACTCTATTTTGACCATCCTGTGGGCAACACTGGTCACTGACACTCTCCGATTCCTCAAGGAGTCCAATGTTAAGGAGCTGGGTCTTATGGCCCATCCTGGAGTTTGCTTCTTCATATTTGTCCAGTTTGGACTTTGGTAGGAGAGCGCTGTTGTTGGGAGAAGTCCTGCTTCACTCAGAGGCTCTTGGAATTTTGCTCTTTGGGAGGCATGGCTCTCCACAGGCCTGAGTGGGACCAGGCCCTCAGCTCCATCTCAACTCCAATTTCTGAACTTCACCAGTTGGTACTCACCTGTGCTCTCTTTCTCTCTCTAACTTCTGTGAACAGAAGCCAGCGATACCAACACCTCCACCATTACTCTGAGCCATACCCTAGTGTGTCTCCTCTTGGGGAACCGCTTCATGTGCCTTCTGCTGCCACTACTGGCTGTCCGTGGCTGGTGTTCTGGTGATTCCAATTCTTTGTGTGAAACACAAAACACAGTGAACGCGGTGGTCAGCACCCAGCTCTCTGGATGCAACCGAGCAAGGTAACAACCAGACGTCTCCTCTAGTCCTTGAGCATCACACAGACTCCTGGTCTTCCTTCTTAGGACACACAACAGTGTACCATTATAGGAACTGCCGTGCTCTAAGTTCATCAGTGTCCACTTTGACGAAACCCTGACATGAAAAAGGAGGTTAGCTGGAGCGATGTAGTAACATGTCTGCCAATGTGCACGGCGGACCGAGCTCCAGTTGGAAAAATGTATTAAAGTCTACAGCATTGCTTACCCTGGACGCAGCACAGGAAGTGCTCTTTTGGCTGTCAGGCTCTTCAGAAGCTGAATATAAAGGAAGATACTGTTGACATTACATCTTGGATCATAAATTGCTTTGTATGCACAAGGCAGTGTGGCTGTTTATTGTTCACAGTACATTCAACATTAATTCAGGGTTATGCCTGCCTCACAAACCCCAAGATATCCTGAAACCATTGGTCCTGTGTTTAGGCTGGATTCATATTTCCAAACTAGCTGGAAATGAAGCTGCGAAGATGTAAAGTTAATGCCCTTCAAGATTACTTTCATCCACTTGGAGGGTGCCATCTCCTAAATTGAAAACAAGCATAATTGAAAAAGTGCTATTCTCAGACATGGAAAAGGATTTACTTGCTCATTCTAAAGGAGGTTGGATCGCTCAGACTGGTTATAGATCTTTGGTTTTTCAACAGATGTGTTTAGACTTTGTATTTAAAAGTGACAGCTCTTCTACACAAAAGGAGGCTTCAAAGTGACCCTCAACATACAGATGTATCTAGTGCATTGGAAGCACCACAGAGTTATCAAGCCACTGTGCTGGGGATCAGGTCTACTCCAAGAATGTTTACCAAGCATCTGCTTATGGTAGCAGCACAACACTTATGCCACTGTGGCATACATTTGTCTAATGTGCCTCTGTATCTATACCGTTGACTGTTAAGCAAAAAGCTTTTCATCAATGCCCAGCCTAAAGCGAGTAAACAGTTTGCTTGCTTCACTGTCTAGAGATCAGGGTTAGGCTACTAAAATCCCATATCATTCCACAACTGTGTGACAGTAAAAATCACCCACAAAAGAAGCTGAGTTGAAATGTTTATTCAATGTCACGTTCAATCATCAACAAACATATACTTTACGTTTTCAGTTTTAACTGGAAGTGTCTTTTTCTGTCCTGGAATAGCAGAATCCTCTGCAAAGATGCTAGTCTTAGTCCTTTTTCCTTTAGATGGTCTATTCACAGTTTCCTTGGACGTCATTGCTATGTTATGCAGACTTGTAGAGCGCACTATCACCCGGGAGGGTATCTTTGCACTGAGCAGGTGTGAGTCTATCCACGTCTTGTGGGACTACTTGAAAATCCAGGTCTTTAGCTTCTTATGGAAATCAAGAAGTGAGGAGGAAGCTCTTATGTGCAGCGGCAGATCATTCCACGCTATAGGAGTGATGTAGGAGAAGGCTCGACCACCAGATCTGGTTTTCCATATGTGTGGGATTTGTGCAAGTAGGAGTCTGGAAGCATGGACGGGTCTGAAAGGTTTGTGAAAGCAGAAGCGATTGTTGAGTTGTACTGGGCCAGTGCTATGTAGTGCCTTGAAAGTATGGGTGAGAAGTTTGAATTGTGCTCGTTTGTGAATGGGGAGCCAGTGGAGTTCCTTCAGGGGTGGTGTGATGTGAGTGTGGCTTGGGAGTTTGAGTGTGATTCTAGCCAGTGATTTCTGAATAGTCTGCAGGCAGCCTTCTGATGAATTTTTTGTTGATCCTGGCACAGTGGGTTTTCCTGTACTCCTTCTTGCTTGTGACCAGGGCGTGCGTGACGGTTTTCCAGATGGTGATTGGGGGCCATTTGCAAATCTTCCTCAGCATTTTCAGAGTATGGAAGCATGAGGTGGTGACTCCATTGACTTGGGCGGTCATGTTGAGTTTTCTGTCAGTGATGATTCCGAGGTTCTTGGTGTTGGTGGTGGGGGTGGGTGTCTGTCCTACCTCTGTTGGCCAACAGGGGAGCCCCGATGATCACGACTTTGCTCTTGTCAGTGTTCAGATTTAGACAGATGGTCTTCATCCGGTGGATGATTTCAGTCATGCAGGCATTGAACTTAATCTGGGTACTGGACGTCTTGTCCGTGAAGGACAGAATGAGTTGTGTGTCGTCGGCGTAGGAGAGGACACTGGTGTCGTGAGAGCGGATGATGCTGGCTAGAGGGAACATGTATGCGTTGAAGAGGGTCCGGCTCAGGGAGAAACCTTGGGGAGCTCCGCAGATGAGTCTGTTGGCTTCCGAGGTGTACGGTGCCCGGCTGACTGACTGGGTCCTTTCAGTCAGGAAGGAACAGATCCATTAGAGTGCATGTCCTTGGATTCCGATGTCGAGTAGGCGTTGATGAGGATGGGGTGGAGAGATTCAGGAGGATGAGGTCACTTTGTCTCCTCTGTCCAAAGTCATGTGGATGTCATCAGTGGCGGCAGTGAGGGCAGTTTTCATGTTGTGGCTGACTGAGTGATGTTGAGGAGTCGGTGGTCGTTGAGGTATTAGGTGAGGTGTCTGTTAATGATTTTCTCTAAGACGTTGGCCGGTAGTGGTAGCAGGAAAACCAGTCCGTAGTTGGTGAGCGGTGAATGATTCACAGATGGTGTCTTCAGCGATGAGAGGACAGCGGAGGCATTCAGAATGGGTGTGAGCATGGTACTGATGGGTTGGAGTCCTCTGGGGTTGGCGTAGTGGGGGCAGTGGTCTGATGGGGGCCCTAAATGGATGGACTTTATGGTGGCGGCAGTTTCTTCTGGAGTGATGACGAGCCATGTGGTTAGCTTTGGTTCTTTGGATAAGATCGAGAGGTTTTTGGTGAGGTCTGTCGGGATCCAGTTGTGGGCTGAAGGTGCTGTAAATGGCAGTGATTTTGTTGCTGAGGAATTGAGAGGGATTGCTGCAGAGGTCCTTTGAGGGGGTGATTGAGCTGGAGGCGGCTGATAGTGAGATGAAATCTTTGGCAAAGATTACTTTGTTTCTGTTGGTGCTGGCATTGATGTGGTCTGCCAGAGTGGCGCGTTTGGTAGTTCGGATCATTTGGTGGTAGTGTCTTACAGTTGATTTGAATGTGCTCCTGCATCCATTGTCCTGGCTCATTCTCCATTTGAGCTCCAGTTGTTTGCAGTGGCATTTCCTCAGTCTGAGTTTCTCCGTGTACCAACTGGCCTGGGGTCTAGATCTTGTTGTATTGCTGGGTTGGGGGAGCAGGGAGTCGGTGTAGGAGGTGATCCAATTGTTGACATTCTTGATAGCTTTTATTGCAACTGTTGCAGTGTTTGGGTCGGTGGGTGTTGAGAGCTATGTTCCAGTCCTTGTCAGTGATGCTGTTCCAGTTTCGGTGGGCTGGTTTGGCTGCGGTGCGTGTGCTTTGGATCTGGACGGGGATGCTGCGCTTGATGAAGGCATGTCCTGTCTAGAGGCCTGGTGTGGGCTTGCCTACTTGGATGTTGTCGAAGTTGGTGAAAATAGGGTCCAGGAGGTGTCCGGCGAAATATGTAGGTCCCTTTACTCGTTGGGTGAGATGCAGGCTTCCAGGGTCTTCAATGAGCGTGCTTGAGTTTGGGTCGGCATGGTCTTCCTGGTGGAAGTTCAGGTCTCAGAGTAGGATATAATTGCTAGCATTGAGGGTGAGTGGTGCAACAAAGTCTGTTATAGTGTCGGTGAAGTTGATCCACGGTCCTGGTGGTGTGTAGATGAGTGCCACTTAGGTTGAAGTTGGCTGTGACATGCAGTTTGAACGACAAGTGTTCCATGTTGAGGAATGGTGAGACTGTGGATGTGGTTGCTCATGGAGTTCTTGTGGATGATGCCGATTCTGCCTCCAGGCTTGTGAAGTCTGTCTTCCATGGCAGTTTTGTAGCTGGGGGGAGTGGTTGTGGCAATGTCAGGTGCGGATGCAGCGTTCAGCCAGGTTTCCATGAGGAAAAGTAGGTTGGGCATTGTCGTCCAGCAGGTCGCAGATCTTTGTGGTGTGTTTGGAGAGTGAGCAGGTGTTGAGGGGCATGCATGTGGGTGTGGGTTGTTGTGTGGGTGGTTGCAGGACTGTGATTGTCAGAGAGTGGAGGGGTGTTGGGCGCTCTCAGTGCAGTGAATGTTTGGTGTGTGCATGAAAACGTGCAGGAAACGCAGTGGTATGCTCCCGCTATGTTGTGTGGTGCAGCGAGCCAGCAGTGTGTTGAGAGTGCGGAGGGCCACAGCTTGGTAGTGGTGGGAGGGGGTAGGATCAGGGTACCTGGCGCTGGGCACGGTCCGGGCACAGATGGGCTAGCCGTTGGCGCGCCCGCTGCATGCGGCCATGCTGTGGCAGCCATTCAGTAGGTGCTAGGAAGGGAGAGGAGTGATGTCACTTCCTGTGCAGATGGATGATGGGAAACCCAGTGATGTCGCTTCCTGTGCAGATGGCTGATGAGAAATCCAGTGATGTCCCTTCCAGTGCATATAGCTCATAGATTCCAGTCCGTGTTTTGTTTTTTTTGAGTTGCCGAGGATCGTGCTGCTGCTGCGAACGGTTGAGAACGCCGCGGAAAAGACGCTGCCACCGCTCTCGTGAAATCGCCGAGAAATCGCCGAGAGACCATCGGGAAAAAAGCTGCCTAGTTGTGGCTTCGGGGTGGATTGGCTCCCCGCTTTCGTTTCTTCGTTGTGGTTGGAGGCGGCTGGTGGTGGCACAAAACAACAGGCACAAAACAACAGGCACGAGTGAGGTCCTAGCGACTCCTGAGCGACTCCTGGGTTCCGTGGATATTGGACATTGGAGATTGGATATTGAGGAGGGCCACAAACAGAGGTGAGCAGAGGGCAGAGAGCGCGGCCGTCACTAGTGGCGGCTGCTGAGTGTAGTGCCCAGCAAGACTGCGGAGAGCTGCCTAACTAGGTTAGGCACAGCTTGCAGTCTGCCAGTGTGCCCTGCTCTCTGCCCCCTCCCCCTCCCCCAACCCCCTCTCATCCTTCAAGGATTCTACGGCCCGAGGAGGACGTGGTACAGTTGTCTTGCTGACCCTCTGTTTACCAGCCCGCCGCGTCTGCTGCATTATTTCTTTCTTTTGGGCTCACACGGCTCCTGTAGGCTCTCTGACTCTCTGGGGCCAGGTGTGGTCGGCCCACTAAGTCGCCGAGGGGGACTATCAGACCCCGGCGACACGGATGAGCAGCCGTGGGCTGAATTGAATCCAACACCGGGTTAAGGCAATCCTGCACGGCACCGCACGGCACCGGTCGGAGGCGGTTGTCACTGCGATTAGTGAACTGTGACCAGCTGCCGTAAGGGTTGCCCGTGCTCTACTGGTGGAAATAACACCCGGTTGGGGTCTGTATAAGGAGTGAGGCTGTGCTGTTGCTGCGCGGTGCGTACAAAGTAGATCTTACACTTGTATAATCATCTGTATAACTAAGTGGGAAGTATGAGGTCGGGAAAGGAGCGACCACCATTTCCCCCTATTAGAAGGAAAAAAAAACTTCAATCTACAGCAATTTTAAATAAAATGAAAATAAAACAAGCAGGGGAAAGCCAGTCGTCAAAAACAGCTATGATACATGTTTTTGGGAAAACAAAGCTCCTGTCAAAGTTTGATTTTATGAAGGACCCAACGGGTTCAATGTTAACATTACAAACTGATTCAAGAGGATTACAAACCCCAATTAAGCCAGTGAATGATTCCAGTGCAATATCCCAAAAGTACGATATACGGGAGATTGACCAGTATGAAAGGGACGTAACGACAAAAACAAATGAAGAGCCTGACAACCAATGGGGGCAAATAACTGATCTAGAGATGTTAACAATTCCTCCAACAGGTCATTTGCAAGATGATGAACAAAGTGATACAAGAATACAGTGCGGAGATTTCCAACACCTTTCAAAATCAAGGGCACCATTACCAATTGAAGTACAGGTAAATGTAATAAAAGCTACTACAACAGGCGACTCAATGAATCTGGTGCAGCCAAACCAGTGTCAACAAGACAATTTAAAAAAGGGGAAGATAGCCGAATAGCAATAAAAGACAACATGAATTTATCGAATCTCCTTCAAACTGACATTATGCCAATTGTAAAGGATGTAGAGCAAAATTTGGGTCAGGAGAATTTCAAACAGAGTAATAGATCTCAAAATAATATGGATGATTACACTATGAAATCGGATAATCTGCAGCGATGGAGTACACCTTATCAAAAAGATGAACGTAATAATAAGTTAGAATTTATTGATTTAGGAAATAAAGATGGAGAACCAAAAAACAAGACTTTTCTGTAAATAACCAAATTCAGGATGCACACTGTCCGGCCAATTGGGACTCGGGATCAATATGGGATCTGTTCTTTAGAACCTCTCAATTAATACTAGAAGCTCTGACTTATCAGTCCAACAAAATGGAGGTGCAGGTAGACCTTCTTAGCACCATGGCATCCTCAGTAGCGGGTATTGATCATAAAATAGCCATGCTAAATAATCTGGTAATAAGAGCTCAGTCACAACCTACATCCTCACACATAGACTGTAGTTGTGCTCCACTGATTAACAAATTGGCCACAATTCCGGAAGTATTAAATACAATAATCGAAGATCTAAGAGGAAATTTATTTACCCCTGGAAACAAAAATGGGAGCGTATCGGAAAAAATAAAGATTAACAAAATTATAAATGAGGAAAGTAGTAAGGATTTGACGGAAGAAAAAAATGAAGCTCAAACTGGGAGAATTTCATTCACCTCACAAACAATACAATCAGAAACACCACATGAATACCAATTATCAAAAAGACAGAGAAAAAAACAACGGAAAGCAAGGAATAAAGTTATAAAAGCTACAATAATCGTACCTTCTCCTGAGATTAAGTTAATAAAGGTAGGGAACAGAATAGAGAACCAAAAAGGGACAATTTTGAAACAAGTAGACAAAGTTATAGATGTAACAAAACCCCTCTATCCTTTGTTTAATAAAAACTTTTCAGATATAATTAATAAAACCATTAAAATCCCAGTAGATCAAAAAAAACAAGACGACTTAGAAAGTAAACAACATCAAACGGATAGTATAAAAGCTAAGGAGACAAATACAAAAGTGAGAAGTGATCTTCCTCATAATGAAAAGACAAAATCAAAATCTGACCAACCTACATTAACTGAAGAGATTATAGGCAAGATAAAAAATCAGAAGGACAATAAAATAACACGAGATTGGGAAATAGAGAGAATAAAAATCCTTAACACGTCGAAGACAATATCTCAGGTTAGTCAACCATTAAAACATTCTTTAGGGACTGAGATGCAATTGAAACATATACTTGAACCAAAGGAGCAGGAGCTATCAAATTGCTGTAATTCACTGAAAAAAACCAAAATAATAAAACAAGTAGAAAAGGAGGGAGGAGTTCAATTGATTTTTAAACCCGAATATAAATCCAGGGGTAACAATGATATCTTGAACCGGGGTAATATTCTGAGATTGTGTAAAGCAATACCGGCGTTAGAAAGAATTAGAAGTACAGATATCGAATCAATTGAATTTTTAGTAAGTGAAAGCAGCAATCATGAATCAACTCGGGTAACCTGGACCTCAACCAACCCTGTAGATCTTATTATACAAGAATATGACCTTTTTTGGCTTGGGGAATAAAAGTTATGAGACCGCTCCAACCCCCATATCCAAGTCCATTAATTTCTCCAAATAAAACAACTAAACATCGGAAGGGGTTGGAGAAAAACCAGGCATACTCAATATTAAAAAATCCAATAGGAACAAACATGGGGCAAACATCAAAATTCTGTACGGAGAACAAAAGAGAACTAGGGGACGAGTTACAACTAGGTTGGTTAACGACTGCACTGCATGGAGCAAGGGAGGATTGACGGCTTATAAATGATAACTCCAACAAGGAAATAATAAACTTAAGTGGTGCAATACGATTATGCTCCTGGAATATAAAAGGAAGCCAATCAAAATTACAATATGAAAAACTAACCCAAAGTTCGAAAGACTATCAAATAATCTGTTTACAAGAGACTTGGGCAACTGATCCTTTTATATTAGAAGGCTTTAAGGGATACTATATGGCCGCAACAAAAACAAGTAAATATGGTAGATCTTGTGGAGGCCTGGCTACTTTTATTTCAACAGAATTAAAAATGCAAAGTGAGGAGGAAATACAAAATTCACTTGACTGTTTGATAGTAAAACTACGATATAAAGATAAATGGATAAATAAAACACTTTTGTTAATAAATGTATATATACATCCGGATTGCAGTTCAAGAAAAGCAATGGTTAGCAGTTTGTCAACTACGATACTCCAGCTCCTGGAAAAGGACACGCAACCTGAGGTCATCATTACGGGTGATTTTAATATGAATATGTTATGGTCTTATATGAGAGATGAAGAAATACAACAACAGAACTATTTATGGGAAATCCCAAGTCCCTGTTATACATTGGATACCAGGAGTGAAAAGAAAGGGAAAATTGGGAAAAGTTTTCTAAAAAATCTGGAATTCTTAGGTCTAAGGGTGCTAAACGGACGTTTTCTGGAAGACAGTCCACCAGCATGGACATATCAGGCTTTGGGTAACAAGTCGCGAATAGACTACACGATAGCCTCGTTAGACTTATTTCAAAAGATTTTAACCTATCAGATCGGTGAAGCACACGGAAGTGACCATAATCAACAAATAATAGAGTTAAATTTAAATTGTCCAAGGCATGGAGAATATATGACTCTTCTGGGAGATATAAATACGGTAAATTATAAGAAACTTTTTTGGACTGAATTCACTAAAGAATCAATCATAGCAACATCGAAAGAATTGGTTGAAATTACTTTTGATGGAGATGGTTCTAGCGCTATCGAAAAATGGTCCCTCTTTACAAATAAATTAGTTTTAAGCCAGAAACAAAAAGTTGGTAATAAAAAGTGGAATGATAAAAAATCAATGGCGCTGGTTAAACTGTCTTTGGAAAGTCATTTATTAAAAAAAGAGCGTAATAAAATGTTAAGATTGGCTAAGAAACACCCTGTGAATCAAACTTATAGAGATAAACTAAAGAAAATAAATGTAGAAGTAAGAAAACGAATTTGGAATGAAAAAATGCAAACAAAACAAGCACTTTGGGCTAAGGCATTATATACCAGTAAAAAGAATAATGCAAGGGAATTTTGGTCTTTAATTAACAGCTTAAATAGATCTAGTAGAGTAACCATATCCTCTGTTATTTCTGAGTCAGACTGGGTGAACTTTCTTCATTCGCATCTAAATTCCAACATAAGTATGGATTTGAGACCCGGCATAAATAACTTGAAAAAGTCAGAGGATAATGAGAACACTGACATATCTATTACGGAAAGTCAAGTAGGTAAACTTATAAAGAAACAGAGATCTGACGGCGCCCCTGGTCCAAACGGGATTCCAGCTGCCTTCTTTAAAGAGAATGCTCCACTTTGGGCCAGGTACTTAACATTAGTATTTAATCAAGCGGTGCAAACGTTAACCATCCCGGCCTCTTGGAGGGGTTCCATAATCTCACCTATTTATAAGAGCGGGGAGTGGTCACAACCCGCTAATTATAGATTAATAACACTGCAAGATATTGAAGCTAAGGTCTTTGCATCAGTTCTTTTGAAAGAACTAATAGAATGGGCAGTGGAAAAGCATTTAATTCCTCCAAACCAATCAGGTTTTTTACAAGGACAAGGCACGACAACGAATATATTAATACTCGGAATGTTAATAGAAAAATATAAAGTGAAAAAACAACCGTTATATGTATGTTTTATTGATTTTAAATCAGCTTTCGACTGCGTAGATAGGCAAATTTTATGGAGGAAATTGGAAAATTATGGTATAAATGCTGGCCTTTTAAAAGCAATTCAATTATTATATACCGAGACTTGGACAAGGATTCGGTTAGGTAATGGTTCACGACTATCAAGAAGAATAGATACAACTCAGGGTTTAAAGCAAGGATGCGTATTAGCACCGTATTTATTTAATCTATTTTTATCTGACCTCACGGAAGAATTGGATAACGAGTTGGCTCATTCTCCGAAACTGGCAAACAAACAAATCTCAAATTTATTGTACGCCGACGATGTTATTTTGCTCAGCCAGACAAAGATAGGGTTGCAACGACTTATAAATAAAATATCAACGTATTCAATTAAGAATAAGATGGTAATAAATGAAACAAAAACAAAAGTAATGTCAGTCTGCAATAGGGCATCGAGCCACCGTAACCATAAATGGTACTTACAAAGTCGGCAGCTTGAACAAGTAAAACATTACAAATATTTGGGCTTATGGTTTGACGAGAAGGGTTCATTTTCACAGCATAAAACAGAGTTGAAAAAAGAAGTAACAGCTTGATTATGGCTTTTCGTTCATTACATAGCTCTTTGGGTGGTCCAACTTATGCTCCATTATTAAAGGTTATAAAAGCGAAGCTAATGCCCAGTCTCACTTATGGAAGCGAAGCTCTTTGCGGTACGGACTTTGCACTTTTGAACAATGCTATAACAAAAACGTTTAAAAGCCTGTTCCGACTTCCGGTTAATGCATCACCGGCCCAGATCCGACTGGAATTCGGTTTTTTAATCAGCAAGTTGTGAGGATGGGCCACTACGTAAAGGTATGGAAACAAATTAAAACCAATAATTTTAATCCGATGAGCTGTCTACTCTGGCAAGAATTGCAACAGAATCAAACTTCCCGATTTTATACATACCTTCAAACAGCACTGGAGGAATTGTCTGCACACGAGATTTGGGTGATGTCAATAACACCATTATCTTTTAAAAAATTAATAAATAGATTAACAAAACAATTATCACTTTTAAAGGATAAAGAGTTGTTCATTAAAAGGTCTCATGCCTGGATGATTGTGAATGAATATACGACCATCAAAGTGCAACCATATCTAGAAATTCCGTGGACTATACAAACAAAGAACTTATTTATGTCTGCAAGATTTGGAAACCTGCCGGGGATAATGCACACAAAGCCTTGGCTGAGACCAACTAAGCCAATCCCCTGTAGATTATGTAACCAATGGGAAGAAAATATTATACATTTGGTTTGCATATGTACATCATTGAAGGTTGAAAGAAAGAGGCTCTTAAAGATCTGTTTTAATGAAAGAGGGATCCGATCATGCAGACAAGCTATGTTAGCGTGTTTTAAGCCTATGGATATAGTAATGATTGCAAATTTTACTAAATTTTTGACCCTTGTAAAAGAGAAGTTGGAAGTCAATGACTCAAGCCTAACAGGAATGGAAGTCGCTGGTAGTTGAGAGCATTTGCACATGAGACATTGCACAAACGTAAAGAACTTATATCTGTAAATAATTGTTATTTTAATATTTGTAATAATTGATTTATAATAACGATGAATTGAATTTGTCTATTTAATGTATTTTTATGACTGTGCTTGTGTAGACATGTTTTTATGATTGTGTATTGGTGATTTTTTTGAATTGTAAGATTTTAATTAATCATGCAATAAATAAACTATTACACCCTTCCAGTGCAGATGGATGATGGAAAAAAAATCACTACTTGACCTGCAGTTAAAAAAAAAAGATGCAGTTAGGATGTAACTAGTTGATCCATTGCTTCTCCACACAAGGACATGTTTTTCCCTTACTCTCTTTGCGCCCAAAGTCCTCCACCTAAATGCCACTTGCCTGTTTTAAAGAGAGAGTGCATGTGTGATGTATCCAGTCCGTTCCTCTGCTTCTTTAGGGATAAGAGAGGAAGTCTCTTTATATAGGTAGTTTAAGTAGGCTGACTTCACCGCTAAAATACGTCACCTTTTGTGATAGGATCTTTGTTCCTTTGGCTCCTCTTTCATACGGATACTCTGTTCTAATGGGACTAAACTGATTCCATCCCCTTGTAGAGAGCCTCTTCCCCATCCACCCCTGCAGTAGAGCATGCGTGTTTGTCGAAAGGTGGTAGTCCTGTTGGCACTCTACTGGTTTCTCTGCCGAAATGTAGGCTCAACCTTTCGACCCATGGAAGTCCCCTCTTGAGTGGATGGGTCCAGCTCCCTAGTCTGCCTTGAACAGTGCCACCCTGTTGTGCGTTTACACATGGTTTGCCTAGGTGTCCACCATTTCATGCACTTGTGCACCATTGTTTTATGGCCTAATGCCTTCAATTGTGCATTGCTGTGTAAATGCTGATTTTATTATATTTCTACAAATAACTATATGATAATGTACTGCTTACATTTTATGTATTTTGATAGTGTGTTTTTAGTTTATATTCATGCATTGCCCAGCTTAGGCCTAGTGATTTCCTACATGGATGTTTATAGGTACACACTGCATCACAAACCATATGTCCACTTTCGCACAGTAAACTATAAAGCGATGCAAATGCAACATCCTCTGCTCTCTCAGAAGGAGGAGCAAATTTTTAGCATGCAGGGAGGTGGTTTCTCCACTATCAAGGACACTGTCTGTTAACAAGCTCTTTTCACATACAAAGCCTGGCCTTTCTGGCATCAGGCAACCTGCTCACATCAAACAGGTATGCAACAAAGTTCTATTCCCCTCACGATGGCAGACTTTTCAATGCTTGTTTTCATTAGCAAAGTTCCACTACGGGGAGCTGACAGGAAAAGAGTCAACTTTCTAGAAACCCTTTTCTCTGTCCCTATTTATGATGGTGTACCTTCTGACCCAGAAATGTGACAAGCTTATATATAATTCTTTGTGAATAATCCAGAGTTTGGAAGTGGTAAAGGCTTATCTCACTGGGATTGGACCCTGGCAATTCTCTACTTGGTTCCCACTTTGGAAGACTTCATAAAATACTACAGATTTGGTATGATGGCCTTGGACATGTTATTGATTAGCCATGCTAAACTCCTTATGATTCCATTTCAGGAGTGGTTTTCAATATAGTGATAATAAGTGACTGAACCTTGAAAGAATCCATCAGTGGTACTCCCACTAGGTTCAGCACATACTGCAATAGTGGAACCTGGGCCAAGCAAAATGTTATCTTTTTACAGAACCTTCAGATCTTTGGATGGACGAAGGCAATCTTTACAGGCACTTCACAGATGGGTAGGGAGTTGACATAAAAAAGCATTAGAAACTGGGCAAATGGATCTTTTGAGGAAATCTGCCTTTGTATCAGTGTCTTAGAACTCAAAGCACTATTGGCTTTGTACACAGAGAATGTGCCTTTGTTTGACAGCAATCAGTAATGGCACTGGAGACGTGGCATTAGATGCTACGGAGGTAAATGCATCTCCTTTCAGAACATGTGGTAAGGCTAGATAATGTAAGCAAACAAGGTATGCAGTTCCTAAGTAAAAGAGCAAGTAAACAGGAGGAGGCTAGCTTGGTCTAATACCCTGACCCTATGGTGGAGACAGGGAGTCTCCCATTTTGGGAAAGAGGGCCCTCACACACCCAGCTGCGTGTCATGCTTCATCATAGGGCATGCTCCTAGTCAGGCCGGTGCTGCAATGCCGGACGGGCACCCTATGAGGGGCTCTTTATCGGAGATCTTTTTATCCCATGCCATTGGGTGCAGTGCGGGTAATGGGCCTAGTGGTGTAGATGTGAGTAAAGATGTGCAGGAGTAGTGTATGGGAGGTTAAAAAGGGGGGAGTCCAGCGGTGCTCCAAATTCAATTTAATTAGCGAGCCCACTGGTCCCAATTAAAAACTAGAAGTGTGGGCCACCTTTGAAATAATGTCCAGTCATGGCTACAAGTTAGAGGTCGACATGTTTCTTGCCTTGTGTGTCTGGAGGATCACATGGCAATTCTTCAGGGCCAGTTTATATATACTATCTACACAGTGGATGGTTCGCAATAAGTATCACCAGTGAACCACGCACTTAAAACAAAACCTATCAATCAGGTACCTGTTGATTGTAGGCCAACCTGGAGAAAATAGCAGAAACAAATGATTTACAGCAGTATGTAAGCATTTATACACATATTCGTTGTTGCAGAATAGCCTCCTCATAATTTCATGCTCTACTGAGTTAGCAAAGAACTTCAGTGACATTTAAAGTGTATAAATAACCAAGGGCGCAGTGACACATGTGAAGTATAACCATAGGTAGAGCTAGAAGTGGTGGTAGAACAACCACAGTGTTATATGTATAATTATGACACTCCCCAGATTTGGGCAGCTTGCTGGCTCCTTCGAACAAGGGCGGGGGCGAACGCTAAAATTATTAACGTCTTAAATGCGGCGGAACAAAGGGGAAACTAAAATAAAGGAAGGACAAGTTCATGGAACAGAAGGAGAGAGAGCCATGGGTAACGGAGACATCCCGAAGGAGCAAGGAAGTCCCGAAGTAGAAGGGTGTTGTCGCGTTAGTGAGCGGCGCCCTGCTAGAGTAATTTAAAAAGTTTTACTTACAGTTCAGCAGTGGCTGATTTGCCAAGGACTTACCCCGTCCTCCGCCTGTTCAGAAGCGGGGGCTTGCTTATGGAGGCCCGGATTAAGTACCTGCTGACTCGATCAATGGCCGCACAGGTTCCCGGAACCCGGAAGGCGTCATGTGACGCGGGGTGCGATGATGCGGCCGTGTAGTGCCCAAGGCTCCCGAGGGCGCCGATGAGCACCATGTTGGGTGAGGGAAGTGGCCGATCTAAGGCCCTGGATGACTTATCCGATGACTGTAGGGCCATGTTCAGATCGAGGTCCTGTACTCTGTGCTAATCCCATTTGACAATGCGAGTGAGATGTACAGAGGAACCAAAGGCACACGCCAGATTCCGCATATCTCATGTTGTAAGAGCGAATGTGGCAGCCATGGGAGTAATGTGGCCGCTTGAAAAACTGAACCACCGGATCCTAATGTGTGGAGTGCCGCGGGTCATAAGGACGCCTTATGTTTTAAGCTTTTTCAAAAACCAACCAATAGCGAAATAACTTGATCAGAAAACCAATTGCACAGGACAGGGGACGTCTGTGTCTGGATACTTTAGGCAGGCTTATGGCACAGCGGGCTGGCTAATGGAGGTGGATTGAAGGGGGCTACGCTAACCTGCGCAGTGGTATCCTGGGATAAAGAGAACATGTGTATTATCTGTTCACTTCGGTCCACAGGATATTTTCGTTCAACCCCATAGTGTCGCAGGATAGTCTGAAAATCCAGCGTTGTTCCATTTTGAAAAGTTTGCACAGGTGAGGGTGTGCCTAGAGGATGGTCCATTTGAAGCTGTCGGTGTATGACCCTCTTCTTCAAAATGTGCATAAAGTTTGGTATGGTGCTTATGGCAGCGGATGTTACTCCGATATTCCATTATTTTGGTCTTGGCCATCCTGGTGGTCATGCCTATGTAGCGTAGTTTACATGGACATGTCAAGGTGTAAATGCAGTTGTTCGTGTTGCAATTTGTATGTCTCTTTTGAACCCATTTAAACGTGGAGGTTAGATGCAACTCCTTAGTGGAATCTGTGAGGGTGCATACTGTACATGAGCCACAGGGAAAATGGCCCGTCACAGGTGGAAGACCCCATAGTGGGCGTTGGTCTTGTAGGGTGTTCGGTCGTGGTCTAGTGTGAACAAGGATATCTTTGCGGTTCCTAGTGCGTTTGAATGCAAACCTAGGTGGTTGGAATGCGAGATCACCTGTTTGTAGGATACCCCAGTATCTCATTATGATTTTGTTTTAAGTGCGTAGTTCACTGGTGATACTAATTACGAACCATCCACTGTGTAGATAGTACATATTAACTGGTCCTGAAGAATTGCCATGTGATCCTCCAGACACACAAGGCAAGAAACATGTCGACCTCTAACTTGTAGCCACGACTGGGCATTATTTCAGAGATGGCCCACACTTCTTGTTTTTAATTGGGACCAGTGGGCTCGCTTATTAAATTGAATTTGGAGCACTGCTGGACTCCCCTCTTTTTAACCTCCCATACTCCTGCACATCTTTACTCACATCTACACCACTAGGCCCCTTACCCGCACTGCACCCAACGGCCTGGGATAAAAAGATCTCCAATAAAGAGCCCCTCATAGGGTACCCGTCCGGCATTGCAGCGCCGGCCCGACGAGGAGCATGCCCTACGATGAAGCATGACACCCAGCTGGGTGTGAGGGCCATCTTTCCCAAAATGGTAGACTCCGTGTCTCCACCATAGGGTCCGGATATTAGACCAACCTAGCCTCCTCCCGCTTACTTGCTCAATTGGGGGTCGGTATGCTAGACCTTTGTGCCCTCTGTCCCTCCTTTTGTTGGTATAAGTCTAGATAATGACCTGCCAGACTAGTTAAGCAGACGGTCACTAGGAGAATTCACACATGAAAGCTCCTTAACCTACCCTGGATGTCAGAGGAGCTCTTATGCTCTCGACTGACTGAACATAACCTTTTTAATCTGTGAGTCACTATTTAGTAAACATTTTCACACTGGAGATTGTTCTAGCCAGATGGATTCCTCGCCGTAGCCCAGGTCCCACGCAACCATTGGAAGTCGAAGCGGGACCTCTCCTTCCTTGCCGCCAAGTCCTGGAACGACCTCCCTCTCCGCACGTCCCCCTCATTGAGGGAATTCAGGAAGCAGCTGAAGGCCTGGCTCTTCGATCTCCACTTCTTTCCGACCGATCGCTCAAACCCCACAGCGCCTGGAGACTCCCGGGGTGACAAGCCGCGCTATACTAGCTGGGCTCTTCGATCTCCACTTCTCTCCGACCGAGGATCGCTCAAACCCCACAGCGCCTGGAGACTCCCGGGGTGACAAGCCGCGCTATACTAGCTGGGCTCTTCGATCTCCACTTCTCTCCGACCGAGGATCGCTCAAACCCCACAGCGCCTGGAGACTCCCGGGGTGACAAGGCGCCCTATACAAGCCTCGATGATTGATTGTACGTTGCCGACAAATCTCTTGTGTATGTGAGGGGAGTCATCTTCACACTCAGTCATGCTCACTTTCAACTCACAAGAAACTTTGCCATTGCTGACCTTTGCAAAACGCCTACATGGTCTCTCCTCCATGCATACACAAGACTACTGTGTCACTATTGAAGCTCAGAGAGTCAGACAGTGTAAAACCATTATTTGAATCCTGTTCTTACACTACATGCCCGCTACCACTTTAAGGATGTTTCGGGTACTCCTGCCACCTTTATGCTTAACGTGGGAATCCACATCACAATGGCATAGCAAGATTTCAGTGAAGGAAAATGGGCTGCTAAGCCCCGGCCCCGGGACATTAGTAAAATTCAACCCTAATTAAAGTGAAATGCGGCCCTCGCAGTTCCGTGCCCTTTGCCGTTGCACCTGTTGCGCTAATTACAACTGCGCCACAGATACAATTAAGTATCCTGCTCACACGGAAAAGCCGCGGGGTGCATCTTTTTCTGTTGCAGAGTCACACGTCACTCTTTCTGCCTCCCCGGGGGCAGTGAGTGAAAACGATAACATTTACAGCATGTTTCATGGAAAGATATCCTTAATATGTGGTACAGAACAACAGACATAGCGCGAGGCGGAGTCAGTCTTGTTGCTTTGCGGGCTTCAAGGTGAGGTGGTTATACGTTTTTATAGAGCAGTGCTTCCCAAACATTTGAGACCCATGACCCGCTTTTAGAACTACAAAGTTTTGCGACCCACCTAGCTTTAATGTACATGAGACGGGGGATTTTTTTTAAATGCAAGTAAAGCATGGTGTGATAGCGCACTGTCATTTACGGACAGCACATTTTGTGTTGAAGTGCCCACTAAATTTGCACAGAAATAAAAGTTTACTGATAAAAGTATATTGCCCCCAAATGATAATGTGTGGAAATCGGGTTTCACCAAGTAAAGTGTCTTTATTTTTTTTATCCTAATAACATTTTTACTTCCACCACACTTCATAATTACAAAATATGTGCTTCTTGTTTTGTCCAGTTAATTTTCAGGTATTTACATTTTCTGGTGTGTTACAAAAATGACATCCTACAGCCTTTCCTAGGCAGGATTGTCACATAATACACTTTGCTGTTCTTTCTCTGACTGCAAAGTTAGAGGAATTTGTAAACACCTATCCCCAATTAAAAACAAAACAAAAAAAGCCGCACTTTATCAGAAGACCTAGCCTGACATTTGACCTCTGCCTTTGAAGCGCAGCAAATGTGGTAAGATCAATACATAATTTAAAAGGCATCTCTATTTATTGCTTGAACTTTCACTATCCACCAAAAATCAGGGTCCCAACTCCCAGTTTGGGAAATACTGTTATAGAAACACCCCTAAAGCAAGCCAGAAGTCTTCTAAAAAAAAAAAAAAAAAAAAACATGCGGTATTCCAGACCAAACCCTACATTGCAGGAGTTTGCCTAGGATGTGACTCAGAAGAAACTGTAAACTGATTGCACAGGTACTATGAATACAACTGCACTGCGAAGCACTATGCAAGTCCTTAGCGCATCCACTTGGGCATTGCTCAAAGAGACATTTTAAATTGTGGAAACCTGCATGAAACAAGTTTGTCAAAATTAGGATTCTTACCTGTAAGACTTGATCAATTATATATAAATCGTTTATTTCGGGCACAGCCCATAAAACACATTATATTGATACATCAAAAATACTCTTAAATACATTAAAACTTAGACAGTTAGAAAATCATAAAAACATCATTGTAAAATTACCCAGTTATAAAAGAGAATAAAAATCCATGTGTATTGGCAATAAAAGTAGAAGAACTGCACCTGAAGGAATACATTGACCAGGTGGCAAGGCAACCAATATAAAATTGTGCAAATGCAGTTATCACCAGTCTAGGAAATTCATGTAATTGTAATAAGAGGAATGTGCATAGTGCGTTGCCAGTGCTAGTATTTGTCGAGCTCTATCATACTTTGGAATTAAGAATGACCTTCCTCCTTAAGGCCCAAGCAATATGCAAATATCGGGAGACCGCAAGAGCTAAGAGTTCTCTTGTATCGCTCTTAAAAAGTCTCTCCGCTTCCCAGTAATGCCTAACACCCATAGTATTACATGCTGCCAACAACCATTTTTTTCGGGCTATCCTGTAGTAGGGACAGAATAACAAAAAATGGGATTCCGTTTCCACTGTGTTTGGGTAGTTTGGGCAAAAGTTAGTCTTGGGGGATACATTTGACCATTTGAAAGTGTGATATCTAGGGGCAAAACCCCACACCTGTATCGAACATACAAACATTTTGATTGGTGCGGGTACATCCTATTCATGTAAGGTTCAAACCGTGGTGCACTTTTCTGGTTAAGAAACTTGCCTGTAAGGGTATTTGTTTGTAAGACTTGATCAATTACCACTATGGGTTTGGTTGCATACATGCCTGCTTTCCCATCTATCCGTTGTCTTTGGTTGTTTGTGTTGTGTCTTCTCTCAATGTTGAATGCCGAAACAAATGGCAATGAGGTTGGAGTAGTTTGTTTTTTGAAAGTATATCACACAGAGAATGGTAAGGCAACACTTTGACGTCTGCTGCATCTTTAGAGATGGGCCCTTCACATATTGATTAATGAAAGCAGTGGTGCCCTAAATCTTTAACAGTAATTGGAAATGAAGCAATACAGTTTCTCATGTTTTTGCTTCTAGTTGGTATTTGCATTAATTAACATGGCTTGATCAGAATAAAAAGCTGGACTTTAAAGGTTTTAGTACTAAAATTCCTATAGTGATACCGTGGGTGGCATCCAGGCATTTGTTAGTGGTTGTTCTGTCTTTGTTGTTAATCATGTAGGAGTGATTTTACTTGGATTATGACGGAAGAACAGCTGCCAGAGTGTGGGGATACTTTGATACTGAGGTAGTGCCTCAGTCCTAGGTGTTTTCATGTGCAGTGTGCTCTAGCTTTGAACTGGTCTCCTTTGTGAGACTGTACTGCAGAAACAGAGAAGTACATTTTATCCTAAATTTTACCCTAAATTTAACAGCTGCTTTGCTGTTAGTTTTACGGACTGTAAATTGTGAGTTGAAATAGTCATAAGCGTGGCATTTGGGTGAATGAGTTATGTGCTTGATTGCAGGCAACTGAGTGGGCTGTGTTGGTCATAAGGTTGAAACCTGGTGGGACTCGCTGTGCCTTCCGCCCATTTGTGCTCAATAGAAGAAGCAAAAATGTGGTAACAAGCGTTATACAAGAAAATAAGTTACTATATAACAGTCATTTGAGGGAACACAGTTTGGGCTGAGTTTCAGTACCTTTGTGACATTGTCTATTATGCAGAGTAAAGCTTGATTTCAAGTTTGGTGGACATATTATGTAATTTCACCATGGCAGAATACTTTACTTTCGCCATGGCAAGGGTTCTCTGCCTGCCAAATTTAGAGAGATCTGCTGTGCTCTTGCATTTTTAGGAACCACCGTCACAGCGGTTCCTGTACATGCATTGAAAGTTTAACAGGCGGCTGCATAAATATAACGGAGCCACACTTCAATTTTTTTTTCTTTCAAAAATGAAATTCACAAGCAGGATTTTGTTTTTGAAAATAAAAAAGCAATGACCCCCTCGCCAAGGGAGTTTTCTCCCTTGCCATGGAGGGAGTCATTTTGCAGTTTTCACTGCCCCTTACTGCCAGGTTTTAACTGGTGGTGACAGACATTGAAAACTTGTCGTTTGTCTGCCTGATCAAAATAGGATCAATAGACAAATGGCAAAACATCTGATGGCCTTTACTCTGTTGGACCATCTGAAGTGGTGGAGGCAGAGTAGTCTCCTTCGTCGACATACTAAATATCTGCCCGAATCTAAATGAGGGAGACGGACCTTCAGTTTGGCTGAGAGGGTACTCTGTCGCTGTTGCCATGGAGTACCCTCTCCGCTGAATTCTATATGGGGGTCTAAGTGTTTTGTTTCCATACCTGGGATTGTAGGTTAACTACGTGCAGGGTTTGTTTCCAATTAATTGTAGAATAGCTACATGTGAGAAGTATCCTTTCAAGATTTAAGGCTTACGGTACCAATAAAGCAGTGTTCCGGATATATAAAAATACTAACATAGCTCTTGAGCCATTTCATGCCAGCAAAATACACTTTAAATTCATTTTTCTCATTGGTGACCTTTTTATCGAGTTTGCAATTATGTTTTTAATTGAATATTTTTTCTGTTCCTCCCCTAGGTCTCAGTTGACTATGTGCTTGCGGGCCATTATTAAGCATGACTTTCCTGGTCGCTGGACAGCCGTCGTGGACAAGATTGGTTTTTATCTCCAGTCACAGAATAGTGGCAGCTGGCTTGGTAGTTTGCTCTGTCTGTACCAACTTGTGAAGACATATGAGTAAGTTTGGTTTTATTTACTGTATAAAAGAAACAAGTTACGATTTCTTTACTTTTCGATATCCCTGAGACTTGAGAAAAAAATTTCATCAGGTCGGAGTGGGTCTAAGTGTCCAGTTGGTCCTCGTGTACCCAGTTTATAAGCTCTGATGTGACTACTGAAATAGGAATCCCTGCTGCATAACACTGCATCATTCCCTAAGAGTCTATCAGTTAGAGTCCTGTACCTATACTCGGAGAAATTGCTGCTTCAGCTGACATTTTTAGTAAAGTTCTTTTTATTTAACTAGTTTTTTAATAGCTGGCTATCTGCTGATGAGCACATGAATTTCATACAACCAACCCATGGCATATTGTGTATGGCTGCATTGTGCAATTGACGCTATTATGTCATCTGTAAAGCAACTATATTTTCTGTTCAAAATTTGTAATACGTGGGATAATGGTGCCACTGTGTACCTACTAAAAGTAGTACAGGCAAGTCAGACAAAACTGGTGTAGTCAATTCTTGTTTTCAAGGAACCTTTCAACAGATGCTGTATGTGGGCAAGCTGAACAATTCCTACTTTGCCAAGGCTAGTTCACTACAGATGACCTGTGTGCTGCATAGTATTCTTGCTTGGTGTATCTTCACACCATGCCTGCTAGCACTGTTTAAAAGTCAGAATTTGCTCTGGCAAACGTTGGTTCCATTTATAGTAGTAGAAGGATTGGCAATACATGCATCTCTTGGTTCTTGCAATCAAAATCGTGTTTAGAAAGTTAACCTTCACAGTTGGTACTTTTATCAGTCCTGCAAATTGTCATTGGCATTGCTACCTTGCCAGATCAAGATTTTCCACACTTGAATTTCCTAACAGAACAACATTCCTCATTTGGTTCTGTTTAGAGGTCTTTCGAGGTATTAGAGCTACCATTGCATAGCACATAGATTAGCACCAAACTCTGTACAGACTATTTTTCTGGTAAACCACAGGAAGGTTGGCCCATTTTACCATTTAGTGAAGCTGTGTTTGATACTATTTCTTCCACATTGAACAACCCCCTTTCCACCTCTTCAGTAAGCAGCCTGGTGGTCAGGAAGCACAAGACATCCCTTCAGAGCAGCCTTTTTATAGGGGAGTCGAATCTGAAGGGATGGTGATGCAGGCCTCTTCTTACAAATAACCAACCATTTTTCAATAGACTCCAGAGGATGGTAGTCAAAAAAATTGGATGCTCTGAGCACCACATTCTTTGCCTCTGTCAGCTTGACTCTTTGTAGCCTATAACTCCACCTGGTTGAATCACAGGATGTTGAGCGTCATTGCTGAGACTCAAACCCGGTTCCCCAGAGTTGAGATCGGCCGCCCTAGCCGTTAGGCTACATCCTCTCCCCAACAACTTTGCCATACCTCGTCTTCGACTCTTTCCGCAGGAAAATCTTCTTTTAGCGCTTGAGCTAGAAGTGCTGCAACACGCCCGCCAGTGATGATTGTCCGAATTCTTGCAGAGTTGGTAAGAGAGACTAGTTTGTATCAAGGCTCACCTGATGTTTCCACGGGAACGAGAGACCGGAGACTGATGAATAGGTCCCAACTTCCCACCACCACCAGTCCGCCCAACAAAGTCAATGCAGGACCAGTGAACAGGAGGAAGAGGGGAAACAAGGGGAGAAGAAAACTGAAGATGGTCCCACGGCACGACCTGGGCAGCAAGGATACATCACTGTAGACGTTGGTGATCCTGTGAACAAAGTATCGTCAATAACCTATTCTAAGGTATACTGAAACACAAATATAACCACAAATAACCACCAAACATATATCAAGGATGTCTACCTGGTTTGTTCCCCTCTTCCACTAGTGTCCAAAAAGTGTAATCAGGAATCAATAAATAATACTGCATGAAAAGAACAGAAAGAGAAAATTACTGAGGGTACATTAATTTAGGGTGTAATGATGTAATATAAATAGTGCTTACCAGTATAGGTAATGTAGAAAATTTGCCTTTTGCCCAAAAATAATCAAGGCTGACTCAAATGAATCAGTCTAAGTAAGGTAACAAAGTATGCAAAAAGGTGCAGGCTAAACCAACTTCATCTCCTTAATAATCAGGAGTTCGTGATGCGGGCTGCTATGGGAGTAAACAGCCAGGAAGAACTGAGCATAAAGTGCCTCCTTGCTTCAGGAGTTAATGCTGCTGACTGTACTAATTCTCACAGACAGGAAGGACTAAATATAAGGCACCTCCTTACTTCAGGAGTTCGCAATGCTGACCTCAATGATGCCATCAAGAATATATGCCCCCAAAGAAATGCAGATGCCCAAGTTTGCCACAAGTTTCCTTCAGATATGAATATGCATGCTACACATTCACAAACGTCTGCCACACAAGCAAGCGCGTTACCGCATTGGTAAGTATTCTTTGTTTTCTGGTGTTCGTTATTTAGGAGAGGCCCCACCGAGGGAAGCGCGGCTGCGGAGAGCAACGAGACGGAGTGCCCGACGCGAGGGGCCGGGCGTCGGAGAATGCGGACGCTGCTGCCGTGACCCGGAAGTGAAGGGGTGCAAACCAGACGGGAAGGATACGCTCGCCAGAGCTGGAACGCGAAGCGCTCCTCCCTTCCGGAAGAGGATATTTATAGGAGCAGAGCTCCGCCCATGCTGCTGACTGCGGCAGTGACGGAGCAGTTATGACAGTTTGTACTAATGGGACTTTAAATCATTTGATTGGTGCCAGTGCGCCATGGCCCCTTATGCACAATAGGAGAATGGGCTCAAGTGTTCCTGGTTGGGTAGCAAAAACCAGCCATAACTAGGACACTGTGGACCTCTCACACCTGTAGACCCCAGTGCCATTGCACCCGCTGCACTATTTTTAGCTACGCCCCTGGTACTCCCTCTGATTTCACACAAGGACACCACCCATCATTCTTTTCCTCACCCCCTAACACAAACATCACACAAAGATATTGTGAATGAAGGTTCAAGAAAGGGATTAATTATACCTGATTCTCATTGCTACCTTATTGAAGAAATTCTGAAGGAAATAGGAATTTAAGATTGTAAGCTGAATCTTCGTGTTTAAAAGCAAAGGCTTAATGGTGTCTTTGTATTTTAAGGACACCAATTTTTGTGTACTTTTTGGGCATGCCCCATAATTTAAACTAGATTTATGTACTGGGAAGAACACCATCGATCTGCGACCTTCCCTTTGACCTATCATATGTACTGAAGCTGTTAGCCAAGGTGTAGACAGGTGTGATGGCCAACCTTCACAGGGAAGGCATTCATGTATATATCTCTAATTGGCTGACTGTTTCACGAAGTCCAGCTCTCAGACGTTGTGTCTACTCATTCAGATACTTCAGTCACCATTCTACATAAATTGAAATCTTCCATCAATTGCGAGAAATCACAAAGAATGTAGATCGAGTACTATGGAACATAGTCCAAGAAATATTTTAACTCCACCTGTTGAAATATTGCAAGATTTCTAGCAGTTGACTGCACAGTTCGCAGATTCTTTCAGGAAGCTTTGACTGGTTTAGTGATAATGACTTATGCATATTTCTTGTGCAAAAGACATGCCTCTTCATGATATTTTTACAGTGGGAGCTGAAGTTGAGATGGAACTAGTTCTTTAACTGCTTTGTGGACAAGATTTGGATAATCCCCAATTTTGGTGCTATAGTTTCGGTCAGTCCTGTGAGAGCTATTTTAAACACCCTGACCCCAGTTACAGATAGTAATCAATACATCCTTTTTGGGTTGGTATGCCTATCTTGATGACATATCATCCAACAGTCATTGGCTACTGCGAGCATTTTCCGTACCCCTAAAAGCATTTCTGCCTTTGTTGGCAAGGATTGAACAAGTGAAAAATGCACTCTTAACATCTTCAGCATGTAGCAATTTATAAAGGTGGCCCTGCTTGCTACACATCAAAACAAAAAGTGGTGTCTCTTCTGCTTAGTAGAATCCTCATGGAATGAATCCCAGCATCAAATGAGCTTCCACCTCCATTACATTCACTGTGATTCCTCTGAGTAATCCAGAAGAGTAGAAATCTGTGTTCATAGCACTAGATTGGGCACGGCTTCTGGTTTCAGACCTAAAGCCCAGCATCCTCTTACAGTGGTTGACGATCTACATCGCAGCAACTCTGAGCAGTTTTCCATTCTGAACCTGTGTTTTCTAAACCGCTGTGGCTGGAGATTGGGGAAGGTGTCTGTTTTACCCAGACCTGCTAAATCCCTGAATGCATGCTCTTCAGGCTCTTCCAGTAGTTAAAGAGCTACTTCCCAGCAACTCTAAGCAATCTTTCATTCTGAACTTGCTTGTTCTAAACCTCTGTTCCTGGAGATTGAATTGCGAATGCTAGATATTTATTCCTTACCACCTGGCATCTTGGACAAAGGCCTCTTGGTAAGCACACAGTCATCTAAGGCACTCTACTGTGGCATGTAAGGAGTCTTCAAAAAATAGTACGCAGGCAACCCATAGCCGCTGGTATTGCTTCTGTCATGCAATTTTACATTTTTGTGGTTTGAAATAGCCTTGATTTAAGCAGTTTATTGGCCATGATTTCGGCTCGGACTGTTCACCACAGCACGGTTCCTTATTTCATCTTCTGATGATGAACAGATTTGCAGGTTTCCATAATTAACCATGCCATGATGTCAGGTGCCAACTGGAGACCTCTATCTGATTCTCATCTTTCTTATGGGAAAGCCCTTCAGGTCTGGAAATTCATTGTCACTTTCTTCCAACCGTCCCATCCGTCAAAAACAGAGGCGTAACTCCATAGACTAGACCTTACCTTTTACTTGAAGAGAACTAAGGGCTTTTGTGTTGAGGGCAATCATTAATCATCTTTACGGGCCTGAAGATTGGTAAAGCTGTTTGCAGACATATAATCTAAATGCTCTTTCATATGAATTTGATTTTGTTTTGGCTCTGTGTTTACATCTTGCGTCTGTGGAGCATCAACTATTAGATGAAACTAACATCATGAGCACTGATTGGTACTTTTATGAGCTTGCATCATCACATTTGTGAATTAAATCTTCCTTATCCATGACTATCCCTGCAACCGTGCCATCTGGCACTTGTTATGTGAAATTGCTTAAAAATATTCTGAATCCAGTCTGAAACCTGAATAGGGCTCATGAGGAGGAATCCACAGCAAGATTACGTGATCCCGTCAAAACATTACAGAAGTTAAACTATCTACTTCTTATTAAATATACTACTTCCAAAAAGCATTTCAAAATGGAAGTACTCCAGCCAGACAAAAGCTGTAACCTTTTTTTATTTATTGAATATTTTTCTTTGTGTTTTTAACATCAGATTTTCAACCAGAAACCATCAACATCCATCATAGAATAACATGCCACGTAGTAACACAACCGTTGGCTTGGTATATAGCAACCACATCATTAACGTCTCAACTACAATCTGCGTAATTTCTCCTTAATTATTTGGGCGGCTCCTGGATATGTCTCCACCATGAAGCTCAGGATGCTGGTAGACCATTCCTTTGCCCAAGTCCGTAGAGTTCCCTCCACTTGCCCCATACGAATTGTTTGGGGCACCTCTACCTATGTAAACCACTCTCTCCGCCTCCATACGCATGTCCATCACTGTGTCATAGACTGAGTTGCTGCCCATCCCCATAATCTGGCAATAATTTCACCACCATGAACCCCAAAGGGCAGAAAAGGAGTTGAGCACGCGGAAGGTTCACATCGCACGGGATTCTGTGGAGGATAAATTGTGGTGTAATGGGGATGTCTACTTCTGGGATTGCTTCCCTTTCTGTGACAATAGCTTCCAAATATCTTTAGATCGGGGGGCAGTCCCATATAGTGGGTATGAATGTACCCTCACCCAGACCACAACGCAGGCATTAGGGGTGCGGGGCCCTTCCCATTCGATACAAGTGAGACCTGTGATAGTAGGCTCTCTGGAGGATTTTCAGCTGGATAAGCCACACTTTAGACCTAATAACTACCACCCTAGGGTGCATTAGGACCCAAGTCTCTTTTCCAGGTCTCCCTTAGCTGTTGTAATATGTATGCGGCGTGTTGTTCAGGATCAGAGCTGTAACTCTTTTAACCACTGAACATGCACTCTAATTCCAGAAAAAAGTCATACATGTTGCAGGTGCTTGAGTGTTTTGTTCATAGAAAGTGCACATGGGAATTATGGATTAGCAGTTGTAATTTAACTTAAATGCACATTTAATACAGGAAAAAAATACTTTATCTTCTGTTTTCTTTTTTTTTTTGCAGTCAGAATTGCTGGCATTTTGCTCTCACAGCCTTGATAAATCTATTTCAGGCTGGATTTTCATAAACCGATGTTTACAGAGTGCACAAACAAAGAAGTCTGAAAGGAGCATTGATATTACTGTTGCTATTTTTATATAATTAGCCCTTGATGGTTGAAGATGTTTTATACTTATTTTTAAACATTGCTCACTTTTCTATCTATGTGTATGATTTTCAAGCTTGTCTGTTTCTGATTTGCATTTTATTAAGTCAACTGAAGTCCTAAATTTAATATTTCTTGAAGATACAAGAAAGCTGAGGAGCGAGAGCCGCTAATAGCAGCCATGCAGATTTTCTTGCCCCGGCTTCTGCAGCAGATTATCCAGCTTCTTCCTGATGCTTCACCATACTCTGGTTTGCTCCAGAAACAGATCCTAAAAATCTTCTATGCTCTTGTCCAGGTAGGGAGTGTGCATTTGTTTAGTTAACAAACTGCATGTAGTGCATGATAGGGGTTTCTCCATCTTATGTACCTGACATTTTATGTTGTGAATGAAGACTGTAAAATCTTGACAATATTTTACTTGTGTTGATGTTCTTATAAGATTGTTGACGTTTGCAAGATTAAAGGTAATTGCCACTGCTTTTGGCAAGTTTTTGTAATCTGAGAACTCCAAAATGCTTGCTACATGTTTGCAGTTGAAACTGTGATATTGCCGGGTCTCCATTGTATTACATAAACAACTGGATTAACAGTGTAGATTTAGGGTTAGGGTGGGGTGGAAAGTGCCCAACCCCAAATTAACTTGTAATGTCAAGTCTTTAAGTACTAGGAAATGCCTTACCTAATAGTTCACACAAATGACCGGGTTCTTCAGCATTGGTTCTTTTAAGGATTTGAATAATTTGAATTATTTTGACAAGGAGCTAACTTGACACTACCAGTTACAGGAAGTGACATCACTGGAGTTACCATCATCCATCTGTACAGGATGTGACATCACTAGGTTTCCTGCCCACGGCACCCTGCACTCCTCCCATGACCTACTTAATGGCAGCTACAACACGGCTGCGCAGTGGGCATGCCGCTGGCATGCCAAAGGCAAGCCCGTCTGCGCCTGGACCGTGCCCTGTGCCAGGATCCCGGTTCACCCGCCCCCACCCCCCCCGCCACGCTCCTCCGTGCTCTCAACCCCGACCCCTGGTCACTGCACTGCTGCCATACTGCACCATGCAACACAGAAGTAGCTTTCTCATGCCCCTCCTGGAAGTTCTCTTGCACTATCCCACACCCTGACCTTCCACTTTTGCGCCAAAAGCATCCAGTACTCCATGCGCTCACACAAACGATCCACCTGCTCATGCAGACTAAACACTACCCACACAACACGCCACACTCGCATGCATGCTCCTTAACTCCCACTCACTCACCAAATATGTCATGGAGATATGGGACATACTGCATACCACTCTCCAGACATGCTCTTCCTCACGGAAACATGGTAATACCCAAACTCTGCACCGGACATTCCTACAGCTATCCCTACCGGCAATGAGATTGGCAGGCAAGAGTGCCAACACTAGCCCAGAAGTGGAGTCACCATTATATTCAAAGATACCATCAGCTGCACCACCTACACGGGCACCCCTCCAGCTTCATGGAACTCCTCAAGTTCAAGATACTCATCCTCCTCGGGAGCCCTTAACTTCCACCTAGAAGACCGCACCGATCCAAACTCTAAAGACCTTCTAGAAAATGTCAAACATTGGTCTCACAGTACGTTACCAAACCCACTCACACTGCCAGACACCTATAGGACTCGATTTTCTCCTCAATCCGCAACATCACAGTCGACAAGCCAGCAACTATGACCTGGACACACCACTCGCTCGTCAGTTTCACCATACCCATCCTGTACCAAAACAGACATACCAACACTGGAACTGCCCGCCGCATCTGGAAAAGTATCACAGAAGAGTAATAGGCTTCCGCTCTCTCCATGCACCTGCATGCACACAACAGCTGGATCTCCACATACACCTTTATCCTGGTTCCCTGCAAGCACAACCCAATGGCAAGAGCCCGACCACAGGCCAGTTGGTACACAGAGGCTGATGAATACCACTGCAAGCAGCTGGAGCCCATACAGAGAACAAGTCACGACAGCACAGATAAAGACATCTTCAAATCAGCCCTAAGATGCTGCCACCAACAGACAAGAAACGCCATTCGCACAGCTCTTGCAGTTCGCATTGACGACGGCATTAACAGCAGCAAGGAAATCTTCGCTATTATCACAGATTTCACTGTGCCTCCAGCAACATTACCCCCTCACAGGACCTTTTGCAGCAAGCTCTAAATTCTTATGTAACAAAATCACCTCCACATACAGCATCTTCGATCATCAACTGGATCCTGTCACCATTGCAACTCAACCTTCCATTACGGCCGAAGAACGAACCCTGACATCGCGGCCTGACGTCCCCACCACACCTCAGGAAACTCCTCTGGCTCCTGATACACAAAAGCTCTCATTTCAAACTCCTCACACACACATTCAAGGCACTGCACAATGTAGCCCCCACCTATTTGAACATTTGCATCTCCTTTCACCAACCCATCAGAGAGCTCCGATCCTCAGGACTCCTTTGCTCACACATCACACACATACACAGAACCAGATGAGGGGGATGGGCGTTCTTTTACATCATACCTAAAGCATGGCACAGCCTCCCACCCCACATCAGAGCCTCCTCCTCTCTTCTTGAATTCCGCAAGAAGGTAAAGACCTGGCTTTTTAATTAACCAACCTACCGTAGGCAGGGCTAGGCACACACACCTGCTCAGCACCAGGATACCATCGCAGGTGATAGTGGGCTTTACAAATAAACATAACATAACAAGCTGGCAATCCTCTGTGTACATACATTAACATTGAAGTTCAATTAATAATTATTTTACTATTTCAACAAATACATCTTATTGTGCCTTTAGTCTATTTTCCAGCCAGTGAACCATGGAGGCTTGGTTCCCGTTCCTGGAGGCTGTATTTAGATTCTGTGCACAAGGTGTGTAAAACAAGTTTCATAGATACTCCTGATGAAATGACTGCAGAAAAACTAACTGTTCGAGGCACGTGAGGTGTAGATCACATACTTTCCATAGCCTGCCATCTAGTGTTGGGTCCAGATCTTTGCACTTTGTTTTCGTTCGGAGAAGTCTTTTCCAGGCACGAGGTAGGTGACTCCTCCTTTCGGTGATAGTGTGCATGGGCATCGACTCCATTGTCAGATTTTTTTTCCCCCATCGGGTTCGGATGTTAATTGCGGCGCTCCGGTTCGACACCGTTTCTCGGGTACCCCTCGACGCGCAATCCACTACCCTCGACGGTATTGTTTCTCGATCACATTTTCCATTCTCCGCGTATCGACTCAAAGTCTTCGATCAGAAAACTCGTGGAGGGCCGTTGGGCCTACCCGCATCCGGCTCGCTAGCAGTCGATGGAACGGACTCCATTCAAACTCTGTCCCGGGTGTCGCGCTAAGTTTCCGCGCACTGACTTGCACGTAGTGTGGAACTTGTGTCTATCCCCGGAACACGATGAACGGGACTGCGACGCGTGCCGATCATTTCGATCTAAGAAGTCGCTCCGTGATCGTCGGGCTCGACGTCACGAAATGCAGCAACAAAGTGGCTCCGCACCGGACATCTTCGGTGAAGATTCTGATCCAGAAGAGTTCCACGCTCAAGGAGCCGAAGAAGAAGAACACATCTCCGTGTCCGAGGCCGACTCCGACATGGAAGAACAGGAGCAAGCAACACCAGGTCAGCGTACCATGAGTACAGATACCCCCCTGCCCCAACACTTGCCAAAAAAAAAGGCTCCGGTCCTTCCTCTGCCCTCAGGCAAGGTCGGCACTGAGAAAAAGTTTCGGACGCCTCGCACTCGGGCCCGGCGCCGAAACACAAGGCAAAGCCTTCCGGCTCGGGATCGAGTCGGTCCCATGCCGGTGCCGAATATAAACCTTCGGCATTGAAGTCGAAGCATGTCGTCGTTGCCATCCCCTCGCTACCGAAGAGTAAATCTTCGGAGCTGAAAACTTCGGAGCTGAAACCTTCGATGCCGAAAACTACGGCGCCCAAATGAAAAACGACTTTACCATCAAAAGAACCTCGTTTTGACGTTCCGCCTGCAAACACGGATCCGAAACAAAAAGATCTGGTCATCCATCCAGACACTGCCCATATTCACGCTAAACTACTAGAAAAGAGGAAAATGGGCCTACAGGAGGACTACCACATTCCTTTAAAGCACAAGAATGTGGGTACTAACCCTTCTCCTCCTTACATTGCACCTCCTTCACCCACTAACCCAGATTTGCTTATCACACCTACAAATTCTCCACAACCACTATCACCTGATCCACAAGATGAGGGGGATGGGGATGGGGATAGGCCACAGGACATTATTGACCCATAGGAGGACTATGACACAGACACAGACGTGCGCGAATGAGCTGCTGCATTGCGACTGTGTATGTTGTATATCTTTGCTAAAAAACTTTAAAAAGGAAATATCCTCTTGCTTTTTAACTCTTTTAATTTTGTGTTGGTGCATATTTTAAAAATAGAATTCACGTACCCTGCAACGCTTAGCCCTTATCCTCTGCGGGCATTTCAGGCAGACAGACTCGCCTCTTATTCAGTTACAGCTTTTTGGCATTGTTGCTGGCAATAGCCCTCCCCGGTCCAACGCGGGATTATCCCGATTGATTGGAGGGAGTAGGCTACTTCCGGTTGTAGCGAGGTTGGCGGTCTAGTCGACCAGCCTCTCCTACGAAATCGGATGCAGAGCGGGACGCGCAGCGGGCGCGCCGAAGGCGCGCCAAAGGCAAGCTTGTCTGCGCCCTTCCGTTGCCAGGAGCCAGGAACCCTGCCCTTTTAATCCCAGATCATGAAGTAGGCACTAAGATAGTTTATACCAGTAGTGACCTGTTAAAGATAAGAGGGCATCTACAATTGGGGTGCAATCTCCACAAACGAGTGGAGAGTTCTAGCTACTTAGAGGGCCCTTTCGCATGCCGAGCATGCAGATTTCAGAGTATGGACATGGACCTTGAGTCTATCAAGGTGGGTCATGCCGATACACCTATTGAGATCACTTCCGCCCTCAAAGAGACAGGACGGAAGCTAAGTAAAACCCGCGCATCTCCCAGACAAGGGTGGAAAGGCTTTCTCGGCAATGTCAGATCACTGCCGAAACATGCAATAGAAATATGGGATCTGCTTGATTCAGAGAAACCGGACTTAGGCTTCCTGACTGAGACATGGTTAAAACTTAGCTCCCTCCCTGTAATTACTATGTCACTCCCGGAGGGCTATAAGATTCAAAGGCTTGATAGACAATACAAAGTGGGAGGAGGGATAGCTATTGTCTATAGAGTCTGGGCCTCAGTTACCATTCTGGAGCAACGAAGTAACGAAAAAATCGAAATCCTACTCTTCCGGATAGACCTAACTCCACAGCTGAGCTGGAAGGGAGCTTTAGTTTATCGTCCCCCGGGCCCCATCGCGGATTTTTCGATTCAGCTGGTGGAATTAATAGCGCCGCATGTTATTTCTACCCAAAATTTTCTCCTACTCGGAGATTTTAATGTGCATAGCGAGTGCGTAGAGAATGCGGAGGTAGTGGCTTTCCTTGCCGACCTCGCAGTATTAGATATAACAAAGATCAATGATGGTCCTACTCACATAGCTGTCCACACTTTGGATATTATTTTTACTAATTCATCCCATATTATTTGTGAATCTCACCGACTCGTTAGCTGGTCAGACCATGCATTCATTGATTTTAAGATTCTGCAACCCAGAGGCCAGGAAAAGTTTGGCTCTGACTCCAAACACTTGTTTAGACAGTGGCATAAAATCACTCCTGAGGCTTTTTCAGCCACCTTCCCAGCGTCATGGGATGGGGAGCATGAAAAGGTAGAGGAGGGGTTAGTCCGCTTCAATGCCTTGGCAAAAGCTGCGATTGACCAACTTGCACCTTTAAAAACCTCTATGGGTAAGTCAAGACAGGTTCAAACAGCTTGGTTCACTACTGAACTACGAATTGAGAAAGGCCAATGCAAAAATCTTGAAAGGCGGTGGAGACGGACCCTTAATACAAGGGATAAAGAAAAATATAGGACTCCTTGCCCAATACCATAAAAACATCAAAATAGCCCAGAAGACTTTTATCGCTCAGCAGTTAACCCAGGCAGGGAATGCTCCAAAAGCATTATATCAGATTCTTAAATCCTTCACGAACCCCAAAGCGTGTGATCTGGAAGAACCTCCTTCTCAAGCTTTATGTGACACTATTGCGGAATATTTTGAGCAGAAGATTGATCTTATTTACAATAAGATCATTACAGCTGGTAACACGAAGCCGGTTATGATCTACGACCACCGTCCCTGCAAGAGGGGGATACCCTTGATGAGTTTTCCCCCTCTGACTTGTGAAGAGGTAGAAACCTTATTACACACTGTAAAATCAGGTTCCCCTCTAGATGTTATACCGGCCAAAATATCAGCGAGCCTTGCAAAACAACTGTCTGCTCCTATCTGTTCCCTCTTGAATGCGTCATTAAAGGAAGGTCATTTACCATCTGAATGGAAGGCAGCACAGGTCATCCCACTACGCAAAAATACCAAGGCCTCTATGAAAGATCTGTCAAATTTGCGACCAATATCCCTCCTACCGCTCCTGAGAAAACTCTTGGAAAAGCCTACTAATAAGCATCTATCAGCTCATGTCAAAGCGTCAGATTGCCTGGATGTGTCACAATCAGGCTTTAGGCCAAAACACAGTACAGAGACAGCCCTAGTGGCTGTCACGGACAACATCAGGCTAGCACTAGACAGAGGACAATCCACTCTACTGGTGCTATTAGATCTCTCGGCGGCTTTCGACACAGTCGACCACCAGATCCTGCTCAGGAGATTAGAGGAATCTGGGATAAAAGGAGAGGCCTTGCGGTGGATGACTAGCTTCCTGTCCGATCGTTCCCAGCAGTCAACCTGGGACCCTATAGGTCTAAGTCCCAGATGCTGACCAAGGCAGTTCCGCAGGGATCCTGTCTAAGCCCTACCCTATTTAATATCTATGTTGCTCCCTTGGCCGATCTTATGAGGACATATGGGTTCGTACCAATATCCTACGCGGACGATACCCAGCTTACCTTCTCTTTTGATAAATCTTCCACAACAGCCCAGACCAACTTCTCTGCCGGCCTGCTAGCAATATCTCAGTAGATGTGCAACAACTTCCTCCAATTAAATGCCGGGAAAACAGAGATTATGCTCTTCGGAGAGGCCGCATTGTTGTGGACACCAGAGTGGTGGCCAGGTGAGCTGGGTGTCCCCCACCCCCTCCGCCTCGAAGGCATCAGTAAAAAGTCTAGGGGTTCGCATTGAGCAGAGTCTGAACATGAAGGAGCAGGTGACCCATACGGTGAGCTCATGCTTTCATGTACTGAGTCTGCTGAGAAGAGTATTTCCGTTTCTCCCAGACCATACACGGAAGACTCTTATTCAGACGTTAGTCTTGAGTCGTTTTGACTACTGTAATGCTTTATTGATTTCGGCGAACGAGGCCTCGTTAGACCGCTTACAGGTAGTTCAAAATACAGCAGCACGATTGGTACTGAATGCTCCCTACAGATCATCTCCGAGTCCGCTTTTGCGGCAGCTCCACTGGCTTCCGGTGCGCAAACGAATAAAATTCAAGCTTTGCTGCATCGTCCACAAGGCGGTGTTTGGCAATGGTCCAACATATCTTGCTGAGAAAGTTAACCAATATACTCCCCTTAGAGATCTTCGATCCAGCTCCAAATCCCTTCTCAAAGTTCCCCGGATTAATAAGTCTAGGACTGGGGGGAAGGCTTTCTCATATCTTGCCCCACGGAACTGGAATTCGCTTCCAATTACACTGAGGCAGTGTCCGGACCATCTTCACTTTAGAAAGTCCCTGAAAACATTCCTGTTCTAGACGCCTCATATAATATCAGCACTTTCTCGTATGTCCATAAGCGCAGAGATACCCCTTCGGGGGTGATTCAGGCGCTATATAAATAAATAAATAAATCCCAACACTGACAATGATCCGGTTCTATACCCTTCCAAACCCTCACCACCCGACAACAACATAGGGTATATAGAGCTACTTAATAGGGCTGCTCATTACCATGGGGTGGAATTGCAGAAGGAGGCTCTTGAGGAGGATTTCTTGTTCGAAACCTTAAGTTCCTCTCAGAGATCTACTCATACATTACCTATGCTCAAGGGAATGCTTGAGCATACGGACAAAATTTTTAAAGACCCTTTGCGGGCAAGAATTATTACGCCCAGGGTAGAGAAAGTACAAGCCAGCACCTACTGACCCCACTTACATTAAGGGTCAGCTTCCATTAGACTCCCTTGTAGTTTCCAACGCTCGCAAGAGAGCAAATTCACAAACCACAGGTGAGGCCCCTCCTCCTGATAAAGAATCAAAATTAATCGATGCCTTGGGCAAAAGAGTAGCTTCTCAAGCAGCCAATTATTGGCGAATTTCAAATGCACAAGCTCTATTAGCTCGCTACAACAGAGCTCATTACGATGAGCTAGAAAAATGAATGCATTTTCTGCCCGACGAGCACAAAACAAAGGCCAATGACCTCGTTCAGGAGGGTAAATTAATCACTAATACCTCTATTAGGTGCGCCTTAGACGCAGCAGACACAGCAGCCCGCGCAGTTAACACCACCATACTGCTACGCAGGCATGCTTGGCTGAGAATCTCAGGGTTCAAACCCGAGGTTCAAGCCTCTATTCTCAACCAACCATTCGATAAGGAACACCTCTTCGGCCCAACAGTGGACACTTCCTTAGAGAAAATGAAGAAAGACACTGAGGTCGCCAAGTCCATGGGTGCTTTGCAATTACCTTCCAATAGGGGATCCATTTGTCGCTCCTTTTACAGGGGTGGCTCCAAAAACATTTCACCAGAAAATCCCTCCTCCTCTTACAAGGGCAATAATCAATTGCCCTCATCAAGAGGTTACTTTAGAGGTGGATTTAGAGGTAACAACGGTAAGGGAAGAGGCAGAGGCAACTCAACACGCACTTCCTCTGCAAACACTAAACAGTGACTTCCTTCCGCTACCCCCGGAACATTCTACTCCTGTCGGGGGACGTCTCTTCCAATTTCTACCCATCTGGAATACAATCACCTCAGACAGATGGGTTCTACAAATTATCCAATATGGTTACTGCCTGGAACTTACAGACACTCCCCCAAACATTTCTCCAAGGTCACACTCCATGTCACAAGAACTTCTCATGAATCAAACAGGGGGTAACTGTTCCAGGTATGGGCGCAAATAGTCACCCACAAACAAGAGAAGGAAGAGAAAGGAGGAAGAGACTAAGATCCTAGGTCTAAATCTCACTTACTAGAGGCAAACGCAAGTCTTGTCTCTTGATGCCCTCACACACCCCGAAGGATGTCATGCTTCATCATCGGGCGTTTGCTCCCCGTCGGGCCGGCGCTGCAATGCCCTACGGGTCCCCGAAGGGTCGCTTTTGCGGAGATCTTTTGTTTGTACTGCCGTATGATGAGTGTGGGTGTGAGAAAGAGGGTTCTAAGAGGATAGTGAGTGTGTGCGTGAATGATAAAACTGGCTAAGGGATACCAAAGTGAATAAATTTTAATGTGTAGGTTCCCTTGTCAGGTTAAAAAACCCGTAGGTCGTGAGTTACTGATAGGGCGTAATGTGCCTTAGTAACTAGAGGTCGACATGTTTCGCGCCTTCTGGTTGGTCAGGATGATCCCTGGCGCTTCTTCAGGACCAAATACAGTGAATCAAAAGTGAGTGAAAGTGGTGGGGTCTAGAACCCTACTAGATCAGAGCGGTCCAGCCGTGTGTGCAACTACAAGGTGGCAATAACTTAATTGTATGGCCGCTCCTGTCGCAACCTAGGAGTAGATGGGAGAAAAACATGAAAAACAAAGGAGGAGTCAATGTAATCCTCTCTTATGGCACATGATTGAGTGCATGTGGGGTCTAAAAAAACACCATTTATAGACAATGAGATGGACATGAGAGACGTACAACACATATAAAAGAATGACTCCATTCTGGGAAATAGTCATGGTACTTCTCCAGCAAGAGTGCACGCCATAGTGAGCGTGGTACACCGGCTATAGGTCATGCCACGGGGGTGGCAAGGACATATGCGGCGCTGCCCAACACCCAACATAAGTCCACCACCCCTGCTGGGAGTGAGCTATTACGATACTCGTAATTGTAGTAGTTACGTGAGCACATCAAGGATTTAACATGATTGCCGTGATACATGCCGGTGCTTTTAAAATGTGACTTAACAGCGCAGCATGTTTTGCAATAAAGAAACATGGTGTTGGCTCTTACCTAGTCTATGATATTAGGTTGCTCCATAGGCTAGCGCGTGTGGAAACCCGCACCGTAACGGGCTGGAGAGGGAAAGATGCACTGGGGACAAAAGAAGAAACAGAGTTATCGCCAATACAAAGTGACATTGCAGGATGTCCGCGTGACCAGGTCGTGGCCGGAGTTGACCCTCCTGGTTGTTGCTTACAGTTTTCCGTCGGGTGCACTGTCTGTCAGCACCTACCCCTAAACACGCCTGCCTGCATATTGAGTGCCTGCTCCGCGCGGCTGCTTGAAATAGTACCGGGCAGTGGATGAGGGAGTGCCCGGTATCCGGAGGCGTGGTGGACCGCAATGCCCATGCGCGGGCGCCATCTTGGAGTGTCTGGAGGCGCTCGGGGAAGGTCTAGTGATTGTAGAAAGACCTAACGGGCTCCATATTGGAATGTGCCCCATAACTGTGTTTGAAAACGTCAGGAGACAGGCTACAGTGCTCCACGAGGTAGTGCACGGGTTTAGAGTGGCAGCAACATGTATGACAAATCTCTTAGAGACAATGTGTATGGCATTATGGCAATATATATGACATATCTCTTAGAGGATCGGTACATTGCAAACAGTACAGGTGGGGGACAGGCTACAGTACTCCGTGAGGGTAGTGCACGGATTTAAGGTGGCAATTTGTAGTATAATTCTCTTAGAGGATCAGTACATCATGATAGACAGTAGAGGGAGAAGCACAGCATGGGTGAAAGGTAGGGATTGCATCCAGAGTGCTAATGTGGGATGGTACTGCTGAAGTGTTATCAGTGATATGGTGCGGGCACATGTAGGCGAGAAGGGGCAACCACACATAATGTGGGCATACAATAATGGGAGGTCAAAGTTCCGTCCACGGGATTTCATCATTCAGACCCGTCGTATTCGTCCGGAGACGGTGAACCCAGCGTAGTTCACGTCTGAGAAGCGAAATGTTGTTCCATGCTTGGTTGGCTTCGAGGATTGTCCACTTGATGTCATCACATGAGTGTCTTTTTTCAATGAAGTGATTACACATTTTCGTTGCTGTGCGTCCACAGCGGATTGTGCTCTTATGCTCACTAATCCTAGTCTTAATAGGTCTGGTGGTCATCCCCACGTAGATGAGGTCGCAGGGGCATGAGATCAGGTACACACAGTTCTTGGTATTACAGTTCGTATGGTGACGTTGCTCCCATGTGAAATTCCCCAATTGTAGTTCCTTAGTGTGTTTAGTGGATGCACAGACGTTGCAGTGGCCACAAGGGTAGTGCCCAGTGACCGGAGGTAAGTTCCATAGAGTGGTCTCCATTGGTTTTTAACATGGGCGTGGTCGTGTGTTTACCAAGTGGTCCCTCAAGTTTGTCGTTCTTTTGAAGGCAAACCTAGGTTGTGCTATATTGAGGGAGCCGGAGTTTAAGATCCTCCAATTACGTCGGATGATGTTCTTGACTTGGTTAGACAGTGGGGTAAAGGTGGTAACACAGGTCATGACATCGTCAGACTGGCGCTCCTTGGTCTCCAGTAGGCCCTGGCGGTTATTGTTTCTTGCTCTTTTCCTGGCTCTGTGTATGATTTCCACTGGGTAGTTTCTCTCTCTTAAGTTCAAAGTGAGAGTAGTGGCTTGTAGGTCAAACTCAGTGATGGAGCTGCAATTGCGCCGGGTCCTCAAGAACTGGCCATATGGTAGATTCTCTTTTAGAGCCTTCGGGTGGTGACTCTCGAATGAGAGGAGGCTGTTGCAGTCAGTGTCCTTCTTGTATGTCCTAGTGTGCAGGTGTCCATTCTCCAGGGATATCATCAGATCAAGGAAAGGGATCTCCTTGTTGGATAGTGTTTTGGTGAAACGCAGGTAGGGGTTCAGACCATTTATCCAATCGTGGAAAGCCATGCAGCTCTCCTCCGTACCCTTCCAGAAGATGATATCATCGATGTAGTCTGGCGGGGCTGTACATGGCACACTTCGAGTCGCTCCACATCTTCACGGACTCCAACCCGTTTCAGGAAAATATCCTTACGTGGAAGAGGTATATCGATGATGATATCATCTTCTGGATCTAGTGTTGGTGGACGCCGCATTCATCGCTCTCTGCAGTGCTGGAATCCACAAAACCTTTCCAAAGGGCGGCCCTTCATCGACCCGGTTCCACAGACAGTGCTAACAGCAGACGCATCACTCACTGGTTGAGGAGCTCATCTCCAAACTCACACAATTCAGGGCATGTGGAGCCTGCAGCAAAAGCAGCTTCACATAAATCATCTAGAGCTTCTAGCGATTTTTCTAGCGCTCAAAGCATTTCAAGTTCATCTAGTAGGCAAAGCTGTCCTGATACGTACAGACCGATACCAAAGGGGATGATGGACGGAGCGTTTGAGCTAATCAAACACTCACCCCCAGTCAACTGATCTGGGTTTAATCCATCATCATTTCACTTATGCACATAGCCCTTGAAATTGTAGCTTTAATTGCTAAATATTTGTAATCATAAATATATTCCCCATAACTAATGGTGTTATTGCTGCAACAGTTAAAATCAAAGCAATGTTGTGAGGATTTCACCATTCCACTGATAAACATCTAATAACGTTCTCCTAATTTCTCTTCCCCTGCCGTGCCCCTCTTTTTATATGTGTGCACTTCTCTGGCTAGATAGTTACATTTGACCCTGCTGAGTAAGGGAAATGGAGTAGGGCAAAATGCAAGAGATGTACAACGGCTTAAAGAGAACAGTATAGTGAGGGAAGTGAAGTCGAGAGAGAGAAGAAGGTAGAGATAAAGATGACGTAGAGCGATATATAAGGTAGAGAGAGAAGTAAAGTAAATAAAGAAAGGTGAGGCAGCCAGAAGGAAAGATAAGGAGAAGTAGAGAGATGTAGGTAGAGAAAGAGAGGCATAGAAATAGGTATGGTTTAGAGTGAATTAGAGAGAGTTAAAGATGGGGATAAGGAAATGTAGAAAGAGGCAGAGGGGTGAGGTAGAGAGAGAATGTGGAAGAAGGTGAATTAGAGAAAGTTAAAGGCAGCGAGAGGTAGACGTAGACAGACTTTAGGAAAAACAGTAATAAAAGATACAGGGAAAAAGAAAATTAGAAGAGGTTTAGAAAAACGGGCAAGTAAAGAGTAGTGAGGAATAGAGAAAGGGGTAGTAAGAGGTGAAGGATAGAAGGAGGAATTTGGTATAGAGCAAAAAGAGGAAGTTAAGAGACGTAAAAAAGAGAAAGAGGCAAGGCTTATAAAGCGGTAGAGAGTTGGAGATATAAAAAACAAAGGATGTTATGGTGAGGTAGAGAAATAGAGGCTGAGAGTGATAGTTATAGTGGGGGTGAGTTGAAATGGAGAATGAGGTCTGGAGAAAGAGATGGGTGTGTCTGTCTGTCTGTCTGTCTGTCTCAAACGAGCTGATGTTAGAGAAAGAAGTAGAAGTAGCCAGAAAGGTGTATGATATTTAGATAGGTGAAGAACTACTGCCTGAGAGTCCTACGGTTAAGGCTGGACAGACTGGCATGCACACAAAGAGTCAGATTAATTTTTTGTGCAACTGAGGGCAGCAACCAAAGTTGCTGTGCTGATTGTGCAAGGGAGAGAAAGCAGCGCTGGGACAGATTATTAAAAAGAAACTGCTACTTTTATCCCTATGCTAGCGCACAATACAAAATCCCATGCCTAGACAAATTCTTAAACATGTCACACACTGTATACCTGCTGTACAGTACAGCACACATACAATGTGTTGAATGTTTGCAGAAATGAAAACAGTTCTCCATGTTAGCACCTGCTTCACAGAGACGTTAATTTTGATGTAAAGCCCGGTCTGACTATCTCTAATAGATTAGGCTTTACATCAACACAAAAAACGTTGGGTACTTGCATTAATCCACTCAACTAATGCTCCGTGATGCAAAATGTGCAGAGTAATTCGCTATTTGTTCTGAGAAAAGGGAACCTTTCCAGTGCAAAATAACTTTTAGCTGGAATGTAAACACCTTCTCAAGAATTTGTGCTGCTATGCGATACTTTGTATGTCTTTTCCCTGGAGCAAATCCTTAGTATATGTGGCCCTAGGATTAAGGTAAGCATGCTTGGATGTGAAATTGTTATGTGAATTTGTACAGCGCAGCTAAAATCCTGTTAGGGTATCCAGGCGCTAAGTAGGGCAGTCCTGAGGGGAGGAGGTGGAGATCATGCCTGTTTCGTCTGGAAGAGCCAAGTCTTGAGGTTCTTTTGGAAGTTCATGAGGGAGGATCTGTGGTGTTTCGGGGGGCCGTTTCAGGACTTGGCTACAAGGTATGAGAAGGAGCGTCCTCCGCTTCTGGTCTTCTTTATGCAAGGGAGTTGAGCTCTTGCCTGGGACGCAGATTTAAGGTGTCTGGTGGGTTTGTAAGCTGAGGCGGTGGTTTAGGTAAGCTGGATCAGTGTTAAGGAGAGCTCTGTAGGTGTGGGAGCCAGTGGAAATTGTTTAGGTGTGGAGAGGTGGTTATTTCGCAGGATGTTCAGGATGAGTCTGTCGGCGTTCTGGGTGGTTTGGAGTGGGCGTAGGACATGGACTGGGATTCCAATGTATAGTGCGTTTCTGCAATCAAGTCTGCTTGTGATAAGAGCCTGGGTGACAGTTTGTCTGATGTTCAGTGGGATCCACATGACAATCTTGCATAGCATTCGCAGGATGTGGAAGAATGATGTACAGATGGCTTTGATCTGTCTGCACATGGAGAGGTTGGTGTCCAAGATGATCTCGAGGTACTTGGCATGGTCTGCAGGGGTGGGTGGGGGACCAAGTTCGGAGGGCCACCAAGAGATATCGCAGTGGGAGTGGTTGTTGCTGAAGATAAGGACTTTGGTTTTGCCTGTGTTGAACTGACAGCAGTTGTTTTTCATCCAGGCAACGACATTGCTCATGCTTTGCTTTGGCGGTGCTGGATGAGTCAGTGAGGGAGAGGATGAGCTATGTGTCATTGGTGTAGGATACTCTGTTGATGCCGTGGGCTCTGATTATGTCCGCGAGGGGTGTCATGTAGATGTTGAAGAGTGTTGGACTGAGCGACTACCCTTGAGGGACTCCACAGATGAGTTTCGGGGTGGGGGAATCTAACTCATAGACCTATGTCAGTGAGGAAGGAGGATATCCACTTGAGAGCCGGTCCACAGATAACCACATGCTGAAGCTTTCTGATGAGTGACTTGTGGAGACCGTATCGAAAGCTGCGGAGAGGTTGACTAGGATGAGTGCGTCTGTTTCTCCTCGGTCGAGGATGCTGCTGATGTCATCGGTGGCTGCAGTGAGGGCTGTGTCTGTGCTGTGTCTGTGCTGTGGTTGGTGTGAAAGCCTGATTGAGAACTCTCTAGGACTTAATGGATTTCTAGGTGGTCTGCGAGTTGGCTGCTGATGGCTTTCTCAATGGCTTTAGCTGGAAAATGGAGGAGCTAGATGGGTCTGAAGCTGCTGAGGGTGTTTGGGTCAGCTGTTGGTTTCTTCAATTGGATGTTGATTTCTGCATTTTTCCAGCATGAATTGAAGGTGGCGGTTGTTATGGAGGTGTTGATGATAGCAGTGAGCGCGGGGGAGATGGTTCTTCTAAGGTTGTATATGAAGTCGGGGCAAGGGTCTGAGGGGGCTCCTGAGTGAATGGTATTCTTCAGGGCGGTGGTTTCTTTGTTCGAGAGGGGCATCCAATTGCTTAGCTGCTGTTTAGCGATTAAGGAGGTGTCTGACTGGTCGGGGGAGTTAGTATCGGTAGGCTGTGGGTCGAATGAACTGTAGATGTTAGCAGTCCTGTGTTCGAAGAAGTTTGAGAGGTCATTGCAGAGTGCTTGGGATGGGATGATGTCGTTGTTGGCAAATGCGAGACCTATTGCATTGCAAATACTTTTTTTTTAAAAGCACCCCATCCCGCGCTATCACGTTAATGGCAGCCGCGCCCCTTTCTTTAGACGGCCTCCATTAACGTGAAAGCGCGGCATGGGGCGCTTGTAAACAAAAAAAAAAAAAAAGTGAATAAATAGAAACCATGCAGCCGCATTTGGCGCCGCAAATAAACCAAAGGCGCGGCCACCACTGTGCCGTGCCAAGCTATAAAAAAAAAAGCGTTGGGCGAGAGCGTGTCTTGCCTGTAACAGCAGGCAAGTGAAAACCATTTAACAAAATAGTGCTCGGAGGCTGCAATTAAAGCCTACCGAGTAACAACACACGGAAGAGGGCCAGTTCCAATGGGAGGTTACAAGATGAGACAATGCGGTACTGAGGAGGGACTACTAAGCCTATTGACCAATGAAAGCCACCGTTTACAAAGGACGACGACACAAGCCAATGAAAAATATGGGCGGAGAGTGGGCGGAGCTTCAAGTCCATACCTGAATACAGCATGCCTAGCAGAGCAGCGCATGCGCTGCCCAGGATCGACCTAACCAGTGGGTGAAAGTTACTGGCCTGAGGCAAGTCGCTCTTGATGTGGAACTTGTCTGCTCTTGGTCACCCAGAAACTCGGACACTATCACTGCCTGACGTAAAGGAGAAGTTATTGACTGGAGCACCGGAGACCCGAGATCTTGTTGTTTAGGCCATCCACTGTTGACTAAGTCCTTATTGACCATGACTTTGTGAACCAAACCCTCACCGCTGACAAAGATCTTCTAAATAATATGTGATGACTCTTCCTGCAGTCAGTCACCCTGCATTTAAGCCTTTACCTAGCAAAGCACAGTCGATAAAGGAGTCCACAAGGGTCCCATCAATGACGGCCTCATTAGAAAAAAAAATTGTCTCCATTTTGGATATGTTGAAACCCATTGCCCCTGCTATTGGACTTCTCTAGTAATTCTGGAGGAATATCCAAGGTAGAAGGCCAGGAAATATTTCTGCTGCGCAAGGAATTTTGGTTGCAGGTCCTGTTCTATATCATTTGGTTTTCATTGGTAGTCATAAATGTTAAAATAATTCCCTGCTGCATGCAGCGACCTCAGAACACTTAATCCACATACCTATTTAAAACTGAAGTGCAAAAAGAGCATAAACAAATGCTATAAAATACCCTCAATGTCTATTACAGGCCAAATTATTTCTGGGAATTTCACTGTTCCTCAGACACTTAATACATTTTTGAAAATTATACTGCAGCACCTGAAGATGAAACTGCTTCCTGAAATCGAATACAGTGAGGGAAAAAGAAACCCTGATAGCCTAGTATTAGAAGAATTAAAAGAGCACTCTGTGCCTTAAAAGGTCTAGTGGCTTCCAATCCCTTGATGCCTTGTACTGGCAGCTGCCGCTTAAAAAAAGTTATTTTTGATGTAGCTGCAAATTTATGAAGTAAGAGAAAATTTGCCTGTGTTTATCCCCCATGGCTGATTAAAACAGCTGAGAAGATAAGGGACTGTTTATTGCTTTAATTAGGAGCACAACAATGCAGAACCAAGACTGCAAGTGAATGAAAAATGTCCTAGCTAATGTAACAGAAAGTTTGAATTCTATTAAGTACACGGAGGCGAGGATTATGTTATTCTTTCTTTGTTTAATAACATAGCAGCCATATCAAGATATTACACAAAAAACTTTCCCATCAACCCAGGAAAAATGAAGATCAACAAAGGTATAGTCCAACATCCAATGGGCCTCAGGGAGTGACATCATCCATTCTTGTCGCTCTGTCTTCCTGCAACAGATGCTGAGCATGAAAGATCCTACTCCTATTGCAGGACTCTGTTCCTGCAATAATCAACAGACCTTTTTTTAATCCATGTGGACATCTCAAGTAAAAATAAATACCAAGAATATAGCCATTAACATATGGACCAATGATTCTGAACATACAGGCATAAACACACTGTAATAGATTTGTTAGTGTAACCTCAAAGAAAATTACTTATATCCATAATAAGATCCAATAATTTCGGGTGGGTCATGATGTACCATCGAGTGGGTTAATCCTCACCTCCGTGTCCTTAATAAAATTGAACCTTTCCATTATGTTAGCTAGGAATTTTTTTATTCTATGTCAGAACCCGGAGGTGCGGATTATGCTAGTTCAAAGCTTACCCACCACCAGAGCTGCAATGTAGGAGACTGGTTTGAAATAAAGCCTCTTAAAGGGCGAATCCAAAGCCCAGGTCGCTGCGTTCAAATTATCCTCCAAGCGAGTCCTGAGAGCAAATGGCTTTGAAGCCATAGCTCCTCTGGTAGAATGTGCCCTGAACACTTTGGTATCAATGCCAGCTTCTTGGATGACTCCGCGATGGTCGGAGACGAGACCGCTCTAAACGGCTTCTGCAGCGCGATTAACAATTGTCTTTCCCCATGGGGGTGACATTCCTGAGCCATGGCTTCGTAAGCCTTGATACATCAGACCACACATAACTTTGGGGAATCTGAGAAGGCTGGATACAAAATTAGGCGGAAGTTACACTTTGTCCGTCTAGCAACATGAAAAGTGACACCATCCGTGGTAAAAGTCCTCCCCGTAATGTCTAGGGCCCAAACATCCGACACTCTTCTACACGAGATCAGACATAATAGAGTGGCCAACTTGGCCAACAACTGTTTACGGGAAAGGAACTTATTGCTAGTCCATGAGGCAAGAGGGTTCAGGACCGTATTGACCTCCAAGAGGACCGAATATCTCGGTTCTGGTGGAAGAGACAAACAAATGCCCAGAGCAATTTTTTAACCAGAGGAAGGCCTCTGACCCTAGCGTGTTTAGTGGAAATTGCTGACTGAAAGGTATTGAGCGATCTGTAGGCCATTCCAGCCGAAGCCAGTGAGGCCAGGAAATTCAAGATATTGACAACGTCCGTCCCCATGGGATCCAGGCTCCGTTGCTGACAACATCGAGACCAAGCCGAGCGGTAGCGTTTGATCGTATCATCCTCCCATGCACGGGAAAGGAGGTCTGCTGCGCTTCTCGAAAGGCCTGGGACTTGCCATTGAGACCTGTAATCCTCCACGCCATAAACTGGAGGGTGCTGTTCATCACCAGATGGAGATTCCCTGAGGGATCTCGGAGGAGAAACGGATCTAGGAATATACGGATTGGAAAATCCCCAAAAAGTTCCATCAGATCTGGAAACCATACTTGCGACTTCCACATCGTGGTCACCCCCTGCCTGCGTACTTGCGTCGCCAATATCATTATCATGGCGAAAGGGGGAAAGGCATAGCCCTGCTCCATTTACCAATTCTGAAGGAAAGCGTTGGTCGCCACTGCTCCTGGGTCCGGCCTCCAACTGAAGTACCAGGGAAGTTGGTGATCGAGCCTGGACGAAAAGAGGTCTATCATGAAGGGGCCCCATCGGCTGGAGAGGGCTTGAAACATGGTCGGAAGCAGCTGCCACAGGCTTGTGTCCTGGATATGTCGTGATTGCCATTCCGCAACCTGGTTGGCCATCCCTGGGAGGTGTTCCACCGTTACTGAAACTTGTTGTTTGAAAAAATACTCCCAAAAGTTCTTGCCCAGATCTGATTGGGCCCTGGACTGGGTACCCCCTAAATGGTTGATGTATCAGACTGCTGCGACATTGTCAATTTTCAGAAGAATGCAGCATTACGCCCGGTGTTTGGTCCAGCATTTCACCACAAAGGAGCCCCCCATCAATCCTAACCAATTCATATGCAGGTATTGTTCTGCGATGGACCATCCGCCATTAGTGGTAAACTCCCCACAACGCGTGCCCCAACCCATGCCAATGGCATCTGATTTGATCACTAAATCTGGTTGTGAGTAGAAAATGGCGAGCCTATTCCAGGCCTCCATGTGGGATAGCCACCAACGGAGTTCCTCCATGGCCTCTTCTGAGAGAGAGGAACGTACTAGGAGTACATAAGACTGCGATGCAGATGAGACGCTTTCAACCATTGGAGGGCCAGAGCTGGTGAGACGCTTTCAACCATTGGAGGGCCCAAAAGCGAAGGGGGCCTGGGAAAATGGCGTGAATGAAGGACGATAAGAGACCTACCACTCTGGCGATCTGACGGCAGGAAGTCTGTGGTTTGGACAGGGTCTTTCGTACCTCGTGTCTCATTTTGACCATTTTCTCGGATGGTAGACTCCGAGTAGTCTCCAACGAATTGAACACATAACCCAGAAAGAGGAGGTTTCGAGACGGAATGAGGGCTGACTTCTCTTGATTGACAATTAATCCAAGGGATTGGAGGAGGTTCACCGCCATCTTCAGATGTGCGGACAATGCTCAAGGACATTGATCCATGAGAAGCATATCATCCAGGTACACAATCATGCGTACTCCGTAGGCTCTCAGTTGCTCGACCACCGGCTTGAGAACTTTGGTGAAACACCAGGGAACCGAGGAGAGTCCGAAAGGCAGAGAGGTGAAGTTGAAAGTTTGATCCTGCCACTGGGTCTAGACTCTAGAGGAACCGCCGATGCGGTGGGAAGATTGTGACCGTATGGTAAGCGTCCTTGAGGTCTAGCCTGACCATCCACTCGTTGGGTCTTAGCAGATCTTGAAGAAGATGGATGCCCTCCATCTTGAAGTGGTGGAAGACCAGCCATTCGTTGAATTCCCGTAGGTAGATCACAGGCGTGGACCCCGTCCTATTTTTCCACTCGGAACAGATTCATTAAGAAACTATTACGGGTGAGGTGAGGATGGACGAATGGCCACTTTGGCGAGGAGCTCCTGAATCTCCACCTGAATAAGGGTGGCTTCCTGCTCAGAGAAGTGAAGCGGGTGCAGAGGCACCGGTTAGAAAGGAGACCCATAGACTTCTATTTGTAACCCTTAGACTGTTTGGTGCACCCGGGCGTCGGACATGAGCGCCCTCCAGTTGTCCACGAACTCAGCCAGCCAACCCCCCAAGATGAGGGTTAGACTCACTGTGTGTGCTGGTGGATGGGCCTCCACCTCTTTATCAGTTGCGGGAGCCTCTGTGTCTTGCATGACCTGTAGTTGGGTAGAAGCCTCTGAAGCGGGAGGAGTCTTGCCATTGGCCTCTTTGAGAAGGTTGGCCCCTGCTGGAGGCGGGATATTGGAGGCGGCGGGCTGTGCTCCCCCTGCCGCGGCCAGCTGCGGTGAAAACACACTGGTTAAAAATGCGCTTGATAGACTAGGCCTTATCAAGTGAATTAAAAGTAAACACAAGCTTTCCAAGCTCCTTGACGAACGGATCACTAAAGAGCCCGCCCTGTGCTACCTGTCCGGCCTCAGACGTCGCTAGCTCCCCAAGATGGGGGTCTATTGTTATCCGCAGCGACCTGCGCCTCTCCATAGAGATGGCGCAGTTGGTGTTGCCAAGGAAAATGATGTCTCGTTGGGCCCAGCTGGAGAGCACGTCCGGGGAAATGCGCACCCCTAACGCCTTGGCATCTTCTGCCATGTCTGATATCTTGGTCAACGGACCCGTTATGTCCAGGAGCTTATACCGGCACGACCGCTAGGAGCGATCGATACCTTTTTTGGGGTCCCTGATGTACTTGGCCAAAAAAGTGGCCATCCTTGCATCAATCTCAGGGGTGACAGCCACCTTGCCGTCTAAGGAAGTGCAGGGGCATTCCACCCGAAGGCAGTTCCATATCTCTTTATTGATAGGTTTACTTAGCCTGCCTGCCACATATGTGGCTACCTTGTCCCCTGGTGACCATTCAGAAGAGCGAGGGTGCGTAAAATCCTCAGGGTCCAACATTTCGGAATGCGATCCGTGGGACCCCTCCGTGGTGGGGCCCAAATCTTCATGGGGATGTGGCACCGATCTCCAGGACTATTGGTGGTCTGAGTCACCATCGGATCTGGTATGGGATCCATCAGAGGCAGGAGGGTGTTACAGGTGGCGATGTAGTCCCAGGAGCGGTAAGGCCTGCAGGGGTGGCCAGATTGGGCGTATGTGGGGTGTTGGTGTCTAAGAACGCTTTCTTCAACCTTAGAAAATGTATCTAGGTCCACCTTCGAAAGTGGACCTAGACACTTGTGCGGGTTCTTGCTGGGGGTGGCCGTGGGCAACCCTGCAGGTATGGGGGATGAAGGCCCAGGGAGGTCTTCCCTCGGTGTGGAGGGGGGAGGGGGGTTGCAGTTTCTTCTTTGGGGGGCCACTGAGTCCGAGACTGCCTTAAGTATAGAGGCATCCCCTGTGTCGCAGAATTCATCCGTGATTGTGAAGTAGGAGATCTCTTCCGTGTGTCATCATATTCCTCCATGGGGCCTGTGAGGTAAGTAGGTACCCAAGCTGTCAGGGAATGTGAGAATTGGCGGTATCCCACAAGGTAAGAGGGTAATACTTAGCTGGGGGGGGGGGGCAGACAATATAGAAGTAGCTAAGCTACAATCCCCAGTGAAGCACACAGGGGTAAAGGGTTATGGGCCCCAGCAGAAAAACACACCCTCGGGCTCAATAATATGCAAATCGCCTGGGCAGTGTCTGCCTGAAGAAATTGGAGCTGTAGCTAGCTGCAAAGCGTTGCCTTACCCCGTAGGGTGTTAAGCTCCAGGTGTTAAAGGGTCCAACCAACTCAATCGCCCCGCAGACGGAGGCGCCCGGCAAGCGAGGGAAATCCGATGCGCTGTCTGATCTGCCGGCATTGAGTTTGAGCATCTCACAGGCACGAAACGTGAGGGGCACGCGCCCACAAGGGGTCAGAAGAGTGCTGTGCGCCCCAACCGTGCACAGAAATTACTAGAACCAGCCGCAAAAGGAGCGATGAGGCATTCCTGCGGCTGCTATAAAGTGAAAGGCACAGCGCTGCCAAACCTTCAAGGGGAAAAAATACACAAAAAATGCACAATAAAACTCATGAAGCAACAAGGGGGATCGTAGTCCCTCTATTTAGCTTGCACTTGGCTGGGAGCAGCGAAGAAAGAGGGCAAGAGAAGAGGGACAAGAGTGGATGCCCATTGGATGTTGGACTTTACCTTTGTTGATCTTCATTTTCCCTGGGTTGATGGGAAATTAAGTCTTTGTTGTAATATGTTGCTATACCTGCTATGTTGTTAAACAAAGAGAGAATAGCCGAATCCTCACCTCCTGGACCTGACATAGAATTACCCTTTCTTCTGTATGGCAGGATCTTCGTTGATGGTCATAAACATGAAAATAGAGTAGCAATCAAATCTCCTAATCATGTGGTTCTTGGTAAAAACAAGGAGCCTCAAAAGATATTAAGTACTTCTTTAAAGATTTACTGGAAAACGCATCTAGTCAGCTCTAATGTCTTGTAAATACATTAACAGATTTCCAAGTGGCTGCTCTACTAATTTCCATCAAATGAATGTTTCTTAACCAGTCCGTTGTAGCCGTTTCCCACCTGTGCAGTCTTAAGCACCATTTATATCTCTCCTTGGGTGAATGTGGTGGGCAGGATCATCTAACCAGGCATTCATTGGCCTTTTTTGCTTCCTAGATTTCTCACTACCTGTTTTTCCGAGGAATAGAATTAAATAGGCAAATGGTCTGTCCCTCAAATCAGAAGGAGGATTCAAGCACTTCAAGTTTTCAAGTAATTCAGATGAAGAACTACTGCAGTTAAAGGGTTAATTGTTTTTGCTTGGGTCAGTGTTGTCCTACATTTCACTGTTAACCTACTGGTAGAAGTACACCGCAGAGTATCTACTAATTGGATGGTTCTTCTAGGAGTCATATCACAAGCAGCAATCACCACGAAATGTTGCTCTCCAGGTGGGGTGCTCACTTGCAGAAACAGATAGTTAAGGACATTCAAATAAAGAATATCAGAAATTGCTCATAAACATCTTGGAGCTAAAGACGGTTTGTCTAGCAATGTTGATATTTCTACTGATTGTTTAGTGACCCAGACTGAAGATCTTAGCAGACAGATCCTTCTGAGACATTTTTACGTCAGAGGTTGTGAGACCAATGGATATCTGACTTGATACATGCAACTTGAGAGCTCCAGGAGTGATCACCTATCTACCAGAAGCCCCCGATTATGGATTGTGGAGCCTACCACAGTGTAGTTGTATTGTGGATGGCTGAAAGAACAGGTTGTTCACTCTCCCACCCCAATGATTATCTTACTTCCCTGCTCCAGTGCTCCCCTAATGCACCTGTTACTTAATGGTGCAAGTGGCTCCCTGTGTTGCTGCGGAGATCAAGGCTCAGTGTAGGCTTGCTAGAGCAAGTTAAACAGCCAAAGGCAAACCAAACGCTCACTGTATGTATTTGACAGTGCAGAAGGATCTGCAAACCTGGCCAGTTTCCATAGAACTTCTGCATGCTAGTTGGCCATATTTGCCTGGCACTGTGTATGTGGCTCATTTTGGTCTACAATGTTTCTCTGTTGTGGCCTCTGACATGCCCCTTGGCATCTTGGGTTACTAATGGCACCTGGCCCCCCCACCATTTCTGGCATGGTGATGCCCACCTCTGGAATGATGAAACTATAGGTGACACATTATCAACCTCATTGGAATGCTGATGCCCACCTCTGGCATAATGCCGGCCCTGACTTAGAGATGTAATTCTTGCTTTATTGTAGGGATTGATGGTATAATGGTGCCCACATGTGGCATAATGGCAATTCCTCCTTCGTATGGTGGTGCTCATCACTAGCATAATGTCAGCAAATCTGATTCGGGCCTAACGGTGCCCTTGGCATAAAGGTGCCCCTAATGGTGAGATTAGGGAGATTGTTTATTGGCACACTTTACATGCAGTAGTGGTAAATGGGTCATAAGGCAAGATTATACTTAAAAATAAATAGATGGCATTTTATGACAAAATGAGTGGAAATCAAGGAAAATGCAAGCTTTTGGTTTCAGCTATTGAGTTTTTTTTATCCAAAATTAAAAGCTTGCATTTGATAGCAAAGTGTATGTATTACGTGGAACGAATAATATGATATTTGGGGACTAAACTATTCTGCATCCAAAATATATTTTAGCTGACAAACTGATAAATCATGCTGATTTCTTGGTACATATTACTGTTGTATGCTTGGGATTATGTAATAGGTTCTTCTATGGCAGTTGTTTCTTGGCTTATTTGGCCATGTTTCATGATTTCTACTGATGAACCTTTTAGTAATGCTAGAGGCTTTACCTTCCATAAATCTTATTTTGCCATGTGTATGGTCTTGTAGCACTTTTGGAATCTGCATGTCCTTATCGCATTGTTCTGGGATTTCTCCATAACTAGAGTTTCTGTAGTGTTGTTTTGTTTGTGTCCTTGTGATCTTTTAAAATGTTCTGTATCACTAATTCACAAAAGACTCACAGCATCGGTCTCATTACTCTATCTAATAGCTAGGCCTATTGGTTCCATAGAATTGTTATTGTTGTCATGATTCGCTTGGAGGGGGACAAAAAAACTCTTCCTGTACTCCCTGTGAGGCAATAGTTAGGTGCTCTGTGACTAACTAATATTGATTAAGTAAATTATGTTTTGTGGCTTACAGATATTGATATTTTAATTCCTATTTCTCATCCCTGTGAAAGTGTTTATTTAGCATGAAGAACTTCAGTGAATGGTTTGGGATTTTGCATTTTTGATGCCAAATACAGTTCACTTGGGAAATTATCTGTTATTTATTTTTCTCTTTCAGTATGCCTTGCCACTTCAGCTAGTGAATAATCAAAGCATGACCCAGTGGATGGAAATCTTCAGGACAATCATTGACCGAGATGTTCCTGCTGTAAGAAAAAGCTCATGTTTCAACAAATGTCTTCTCCTATTATTTTGCTCTCTGCATTGCAGCACTTTAACTTCGCTTAGTGTGAAAAACAGTTTTCTATGATATTCTATTCTGTAGTTTGTGAATAGCGCATGGGTACCCGAAGGCTTCCCAGCACTGTTCGCAGCTACCGAATAACGACCTCAGTGTGATGCTCGTCCTTGAATAGCCAGGTCTTTAAGGCTTTGCGGAATGGAAGTTCCTGCTCCAGCTGACGCAACTGCTGAGGGAGAGAGTTCCAGAGCTTGGGTGCCAGATAGGACGTAGAGCGTCCACCCCAGCGTTATCTCAGAGTCCTGGGGACCTTTAGTAGGTGACCAGAGGCAAACCTAAGGTGCCTGCTGGGAACATAATGGGAGATCAGTGAGTGTAGTAGTGGGGGACCTCTGCTATTGATTACCCTGTGGGTGATACATAGGGACTTGAATTGCACTTTGCCCTCCACCGGAAGCCATTGGAGATTCCTAAGCACTGTAGTGGCTGACTGGTATCTAGGCGTGTCTGTGAGAAGACGAGCCGCCGCGTTCTGTACAGTCTGCAACCTTTTTACCACATAAGATGGTGAGCCGAATATGAGATCCTCAAATTCAGATTATCTTTTTTTTTAGTTTGTCCCCAACCGTTCTGGACACCCTGTATCTGGATGATAGTCCACTATGCTAAACAAATAAAATAACGTCTCCACATGAGCATACTGGCCTTTATCACCCTCCAATTGCATCCCAACCAGATTGTAGATATTATGTTCCATTTTATTTTGCCATTTAGAAACATTGAGGAATGCCCCTCTTCGCCAAGCCATGACTATTTTACAGAAATCCCCTATAATGTGATTGACTATTTCATTACTGTAGGAAGCTAGCTCTTAATATAGTATACCAAAAAGAGGTATACTGTGCAAAGAGTTCAGGTACTCTCTTATAAGTGGACAGGGCCCTGCTCTAACAGTCCCAAGGTGCTCTTCTAGAGGGTAGTGTGGTCGAGCAGCCTTAGGCTTACCAGAGAGGCGTGTTGGACATCTGCAATACGCACACAGTCAATAAATGATGCACACAACTCAATAAGTAGATTATTTAAAAAAACACATATCTTAATATAACTTTAGGCACCAGGATCATCAAAATCAGGTAAGTATGTTTCGAGTTATACATTTTTACAGTTTTTAAAAATAGACACAGTGCAATTTCTGAAGCCGTAATGTTATCATATGGAGGAAAGACATACATTGCAAACAGGTATTTCACAGATACTTATGGGACCAATCTCCTGGCCTTAAGGTAAGTTTGGGGCAAGGTCCAAGGCAGCACCAACAGGTCACCTCAGGCGGCCCTGGGGCAGTCCGGTGCAGAGGTGCTTTTCAGCGTCAGGTGCCCAATATTATACTATGGGGGGGAAACATGTACTGCATTCGGGCACTTCACAGTGACTTACGGGACCAATCTCCTGGACTTAAGGTAAGTATGGGGCAAGGTCCAAGGCAGCACCAACCGGTCACCTCGGGCTGAAGTGGGGCGGCCGGGTGCAGAGGTGCATTTCAGCATCGGGTGCCCAATGTTATCCTATGGGGATCGGTCCGGTTGGAAAGAGGCTGCAGGTTTGGCTTGGGAGACCAGTCATGCTGAACCAACAGGGGGGCTCAGGTCTTGCGATGCCTGGGGACATTATGTACAGTGCTCAGAGAAGTCAAAATGGCCGTATGACGTGCTATGCAAAGCAAATATTATTATTAAAATTATTATAATTTAACTGGGATTGCCAAACTATTTCATAGCAGTAGGTACGCAGATGAAGTCCCCTTTCATCATAATTATGACATCGCAAAAGCTGCACATTTTGCTGATTTTTCTTATTCTCATAGGAAACATTACAGGTGGATGAAGATGACAAGCCGGAGCTGGTCTGTTGGAAGTGTAAGAAGTGGGCACTGCACATAGTAGCCCGCCTTTTTGAACGGTAATGGAATAGAAATTTTACATCACCAATTTGTTTTGCCTGTTGTACAAATGTGTGCTGTTTAACATTACAGTCAGTTGTAATGTAGTATTTTTTAAATTTTTATTTTTTCCTCTGATGTCATACGTTACAACACTAAAATTAAAAATGTAACAATCACTATGAAGAACTTGCATAGTGAGAGCAATGGCCCAACATATACCATTTCATTTTATTTCCCTCTAAGAACAAATCAAATATTGATTTGTATTCCAGCATCTGTTTTAGACCTACTGTAAATAGTACAACCCTTTGCCAATTACTGATCCTGTTAAGGTAAAATAGTGCAATGTAAAAATTGATACATTGAGACACAAATTCTCAAGGTATGTACAACTTGCCTACCGGTTTCATACATTGTGCACTTTTCTGCAAGTCTCTTATGACCATGAAACACAATTTTATAATCAACCTTACTAGCCAGGTTCAGACTCCAGCGTCTGGAAGTATTCAGCAAAAATCTCTGTAATTTGCTCGTCTGGTATTACTTTCAGCCACATGTTTGAAATCAGTTGTGCTATGTTGGCATTTTCATCTTTCTATGCTGATAAAAGTAGTGCAATTAAATTGGGTAATAGCAACATCTGCTAGTTACAGTGCTTAGAGTTTGTAAGAAGACTGTGGTATTAAGTGCTATGTAATGCAGACAATGAAAAGCACAGAGTAAAGACCCCCTAAAACTGTTCAATGGAAGGAAGACCTGACTCAACTTATGGATGACTTACTTTATCCACTAGGTACCACAACAGTCCAGTGTTAACTGTTATTTGTGATACTGAGTAAAGTTTTCTTTGGAGGCCTAAATCCTTTCATAAAGTTGCTAGTTGGCCATGTATGAGGAATTGAATTGGAGTGGTGACTAGTTAAGTTATAGTATGGCTTTCTATTGAGCGCTAAAATTAATTTTTTTCCATTTCTTCTCCCTTCATCCTCTGTTCTGGACTAAAAAGATTATCTGGATCTCCTGTTAATGGAGTGTTTCTTTTTGTTTACCTTCTTCTAGACTGTCCGGCAATGTGATTAAACCTGTACTGAGATCCTCTCCTCCACCCTTTGGCCTCCTAATTGGAAACCTACCCAACCTTACAAGCTTCTTGTTATCCTTAGTATTCAGATTATTAGAGGCAGGGTTTTTATAGACTGTCCTCTTTACACCTTCTTTAAAGCAGCTGAAGCTATCTGGGTTCAAATTCCTGATCTGTTCAAGAAAGAATCTAAGGGGGTTATTTAAAGTTTAGTGGATGTGGAACCCCTCAAAATTGGAGGATGTCATGTTTGCTATATTTAAAGCATAAACACATGTTTACATTTTAATAGGGCAGACTGGACATGTGTCAGTTTTTGGTGGATGTTCTGTATCTTCTAAACTAGATAGCTGCACCCACCTCCCCAAGTCCCTAGCCTCTGAAACTTGTCTCTTGACAAATCCATAATTAGATCTAATTAAGCCATTGCTCATGCAAGGAATTCTTCTAGTTTGATTGCTCTTTTCATAAAATGATGCTAGCAAGAGGCTAAACAGCCTTGACCAGATCATTACATGGCCATACTGCTTATTTGATAGTATCCCCCTCCTGTGGGCTTTATGGGGTTTTACCCTTGACTGAGATCTGTAGAGCTACAGTTTAGAGGTCTTAACTTGCAATTCCTATAGCTTAGAATCTGATATTGAAGTAACTTTTTTACTTGTGCAATCGTTCTTAGGTATTTTCTTCAATAAATGTTGACTTTCTTTTTACAGTTTTTCTCCTCAGTTTATGTATTAGTACTTGATTCTGTTTTTTTTTCTTTCTAACCAAGTCATTACAGTGGCTGTCTCCTGTGCTATTGCCTCTGGGAAACTCTTGGCATCCGTAGTCTATTATTACCCACTTGCATTTGGCACCACACTTCGCAATATGTACAATGCCATAGCTGTCTTCTTTTCACTGGGTGCTGCCACTGTACATGATGTCCACTGCTTTGCTTCACTGTTCTGTTGTACACTCAAGAGATTAAGGATTGGCTTCCACTGTCACTTATTTTCAATGCTAGTAGGCATAGGCAAGCATTCAATAGTGGCTATACGAGCCTTCAAGCTCAAGGTTTCAGCTGCGCCCACAGGTTTATAGCAGGCCCTCGTGGCTCTCCCTTGTCAGTTACTGGCATTCGCCACGGGTGGATGTGTCCCACCAGTCAGCGGCTTCTGTTGGCACCTCTTAAAATCCATCACTTGCCAGCGAGGCATCTATTGTGTGTCTGTATGATCAATCAGTCAATAAATCGGTGATCTTATAAAGCGTGACTATTCACCCGTGAGGGTCTCAAGGCGCTAAGAGTGGGGGGGTGGGGGGACTGCGCTTTAGTCGAAGAGCCAGGTCTTGAGGTCCTTCCTGAATTGCGGCACCAATGGTGATTGCCTGAGGTGCAGAGACAGGGAGTTCCAGGTCCTCGCAGCGAGGTAAGAGAAGGATCTTCCTCCAGCCGTGGTCTTGCGGATCCGTGGGACGGTGGCCAGGGCCAGTTGGGTGGAGCAGAGATGTCTGGTGGGAGTGTAGCAGGAGAGGCGGTGGTTGAGGTATGCAGGTCCGGCGTTGTGGAGGGCTTTGAAGGCGTGCGTGAGAAGCTTGAAGATGATCCTTTTGTTGACAGGTAGCCAGCGAAGGTCTCTCAGGTGGCCAGTGATGTGATTGCCGCATGGGATGTTCAGGATGAGTCTGGCGGAGGCCTATTGGACGGTCTGCAGTTTCCTTTGGAGTGTCTGGGTGGTGCTGGCGTAGAGTGCGTTGCTGTAGTCGAGTCTGCTGCTGACAAGCTCATGGGTGACTGTTTTCCTGGACTTGGTGGGGATCCACTTGAAGATCTTAGGAAGGAGACGGAGTGTGTGGAAGCAGAAAGATGAGACGGCATTGATATGGCGGTTCATTGAGAGCAAGGAGTCCAGGATGATGCTGAGGTTTCGTGCGTGGTCCGTGGGTGTGGGGGGATTTCGAGCGCTGCGGGCCACCAAGAGTCATACCAGGTGGAGGAGCCCAGGATGAGGACTTCGGTCTTGTCTGAGTTAAGCTTGAGGCAGCTGTGTAGGAAGCTGGCTCTGTATATACTATACCAAAGTGAGGTATAGTGTGCACAGAGTCCAGTGGAACCCCAAAGGTAGGCAGAGGTAAAGTTAGATAGCACCTCACTCTCTATTTGTGGTAGTGTGGTCGAGCAGTAAGGCAGTATCAGAGGACAGTGTTAAGCATTTGTTGTACACACTCAGATCAGCAAATGAATTCACACACTCAAAGACTGAACTTCAGACCAATTGTTTTTGTATAAAAATATTCTTTTAGTTATTTTATTTTGTAGAACCAAGCAAGCATGGCACAGGTAAGCAATAAATACTTTACAGTAGTAATGCAGTTTGTAAACGGTTTGAATTGAAATTGTATATGCTCTTTGTTTTGACTTTCAGGATGGTTGCAGAGAAATGCAATACTTTGTAAATACAGTACATAGACTTGAATGGGCTTTTCAGTAAAATACCAGGTAAGTTACTTTTTAGATTACTTTTCTTACTCAGAGTAGTATGCCTATATACTACTCTGGGACATTTCCTGTAAACCAGTAAGTAAAATCGTTTTGGTTAAAAAGTACAATTTCAAAGAATTTCTTTAGGTTTTCAAACTCCACACTTAGAGACTTTCCCAAGGAAAACAGTCAATGTTATCCTATGGAGGAAAATAGTGTTATCGGTTTTGAGGTAAGTATTTGGTAGTGGGAGTTGAGGTTCTGGGGCTAGACTCAGGGGTCCCCCAGGGTCAAGGATGCACTCTTGTTACACCCTCAGAGGCACTAGGGCGGCCGGGTGCAGAGTGCTGAGGCCCTATGTTATCCAATGCGGGGATAGGGGGCCTCCGGTTGGTGGTTGCTGACGAGCAGGCCACTAGATTGTGGGAGCCAAGCTCCTGTTGTTAGGCTCAGGGCAAAGGGGGATCCGGTTTAGCACACAAAGTGCACCTGCAGCGGCACAGGGGCGGCTGGGTGCAGGGTGCTGTTTTGGCGTCGGGTGCCCTGTTGTTTTCAATGGGGATTTTCGGTTTTGGTTTTTAGCTGCAGGCTCGGTCCAGGAAGACTTGCGGGAGGAACCAACAGCTGGGCAGGTAAGTTGGAGGGCTCGGGGACGTAGGTGCACCTCGGGTTCTTTTCTCCAGGGCGCAGGGCGGCTGAATGCAGGGGTGTTTTTTGAGGTCGGATTTCACCTTACCGGGCCACTCGCGGTTGGGGGGGGGAGGGGGGTCTCCGTGCAGTGGCTGCAGGCGACGTTGTGGAGTCCTGGAGGGGTCAACCCACGGTGGACCTCGCTGGGGCCGGTGGGCCACTCGAACTCGGGCCGTAGGCGACGGGTGCAGTGGTGGTTCCAGGCGTTGGGTTTCTTTATCCTCAGCAGGCTCAGAGTGTTTCTTTGGTGTTTCTTCTGAACAGAGCTGCTGTTCACAGGAGATCCCGTCTTTGTTTAAGGCAGTCAGTCCTCCCAGGGGTTCTGGAGGTCGCTGGCTGCAGGACAAGACGAGTTTTGGAGCAGGATCTCTGGAAACTGCAGACGGTCCGGTAGGGCTGGGGCCAAGTCAGTTCTCTGCAGTCTCCTCTGCTGGGCGTCTTCTTTCGTCCTTTTTCTTCTTAGGTTGCGGGAATCATCTTTCTTGGTTCAGGGCTGCCCCCTAAATACTGTATTTAGGGGGCGTTTTAGGGGTCTCGAGGTCATTAGCCAATGGGCTACTGACCTTAGGGTGACTACACCCTTGGTGTGCTCACCCCACGTGGGGGAGTGAGCACAATCCCTAATCCTGATTGGGGAGTGCCTGCCATCTGCAAGATGGCGGGCACTGAAGAGAGGGCTTCACCTCGCCTCCCCCACCTGAGGGGTGGAGTTGGCAGAGGTGGGCACACCTTTTGGGCTGGCTGCTTTTTCCCGCCTTTCTTCCCGCCGAAAAGGATGGCAGACATGAAGGGGGCCTGCTCCTGATAGCAGGAGAGGCTGGAGGTCGCATTACAAAGGCTGCCAGGCCTTTGAAGCTCCCCTGCAACAGATGACTCTTCCTGGCCTGGGGGAGTAGTGAACACCTCCTCCCAGGAAAGGCTTTGTTTCTGGGCTCAGGGAGCAAAGGCTCTCACCCTAGGGGTCCAGAAACATGTCTCGTGGTGGCAGGCTGGTGTGTACCAGTCAGGGAACCCACCAGAGGCTGGTCGTTTTTCAGGGGGCATCTCTAAGAGGCCCTCTGTGTGCATTTTTCATTAAATCCCACACTGGCATCAGTGTGGGTTTAATGTGCTGAGAAGTTTGATAGCAAACTTCCCAGTTTTCAGCGTAGCCATTATGGTGCTGTGGAGTTCGTAATGACAAACTCCCAGCACCATAAACTCTTAATGGCAGCACTGCACTTACAATGTCTTAAGAATGGACTTAGACACTGTAGGGGTACAGGGCTCATGCATCTGTACCCTCACCACTGCTATAGGGCACCCAGCTAGAGGGGTGACTGATCTATGCCAGGGCAGTGAATTGTAGGCATGGAACACAGGAATGTGTGCCATGTGGACTCTTCACTTTGTTCTGCACCAAAACACGCAGCCTGCAAAGGCAGTGTCTGTGTGTACAGGTACAGGGCCTCTAAGGGTGGCACACTAAGTGCTGCAGCCCTTAGAGGTATTCCCTGGTCACAGTGCCCTGGGTACCTGTGGTACCATTTACCAGGGGCTGACCTGTGGCCAGAGATGCCTATTGGGTTAGTTTTGGGGAAAGAACACAGGCCCTGGGAACCTGATTGGCAGGGACCCAGGGCACATCAAGTCAAAGTGCATCACTAGTATGGCAAAAAGTGGGGGGTTACTGCAACAGAAACCCACTTTCCTACAAGCTGTCCTTCATCCCGGTGGCGAGTGCCTTCATCCCATTGTGGAAGTTGCTCTTGGCGGCTGTGGGTTTGTCTCTAACTGAGAGAATTAGCTGGGTGTCGTCGGCGTAGGAGATGATGTTGAGTCCGTGGCTTCTGATGATGGCTGCAAGCGGGCCATGCAGATGTTGAAGAGGGTGGGGCTCAGGGAGGATCCTTGAGGCACTCCGCAGCTGATCTCTGTGGGCTCTGAGTTGAACGGTGGAAGTCTGACTCTCTGCGTTCGGCTGGTGAGGAAGGAGCGGATCCATTCTAGGGCTTTGTCGTGGATGCCGGCGTCATGGAGTCTTGCGCAGAGGTTATGGTAAGAGACGGTGTCGAAGGTGGCTGAGAGGTCCAGGAGGATGAGGACAGCAGTCTCGCCTCGGTCGAGGAGGGTGCGGTTGTCTCTGTAGCGACCAAGAGAGCAGTCTCGGTGCTGTGCTTGCTTCTGAAGCCCGATTGGGAGAGGTCCAGGATGTTGTTCGTTTTGATGAACATTGATGACTTTCTCTATGACTTTGGCTGGGAAGGGGAGCAGAGAGATGGGTCTGTAGTTCTTGAGGTCCTGGGTCGGCAAAGTGTTTTTTCATCAGGGGGTTGATCTCTGCGGGCTTCCAGTCTTCCAGGAAGGTTGCGGACTCGATGGAGCAGTTGATGGTGCTGCAGAGTTTGGGTATGATGGAGAGGACTGGCTGAGGCATCTTGCCTGACTTAGCAGGGCGAGTGTGGGCATAGCCTCAGGCTCTCCAGCAGCCCCTCCCACTGCTCCACCAGGCACCACCACTCACTCCCCTGGTCTTCAGCTGCTGCTCACTTTCAACACATGCTCCAGGTTTCATCCGGTTCCCCGGGAATTCATTGCATGGGGATCTGGCAACTGCAGGTCACGAATTTATTGGTCCTAGGATACATTTCTCAGACTTCTCCTTGAGGGGCAGAGCTGCTTCAGTGAGCGACCCCGCTGTTTGATATTGTATCTTAAGCTAGAGAGGATTCTTTCATGTAACATTAATACATACTTGCTGTGTTCATTAGCAACGCTCCCAGAATGTATATTTCAAATGCGTATGTTGTGCACATTCACTCTAAAATGCACTAAGATGCATTTTGACAGTGCTGTGTACAGAAACAGTAAGGGGCAGTGAATCCTGCTTCATAATCTGAGCATTTATCATTGGTCTAAATAAAATAAATAAATAAATAAAACATGCTATATACTATTGAGTGACAACCTTGATGGTTGGGGTCAGTTTGACTCTGGTGTCGTCGGGGTACATCATACTGTGGCTCTGCAAACTGGGCCAAGTAACGCTTTCTGTACTTGACTCAAGATAGAGAGGGCAAGCAGTTAAAGCCTTCTCAGGGTGGTAATGTGGGGGAGGAGGCGGGGCAGAAACTTAAAACTCAAACAGCTAAACAACAGACAAAATAACTCCCTTCCCAACCCTGTGCTTGTCTTAATAAAAAGAGAATTACTTTAATATCTCAGTAAAACGAATTGCTACTCACAGTAATATGGGTTCAGCAACGTGGTCTACAATTCTTCAACACTTTTGCCACATATGGCACTCCTCACCTCAAACATATCCTATTGTGTCATAGGCATAGTAAGACACAGATGCAAGCTCACCATCAGACTGTGCATGCTCCTGCCATTTTGGGTAACCGGTAGGTAAGTTCGAATTCACATTGGCAATGTTTTTTTTGTTCCAGGTAGGCCTGTATTGATGAGTCCAAGATACAGTTTGTTAGTCTGTGAGTTCGGGCAGCGTATTACCTGTTCGCTAGGATGTGTCCCAGCGCGGAGATTGATTTTGCAGTCTCCTTGATCGTTCTGTCAACATCTTTGTCAGTGGGTGCAGGATCACAAGCAGCGGCCTTGCCTCTCAGATCCTGCTTGTCAGATCTTGCTTGTCAGATCTTGCAACTGTGAACAAACAGCACAGCTGGCCTTGGCAGCCATCACCTATCTTTGTGGATTTGGGCTACTAGATGATTGAGAATTCCTCTGAGTCAGAGTTATGATCCTTGCAGGGTGAACAGCACGTTGAGGCGTCTGTGGAACAAGTCCCTTCGGTCATGCTAAGTGTGCCAGACGGCACACTGTTGCTTGAGGATATCGAAGTTACAAGTAGTTCACCAGATAAACCACGCAGTGAGGTCGGTTAACCCCGCTGTAATAATGTTTTGTATGAAAGAGGTGCCACAGAGGATGATGAAACTCCAGTTTATTGTAGCACACGAGAAGCTTCATCCACCATCTAGCAAGCCTCACACCATCCTAACAGTACGGAATACATATTCCAATTCTCAACTACACCTTTCAATTGCTTAGCTGTGATTAAAACCTCACTCAACTTGGGTCAAATTTGAGCCCCAATTCGTTACTGATTTTAACATTTTTACACCTAATCCTCTAATCGTTGTTTTCATCAAAATTACATGTGTACTGGGATGAGGTATTGGTTTAGTAGTAGATATGGGGACCGCACTTAAACCTAAATCAATTGAATAAAAGCATACATCAGAGTAAACTAGAGTAAAGATGTCAAGAGGAACTACTCTGGATGTATTAAAGTAGGCACGTTTTCCTCATATAATGATGGTATCATGAAGTCAGGCATCTTGAAATGAGAAATTGTAAATCCACAATCTGTGAAAATGAAGGAAGCAAGGAAATGCTTCAGCACCTTTATGTCAGTACAGAGAAAAGACTGTGGCTTACCAGCATCGCACGCAGTACCTGTTTTAGCATTGAAATGGTTTTTTAAAAATGTTGAAGCTTCCCTTAATTGTGGAACATGGTAAAAACTATGATTTCTGCCACAATTGTAGTATTCTTCAGTAACAAAGAGGCGCCTGTAATAATGACAGGATTCTTCTTCATGGGTTCATGGTAAGTTCATTCCATAGGATGATGAAACTCCAGTTTATTTAGCACAAGAGAAGCTTCATCCAGAAAGTCTCAACACCATCCTAACGGTGCGGAAAACATAATGCTGTTCATAGCTACACATTCCAGTGTAGAATTCTAAGGAAGATTCTCTATGGAATGTCTGGAAAGCTAACCCTAGATACCACACCATCTCAGTTCGGGTCTGTGCTGGTTATGTTACTGGTACAAGTTGGGTGTTCTGTGTGCTCATCACACACACACACAACACAGCTGAATTTCTCCTCCTGAATAGTCTCTCTTCTCATAGTGCTGTGTACTCTCTTCCCTCTCTAAGGAGGTAAGCAGACTTCTAGGCACTTGACAGATGCACAGCTTCTCCAGCACGTTGTACAGATGTCAGCTGATGTCCACCTTACCTCAAGGAGACTGCTGTCATGCAGACATTAGCTCTGCATCACAGCAGTTTTTTGAGTACTCTATTGATACTCCCTTCCTTGGTCAGGAAGTACTTGGGAATAGAGCAAAGTCGGATGTTTCCGGTCCTAATTTTATACTCCTTTTCCAAACATGAGATGAGGAACCACTGTTTAAAGTGCAGGAAATGATTTGTAGTGGTTCCTTTTCAAATTTCATTTTCTGGCTGCAGTGCAGATGCAACCTGTGTGCAAGGTGGTGGCTCTCCTAGCAGCTCTTGATGATGCTGGCTGTAAGCAGGAGTATTCAGGGACATCTTAAGGATTTCGGGGGCCCTGGGCCAAACATATTTTGGAGGCCCCTGTTTGAAACCGCTTTGAATTTACAATCACACTTTTGCTTTTCAAGCCCTCTTTGGCCAGGTCACAAACACTGCCTAGGCAGACTAGTCCAAATTCTAAAAGTATTTCCAACTAATTTCCATGCATAGTGATGTGTGTTTCCAATTTTGTAATATAGCAGCAGCTCACTAACATTATTGCAAATAATTTCTGCTACCCACTGCCATTTCTCATATGTGAGGTTCTGTTTTGATCTGGTGTTGAAAAACAAACAACATTTCTCTGCAAAATGTCTGTAATAAACTCCTACACATTACCCATATTAAACATAAATTAGAGGAAAATGGTATTAAAACAATCATGTTAAAAAATCATTCAAGGCCATCGGAGCAGGACTGTGTGGAGAACAGAGCCAGTTCTATCAGAGGGCACCCTGAAAGTTTTGGGCCCTGAGCTGGAGCCCACTGTGCCCATGCTTTAAAAGTTATCTGGGAGTATTCAAAACATGGGCATAATGAAGTTAAGCCTCCGCATCTGGCTGTTAGCAGCAATCTGGGAAAGACAAAAGGGCAGCCCCTGCTTAGAAACTTCCTTAACCCTAACAACAGAATCTGCTGACTCATCCTTACTCCCCTTATCGTCGCCAAATGAGAGTGCTCAGGAAGGACTAATCCACAATCCCCTGCTAAAATATCCCCTTAGAATTTCTATGGGGAGGCCCTATTTGCAAACTTTAACACATGTGGCTCCGCCATTAAGCTCCAGGAATGCAGGCAATACACTTCCACTGTCTGTGGAAACTGTATTCCATCTGCTATCTAGTGCCGTATCAGACTAGAAGCTGTAGGAAGCTGGCTCTGTATATACTATACCAAAGTGAGGTATAGTGTGCAGAGAGTCCAGTGGATCCCCAAAGGTAGGCAGAGGTAAAGTTAGATAGCACCTCACTCTCTATTTGTGGTAGTGTGGTCGAGCAGTAAGGCAGTATCAGAGGACAGTGTTAAGCATTTGTTGTACACACTCAGTCAGCAAATGAATTCACACACTCAAAGACTGAACTTCAGACCAATTTTATTTATTTTATTTTCTAGAACTAAGCAAGCCTGGCACAGGTAAGCAATAAGTACTTTACAGTAGTAATGCAATTGAAATACAGTTTGAATGATAATTGTATATGCACTTTGGTTTGATTTACAGTATGGATGCAGAGAAATGCAATACTTAGTAAATGCAGTACATAGACTTGAATAGGCTTTTTAGTAAAATAGCAGGTAAGTAACTTTTGAGATTACTAGGCTTACACAGAGTAGTATACCTAGATACTACTCTGGGACATTTCCTGAAAACAGGTAAGTAAAATCGTTTTTGTTAGATTATGCAATTTTAAAGAATTTCTTTAGTTTCTCAAGCTCCACACTTAGAAACTTTTCACAGAAAAACAGTCAATGTTATCCTATGGAGGAAAATAGTGTTATCGGTTTTGAGGTATTTGGTATTTGGTAGTGGGAGTTGAGGTTCTGGGGGTAGACTCAGGGGTCCCCCAGGGTCAAGGATGCCCTCTAGTTACACCCTCAGCGGCACTAGGGCGGCCGGGTGCAGAGTGCTGAGGCCCAATGTTATCCAAGGGGGGATAGGGGGCCTCCGGTTGGTGGCTGCTGGCAAGCAGGCCACTAGGTTGTGGGAGCAAAGCTCCGGGACTTTAGCTCAGGGCAAATGGGGAAACAAAGTAGCACCAAAGGTGCACCCTCAGCGGCACTAGGGCGGCCGGGTGCAGAGTGCTGTTTCGACGTCGGACGCCCTGTTGTTTTCAATGGAGAACCTCCGGTTTGGAAAGACACTGCAGGCTTGGGGACGAAGGTCTTCTGGGTGCGACCACCACTTCGAGAGGTAAGTTGGGAAGTTAGGGGTTGGTTAGGCACCGTCAGTTTGGGCACACAAGGCCGTGGGGCGTCAGTGCCCTTCTGGATTTAGGCTGCAGGCGTCGGCTGGAGGCTTGAGGCAGGTCAGGGGTCGCCGGATCTCGGGTCAGGATCGCTGGGGGGACCTCCTCGTAGTGTTTGCCCACTCGAGCTCGGGCCGTGTAGGGCGGGTGAGAGTGGGGCGGATTCGCGGTGTCCGGCCAGAGCCAGAGGTTGCAGATGAACAAATCCGGTGTTCACGGGAGACAAAGTCTTTGTGCTTGAAGGCAGGCAGGTCCTCCGGGGTTTTTGAGGTTGCTGCAGGACACACCGGGATTTCGCAGGAGCAGGTTCGAGGGGGAGACAGGCCGGTAAGGCTGGGGCCAAGTCAGTGCGCATCTTCCTCTTGTTAGCTGCTGCACGGCTGTTCGATCCTCCTTCTTCTTCTTCTTGTTGTTGCAGGTTCTTGTCTGAGGAAGCAAGGTTCAGGGGTGCCCCTAAATACTAGATTTAGGGGCGGTACAGGTAGGTAAAAGGCAGGGACCAATGGGTCCCTTCCCTGGGGTGGGTACACCCTATTATGCCACCCTCCAGTGGGAGGGGGCATGAGCCTGTCCCTGGTTGGCTGAGTCCCCCATCTTCAAAATGGCGTGGACTGAGAGTTGTGCTTCACCTCGCCTCCCCCACCTGAGGGGTGGAGTTGGCAGAAGTGGGCACACCTCTCTTCCTCACTTGTTTTTCCCGCCGGTTCTCCCGCCGAAAGTGGGGGTCTAAACCAGTGGGGACCAGTTGCTGAGAGCAGCAAGTGGCCTGGGGAAGCTCACAAAGGCGGCAAGCCTTTGAAGCGTCCCCTTCTTGAACCCTGTCCATCCTGGGGGAGGAGGCTTGGCACCTCGTCCCAGGATGTGCATTGTTTCAGGCCCCAGAGACCAGCAGGCTCTCGACCCAGGGGTCCAGAAACATGTCTGGTGGTGGCAGCTGAAAGCAGCCACTCAGCCTGGACACTAGAGGTGGGTTAGTTTTTAGGGGGCATCTCTAAGATGCCCTCTGTGTGCATTTTTCATTAAATCCCACACTGGCATCAGTGTGGGTTTAATGTGCTGAGAAGTTTGATACCAAACTTCTCAGTTTTCAGTGTATCCATTATGGTTCTGTGGAGTTCATAATGACAAACTCCCAGCACCATATTCTCTTAATGGCAGCACTGCACTTACAATGCCTAAGAACGGACTTGGACACTGTAGGGGTACAGGGCTCATGCACCTTTACCCTCACCACTGGTATAGTGCACCCAGCTAGAGGGGTGACTGATCTATGCCAGGGCAGTGGGTTGTAGGCATGGCACACAGAGAGGTGTCTCAATCAATTGTGGCACAAAGGTGTCACAAAATAACAAGGAGCACTTTCCACAAGCATATATGCATCAATATTCGTGATTATCTCAATTTTAACCAATTTTGCAAAAACAAAACATACAATATTGCTACAAATTTTTATGAAAACATAACCATCATTTGCTTGAGCAACATGTGATATCACAGTGTTTAAAATGTGTAAAAATTCATTAAATGCAGTGAATGTCTTATTCAAACACTTTTACGATTCTCTTTTATTATGCAATAACATCAACTGCACTTGTAGACTTCCAATACATTCTCGTAACAATCCTCAGATAGTGTCATATGTCCCAATGCATTTCGGGATGTCCCTTCGTCAGGGGAACACTACAAGATCACAAAAGTAAAATAAATTCATTCAGTTTCATGATGCAGACTCAAATTATCATTTAAAATTTTTTAAATTATAATTCATGCAAAGGCGATTCAGGAATGTGCCGAATACCGCAATTATATAAGTAGGAGCAAGAGTAATGCATTCAAAAGTTCAAGCTGTTCACCAGAACTTGTATAACCATGGAATACCAGAGGTGTATGTAAATTCGCTGTAGAGTGATAAATACCAAAGTTCCTTATAGCCCCAGTGATAATGTCAAAAAACGCCAAATAATCCAAAAATACAAGAAATCCAAGGCTAGCTCACCTATCTTCAAACAAGGTGCTTAGAGACGACACTATCAATAAATAAGAAGAAAAACCAGCAAAGTGTCAAGAGAGTCTCGACTAAATAAACGTCCTTTAAAACAATAATAACAAAAGTTGAAACAAAAATTATATGACTCACATATGTAAAACCGTTGCTTTCTGTGTGGTGCCTCAATCGCTATTCAAGCAGTGGTAGTGGTGTCACTGTGTTCAATATTAAGTTCGTTACGTGGCCTCTATTCCTCTCGTAACAACTATACAGGTCAATGGAAGGAAAAAAGAAACAGTGCCTATGACGACATCCGACTTTTAAAACCAACTCATCTGCAGTCCTACATAAAAACCCACGTATACAAATCTTTGCAAAGAAGTTACCTCAAATTTATAGATCATGACCGGAACTGCCGTGACCATTCTGGACCATGTGTGTCTGAAAAACAGAACAGTAACCATGATAACCTAAAAGTACCCGTGGTAATACGATCTAGTCAACACTCAATGTCTCGCGCCAAATTCAAAAGAGTTTACACTTACAATACTCTCGTCTTCGCGTCTTACGACTATTCCCTGCGTCCTTGCTGCTCACCACCCGGCATCCGGTTTCCGGCCAAACACGCACCGTAAATACGTGATGCGTGATGGTAATGAAAAACAGACTACTCATCTCGGCTCTATTAGTGGATGCCCGTCTGTATAATAAAGTTATTTGAACACCCAGAAAGCTATATAAGAACCTCTCTAAACAATATAATAACGCTGCTTCCAACCATCTCAGAAATAGTGTACAATGAATTTAGAAAGTGTGGAAATAATAGAATAAATATTAGTATAAATATTACTACTGATGCTATAATTTTTTTTTTATAATGAACCACATACAGGTTCGAACCCTCACTATACTGTGCCAAAGTCTCGGTGCTAACCGGTTGCGCTATTTGTGGTGATATCAAGAGGAGAGTCATATCTCCTGAATACCCGATCAACAAATATGATGTGTAATAATGCAACGGTTAGTGCATTCCATGGTTATATAAGTACCAAGTTCCAATATGCCTGTCTGCCCACCATTAAAAAGTCAAGTCGATACATGAACCTTCAGACAGCTTAAAAATATGTGAATACACTATTCTTTTACATAACGAAAATCAGATGAATGCAATTAATCATACTATTTTTTGACAGAAAAGGTCATAAAAAAGTGAATTCTATCTATAAAAAACATGCCATTTCCAATTTATCATTTAATCCAAATGGTATAAGTGAATTCAAGGTGCGTATCCAGTATGTTTCTCTTTGTGCCAAATATTTGTGTGGGTTTGTGTCAGGTTTAACTACAATTTTCTCCAGAACCATGAAACGTAACTGCGGAATAGTGTGTTTCAACTCTGTCCAATGTGCTTATAAACTGGATTTAGTGCTGGCTGTTCTAATAGTACTTTTATGTTCAGTTATCCTGACCTTTATTTTGCGTGAAGTGCGACCTACGTAAACCAACCCACAGGGGCATTTGATAGCATATATTACCATGTCTGAATTACAGTCACAAGTATGTTTTAGTGTAATGTTTTTGCCAGAATGTGAGTGAGTAAACGAATTGCCTGTAATTACGTTTCCACAATGTCCACAATTGTAACATTTACGCATTCCTAAATGTCTTGTGTGTGATTTTACATTGCTTTGTCTCTTTAGCAGTTCACGCAGATTCTTTGACCTAGAGTATGCAAACAGTGGTCTTGCTACAAATACCTCCTTAAAATCCAGTTCTTGCTCAATGATTTCCCATCTTTTTAAGATAAATTTTTTGATAGCCGAAGCTGCAGTGGAATATTTCATAACACAAACCTCCCTTTTGTTTTTTTCAAATATCCTTTTCTTTAGCAAGGTTTCTCTTTGAATATGCGATACTTTCTGTTTGGCTGCTATCAAAACATCGTGCGGATAGCCCCTGCGTCCAAATTGCTCTGCCATTTCTTCAATCTTTTTAATGCTCGTGTTTTCATCAGAGGTTATTCGCTTGATTCTAGTGAATTGCGACACTGGTAAGTGTTGTTTTAAAGATGGTGAATGGAAACTTTGATAATGCAACGCATTATTCCGATCCGTCGGTTTCCTGTAAACCTGTGTTGTGAAACCCCTTGACGTAGTTCAATATCGACGTCCAAATAATTGATGTGTTATTTACTGATTAAGTAGGTGAACTTGATTCTAGGATGTTGTAAGTTCAGCTGCCTAATACAAGCTTCAAGTTGTTCTTTTTGACCTCTCCATACCAGTAGTATATCGTCTATGTATCGGAGATACAACTCTAAATGTTCTGTCCAGGTTTTCTGATTCAAAATATGTTCATTCTCAAACTTCGCCATAAATGTATTTGCATATGACGGTGCTCCTGTAAAGCCCATTGAAGTGCCCGTGCGTTGCAAAAAGAACTGGCCCTTCCATGCAAAGTAGCTATGGTATAGACAAAATTGTAAGAGTTCAAGCAAAAAAACGCTCTGTGATTCCTCAAGATTACTATTCAATAACATCCATTCTACTGCTTCATCACCTTCAAAATGTGGTATCGAAGTGTACAGTGCTACAACGTCGATGGTACATAACCATAACTCATCAATATTAGAAACTGACATCTGCTGCAGTTTATGCAAACAATCAGTTGTGTCTTGTACATAGGATTTCCATGACTGTACTAGAGGTTGCAGAAAATGGTCAATGTATTTCCCAATTGGCTCATGAATTGAGCCGCATCCCGCTACAATCTGACGAAACGGTGGATCATTCGGGTCTTTATGCATTTTAGGTAACATGTAAATATACGGGCGTGATGGAAAATCTGATGTTAAGTATTGCCTGCTACTTGTGTCTATGCAACCTGACTCTACAGCTCTTTTGAGAATTTCCGCAAGTATCTTTTGAAAGCCGTCTGTGGGGTCTGTCTCCAATGGAATGTAGGTGTCACTATCCATTACATGCATTTGAACCTTGTGTTCATAATAAGAAGTATTCATTACTACAAGAGCACCTCCTTTGTCTGCCGGTTGGAATGTCAACTCTGCATTCTGCGTCAATGTTCTTAACGCTCTCCATTCTGCATTGGTTAAATTCTTTCTAGTTGTAGTCATCTGTTTTTTTCCCAGATCTTTCTTGACCAGCAGTTCAAAAAGATCAATTGACTTGTGTGAAATTGGAGATAGAAATGTGCTCTTGGGTTTGAAAACCCTACTCTCTGTAATCGTTGGAGCTGCATTTTCTTTTGATATTTGATGAAAGAACCAGCGTAATCTTAACTTCCGTACGAACTTAAATAATGCCACCTCTGTTTCAAAACTGTTTGTTGTGTACGTTGGAATAAATGTCATGCCTTTATTCAATATTGACTGTTCAGCTGTTGTTAAACTGACGTTGGATATATTCATAATTAATTCCTCTTGGGATTCCGTCTGGGTTGTTCCTGATTTTTTCTTCTGTCCCCTCCTTGTTCGCTTGTTATCCTTTCTTCTTGCTCTTCTGGTGGATGATTGGAGGACTGTCCCACCTCTAAAAAAGACTTCTTTACTGTGCCACTTGATCCTGGTGTTTCCGAAGAAGTTGCCAACTGACTAGTAACGCTTGTAACCGGGGGACGTGTTGGTCTAGTATCTTGTTCAGATGCTATGCTTTCTTCGGATGTTGAAGCATCCGGTTTCTTGTGTGTGCGTCGTTGGGCATACATGTCCGCCCACGTATACACCTCGTCAAGCTTGTAGTCGATAGTGTCACGTCTAAATTTGCTCAATTTGTGCTCGTGTACTCCCTTTGCATGTTCATCTATTCTCTCATTAATATCATTCAATGTTTTGGTGAGTTCATCTGCCGTCATCATGCCATCTAAACTAGATTTCAAATCTTGAATCTCCGTTGCCAGTTCTTTTAAAATGCTTGATAGCTCTTCAACAATTAAAAGAATAAGGTCTAAAGAACATTTGTTTAATATGGCGAACCATCTCAACATGAATGGTTTGGTGAATTTGAAGAGCATTGGACGTAGGGATATCCTTAAACCTCTGGGTATACGCTTTACCTTATGGTATTGGATCAATGTTGTGGCATGTAACCTCTGGTTGACCTCTTTTCTTAGTGTATATTCTAACTGTTTTAGAATTTGAGATGCGGATCCGGATTTGGCCTGAAAGGCCCTAGTGTCCTGTATAAGTGAGTATATGGACTCTGCTTCCTCTGTTGTGTAACCTTTAGTGTCAGCTTGATTCGTTTTTTCTTCTTATTTATTGATAGTGTCGTCTCTAAGCACCTTGTTTGAAGATAGGTGAACTAGCCTTGGATTTCTTGTATTTTTGGATTATTTGGCGTTTTTGACATTATCACTGGGGCTATAAGGAGCTTTGGTATTTATCACTCTACAGCGAATTTACATACACCTCTGGTATTCCATGGTTATACAAGTTCTGGTGAACAGCTTGAACTTTTTGAATGCATTACTCTTGCTCCTACTTATATAATTGCGGTATTCGGCACATTCCTGAATCGCCTTTGCATGAATTATAATTTAAAATTTTAAAAATGATAATTTGAGTCTGCATCATGAAACTGAATGAATTTATTTTACTTTTGTGATCTTGTAGTGTTCCCCTGACGAAGGGACATCCCGAAATGCATTGGGACATATGACACTATCTGAGGATTGTTACGAGAATGTATTGGAAGTCTACAAGTGCAGTTGATATTGCATAATAAAAGAGAATCGTAAAAGTGTTTGAATAAGACATTCACTGCATTTAATGAATTTTTACACATTTTAAACACTGTGATATTACATGTTGCTCAAGCAAATGATGGTTATGTTTTCATAAAAATTTGTAGCAATATTGTATGATTTGTTTTTGCAAAATTGGTTAAAATTGAGATAATCACGAATATTGATGCATATATGCTTGTGGAAAGTGCTCCTTGTTATTTTGTGACACCTTTGTGCCACAATTGATTGAGATTTATTTGCGCCTGACAGGAACTGGTCAGGGACACTAGGAAGCACCGCTGAGAAAACTTTGGATAAACTTTTTGTTTAAATGTATTTAGTTTGTATCAATTGAGGTGTGCAGGTTATAAATTTTTCAGTGATTTATATACCCACACAGAGAGGTGTGCCATGTCGACTCTTCACTTTGTTCTGTACCAAAACATGCAGCCTGCAAAGGCAGTGTGTGTGTGTGTGTAAGGTTACAGGACCTCTAAGGGTGGCACAATAAGTGCTGCAGCCCTTAGAGGCCTTCTCTGGTCACAGTGCCCTGAGTACCTGTGGTACCACTTACCAGGGGCTGACCTGTGGCCAGAGATGCCAATTGGGTTTAAGCTTCAATGCAGTTTTAGGGAAAGAACATAGGCCCTGGGTACCTGATTAGCAGGAGCCCAGGGCACACTCAGTCAAGGCACATCAGCAATTCAGCAAAAAGTGGGGGTAACCATGCAGACAGAGGGCACTTTCTCACACAAATCCCCCCCCCCCCCCCAAACGAAAGAGGATGAGACTAACCTTTCCCTAGAGAGTCTTCATTTTCTAAGTGGAAGAACCTGGAAAGTCCATCTGCATTGGCAAGGGCAGTACCAGGTCTGTGTTCCACTACAAAGTCCATTCCCTGTAGGGAGATGGACCACCTCAACAGTTTAGGATTTTCACCTTTCATTTAGATCTTGTCATTGGTAAGCCCAACTCTTTCCTCCTGGAGTCGATCCTCACATGTGACTGGACAGACCACTATTGCATCACCTTCCTCGTCCTTGAATCGGTCAGAGCTAGCAGATCCCAACCTAAGAACCCAAAACTGTTGAAAAGATGTTTACGGAACATGAACTCGCAAGACCTGTCGGCGCTTTGTGATAACATATTACCCCCCCCTATGAACATGTCGGATGTCCATGACCTTACGGCCCACTATAACCACGCAATGCTTAATGTACTTGACTTGGTGGCACCACTTCAGCTTAAAAGAGTGTCCTCTAAACTCTCCAAACCGTGGTTCAATGATAGTCTTAATGCCGAAAAAAGAAATTTAAGACTTGCAGAAAGGAAGTGGCGATTGTATCCCTCTCTTGAACATCTTTGCCACTTGAGATCCTTGCGAAGCATATACAATAAACGCATCAGAGGCTTGAAGGCCACCTTCTTCAGAACTCAACTTGATCAAGCAAAAAAACTTCCTAAAAAACTGTTCGAACTCCTCAAGTCCCAAGCTAACAATCATCCTAACCTCTCGGCTCTGTGTCAAAGGACACTGCCGAACTGTGAAGAATTTGCTGTTTTCTTCACTGAGAAGACTACTAAGATCGAGACTGAATCACGCTCGGCCCGAGATCACCTCTCGAACGGTCCGCTGAACACCCTTCGCCCCTCACAGTCGAATATCATTGACCCTATACAGCCCTTCCTACCCAAAAACAATGCATCCTGGAGTCTGTTCCAAACCTTGGATGAATCCACTATTCGCAAAATGCTGTTGACTTTGAAACCTTCCAATCACTACAATGACCCTCTGCCATCGAACCTTTTCCCGGAAGTGAGATCCTCCTTATTAACACTCTGGACGATGATCATCAATGCTTCACTTACGCAAGGTGCTATCCCGGATTGCCTTAAAGCAGGTCAAGTTACCCCCATCCTAAAGAAACCAAATGCTGATCCCACGAACCTTCTTAACTTTCGCCCAATCACTAACATCCCCACCTTGGCAATACTCCTGGAGAAATGTGCGCTCGCCCAACTGTGTCATCACATCGACCATTTCCAACTCCTGGACCACTGCGAATCTGGTTTCCGCCCAGGCCATAGTACAGAGTCGGCGCTAACGCACATCGTGGATGATGCGCTGAGAATATTGGATCACAATGAGTCGTGCCTATTGATCCTCCTGGACCTTTTGTCAGCGTTTGATACTGTAAACATGATCACCTAATTGACCTCCTGGAACACAGGATGGGGCTGTCTGGGCCTGTATTAAACTGGTTCTCTGCGTTCCTTCACAACAGATCCCAAAGCTTCAAGGTGAACCAATCCGTGTCCCATCCTGAACCGGTCACCTTGGGGGTCACCCAAGGTTCAGCACTGTCCCCCACGCTCTTTAACTTGTTCATGGAGCCTCTGACAGAAATTCTAAAATCATCCAGCATTCATTATCATATGTATGCGGACGATACTAAACTATACCTGAAGATAGCTTCCCCCGAAGACATTCAGTCCCTCAACTCAGTCCTGATGGAAAGTCAAAGCTGGTTGACACGCAATCACCTGAAGCTAAATGCTCTTAAAACCAAATTCTTACTGATCTCACCCCACAACCAATCCCTCGTCATGGAACAATGGTTGAATCAGCTGACTGCTCTTAACTGTAGACCGCACCTCGTGGACTCGGCATCCTCTCTGGGTGTCATTCTAGATAAAAGCCTGAACATGCAGAAGCACATCAGTTCCCTCACCAAAGGTGCGAACTTCCAACTCAGCTTACTTAGGAAACTCAAACCCTTTCTCCCTGCTCATGACCTAAAGGTGGCAGTACAAGCATTAGTGATCTCAAAGCTGGACTATGGCAGAGCAACACTTTGCGGCCTGCCTAGAGTGAGGACGGGTCCTCTCAGGGCTACCCTCAATTCCGCTGCTAGGCTCTTAACTGGCACAAAAAAATACCACCACATCTCTCCGGACTTGCATGACCTGAATTGGCTTCCATATGAAGCTCGGATACAGTTAAAAATTGCATGCATGGCTCACAAAGCCATCCACTTCAAGACCCCGCTGTACCTCGCGCAGAAACTGGAGCTCTCCTGTGGTTCTAGAGCCTCCAGAAGCGCCAGTACCCTTTGCTAAAACCACAAAAATTCAAGAAAAAAAGACATATAACCGAGCCTTCTCGGGTATGGCTCCAAGAATCTGGAACGCCCTTCCCCCGAAGTCAGGGTGAACCCTTCCACCGTCTTCTTCAAAAAGAAGTCAAAGGGCTCTTGATGAAGAAATTTCTGCCTTAGCCTGGCCCCTTCATCTGATTCTGGGTCCATAGCCTTGACTTTGACCCAGCCACCTGGCTCTCGAGTTTGTCGGACAATTCTAGAATGTGATTTTGTCGCTGTGTTGATTCTGTGTGTTTGCTTTTCCCTCACGAGAATATTGGTCAATCTTAGACGTTGACCATGTCGCTTTGTTGATTCTGTTTTGTTTGCTTATACCCCTAGTGATGCATAATCTGTAAAGCTCTCTGATACCCTCGGTGGTCATGTTCGCGCTATATAAAACTTTCAAAATAAAATAAATAAAAATTTGCATTAGCCATCTGAGAGGTCTGTGATCAGTTTGAACTAGGAAGTGAGTACCAAACAAGTATGGTCTCATCTTCTTCAGGGACTATACCACAGCAGAGGCCTCCCTCTCCTTTGCACTCCAGCGCTGCTCCCTGGGGAGAAGCCTTCTGCTTATAAAAGCAACAGGTTGGTCTTGGCCTTCATCATTGGTCTGGGATAGGACCGCTCCTATCCCCAGCTCAGAGGCATCAGTCTGCACAATGAACTGTTTGGCATAGTCTGGAGCTTTGAGAATTGGTGCTGAGCACATAGCCTCTTTCAGGGTGTCAAAAGCCTTTTGACAACTAACTGTCCAGTTTACCTTCTTGGGCATCTTCTTGGAGGTGAGTTCTGTGAGGGGAGCCACAATGGATCCATATCCCTTCACAAACCTCCTGTAGTACCCACTCAAGCCAAGGAATGCCCTGACTTGGGTTTGGGTTGTTGGAGCTGCCCAGTCCAGGATGGCCTGGATCTTGGGCTGTAAGGGCTGTACCTGGCCTCCACTAACAAGGTGGCCCAAGTACACCACAGTTCCCTGCCCTATCTGGCATTTTGATGCCTTGATAATTAGGCCTGCAGTTTTGTTTTTTTTTGGTATGTTTCAAAATCCTTTATTAAACAAAAAGGCACACGGCACATTACAGCTTGTCATCACAGCATTAATGCAGCATCTTCTACATTTCCAGTAGTGTCACATGCTGCAGGGAAAGAAAGGCAGGAAAATACACAGATCCAGTCCATTAGCATTTGAATAGTAATCAATGCACAGCAGAAGAGGCACAATCAATCCTGCCCGGGAGGGGATGGGGGTCAACATCCTCAATCTGGGCATTTCGCACGGCAGCATAGGGGGAGGTTGCTGCTGGGCTCTCTGGGGCGGCCAAGCGTTGGAGATAGGAAACAAGAGGGGCCCAAATATCTGGAGGTCTGCTGGGTGCAGGCATCAAATCCCAAAACTCGCCAAGGAGTGTCTGGCAGTGGGCTGCGTCGTCAAGCCAATTTTTAACCGTGGGAGCTAGTGTACGACCCCAATGCATGGCCACCCTGCGCTTAGCAAGCACCAACAGCATCGCAATCAGCTTGCGGTTGATATCGGACACATGCTTGACGCAGCCCAGTAGACACAGCAGCGGGTCCGGGGTGACACGCTCAAGTGTAATGTCGCTGATAGCGGTGCACACCCCCTGCCAGAACAGTGCCACCCCGGGTCACACCCAAGCCAGGTGTGCGAAGTCCGCCCCTGGAGCCGCGCAGCGCACACATCTGTCATTCTCAATTAAGCACATTTTGTGTAGGGAGACAGGGGTGCGGTAGAGCTTATGTAAATACTTAAAATGAATGAGCCTCAGACGGTAATTAGGGGAGAGGCGCTTTGTCTGATTGCAGCAATAAAGCCATTGCTCAGGAGAGAGGTCCCTTCCCAAGTCCTCCCTCCACGCAGTGCGGGCGCGCTCAGTGTTTATGGAGGAGGCGGCCAAGTTGAGAGCGTATAATCTAGTGACCAACTTCCGCGGGGAGCTGGATGAGTGTACAAACTCATGGGCAGTGTTATCCTGGGGGGCCTGCGGGAACGTGGGGTTATCTTCCCTACACGTCGCCCTAATCTGATAGTACAGCAGCTTGTCGAGAGGGGTCGCGCTGTCAGAGAGAGAGAAGAATGTATTGTCGGGATAAATGTCTGCTGCAGTGTTGAGGCCCAGTTGAGCAGCACGAGGAGCCATGCCTGCTGTCTGCAATGGGGGAAACGCAGGATTGCCAGCGAGTCTCAGGGAGGGTGCGTGCAATATGATGGCGCCGGTATATTTGCGCAGCCCGTCCCAGGCACATCGCAAGCATTCAACCGTATCTATCCCGTCCCGGGGGGGCTTAGGTGGAAGGAATAGGGCAGTTTGAAGCGGCCATGGGGCAGCAAGGTCAGTCTCGACCGCAGTGTGGGGCTGAAATGGTGTGGGGTGCAGCCAGAAATGGAGAAAGCTGGCTTGGGCGCATAACGCATAAAGCTAAAAATCTGGATCTCCCATACCGCCACGGGCTAGAGGTAGAGTAAGTATATCATAAGCGATTCTGGGTTGATGTCAAGCCCATATCAGAGCGATGATGCTGGAGCGGAGCTTGCGAAAAAAGTGCGATGTGAGGGGGATGGGGATATTTAAAAAGAGATATAAAAATTTGGGAAGTACGACCATCTTAGGGATGGCGATGCGCCCGGCCAACGATAGAGGGAGTTTTTGCCACATGCAGATCTTGGCCTCTAGCCAGTCCATTGCCCGACCAAAATTAGACCTCCAGAGTTCGTCCACGTCCCTACTTAACCAGACACCAAGGTACCTAGTAGGACCAGACGCCCAGACAAAGGGATAATCAGGAGTGAATGGCTTCGTAGCATCTGTTAGAGGGAAAAGCACCGATTTGCTCCAGGTGTCCTGGATTCCAGAGAGGCACCCAAACCGCACAATCTCCCTAGTCATGGGAGCTAGGTTTTCTTGGGGATCACAGATGTGTACAAAGTGACATCGTCCGCGTACATGGATGTGACGAGGGCGCGCGCCGAGAAGCCAATGCCCCGCTGAGTGTGGTGTTGGCGCAGGCGTGCCGCGAGGGGCTCCATGGCAATGGTAAAAAGCATAGGGGAAAGGGGACACCCTTGTCTGGTACCTCTCGTGCTGGTAATAGAGTCGGTGACCTGCCCATTCACCCTGATGCGAGCTGTGGGAAGCGTGTACAGTAGCTGTATTTTGCATACGAAATCTGGATTGAATCCCAGACGAGGGAGAACGTAAAAGAGGAAGGGCCACTCCAAGGTGTCAAAGGCCTTGGTGGCATCCAGTAAGGCCGCCACGTGCAGTCACGCGGACCGCAAATGGTGCTGCGATGAGCAATGTGTTACATGATGCAAGATATGATCGTGTGCCAAAAACGAAATAAAACAGAGATAACAGCAGACCTCTTGAGGGAGGGAGGCACCGACTCCTTAGGGGAGAACCCAACCCTCCCACCACCCACTCCAACCCCCCAATTAGGCTGAGAAACAACCCCCCCCCCCCCACCCAGGGAGCTAAAACTTGGAGAAAGAAATTTACAGGCAGTAACGGGAATTATCCCAAGGGGGCATGGTTCCGCCTGGCATACACCCCTGTCGAAGAGACAGGGTGGCCAAGCCACAGCATTGTGCGGATCTAGATCATGCAAAGAACCTTCATACGTGGAGGTGACCTTCCCCGGAAGAAACATTAGCATGAGTCCCAATCATTAGTCCCACTGCAACACCAAGCACCAGGCAAATCTTCAGGAGGAACCAAGGGACAGTGCCCCGCGCCCAAGACGGACCGTGTCACCCCAAGAGCGGGACACAGTAGGAAGCCAGAGACATCGTAACTCCAGAACATGCGTCAACCAGGGCAAAGCATGGCAAAATAATGAATGGAGCCCAGCATTTCAAATTAGTCACTGTCACTTAACTGTCCAAGTTCAGCGTTAACAAGGCTTTTGGTTGCAGTACGCTTTTTCGATTCTAACTTTTTGGCAAAAGATAGCGCGGCTTGGCAGGGTAGATCAAGGCATATTGAACCTCAAGCTTTTGAAGGATTCTTTTAGCAGGGAGGAATTCTCGCCTGGCTGCCTGTACTGCCAGGGTGAAATCTGGATAGAATGATAGGAGATTCCCCTGATGCCGCACCTCACCCATCTCCTGGGCCGCTCGCAGAACAGCGTCGCGGTCGCGGTAGTTCAACAACTTGGCGACAATTGGGCGGGCCGGAGCCCCCGGGGGGGGAAGCCGGCCCAAGGGACCTATGGGCCCGTTCCACAATAAATACAGAGGAGAGCACATTACCAAAGAGGTCCCGCAAGAGTGTCTCAACATAGTCCTCCATCCTCGCAATATTTGTGGACTCGGGCAGACCAGTAATACTAATGTTGCCCCTCCTGGAGCGCGCCTCCAAGTCCTCATTTTTCACCTTGATCAGGTCCAGCACCTTGTCCATCCTAAGCAGCTGTTGCTTGTCAGTTGCTGCAGAGTCTTCCACCCCCGACATTCGTGCCTCTAGCTGCGTTATCTGAGCGTCGTGTGTGTCCACTCTGGCTTTTACCTGGTCTAGGCGTGCAGTTAGGCGGTCGAGTTTAGAGGCAATCATGCCAAGGCTGGATTTGACGTCTAGCAGGAGTGCTTTTAGATCGTCGTCTCTTGACTCGGCGGTTTCAGTTTGAGTGGATTGGTCCTCCGCATCATGCGCAGGCTCATCCTGTCTGGTCTGGCGCCTATGTTCAAAAGAGATCTTGGACTGTTTTGGGTCTGTCTTGCCCATGTTGCTGGCCAAGCGGAACCAGTACCGGTGCAGGGGTAAACAATGCCCAAGGCCTCAGAGACAGTAGAGCCCAGCAGGTGCACGCAAATGACAGAGCGCAAGCCCCGAGGTGTCGTAACACCAGCACAAACTTCCGAGGGCAGGAGCCTCTGTCCCAATGGCCGATGGGCCCGCAAGTGGAGCGGGCCGTGGTTTCAAAGCTAGGCCTCGCAGAGCAGAACACAGTCAGGGAGTATATAATGCCCGTAGGGCGCAGCTTCGTGATGGCAGCAGATAGAATGTGGCAGGTGTTGGCACAGCCCTCAAGCAGGCGTTGCCCAGGCAGACCCAGGAGCAAGGATCACAGGCTATGTGGCAGCCAAAGCCAGCCAGGCCGCCCTGCAGTCAACCAGGCATTCCCAGCAGGAGATGCGATGCAGGGAAATCAATGCAGCGGGCGCCAGATAAGCCACGGGGCTTTCGAGCCAGGCGGCGGGGCCTTTGCAGCAATCAGCGCAGGGAAGAGAGGCCCAGCTTCAATGGTGGCCCTGCGTGCATTTAGAGGGCTGCAGGTGGGCTCAAACGCGTGGTAGACTCAAGCGGGCGCCGCACTCCGCAGCGGGGCGCACCGCAAGCGGGGAACCCAGGGAGGCACGGTCCCCCTGTCGCAGGGCCCCCAGACACGCAAGCACTCGGAGGGAGAGCTCCCTCCCCACACCGAGCCGTGTCTGTCAAATCCCCGCGGTACGACGCCCTCACCTCCGTCCCGCCCGTGGCTCCCCCCGCCGCAATAGGTAGCGCCTCTCACCTGGGCCCAGCGAGCTCTGGGGAAGCCAGTCGTAGCCCCGCACGTCCTCAGGGCTGCCGCTCACAGGTGTCCCCGCAGCTGCAGCGGAGGCGCGTCCCGCCGGAACGCCTCCCGAAGGTAGGTGCAGTTGTGCGGCCGCTTACAGTGTTCACGCTGCAAGGTCGCCTGACCCGCTGCTTTCTCCTAGGCAGCGGGGGCCGCCATGTTGGATCTTCGTCCCCGCGGCCTCCGACGTAGATAACTCCGCTACTGTGCAATGGCCGGCAAAACGGGGCCGCCGTTCGGCTCTCCGGGGAGTTGGCAAGCCCACGCAGTGATGAAGGGGGTCGAAGATGCCCCTGGTCCGCAGGATTATGGTGGATATTCGGCTTGGCCGGCAGAGCCCACTTAAAGTGCGGCCATTTTGCAGCCGGCTAAGCCACGCCCCCAGGCCTGCAGTTTGCAGGGCATTTAAAACCTTCCCAAGGTGGATCAGGTGATCCTGCTAGGTGGAGCTAAAGACAGCAATATCATCTAGATAAGCTGCACTAAAGGACTCCAATCCAGCAAGGACTTGATTCACCAACCTCTGGAAGGTGGCAGGGGCATTCTTTAAACCAAAGGGCATAACACTAAACTGATAATGCCCATCAGGTGTGGAGAATGCTGTCTTTTCTTTTGCTCCTGGGGCCATGCCAATTTGCCAGTACCCTGCACTTAAGTCAAAGGTACTTAGAAATTTGGCTGCACCCAATTTGTGTATCAACTCATCTGCTCTTGGGATAGGATGAGCATCTGTCTTGGTGACAGAGTTGAGCCCTCTATAGTCCACACAGAACCTCATTTATCTCTTTCCACCCTGTGGATGAGGTTTGGGGACTAGAACCACTGGGCTGGCCCAGGGACTCTCAGAGGGTTCAATAACCCCTAACTCCAGCATCTTGCTGACTTCAGCTCTGATGCTTTCCTTGACTTGATCAGACTGTCGATAGATTTTGTTTTTGACAGGTGAACTGTCACCAGTGTCCACATCATGGGTACACCAGTTTGTCTAACCAGGGGTCAAGGAAAAGAGCTTTGCATACTGCTGCAAGACATGCTTGCAATCAGTCTGCTGTTGGGCAGAGAGGGTGTCTGAAAGACAACTCCATCCACTGACCCATCTTTTGGGCTGTATGAGAGGAGGTCAGGGGAGAGGTTCACTCTCTGTCTCCTGAGCCTCATCAGTCACCATCAGCATGGTGATGTCAGCCCTGTCGTGAAAGAGCTTTAGGCGGTTCACATGGATAACCCTCTTGGGTGTCCTGCTTGTGCCCAGGTCAACCAAGTAGGTGACCTCACTCTTTTTTTCTAGGATAGGTTAAGGGCCACTCCATCTGTACTGGAGTGCCCTTGGTGCCACTAGCTCCAAAACCCACACATTTTGCCCAGGTTGAAATTCAACCAGTGCAACTTTTTGGTCATACCAGTGCTTCTGAAGCTCCTGGCAGGCCTCAAGATTTTTGGATGCCTTTTCCATGTACTCAGCCATTCTGGACCTTAGGCCAAGAACCTAGTCCACAATATCTTGTTTGGGTTCTTGGAGAGGCTTCTCCCAACCCTCTTTCACAAGACAGAGTGGTCCCCTCACAGGATGGCCAAACAGAAGTTCAAAGGGGGAAAACCCTACTCCCTTCTGTGGCACCTCCCTGTAAGCGAGAAGCAGGCAGCGTAAGAGGACTCCCCATCTCCTTTTGAGTTTTTCAGGGAGCCCCATAATATTGCCTTTCAATGTCTTGTTAAATCTCTCAACAAGGCCATTGGTTTGTGGGTGATAGGGTGTAGTAAACTTGTACTGCACTCCACACTCTTTCCACATTTGTTTTAGGTAAGCAGACATGAAGTTGGAACCTCTGTCTGAAACCACCTCCTTAGGAAACCCTACTCTGGTGAAGACACCAATGAGGGCCTTGGCTACTGCAGGAGCTGTAGTAGTCCTATGGGGAATTGCCTCAGGGTACCTAGTGGCATGATCCACTAGAATGAATTTGTTCCCTGATGCTGTGGGAGGTTCAAGTGGACCCACTATGTCCACACCTACCCTTTCAAAGGGAACCCCCACCACAGGTAGTGGTATCAGGGGGCCTTTGAGGGGCCACCTGTCTTGCCACTGGCCTGACAGGTGACACAGGAGCTGACAAACTCCTTTACTTTTTGGTGCATCTGGGACCTGTAAAAGTGGCTAACTAGCCTTTCCCAAGTCTTGGTTTGGCCCAGATGTCCAGCTAGGGGAATGTCATGAGCTAAAGTTAGGAGAAACTCCCTGTACTTCTGAGGCACTACTACTCTCCTAGTGGCTCCAGGTTTGGGGTCTCTGGCCCAGTGTACAGTAGTCCCTCTTCCCAATAAACTCTGTGGGTACCACTGACATCTCCTTTTTCCTGGGTAGCAGCTTGCTGCCTCAGGCTTTCAAGAGTTGGACAGACCTGCTGTCCAAGGCACAACTCTTCCCTAGAGGGTCCCCTGGGCCTAAGAATTGGGCTCAGTTCCCTCTGGGGTGTCCAAGTCCTCTCCCTGAGGAGAGGGGTCCTGATCCTTTTGCTGTACAGAAGCCGGTTCCCCAGTCTTCTTACCTTTTCTCTTGGAAGGTTGGGCCATACTTTCAGGCTCCAACACTTCTTTTTCACCCTGTCTCTTGCTCTGTGCTCTTGTTTTTACACACACCAATTCAGGGATATCCAGAATTGCTGCATGGGTTTTCAGTTCAACCTGAGCCCATGCTGAGGTTTCCAGGTCATTGCCAAGCAGACATGCAGCTGGTAGCTTTGGAGAGACCACTACCTGTTTCAGGCCAGTACCCCCTCCCCCCAGTCTAATGTCACCATAGCCATTGCATGGTTAGTGGTAACACTGTCAGCATTGGTGACTGGGTAAGTTCTCCCATTCAAGTATTGCTCAGGGGAAACCAGTGTGTCTCTCACCATAGTGACACTGGCACCTGTATCCCTCAGAGCTTCTATCGTAGTTCCATTAATCCAAGGGTATTGTAAGTACTTTTTAAAGTTGGGTGGCCACACAGCTACAGTGGCAAACTCAACTTCCCCTTCTGAAACTAGAACTGCTTCAGTGTGCAACCCGATTTGCTCTTGGCACACTGTTGATCCCATCTGGAGACTTGCTACCCCATGAGTAGCTGTAGTAGGACTAGGGGCCTTCTTGTTTGTGCAAGCAGCATCCCCAGTTAAGTGTCCCAACTTCTTACAGTTGTTACACCAGGCCTTTAAAGGATCAAAGTTCTTTCCCCTGTACCTATTAATGGACTGGGAAGAGTTTTGGGACCCACCCCCTGTGCAGGTTTTGGGGCCCTTTGAGACTCAGGCTTTTTATCTTGGGGATTCTCACCACCTTTCCCCTGGGGAGGTTTTGTAACCCCTTTCTTTTGGTCACCCCCAGTGGTTGTTTTTGTCACCCTTGTCTTGACCCAGTGGTCTGCCTTCTTTCTCAATTCTTGGGAGGAAATTAGACCTAGGTCTACCAAATGCTGATGTAACTTTTCATTAGTGCAATTACTTAAAATATGTTCTTTCATAAACAGATTGTAAAGTCCATTGAAATCATGCACATTGTGTCCAGTTACCCACCCATCTAGTGTTTTAAAGGAGTAGTCTACAAAGTCAATCCAGGATTGGTTTTGGGTCTTGTGAGCCTCCCTGAATCTAATTCTATATTCCTCAGTTGTGAGTCCAAATCCCTCAATCAGAGTTCTCTTCATGAGGTCATAAGACCCAGCATCTACCCCTGTAAGGGTCAGGTGTCTGTCTCTGCAGTTACCAGAGAACAGTTCCCAAAGGAGTGCCCCCCAGTGTGACTTCTTCACTTTTCTCATTTCACAAGCCCTCTCAAAGGCTGTGAACCATTTTGTGATATCATCACTCTCCTCATATTTAGGGACAATCCCTTTGGGGATTTTAGGATCATAAGATTGCTCTTTATCCTTATTAAGTAAATTACTGCCACCATTGATGGGTGCTAGGCCCATCTCTGCTCTCTCTCTTTTTAGAGCCAGCAACCTGGTCTCTAGATCCAGTCTTTAGGTCAGCCTTACTAAAAGGCTGTCCTCCTCATTGAGGCTGTCCTCGGTGTCCTCAGTAGTGCCTGACCCACCTGTGTGGGATCTAGGTACTGAGAGGTTGATTCTTGGAGTCAGGGCCACTGGGGCCCTTTTCTCCCTAAGCAGTGGAGGGGGTTGATCTACCTGGTCATCCTCTTCCACTCCTTCCCCATCTGAGTGGTCATCACCATTTTCAGATGGGTGGTCCTTAGCATACCCAGCCAACAGCTCCTGGAGCTTTTGTTTGGTGGGATGGGGACCCATGGCTATGTTTTTAAGTTTACATAGGGACCTTACTTCCTTGAAAGACAAGTGAAGGTAAGGGGTGAGGTCGAGCTCCTCAACCAAGTTCTCTGTCATTGTGGTTATTTTCACTAACAGCTGGGTTCTTGTTTTGAGACATTGTTAAAAAAACTTCTAACCCTAGCTAAAGTGACTTTTTATTTTTCTAACATTCTAAAGGGACTTAACCAAGGCCCTAACAAGACTTTTAGTAATTTTGCAAAAAATGCCAATTTGAAAAAAATCAGGATTCTAAAGACAATTTAAGAGTTCTGTTGTGTGATCAGGTGGTAACCAAGTAGTCCAACAAATGCAAAGTTGTATATCCCACCGCTGATCCACCAATGTAGGAAGCTGGCTCTGTATATACTATACCAAAGTGAGGTATAGTGTGCACAGAGTCCAGTGGATCCCCAAAGGTAGGCAGAGGTAAAGTTAGATAGCACCTCACTCTCTATTTGTGGTAGTGTGGTCGAGCAGTAAGGCAGTATCAGAGGACAGTGTTAAGCATTTGTTGTACACACTCAGTCAGCAAATGAATTCACACACTCAAAGACTGAACTTCAGACCAATTGTTTTTGTATAAAAATATTCTTTTAGTTATTTTATTTTCTAGAACCAAGCAAGCCTGGCACAGGTAAGCAATAAGTACTTCAGTAATAATGTAATTGAAATACAGTTTGAATGATAATTGTATATGCACTTTGGTTTGATTTACAGTATGAATGCAGAGAAATGCAATACTTAGTAAATGCAGTACATAGACTTGAATAGGCTTTTTAGTAAAATAGCATGTAAGTAACTTTTGAGATTACTAGTCTTACACAGAGTAGTATACCTAGATACTACTCTGGGACATTTCCTGAAAACAGGTAAGTAAAATCGTTTTTGTTAGATTATGCAATTTTAAAGAATTTCTTTAGTTTCTCAAACTCCACACTTAGAAACTTTTCACAGAAAAACAGTCAATGTTATCCTATGGAGTAAAATAGTGTTATCGGTTTTGAGGTAAGTATTTGGTAGTGGGAGTTGAGGTTCTGGGGGTAGACTCAGGGGTCCCCCAGGGTCAAGGATGCACTCTAGTTACACCCTCAGCGGCACTTGGGCGGCCGGGTGCAGAGTGCTGAGGCCCAATGTTATCCAAGGGGGGATAGGGGGCCTCCGGTTGGTGGCTGCTGGCAAGCAGGCCACTAGGTTGTGGGAGCAAAGCTCCGGGACTTTAGCTCAGGGCAAATGGGGAAACAAAGTAGCACCAAAGGTGCACCCTCAGCGGCACTAGGGCGGCTGGGTGCAGAGTGCTGTTTCGACGTCGGACGCTCTGTTGTTTTCAATGGAGAACCTCCGGTTTGGAAAGACACTGCAGGCTTGGGGACGAAGGTCTTCTGGGTGCGACCACCACTTCGAGAGGTAAGTTGGGAAGTTAGGGGTTGGTTAGGCACCGTCGGTTTGGGCACACAAGGCCGTGGGGTGTCGGGTGCAGGGGTGCCTTTTGGGGTCGGATCTTCTTACAAGCTCCTGGTCGCGGTTAGGGGGTTTGTCTGGTATTTAAGCTGCAGGCGTCGGCTGGAGGCTTGAGGCAGATCAGGGGTCGCCGGATCTCGGGTCAGGATCGCCGGGGGAACCTCCTCGTGGTGTTTGCCCATTTGAGCTCAGGCCGTGGACGGCGGGTGCAGAGTGGGGCGGATCTGCGGTGTCCGGCCGGAGCAAGAGGTTGCAGATGAACAAATCCGGTGTTCACAGAAGACAAAGTCTTTGTGCTTGAAGGCAGGCAGGTCCTCCGGGGTTTTGGAGGTTGCTGGCTGCAGGACACACCGGGATTTTGCAGGAGCAGGTTCGAGGGGGAGACAGGCCGGTAGGGCTGGGGCCAAGTCAGTGGGCTTCTTCCTCTTGTTAGCTGCTGCACGGCTGTTCGGTCCTTCTTCTTCTTGTTGCAGGTTCTTGTCTGAGGAAGCAAGGTTCAGGGGTGCCCCTAAATACTAGATTTAGGGGCGTTACAGGTAGGTAAAAGGCAGGGACCAATGGGTCCCTTCCCTGGGGTGGGTACACCCCCTATTATGCCACCCTCCAGTGGGAGAGGGGCATGAGCCTGTCCCTGGTTGGCTGAGTCCCCCCATCTTCAAGATGGCGTGGACTGAGAGTTGTGCTTCACCTCGCCTCCCCCACCTGAGGGGTGGAGTTGGCAGAGGTGGGCACACCTCTCTTCCTCACTTGTTTTTCCCGCCGGTTCTCCCGCCCAAAGTGAGGGTCTAAACCAGTGGGGACCAGTTGCTGAGAGCAGCAAGTGGCCTGGGGAAGCTCACAAAGGCGGCAAGCCTTTGAAGCTTCCCCTTCGTGAACCCTGCCCATCCTGGGGGAGGAGGCTTGGCACCTCGTCCCAGGATGTGCATTGTTTCAGGCCCCAGAGACCAGCAGGCTCTCGACCCAGGGGTCCAGAAACATGTCTGGTGGTGGCAGCTGAAAGCAGCCACTCAGTCTGGACACTAGAGGTGGGTTAGTTTTCAGCTGGCATCTCTAAGATGCCCTCTGTGTGCATTTTTCATTAAATCCCACACTGGCATCAGTGTGGGTTTAATGTGCTGAGAAGTTTGATAACAAACTTCTCAGTTTTCAGTGTAGCCATTATGGTGCTGTGGAGTTCGTAATGACAAACTCCCAGCACCATATACTCTTAATGGCAGCACTGCACTTAAAATGTCTAAGAATGGACTTAGACACTGTAGGGGTACAGGGCTCATGCACCTGTACCCTCACCACTGGTATAGTGCACCCAGCTAGAGGGGTGACTGATCAATGCCAGGGCAGTGGGTTGTAGGCATGGCACACAGAGATGTGTGCCATGTCGACTCTTCACTTTGTTCTGCACCAAAACACGCAGCCTGCAAAGGCAGTATGTGTGTGTAAGGGTACAGGACCTCTAAGGGTGGCACAATAAGTGCTGCAGCCCTTAGAGGCCTTCTATGGTCACAGTGCCCTGAGTACCTGTGGTACCATTTACCAGGGGCTGACCTGTGGCCAGAGATGCCAATTGGGTTTAGGCTTCAATGCAGTTTTAGGGAAAGAACATAGGCCCTGGGTACCTGATTAGCAGGAGCCCAGGGCACACTCAGTCAAAGCACATCAGCAATTCAGCAAAAAGTGGGGGTAACCATGCAGAAAGAGGGCACTTTCTCACAGAAGCGATCCATATATTTTTTTTTTTTAAAGATCTTTTCATTAAATTAGAAACAGGTTAGCGCACCACACTACATCACAGTCATAAATAGGTAGATATCAAATGAGCATCAGTACATATTGGACACCTTCCCCAGCCCCATTACCATCATGTCAGCATTTCAGTTTTAAGAATGAAACACAGTCGCTGTTGTCCGAATAAGGGAGGCACAGGGACCATCTCTGTAGTCATTCCATTTGCCCAGATTTTCTCCCATGTTTTAGGACAACCCCTGCCCTCATAAATCACTTTTTCGGCCAACATGCACTCGTTCATGTCCCCTTTCCAGTCTCTGAGGCATGGTGCGGTCTCAGCCTCCCATAGATGTGCAATATTGCACTTGGCTATTGCCAGACTCGGGGTCATCCGGTCTGTTCCATATGGTTCAGATCAGTTGCGTCCCAAATGTTGAGCAAGCACCACTTGGCGGAGAGAGGCATCTCACTGCCACACAGGTTATTCATGCAATTTACAACAGACTCCCAATAGCCCTGCACAGTGCGGCAATACCAAATGATATGATAGAAGGTCCCCCGCTGTCCACACTGCCAGCTGCAATTCACATCTGTCTTTCTACCCATTTTTACCATGGCGGTGTAGGCATAGTGTCACCTGTGCAATATTTTGAGCTGTACTAAGCGAAACCCAGACTTAATGGCTAGTTCGCTCGGGGAGGCAAGGACCTCAGGCCATTCGTCGTCCTCCAAATCTCCCATATCTAGGTCCCATTGCTCTAGCAAACGTGTGAGAATGTCTGGGGAGTTGTTTATCAGTTTCAATATGTGAGGGAAGTCGCCTTATGGGACATGTGGTGGTCAAGCAGTCTGTCCACCAAGGGGGTGAATTCAGGCAGTTCCTTCCCTGGAGAAGCACCGTCTGTACCGCATGGAGGACCTGTAGGTAACGGAAGGTTTCAGTAGAGGCCAACTGGTATTCTCGTTGCAAATCATTGAATGGGACGACGTCTCCCCGAGACCATAGATCACCCACCTTGGCAGAGAGCAATAAGATGCCATGTGTCAAACCCAGGCTGCGTCCACTGGGTACCCAATTCTTCAGAATCCCACAAGTGAGTGGCCTAGCTTAGTTTACCCTTCCAACCCAAAGCTGCAAGTGTAGTGTGCCAGAGTGTAACTGTAACAGCAGTGGGTCCTTGGAGTGTCAAGTGTCGTGGATTGGGATTAGAGGGTCCGTAAGTATCCCCGGGTTGCAAATCTAATCGGTCCGTACGTAACACAGGCTCATCAGCAGGAAGGTGTACCCATTGGTTAATGGTCATTAGTTGAGCTGCCCAGTCGTATTTTAGGATGTCTGGAAGAGCTATTCCTCCATCATACCATCCCCTTGGGAGCTTGTGGAGTGTTATGCGTGCAATGCGCCCCCCATCCCAAAGCAGCGTCCGGAGGGCAATCTCTATAGCTATAAAATAGGTCGTAGCGACCGGGTATGGTGTATTGTGTAGTGCGTGAAAAAGCGAGAAGGGCTATCATCTTGAATAACGCAGCCCTACCGAGCAGAGACAATGGTAGGGACCTCCAGTGCTGCATATTGCTCTTAAATCGCGTCAAGGGCGGTTGTAGTTTTTTTGCATAGATGAGGTACGGGTCACTAGTGGCAAATTTACCCAGATATCGGAACCCATCACAAACTATCTGTGCTTCACACCCCTGGGGCAGTTTGGGCGTGGCCCATATAGAATGTAAGTTTACGATTTCGTCCAACTGATCACATATCTCAAATAGCGACCAAAGAGGGTGAGTATATGCATTATTCTGTCAAGGGAGAACTGGGGTCCGAAACAAATAGCAAGATGCCATCCGCCATAGAGCATAATTCTGTTGTCTCATTGCTCAGTCCAGTGGAGACCAAAGATCAGTGGATTCGTCCTGATCCAGGCTGCCAAGGGTTCCACCAAGAGAGCATAGAGGAGCGGAGAAAGCAGGATGCCCTGTCTGGTGCCGTGCTGAAGGCCAAAGACCCAAGAAGTCCACCTGTTAACAGCAAACTGGGTTAGGGGCACAGTGTAGAGGAGCCTTACACATGCTAAGAAATTAGGGCCAAAAGCTATCTTGGTCAATACTTCAAAAAGGTATGGCCATTCAACAGTGTCAAAGGCCATATGGACGTCTAACGAGAGGACTAGAGCGTTCTCACCAATTTTGCCAGCCAGACTGAGCACTCCTCGCAGTCGCCGAAGATTTAGGGCAGTGCTGCGTCCCGGCAAAATGCTGGATTGATCTGGATGGACTAGTCTAGCAATAACTTGGATTAGTCCGGAAGCCAAGAGTTTGGCAAGGATTTTGACTTTGGCGCTAAGGAGCGAAATTGGTCTATATGAAGCACAGTCGTCAGGCAGCTTGCCCTCTTTATGTATGACAACTATTGTAGCTAACTGATGGACCCTTTGAAGTATGCCTCGGTCCCTGCACTCCTGGAACATCTGCAGCATGTGCAGGTCAAGCCTCTGAGCAGCAAGCTTATAGAGTTCTATTGCCATACCATTACGGCCGATCGCCTTGCCAGAGTTTAATTCTCGTATAGGTCAGACGATTTCCTCTACATGAGGCTTGTATCATCACTTGTGAGACTGGGGAGCGATATGTCGGCCAGCAGTTTGTGGGATTCCTCCACCGTAGCGGTCTGAGATGGTGAGTAAAGATGGGTGTAGTAGGAGGCGAAGGCTTCGGTAATCCCTGGTCAGTCTTCCATTTCCCTCCCTCAGTGGGAATTCTCAACACCCAGCGGCCTGCTCGTTCCCTCCTTTCCAGCCGTGCTATGAGCTTTCCAGCTTTGCCACCCACTTCATAGACGCAATGCAGCAACACCCTATGTCGTGCTCTTGCGGCATCAGTCACCATATCCCTATATTCTTGTTAGCGTGTGTTTAATATCTGCTTGTTCCGGAACTGTCAGTTTATTCTCTATGGCTAGTATTGCTCTCTCCAGTGCCTATAACTCATCTCTTCTGCCCTTCTTGTGGTCTACTATTATTGATAGGCCGTGCTCTCAATAACTGCCTTGTAGGCTTCCCACAAGGTCTGTGCTGAGTCCACAGAGGTATTATTTTCTTAAAATTAGTGGTCTGTGGCCTGTAGAAGGCCATCTCGTACACTAGGATTTATTAGGTACCAGGGGTTGAGCGTGATCCCTCAACGTTCTACTGAAATACCTATGCCATAAACTGCCCAGAGCGAGGAGTGGTCAGAGATGCCCCTAGCCAGATGCCGGACCTCACAGAAGCAAGGGAGTCGATAAGCCAAGGTAAGTATAAAGTCAGTTCGTGAAAGACTACCATGTGCCTCAGAGTGAAAAGTGTAGTGTTGGGCCGAGGGGTTAAGAGCATGCAACGTGCCTACGAGGCCTAGAGCCAAGAGGAAGTCTGCTAAGGGGTGACACGTGGACGCCAGCTGTCTAGGGGGCCAGCAGTCTTCAATGTCACTGAGGGTCATGTTAGTCTCCTCCCATGAACATCTCTCCATCAGGGAGACTAAGCAGTAGGGAACTCAAGTCAGGGAGTGTCATATCATGCAGTCGCGGTGAGAGATACGAAGCTATCCATAATTGATCCCACTGGTCGCAGCAATCAAGCTCTCACCATGAAATGGAATCTTGCCACCATCTATACGTTACACACACACACACACACAACCGGCATGCAGGATGTCAGCGCAGGGATCTGGTTGTCACATTTAAGTGAAACTTTCCACAATTGAGGCTGGTATGCTGCATTCCTCCTGAACTAGAAAAAAGTCTGTTTTAGTATTACAAGTCCACATAAATCAATATACTGCCACCACTGCTTTATGTCAGCAGCCCAGAACATGTATAGTAGTTGTACATCAATAAAGAGGGCACTCTTGGTGCGCCCCTCCAGATCACAAAACAGATTCTGTACCTTCTAATAACTTTTGTCAGTCCTAAGCCTCAATGCACACTTGTGTTTAGCTTGCCAGCTGAGACAACAAAAAAATCAGAATATCAGTTTCACATGTGTTCGGGCCACTCAGGGTAGTGGTACAAGCCCATTTACCATGCAGGAGACGTTCGCTTCCCAACACTTACTTTACATTTCATAATTATCGCTGAACAACTATTGTTCAGATGAGAAACTTTTTTGTTAAAGCTCTTGATAATTTTACATTTAACTCTTAAATCTTATATTGTTTAACAAAATGTTTAGTATTGCTAAAAAAAAATGTATTCCCTCAAAGCTTCTGTAGAAGTAAAAACTAATTTGATTTGAGTTTTGAAGTAGTAGTGTACATTTTGTTTAATGTTACACATCTTAAAACTAGTACATTGTTATAGTTTAATAACAAAAAAGTTAATATGGCTTGGTCCATTCAACTAGGCTGTTGGGCACATTGTAAAACGTATTGTGAAATTCACAGACTTGCTTACTGTTTTACATTCTTCATCTCGTTTATTTCCAGTACCCACTACATATTGGGGTATGCTAATGTTCTGTTTACTGTTTGACTTGGAAGTCTTAGATCTTACATGCTCTCTCGCTCCAGGAATTGCAACTTTTTTCTGAATGTTGCATTTTCCCTTTTTTGTAGGTATGGGAGTCCGGGAAATGTGACAAAAGAATATTTTGAGTTCTCAGATTTCTTTCTTAAAACGTATGCTGTTGGAATTCAGCAGGTACAACTTTGATGTTTCTTGTGTTAAATTGTCCTTTGTGTATCATGTGTCTGTGAATTCGAGGTGGTGTTCAGCCCATGAATGATTGATTATAGACGTTCTCTTCCCGGGGAGCCTCATCAATAGTGCTTCCACACATGGTTGGGACAGTTCATTGCTTATGACTTTGATGAGGATTCCCCTGGAAGAAATCTTGGATTACATGCAAGAAACCTATCCTTCTCAATTTGCTCCTTAGTCACTGTGTACTTATAGGTGTGTCAGAGTTTCCATTGGAAGTGTGTTTTTTGTTTTGCTATTAACTGTCTGATGAATCTGCATGAAACTTTCCCCCCAAAAGTTTATCCACCATAACTCCATCTTGGAACGTTTTGGGGTCATTTGTAAAGTGGAGGCTGAGAAAAAGGGGGTGGAGATGTCCAGAACACTTTTTTCCCCCCAGACTGTAAAAGCTAGATATTTATCCATTAAACATGCTTTTTGTGATTAATTTTTTTGCAACATATTTTATTGTGGTTTTTGGGCATAGCATACATCAATGTAAAAGGAGCAATATTTTACATACGTGGGTCCACAGCAGTGGAGATAGAATCAACACCAATTGGACAGTCCATTGCAGAACAAAATACAACAAGCAGTTTCAAGAAAAAACAACTGCAATCAAGGAGACAGTACTGTCGGACATGCGTGCAAAGACAAATTATGTAAACATAGCTCCTCAGATAATCAAGATCAGGAGTAAACAAGCATTTGCAATGCAATAGGTCTCGCATTTGCGAGAGTTTGAGCTATTGGGATTGTAAATAGCAGTGCCTTTTATTTATGTGTTTTGAAAAGCTGCAAGCGGTGCATAAAAATGCACTTTGTACTTCTAGTCCTTTCTTACGAAAAGCAAGGCTGGCAGTAAAAGAGGTGTAGTTACTGCCAGCGTTGCTTCCCGTAAGCAGCGACTGTAAGTACAAAGTGCATGTTTACGTAACGCTTGCAGGTTTTTAAAATACGTAAATAAAAAGCATTGGTATTTACAATGGCAATAGCTCAAATGTGAGACCTATTGCATTGCAAATGCTTGTTTGTGGAGTCATTGAGGCTTCCTCACACATCTGACTCATCTTCACAAAACATTATGGCCAAGGCCGGCTTTAGACAAGCAAATCTATCCATGTGGCCATTTGCACCCTATCTGTGAACGCTGCCTGCCAGACCCTGGTCCTACAGTCCACGAAGTTACACGTACTTGTTGGTAGGAACACCCAGTTATCACACCTACCTAAGGGAGACAAAAGTAGCATGCATACATGCCATTTACCCTCTAAATAAGGGCATTCCTCATATGCTTAGTCACTGTGCTAGGCAGTCCTTTCAGTCTGTAAGAGTATAACAATCATTTATGAATGCATGGATCTGACCCTGTATAGTATTTAATTTAGTATGGTTCTGCAATATTTGGTAACAGTTTGTTAAAGACAGTTGCTATTTACCTTGATTATATAAGGCTGGGAGGTAAGCTAAAACGATAATGTAGCATTTGTTAATGGAAGATGGTGTGTCTTAGTAAAGCAGACTTTGAGTCCAGGTTATGTCTGTAATGGAAGACATCTGTTGAGAAAGATGAAGAAAGGTCTGTGACTGTACATCTGTGAACCTAACTGAGTGATGTGTGCTTCTTAGTGAAACACAGCCTGCTGATCAGAGGTTCTGGTGGTGTACTCTCAAAGGTCCACTAAAACAGCATTTACTTACCTGCTCCTCCACATTAGGAAGCCTTTCTCTCTGTACAGGTTTCTTTGGTCGATGAGGTAGTTCCCTGCTAAGGTGTTCTCTTCAACAGTGATTTTCTAATTGCACTTCCTTTAGAGTGCCTTTCTGTGCTTAAGCCACACCCATGGGGTTGGGGGGGCTGTAAACTATTGCAAGATACTGATAAACTAACGCTCAAACGTTACTACAACATATCAGTTTCTCCTAAAACTACCCATTACAACAGAGCTTGATTTCTGAAACTCTGAAATAGCACATAAACCCACTGCACCACAGTGATGCGAAAAAAGATGTTCGCCTTTTATATACAAGTGCATTCTCAAGGAAAATATGAGTTCATTTAACAAATAGCTATAGCGTAGCTGAGAGTTCACAACGATACAAATCACATGGGTAATTATATAACTCAATGCATGAAAAAGAAAAGAATTGTGATACTGGAATCGCCTAGTCACAGCTTAGACCTTAACCCAATTTGGATGCTATGGTGGGGTCTAAAGAGAACTGTGTATACTTGAATGTCATCAACATCAGTTTTCCTAAGCAGTTTTATGGGGAGGAGTGGGCCAGAACTCCTCTCAGACAATGTGAGCGGCTAATAAACTATTACAGGAAAATCTTTCTTCAAGTTATTGCTACTGAACTGGGCTCCATACGAGGTGCATTTTTTTCACACAAAGATAATGAATGTTGGCTGATTTTTCAGTATAGTAAATGACAAGGTTACATTTGTGTTTTATCGCCAGACGTGAGATTTACCTACTGTTAGGAATTGGTAAGGACTAATAGGTCATATATGTCTTAATATGAAAAACCATAGAATCCTCAGAGGATGTACCTTCTTTTTCACATATGTACATTATCTACACGCTGTTTGTTTACATCCTTGTTTATCCAGCAACAAACCTACATGTATAAGGCATTCCCTAAATGTATGTAATAAGAAGGACTCCTTTTTATTTATTTGCCCATTTCCGAGTGCTACAAATGAGAGCTGGCACTATTATGCATTTTAGTAGGACTCAGTTTACCGACCTCAAACAATTTCAAGACTCAGTTGACCTTGCTAACATTGTCACTGGTAGCCTGCAAGGTACCATATGTGTCAGCAGTGAGATTTTAACTCACCGGAGCTTCTTCCTTTGAAGAGTGACTGTAAATATTGTTCAGTTAAGGAGGTAGTGCAAGAAAGCTCTGATGTAACAGAGAATCTGGGAAGGAAAATGAACGTACGCAACATGTGTATGCCAGTGCAAATACTCATGGACATTATTAAAGATTTATCTGGAGTGAGTTTTGAAGAGAGGGCCGGCTATGCATGCACATATTGTGTAAGATCAGTAGCACCTATCTGTTTCGTCTGTAAATCTCTGAGCCTTCCTCGCAAATGGACTTGATGGAGGCAGAGCCTGGTGAGTGTGCAGAAGGTGTATGTCTGAGTACATACTTTTCCAGTCCTCTCTCCGAAACACAAGAGGCACAGAAAGAGAATTGGGTAAGAATGTCCATTATTGTACACATGCTACATGCACTGGCCCCTGACTCCATTGGGTCCTCTGAGTCCTACCCTACTGAAAGACAGGGGTGCATGCCTACACAGCATCTGTACAAAAGTATGCATGCTCATTCGACCCCAGCTCTAAAGATTTGGAGGAACATCTGTCCAGTCTCCTAAAGAGAGACAGGAGAGCATGCACACTTTCATACAATGCTCTGCATGCCCTGGCCTGTGCGCCTTAGATAGAGCATGTGAGGCATTGGCCTAGGAGGGAGGTTCCTTTATGGTATGCATTCTCTGTATGCACTGGCCCGTCTAATTTTGTTTTTAATTTTTTGTGGTTTTTATATAGCGCAAACTCGACCTGAAGGTATTGGAGTGCTTTACATAAGCACCAGTTACGTTACACACGGACACATTAATTTTTGGGTAGGCATGGAGAGATTGTGATTTCCCCAGATTCACAGGATGTTGAGCCTGATTCAAGTTAATGCAGCAGGTGTACTAACACTGGGGTCAAGTTAATGCAGCAGGTGCAGTAACACCGGGGTCAGGAGCGTAAGGAGCAGTTAAAGAAAGATACATAGGTGGGCTAAACGGGTATATGGGTAGGCAGGGTACTGGGCATTCTCAATAAGTAAACTCACTTTCCCCCACCACTGCCTTCAGCCTGGATGGCGCCATCTTCTGCAAGCCAGCTTTTCACTTCCGGGTTTGTGGGCGTGGCCAAGGCTAATCGTCACGTCATAGCAGAGTTATCAAAGGTTGTGTCAAAGCAAGGCAAAGCACAGCCCCCTCTTTAAGTTAGAGTGAATAAAATATATATATTTTAAAGCTGCACGAGATAATGCTGTAGCTTATTTAATTTTATATCACGCGAACTGGGAGGAGTGAGTGCCTGAATAACCCTCCTGTGTGATCGTGGAATTGGCCCGGAGGCATTGGCGCTCATAACAAAGGGGATACTGCCGTAGTTGGAGTGAGCATCATGAAGATAGAATCGGAGGAAAGTGCGGGCGGAAAAGCGACGGACAGACAACAACTTACTGCGCACACCGTCTCCTCCTGTTATATAACACGAGCAGTCAGCTGCTCAGACCTTCAGACTTCTGCAGCCAGTCCTTCCAGCCGCTGTGCCAAACGTAGAAGCACACACAGCAGCACTCTGCCTTCTAGCCACTGTCCTGGACCGTGGGACAGCTAAGTTGTTGTGCTGGCAGTAGTGAGGTTTTATCCTTTTCAAGTGATTGTCCAGACAGCCTTCCGTTTCACTTTCACAGAAAAAGATGCACATTCACACGATCTGTCAGGCCTGCCTTTCGGGAATTGTTGGATTGCCCTGCGGGCCAGTGCAGGGCAAGCGCCACAGTGTGAAGAATCCAAGGAAAGCACGTTGGATGACGTAGATGGGGATCGCTGATAGGGTCCTGGCATAAGGGGGCGCACCCAAAATCGGGATCCTGCTTCTGTCACCTTCGATATTATTACAATTCTCAGCCTCCAGGATAAAGCCTCTTTTCTCCTCATTCCCATCGCATCGGCTTTATCTTCCTCCACATCTCTGGAAGCAGCTTACAGTGGGAGGGAGAAGACGGAGCTTTGAAGCTGAAAGCGCCGCGCTGAATAGTTGAAAGTTATTTACGCTTACAGTGGGAGGGAGGAGACGGAGCTTTGAAGCTGAAAGCGCTGCGCTGAATAGTTGAAAGTTATTTACGGCGCTTCGGGCTCTGACCAGCACTGGCACACAATGGAAGAAGGAGGGGCCCGACGGGGGGAGGGAGGGAAAGCGAAAGCGCGCCATGCGCGCGTTGTGCTAACGCTGCGAGCCGTACGCGTGCACATCTCCTGTCCTCCGTACGCGTGCACATCTCCTGTCCCCCTTCCAAAAAGAAATCGACAACAATAGATCTCGCCAAGCGAGCAGCGCATGCGCTGCGTCGCTAGGCGAGACCTAAAAAGGGAGGGAAGAAAAGTAAAGACAAACCGTAAACCTGGCAAAACTTCAACAAACTACCACTGAGGTGTTATTCTAAACAAGAATGCTGAATAATATTGCCTGGAGGAGGAGGGCGCAGCCCAGGCTACTGGAGACACCACGGAGCTGAGCCAGACCCACCAGCAATTTGTGGCCCCTTAGGGCAGGGTACCTCAGTCAGTCACTCTTCAGAGGATTCCCCATCTGTAAGGGATAGCAACTGCCCTTCATCGTCTATGACCAGGCAATCTTGGCGGATCAGTTACCACACCTGTGCATGTTCCGAATTTACTTAATTCACGTCTCCACTGCTGAAGGGTGGGGCCCATGGGAGACTCTCAAAACATGGACAATTGCCGTCGAGCTAGAACAAGGGCCAATTCTGCAAATCTGGTAGTAACTATTTTAGCCTGGGGGAATAACCCCAAAAAGCAGACCACCAGGATCTTGTCAAGATTTCAGCCACTGGAGATGTTAATAAGGTTCATTACTGTGACCCAGTGGGGCGTAAGAGTTGGTCAGTCCCACACCATATGGTAGAAATCTGCCCCTTTCAGCTGGCACCATGGACAAGTCACATGCGCCTCAAAGAACATAATGTTGATCCATTTGGGAGTCAAGTATACTCTTTGCAAGTAGTAATACTGAATCACTTTGAACCGGGCACTGCGGGAAGTGAGAGGAGTATGTCAGGATAATAGTCCAATCGGCGTCTGTGATTGCTAGGCCCAGGTCAATGGCCTACCGATCTCTGAGCCCAGTCAGCTCTTTCCTCGGCCTGGGCTAGGAGTAATCTATTAAGGAGGGTTATTGCCCATGTTTGACCTGTTTTTGTAGTAGTGATAGCTTTCAGGCAGCCATGTTCTGGGGGCTCCCAACCACCACTATCCCAAGCTCACCACATGGCAGACACCACAGTGCCATGTAGCAAGAGAGCTCATACTCATTCGCCAAGTCACGGAAACTTTGCAGCTGCCCATTTATGTACCAGTCTCAGAGTGTGGTCATGCCCCTAGGGTGCCAGACATGTAGTCCTGACCAATTAACCATTCAAATTGAGGACTACTGAGCAGAAGCCCAGCCCGGGGGGGGGGGGGTCATGATGCTGGGAGTGCCATTTGATCAGTAAGTACAGCAGGGTAGCGCAAGTAGGGACGAATTGTGTACCGATAGTCATCGCACTCCAGGGTTTATCCCTTCAGTAGGCCGCCCACTTCAGATGTGCAGCAAGATAATACAGCTCCATATCCGGAACCACCACACTGCCTTAATCAGTGGGATGTTGCAACTTAATCAAAGCTGTTCTGCGATGACCCCCCCAGACGAGATGAATCCACCTCATGGAAGAGAGATCTAGGAAGGCGAATCGGGAGAGCAGTCAGATAGTATAAAAGCTGTGGAAGAAAAACAAACTTTGACAGTGTGACCCTACCCATCACTTACAGTGGTAGGGCCAGCCAGAAATGCACCAATTGACGTAAGGAAGTTAGCGCCACTCTGATGTTACCCTCTTGTAATTCAGTTTCAGTATGGTAAATGTTAATTCCCAGGTATCTGAACATGACTTGCTCCCATCGGAGATCGTGACTTATTTCAAGCGGTGGTGTCCGCGTCATCGGGGCATGTAATGGGAAAGAATTCGATTTGCCCCAGTTCACACATAAGCCGAGGTGACGGTCAAACTCCATAATAAGTCCCATCTCAAAGAGTTGAAGGCCTTCTCGATGTCTGTGGAGATCGAGAGGGCCTTAGGATAATCAACCAGCACGGTGTGCAGCACTTGCACCTATTGCTGAATAATGGGTACTGTACTACGCTTAGATCAAAACCTGACTGATCGTCATGAATAAAATTGCCTACATTAGGAAGCCATCTGTGCACCAAAATTTGCTTAGCATCTTGTAATCCACGTTTAGGTTAGATAGGGGTCTATAGGACATCGCAAGATCTTCAACCTTATCTTTCTTCAAGAGAGGGACAAGCACGGTCTCTCTCATCATCGATTGGGAGACTCCAGAGGCCGTGGCCACATTGTATAGATTGGTGAGGGTAGGAGCACGGACATCGACAAAAGTTGAATAGAATATGATTGGTCAACCATCTGATGTGGGCACCTTACCCCTAGTCAGCGTCTTCATGGCTTCCCTCACTTCTTGAACTGTTATCTTCCCTCCCAGGGAGGTCGCCACTGCAGCAAGTAGCCTATTTGTCCCGCCAGCTATGACATAATTGTGAAGGGCCTGAGTGTCAGCTGCTTCCTGCTGTGCCTGAAGGGGAGTATAGTAAGCTAAGAAAGCCACATTAATGCCAGCTTGGGCATAAACCGGGCGGCCATCTGTGATATGCCTCTGGAGGATCAGGGAGCTCCACTTGTCAGGGTTAGCCAGCCAGGCTAATAATCTCCCAGGTTTGTCATGAGCTTTGACGATATAAGTGCAATAGTGGTAGACTTAATTCGCCCTATCATTTCAAGGGGTTTTTCCCTTTTGGCCCTCAAACAATCCAGGGGGTGCTGGGGTGCCACCCCTAAATAGTTCCACGCTAGTTAAGCGGTTTTCTTGTCGGGTTATCTCAGCATGCAATTGAGTACAAACCCCTGCTGTTTTGGCAATGCAATTACTGCTCATAACCAATCTAAATGTCTGCCACTCCACCAAGGGGGAAGAGGCCGTGTCACCCGTTTATGTATTTGTGCAGTACATAGGAATGTATTGAGGCAGATTGACAAGTCATTTATACCTGAGTTGTAAGAGTAGGTATTGTCCCCAGGATTGTGTGCCCTCCAGGAGTCAGTGAGATCCCACTCTGTAGCCCAGAGGTAAAAGAAGTGAGCACACTTATGAATCGGGGAGGAAGGTAAGGGGGGGGGGGGGAATTTGGTCTATGCAAGAGGACATCCGCAATACAATGAAAGTCCCCACCCATGATTAGTGGATAATGCAGCACAGTGTTAATGTGAGGTGCTAGGGTGGTCACAAAAGTCGGCTGATCTATGTTAAGGGCATTAATGCTAATAAAAGCTATATCTTTGCCATGAAGCTTGCCCCCCCAGTACTATATGCCGACCATCCCGGTCAATGAACTCATTTTTAGATAAGAATAGTGTCCTTGGTAGTATCCAAATTAGCCCCCTGTAGCAAACCCCGAATAGACAGTAGTGTATATGTTTCCGGGCCAGCGCTTCTGCAGTGCCAGCCCTTCCATTTTAGTAAGGAGAGTTTCCTGGAGAAAAGCGATCTGGGCTCTATGCCTTTTGATAAAGGTTTGTACTCTGTGCTTCTTACTTGAAGAATTGAGGCCCTGTACCTTCCAGGTAGTCGCCCTCAAAATGGGTTCAATGCTGACCACAGGAAGCGGAACCACAGCCCAGTACTCCTAACCATATAGGTCAGTCATGTAAGAAAGACACACCCCAGTGGAAAGCAAAAATAAAAACCCACCACAGTGGGTAATGAACAAGAACACATCACAACTGAATCCCCCTTGGACAGTCGTGCCGTGGTGCTCCGTCCAAAACATTCAGAACCATAACATAGTCACACCTCTAGTAAGGTTGCAGTGGACCGGTCACTTCAGGTTAGGGGAAGTGGGGGAATACATGATAAACAGAGCGAGCTCTCGCTCCCTCGGGCCTTCACCACAGAGGATTGATAGCCGTCCAGGCTATGTATGCCGGAGGGGTCTTGCAAAAGCCCATTGCCCCCTGGAACACAAGGGGAAATGTAAAAACATTAAATGATATAATCTACAGTTCTAGACATAACCTTGGAGAGCAAAACACTTGAATCTGAGTCTGGGACACTTTCAGTACCAGACCAAGGGTCTTCACCACAGGAGGCACCGCTCCCCCTACTCCTAGCAGTGTTGCCCACCAGTGCAGCCACAGCCAGAGCCTGATCCATACCAGCCCGAGCCTGTTGCTGCATGGGTCGGATGCTCTTGCATCTCCTCTGTCGGGTCCATTTGCGCATCTGATACACTGGGGTCTTTTGCATCTGTTCCAGGTTACCTCTGGTATCATAAATGTCAATCCAGTCTCAGGCCTTAATAGGATTATCAAAAAATGTGGATTTGCCATTGAGCTGTACCCACAGTCCGGCTGGGAACAGGAGTGTGTAAGGGATAGACGAATCACGTAGTCACTTTTTTCACAGTGGTGAAAGATGCCACGAGCTTCTGCACAATAAGAAATACCACAGGAGTAACCCATAGATCCAACTTAAGACCTGGGTAAAATTTATATCATGCAACAATGTCTAGTAGGGTAAAAAGATATGTACGTTATAAGTCACTAAATTGTGACAATACAAAGAAAATATAACAACAAGGTTGAGAATCAAAATGTATTTGAACAATTATTAAAAGCAGCATCAATTACTGATCATAACTATACTTAGGCTGCAAGAAGCGAACACATAGTGCTTGTGAGAGGCAAGTGAACGGCGCAAAGTGAAACACATATAAGAACAATGAAAGGCGAAATGAAATTAATAAATATTGTGTATGGAGAAGGACAGTCCAATACTTCATTAAGATATCATAGCACAATAAAGATCCATTTGTCAGCAGGAGTGTCTCAAAGGTTGCAGGCTGAGAGGGGGGCTTGTACCATCCACCATCCACCCCCTTCACTTCCAGCCGATGTGACCCTTGCCTGTGGTATAGGGTGAATCTTGCAGGGTATTCCATTGTCGTGTAGTTCCTATATTACCCATACAGGACCTGCGCGTTCGGATAACATAAACTGTGGGTTTGGTGGCAGACGGATTCTGAGCACCCCCACCGAAAATGTTAGCCTGTTTGCATAAGCTAGCTCACTGTGCCACTAGTGTCTCCTCTTATCGGGGAGAGAATAGTTTCTGGCAACCTTAGAACATGACAACCCTGATCCCTCAAGATCGTGGAAACAATGTGCTACTTTTTCGCTCAGTCACTCGTGCTCACTTATCTTGTCTCAGAGATGCACAGAATAAACAGCCTGGGCGTTTTCAATAAAAGGTTTATTGAACAGTTGTTATTCTCGTGTAGAATATATGAGCTGCAACAACCATTAGACAGTAGCAGAGATATATGATTAGCAGTACTATGAATATAAATGGATAGTACAGTTCTACCATCTTGCAATACGCATGAATAAATACATGGATATAAAATGCATTGGTAAAAGAAAGCGCGTACTCCTACGATGCCTATAAAGAGGTACCGAATTGTACCTATCATGTGAGTAGGTGTGAAGTTAAGAATCCCTCTAGGATTTAGTCGAACCCCATTACCTGAAGTGAGAATGTAGGAGCCCCTCTTGGTCTCGAGCTGGACACCCGGCGAGGGATGTTCAGACCACTGTCAGCTGGAGCGTCTGCATGCAGGAGCCTCAGCGTCTCTGGTCAGTGTGTCGGCCTGGAAGTCTCGGTTCCCTCTGCCTAACACTAGCAAGAGGTGCTATATTTATACAGAAAGTATCTAGGGCTCCTTTGTCCCTTGTTGCTTGTATTAGCCATTGTTGGATTTGAGGATGACGTATGGGATGAACCGTGTACGTAGATGTGGGGAGGAAGGTGGTGTAGCCCCAGCCTGGTTTCTAAGAACCCTTATGAATATCCATTCATACTGTGTGAGTCTATTGATGGAGTTATAGGACTCTATTGTTCAGGAGACACCCTCCTCCTGCACCCAGGACTTGAATTAGGTAAAGGTTCAATCCTAAAAAGGCTCGTTACAGTGTAGTGTAGGGGAGGTAATGTAGGTAAAGGGGTATGATGTTACCCGGGCCTATATTAGGGTACCTATATGAAATATAACACCCACTCTTCTTCCGAACAGTCAACAATGAAATAAATGCTAGTGGACTATTCTCTTTACTAGACAGTAGTGCATAGAACATTTTTAAATGAGCTCCGTTAAAATGTTTTAAAATCATCTTAAAAACAGCTTAAAAAAATGGAAAAATTACAAATTTTAGTACGAAAATTAGTTGTTTGGAATTGTCACTTAAGCCACAGTCCTAATTGAGTTCGTTTATATAAGTTGAATGTCTACAAGCGTCAAAAGGCCATGCTTTTCAGCGAGAAAGTGTCAATTTTTAGGAAGTGTTCCAAAATGTGTTCATTTTAGAAAAATGAAAATCCGAATTCTTTCCCAGCACACGATGAGCCAATTACAGATTAAATGTCCTGGCTGGGAGACGCAACATCATCGCTGCTTGCTGCTGCAGGGGACGGTCCTTGTAACACCTAACAGAGTACGTCAATAGAGCACAGATGATATTCAGTACTGCCAATAGCTGGTGTAGAGGCAGCCGGTGCTGTAGTCGATACCTCGGTGCTAATGGTGCTAGCGGTGGAGCTGATACTCAACCCAGTTGTAAAAGGCACCTGCGGATTCTCGAGGAATGCAGCCATCAGGATGGGAATACGCTGGGGACATTGCCGAGCATGGGCCCTCAAGGGTTCCAGCTGGGTATTCAAGTCCGTGGGCGTGTCCGTCGCAAGTGTCAGACAGAGGTCCAACACGCATTCTTCACCGCAAAACAGGCATCGAAGAACAGGTAGGATGCAGTCCATCCAGACTGGTCTAAACGATAGGAACAAAGATGCGCTTAGTTCCCTCAGGCGAGGTGTGCCCAGATGTTGTACCATGCGTTCACGGTATTTTCGCTCCAGGAGCGCTTTTGCCATCTCTTTGGTAATTGGGCCGTCCATTGCGTAGTAGGTAAATGACAATCAGGACTCCCGCTATTGATAGCAGGATCAGAGGTAGACCTCCAAAAATGCTTCCAAATACGGAGTGTATAAAGTTCGGGATAACTCCGAGGATTGTCTGAAAGGTGCTAAGAAGTCCTGACCCTATGGTCTTAAATAGGTGTACAATACCACTCGTATCAGACATATTAAAGATACGAAATGAATGGGGCAGTTTGTACATATAAGTGCCTGTATCTCACTCGAGGTCCTTGCGATTTGAAGATCAAAGGTCTCTCGAGCGGAGGTTAAGGGTACGGTTTGCTGTAAAAGCATGGCTTTCAGTCCGCTCAAAGTATCAAATTGTATAAAGGAAACATTCAACGAAGGCCATAACGGCGTCTCCCTGACTGTACTTGTTGGGGGAAACAATACTTGCATACAGCAAGTAACCCTGGAGTTTACAGTGACCAGATAGGCAATGCCCGGAAGCATACCACAGCAACTTTGATCGTTCAATATCAGGTAACTCCCATTTGAGAGCAGCTCGAATACCGGTTTGATCACGGCAGCTGGAGTCCCTTTCATGTGGCAAGTCAAGTTTGCTATCGAACCATTACATGCTCCGTGCAATGTAATGTCCCAGCACATGAGAGAACCGCTCAAAGCACGCTTGCAGTTTGTACCACTTAGAAACACTTCTCGATCCCCACTCCGGCATCGAAATCTATAGGGCAAATCCCAGGATTCCCTAATGTATTCCTTACCCATTCTTTCATATTTGCCCGCCTGCCGTTGTTCAAGGCAATATTGAAACTGAAAAGTAGTGACCAGTAGAGTTATGTGGCCATGGATCTGCCATTCAGTAGACTGAGCTTCCGCTACTGTAAATGGTAGTCGGTCCAGTTTTTCAATACGCAACATTGTATATTTAGCTCCCCTTTGTGCCATTTCAACCTGTTTATCTGTTAGATTATATTCAGAAAACAGAGACGTACTGTTTACAAAACGCCAAGGCACAAAGCCTGCGCGCAAAGATTGCAGCATCCAGCTCAATGACATGATAGAACGTAATTGAAATTGCCCGTGTTGTAGTATGGCCAAATCTTGTTCTAGGATATCTATCACAGAAGACACAATGTTGCCCAAAGAATATATTCTGGAGGACAAAGTTGTTAACCCATTGTCTACCACAGCCAACGATTTTTCTAAGATAATACGGTCTATTTTCCGTATTCTCTCTGCGGCCTCTTGTTGTGATATTTTCCACTCTTCATTATAGGCAGCATAGATGCCAGAATATATGAAACGTTTCTGACATTGTTTCTTGGGACCTTGTAAAAAATCCCTAAGATCCATGTCTTGTGAGAGTAAGGCTAAGTGTTGTTTCACTTCTGTTAGTGTTGAGGTTTCTAGCCAATCAAGGCACAACTTCCCAACACTGTAGGATGTCACTACCCCTGGATGTTCTCTTTGTACATAACGTGGGTCTGGCCTGTGGATACTGTACCCTTCGGTAATACCCAAGAATCGTTTATGACATATGTTTGTCTCTACGGGCCAAACCACCCATTTTCCCCAATTTGGGTCTGATCTATTGTACTTAAAATGTCATCTACTATTGCCCCTTCCTGTGAAGTCGAATTTTGCCACCCTCCCATCTGTGATGGTGTTGGAAATCGAGGTGTGTTAAGGTCCTTGGCTAATCCAAGACAGGATGTCTGTTGCACAGTGTCGTTTAGAAATATCATTTGCTGTGGAATGAGGCATGCTCTAAATAGCGCTTCTTTTACCTGGACTTGCCAGTCCCTAGAACCCCAGACTGATTTTAAGTCTATTGTGTCCTTCCATAGGTCAAAACCCTGTTCAGACAGTTGGGCCATAAAGGAAGCAGAGTAAATCTGTTAGGTGTTTGTCAACATAATTTTCAGTGCTGATGTTGGTGTAACCTTATAATAATATGAGGCCGGATCAGTGGTGTTAAAACCTGAAAAATATTAAGATTTCTGTGCAAATGTATGCGAACTACCTTTTGGTGGTGTAGGGCAATGTTCCCACTGATGGTACTCAAACACATTTCTAGGTGAAATAGATTTGTGCAGAAAATGATGACCATAATGATGGTAACAGTACAAAGTGTCATAGTCTGAATTACTTTCTAACATTTCAGTGTTAGGAAATGCAGCAGTTTTTTCTAAATCAGACAACATGTTATTAACAGTTTCAGTGTCCCAATCATCAGAAAATGTACTGGAGGTAATGATATCACTTATTGAAATTTTAAATAAATGAGAAATTTTTAAAAGTTCAGTCGACCGAATATTTCGAAATCAACCTTGTCCCAAACTATACCATCCGGTATAGGAACCGCGGTGATGTTCACTGATAACAAGTCTCTCTGTTCACGATGAGACGATTGATGTGGTTTTAAAATCAAATTAACTTTCGGGGCTGTAGAGCTTTGCTCTAGATATCGTCCATTAATAAGCATGCTAAAAGTTATTACTAAGCCTAGCCAGAAAAGAAAAAATAGAATCCCAGTAATTACCCAAAGTTCAATCCAAGGCGATACCAGGTAAGACTTTTTAAGAAAGTTCACAAAGTCTTTGGCTTGCTGTTTACGTGATTTTTGGGCTGGCGTTGTTTCCGGTTTACTTGGATCCAAAGAAAACGTATCAAAGTTCATGAAGTAACCAGAAGCAGTTCGATCAATTGTAGGAATTGCATCGGGATTTGTTGAAATCGCATTTTGCTCTCGTCGAGGCATGTTGACGTAGACGTATGCATTTGGTCTGATTGCAACCGGAGTGTTGTTCTGAGTTTCATTTTGTAGATGAACTTCGGGTTCAAGGGGAACGAGTTCCATAGCATTGTTGCTTAGTCCTTCATTCCTCACAGGAGGCTCTTCAAACATGATGAGTCTTTCTGTTTGAACTTCTTGGATTGTAGCGAGAGGAGGGCTTCTGCTACTGTGGAGTCCACGAGGCCTACTGTTCAGTATTGGCCACATAGTGTGGTTTGATTAAGTCTATTGAGACAAATCTTTTCTCCTTTTTCCCGGCAAGAGGCGGCAAAAGAACAGTTGGTGTTCCTTGAATTGCTAGGACAGGTACAGGCTTTCTGTATGATGGTCATAACAACTATGGAATCCTTGGGTCTAATCAAAAACAAAAAACAAAATTGCAAGGTGAAAAACTACCAGAAGTCAACACCATGTACCAATACGCACCAACTAAGGAAAGCTCCCTTTTAGACGAAATCCCTCACTCACCAGAGGTGACATGCTTCATCATATGGGATTCTCCTCTCAAAAGAAAACCTAGTTTCTTTGAGGGCTACAACCCCCTCTCTGAGAGGGAGGAGCTCAGGGATGTTTTATTAGGATATCTCTAAACCCTCATGTGATGAACAAAAATATAAGCATGAGCGAGTGCGCAGCGCAAGAAAACGTGTGAATTGTGAGAAATAAAACTGGCTAGTGAGCTCAAATTGTACAATTTATTCGTATGCACCCACTGTCAGGATTAAAACAGTGCACCAGCGGTATAGATTTAACCCGCATTCGTGCAGTGGACGATGATGGTCAACATCTTTCAGCCAACAAGACCCGAACTATTTGGGTCTGGCTTTCGTCAGGACCTATAAAAATGCTGCTGCTACTAAACATTATCAAAGTGAGAAAAGAAAGGATACATCAGATTTTTCTATATCCAATTGCTTCAGTGGTGACTTGACCTAATAGGAATAAAAGCAACGGATTCAGTGCCATGGTACATAGGTAATTCATAAAAATTATATTATATATAACTGTTAGAAAGACACACTCACCCGCTGTAGCTGGGCAAGGAACTCCACCTCAACCTGGCAACAGCTCAGGATGGGGGCACCGCTCTACGGAAAAATTTAAACAACAATGCAGTGTCACTTACACGGCATGTACTCCCTGTGACTTCATAGTAGAATTAATAATGTCACTGGTTTCAACTCATGTGAGTTTGAACATTAATCTTAACAAACAACAAACAAGCTTGTGTAACGTATTTCATAGAACTAGAAAGTTCCAAAAAGAAAGAAGAAAGAACCCCCAAGAATGGCGGATTAAAAACCAAACTCAGACGGCTCTCTATATTGAGGCCCTCTAAACATATGAAAGATCTCTAAACATATGTTAGGGCACTCAGCCTAATGACGAAGGTCCAACCCCTCAAACAATAATGAAAGGCATCATCCCATTGCTAAGGGCCTGCATGGAACCTGCTATATTAGTCGTATTAATTAAATTGCACATTACCCCTGGCTTCCCTTTTCCAGAAAAAGACGATGTTTCAGAGGGGAAAACTCAAAGCAAACTATAGCCGGTAAAAATTCGAAAGCGCAATAAAGCACCCTCTAGCTAGATCGGCAAAGTGTGTAATCTAGCAAAACAACAACGCGACACTCACCTCTCCGTCGGTACTCCACGCTTCAGTGAGCCTGTGGGGAGCGTTTTCGCCCCCAGTTTAGCTAATCTTTATGTTCACATTTTTGAACAGGACCATATTTTCAGTGACCAGAATCCATATATAGCACACATCCGCTTATGGAAGCGATATATTGATGATGTGTTGGTCATTTGGAGAGGGACATCAACATCGATCATTGAGTTCAAGGAATGGCTAAATAACAGAAATGTTTACTTGAATTTTACCTGCGAGTACAGCAAAAGCAGTTTACCTTTCCTGGATGTTAGGATTTTTCCTGCAGAAGGTGGTTTAAATACCGAATTGTATAGGAAACCTATGTCTAGAAACTCACTTTTGTCTTTTGAGAGTTTCCATCCGAAGTCTCTGCGAGATAATTTGCAGTTAGAGAGCCGTCTGAGTTTGGTTTTTAATCCGCCATTCTTGGGGGTTCTTTCTTCTTTCTTTTGGAACTTTCTAGTTCTATGAAATACGTTACACAAGTTTGTTTGTTGTTTGTTAAGATTAATGTTCAAACTCACATGAGTTGTAACCAGTGACATTATTAATTCTACTATGAAGTCACAGGGAGTACATGCCGTGTAAGTGACACTGCATTGTTTAAATTTTTCCATAGAGCGGTACCCCCATCCTGAGCTGTTGCCAGGTTGAGGTGGAGTTCCTTGCCCAGCTACAGCGGGTGAGTGTGTCTTTCTAACAGTTATATATAATATAATTTTTATGAATTACCTATGTACCATGGCACTGAATCCGTTGCTTTTATTCCTATTAGGTCAAGTCACCACTGAAGCAATTGGATATAGAAAAATCTGATGTATCCTTTCTTTTCTCACTTTGATAATGTTTAGTAGCAGCAGCATTTTTATAGGTCCTGACGAAAGCCAGACCCAAATAATTCGGGTCTTGTTGGCTGAAACATGTTGACCATCATCGTCCACTGCACGAATGCGGGTTAAATCTATACCGCTGGTGCACTGTTTTTAATCCTGACAGTGGGTGCAGACGAATAAATTGTACAATTAGAGCTCACTAGCCAGTTTTATTTCTCACAATTCACACGTTTTCTTTGCGCTGCGCCCTCGCTCATACTTCTACTTATATTTTTTGTTCATCACATGAGGGTTTAGAGATATCCTAATAAAACATCCCTGAGCTCCTCCCTCTCAGAGAGGGGGTTGTAGCCCTCAAAGAAACTAGGTTTTCTTTTGAGAGGAGAATCCCATATGATGAAGCATGTCACCTCTGGTGAGTGAGGGATTTCGTCCTAAAAAGGGAGCTTTCCTTAGTTGGTGCGTATTGGTACATGGTGTTGACTTCTGGTAGTTTTTCACCTTGCAATTTTGTTTTTTGTTTTTGATTAGACCCAAGGATTCCATAGTTGTTATGACCAGTTTTTGATTGGGGAAATAATCCTTTGCAGGTCTTTAAAATTCCCTAGGACCCTCCTTGACTTTCTTGGTTTGGTGTTTAATTTCTGTATGATGGTCCAAATTCTTTTTTGTCCGCTATTTTCTCTCTGACCAGATCCCCAATTTTTGGGATCCAGATAGGTCTTGCCGTGTTTTCCTTGACTTCCCCAGTGGCGGTCTGTTTCTGGATAACGTTGCTTTGTTGTGTCCTGGATTCATTCAGATCCTGTAAAACAGCCAAACGATCATTGATATCAAATGGTTTCTCATCCGCCACTGTGCCTTCATACTCAAGATCAGCTACCCACATTCTCGTCCCAAATAGGACCTCATATGGAGTGACACCCCCCAGAGAGTTTCTTGGCTGGTTAAGTGCTCTTTGTACCCCATAAAGGTGACTGACCCAACTACCGCCCTTGCCTAATACCCTAGCTGTTAAAGATTGCTTTAAGTCCCGGTTTTTCCTCTCCACAACCGAATTTCCCTCAGGATGGTACGGAGAGGAGTACCGCAGTGCAACGCCCATACTTTTCATGGCCTCTTTGTAAGCCCGAGAGCTAAACGCCGGGCCACGGTCAGAATGTAAAGTGCCAACTGCGTATGTCCCGATAAAGACTCGCAAATCTTTTATAACAGTTCGAGCGTCAGCCGAGCGCTGAGGCCAAACCCATAGGAATCTAGAGCAGGAATCCACTGCAACCATGATATACTTGTAAGCACCATCAGATTGTAAGAGGCCGCAGTGGTCCAGATACACACATGCGAGAGGTTTGTCAGATATTAGTAATGGTGTCTGCTGCGCCGGGCGTGTTCTGGTGGAGCCTTTCATCTGTTGACAGATGTCGCATTTCAAGACATAGTCTTTAGTTTGCTTTGTTAGACCGGGCCACCAATAGCGCTGTTTCAACAATGAAATAGTCGCTGTAACGCCTGTATGTGCAGAGCCCAAACCCTCGTGTGCTGCTAGTATTAAACCTTGCCTATGATCCATATTTGGAATTACTCTATCCCCCACTCCAGGAATCTGAGCAAATGGAATGTTGTTTGCATCTAACTTGTAGGAGTACTTGAGTGGAAATTTCTTTGGTACTGCACCGCTGTTTTTGCTTGAAGCATTAACAGCCACCATAATCTCACCGTCTATTCTCGTTTTTGAACGAGTGATTGCAGCTACGGAAGCCGTTCGCACAGCCCTCTTTGCGGCTTCATCAGCCAATGAATTCCCTTCAAAGTGAACGCCATCACGCTGATGACTCAGTGTATGGATCACGTGAGCCCTTGATAGTTCGTTCTTTAACTCAACTACCTGTTCCCATAGCATTTTATGCTTAATTGTGCCACCTTTTGCATCTTTAAACCCGTTTTCTCCCAATGATATAAATATTCATTGTATGACTGCACACAGTAAAAGGAATCACACACAATTAGTGTGGGGAATTTGTGATCCGTATTCACAAGTGCCAGTATCAGTGCTTTTAACTCTGCCAACTGAGCCGTGCAGTCTCCTAGAGATTGCGTTTTGGTGCAACTCGGATGGAACTTTCCATCCCGCATGCAACCTTTAACGATAGCACATGCCGCGCTATATTGTTGCTTACTCCCTATGGCCGGTTGAGCAGATCCCTCAGTGTAAATATTATATTCATACTGATCGAGAGGCAAAATCTCATTTGGTAGAGGATATTCTTGTTCGTATTGCAGGAATGCTTGTGTTTTTAGACTTGGATCAAATCTGTACTCAACGTCCGTTGCAGTAAGAGAGTTAGCCCATTGTATCCATCTTGGATGTAAGGCTTTAGTATTTGGAATGCTTGCCTTTGTAACAGCTTCTAAAGCTGGTACTGGGGTCACGACAATTATGCGTTTCCCCTGAGCCAGTGCTCTTTCTCTTGCTACGTGTTACAGCAAACAAATGATGGACGGAATGCTGACAATGCAAACATTCTCCCCCAGTCAAAAGATCTGGGTTAAATCCATCGTTCTTTTGCCCACTACGCCACCCCAGTTTGGACCCAGCCATATGCAAATCAGTCTTGACCCTGTGCCCCATGGGAACAGTCCAGACCGAACTGCCAGGCCAGGTCCTCCCTGGACCGGAAACCAGCATCCTGGGACCGGTTTCAGGGTATGTCACCCTTCTTCAACTGTGTTTTTTGCATTTGTCACCCCGAGTGGGACGGGTATGCCCAGACGTGGGTCCTGTGCTCTCCATGCCACTGGAATCAAGCTATCCTGGCTGAAGAGGGGTGAAACCCCGAAACCGGTCCTAGGATGCTTGTTTCCAGTCCAGGGAGGACCTGGCTTGGCAGTTCGGGCTGGACTGTTCCCATGAGGCACAGGGTCCAGACTGATTTGCATATGGCTGGGTTCAAACTGGAATGGCACGGTGAGCAAAAAAACGATGGATTTAGGCCCAGATCTCTGTACTGGGGTGAATGTATGACATTGTTCTGCATTCTGTCCATCAACTGTGTTTTTTTGCATCTTTCTCTTGCTACAGCGGTTTGAACTGCTGTCAGGATTTTTTCAGTTGAAGTGAAACGCATTTCTGCGCTTGTGTACAGGTGTGATTTGTATGCGATTGGTACTGTTTCGCCTTCATTGAAGGTTAAGTAAGTGTACCCGCATTGACCCGCTATTATTCGGATCACTAAGTCTCGTACGTTTACACGTGTCTGTAAGTGTTTGGATGCAATCATGTCTTCTTGTAATGAACGTAGGATATGTGTGTGTTCCTGTGTCCAATGTCTGACTGAAAAATCAGGTTTTATTAATTCGTAGAAAGGTTTTACTTTTTCTGCGTAATCTAAAATGTATGTTCTGCTGAAATTTAGGAATCCCAGTATTGATTGTAGATTTTTTTAATGATTTTGGTGGTTAAAGCAGCGCACACCTTTCTAAAAAGTTAGCTGCCAGGCTTTTCCCTTCACATGAAAGCTCGTATCCTAAAAACAGGACATTGAGGTGGGCTATTTTAGATTTCTTAAAATTAAATTTGTAGCCCTCAGAGGCGAATCCCATGATAATGGTGCTCACCCTGGTCAAGTGCTTTTTAAATCATCATCCGTCAGATAAATATCATCCACATAGGACAATGCTTCTTCATCCAAATTTTGGAGTAACTCTGTTACTCTTGCTGAGAAGACCCCCGGGCTGTTCTTATACCCCTGGGGGAGACGACAAAATTGCCACTGGGACCCCAACGCTAAGAATGCGGTCAAATACCTGCTTTCAGGCGCTATATTTTGGCAGAAAAATCCATTTGAGATATCTAATGTAGTTTTGTATTTCTTCCGCACAATGTTATTCATTAATGCGGCACTGTGTGCATTTTGGACAGCGAATGTCTTTGTGCATGAGTTTAAATGTCTGTAATCTAAGACTAGACGATATGTGTTGTCCGGTTTTGATACAGGAAACAAAGGGTTGTTCATTGGTGAGGTGCATGTTTCAATCACCCCTTGGTATTCAAGTTGATCTAAGATTTCCCTGACCTGTTTTTTAGCTTCTTGCTTTATTGGGTATTGCCTCTGAGCATTTGGTAAAACTTTTAACGGGATCACGTGGTGGGTTGAATCCTCATCCCAACCGGCATGATTTTTGTACAATGCTGGAGCTAGGGCAACTGCCAACTCCTGTGCATAAGTATGTTTAAGATGTACGGGAAAGAGGTCGGAGAATGATGGAAAAATTACAGTTTCTCCCCTTGGGCACTCCATAACGAATGTTGGCGGCCAATCTTGTTCTGCTAATAGGATGTCATAACCAGATGACAGATTTTCCCAAAAGAGACCTTTAACTTTCCTGGGCTTGTCCCCCTCCATTTGGAGTGCCATTTCGTGTAACTTATGTTGGACACTCACCCTTGTGTCTGGTGTTTCCACCATGATGTAATCATTCAAGTCCGCTGTCACCAGAAATTCCATCAGGTTCTGGCGAGCTATTGTTACTTCTGCCGCACTGTCTAGCATTGTCAGAGCCCATTCCTCGTTCAGAAGTTGCGTCCTCAGAATTCTGGGCATGTCTGATCTTTATGCCTGCAACTTTCTTCTTCTTAAACTGAGGTTTTGATTTTGGCTTGTCTTCTTTTTTGGAAGTATAGTCTTGAGCGTGTTGCTTGTCTCTGGACTTCGTACGCTCTTCTTTGTGTTCTGACCGTCCTTCTCTCTCGGAGTTTTTCGTCGAGCCCTGAAAGGAACGAGAGGAACGTGTATCAGTATCCTGATACCTGTCAGGTTTCCTAATATCATCCCTGTTCCTAAGGTTGTACCTCTTTTCAGAGGGCTCCTGTGGAGGAGATCTGCCTCGGGATTGAGATCTGTTTTTAAAATGTTGTTGTTTTTTTTTTTATCCCACTTCTTTTTTAGAAGAAGCAGGTGTCTGCTTGGTAGTGTCCTTTTCAGGACTGCCCATCAGTTGTGGTTTTAATGCTTTCCCACCCAAACTGTCTCTGCCTAACTCTGCATACGCAGTTTCGATTATTTTGGGCAGTTCGTGTTGTTGATCCAATGGACTGAACTCCCTTAGGCGTTGGCGGATTGCCACTGAAGCTGCTTCCCCTTTAATATTAGCTAGTATTATGGCTGATACCTGCTCATAGTTATTTAATAACTTCATCCCTAAGTTCAGGGCAGGCTCCGTACTCGTTTTGTATTTGTCTCAATACATCAGGTACTACTGCTAATGAAGGAATACCATGTGTTCTGGTATATATGGCATCAAAGACTGTACCCCAAGAGGTGCAGTCCTCTACTTGTGGTGTTATCCCCATGGGCAAGCAGATTGTTAGCATTCTGTGTTTTTCAAATGAGGTAGTATTCGGAAATACTGCCTCTAGCTGAGTTATTTTCTGAGCTACCCAGAATGGCATTTGTTCACGTTTTGTGGGCATTTTGCCCATTCCGCGTGTAATGTTTGTGGTGTAATTTTAGTTGCTGTACCCTGAATTTGAGTTCCATTTGTTGCAACTGATGTTGGTTGGAGTGTGGAAGTCCTCATGACATATTGTGTCAGGTTTCTGTAGATTTTAATTAAATCCTTGTGTTGTTAGAGTAAGTCTGGCTGCGGCATTGTGTCAATGTCCGAATGTGCTGTGTAGGCCGCTAATATTGGCCATGTTGCACCGTCTCCTCCAAGCGGGCCTAATCTTACTCTGTTTCTTATATGGGGTAGGGCGCCTTTAAACCAGTATAGGTGTTCCTGGTACGTGAGTGGAACTTCTATGTCCTCGCAAGGACCATATTCCTGTGGTGCATCTCCTTCTGTATAGTAGTGAAATGTCTGTGTTCTTGCATCTGCTTCTGGGAATGTAACCCACGAATAGAATACCTCTGTTTTATTTGATTTGTGTGCCTCAATTACGAAAGCTACTATACCACCCCTAGGTGATAAACCATATTCTAGTAATTTCAGGGTGATAGTACGTCTGAATTTAGGTGCAATGAGAATTCCATCCACCTCTTCATCTCCTACTGAGAGGCGTCTAGCCACCACCGGGTTATCTTCGCCCTTAGTCATTTTGTAAAGGAGAAGTTTGTTCAAGGGAACTAAGATAAGGTGTTATGCACAATTTTAGGAACAAAATGTCCTTCAAGCTTGATTAACCAACAGCCAATAAATAGGATTTCTCGCCTACTCAGCTGTGGCGGAGTTTGTGCCCACCCACTCCAGACGTCTCTGGTGTTTTGTGAGTAGGGGTCTCTTAGAATAGCACGACTGAACTACTCAGATTCTACTGTTAAATAAGAGCCCAACCATCGTTGGTGGTGCCATGTCGTGTAGTTCCTATATTACCCATACAGGACCTGCGCGTTCGGATAACATAAACTGTGGGTTTGGTGGCAGACGGATTCTGAGCACCCCCACCGAGAATGTTAGCCTGTTTGCATAAACTAGCTCACTGTGCCACTAGTGTCTCCTCTTATCGGGGAGAGAATAGTTTCTGGCAACCTTAGAACATGACAATCCTGATCCCTCAAGATCGTGGAAACAATGTACTACTTTTTCGCTCAGTCACTCGTGCTCACTTATCTAGTCTCAGAGATACACAGAATAAACAGCCTGGGCGTTTTCAATAAAAGGTTTATTGAACAGTTGTTATTCTTGTGTAGAATATATGAGCTGCAACAACCATTAGACAGTAGCAGAGATATATGATTAGCAGTACTATGAATATAAATGGATAGTACAGTTCTATCATCTTGCAATACGCATGAATAAATACATGGATATAAAATGCATTGGTAAAAGAAAGCGCGTACTCCTACGATGCCTATCTAGATGTACCCAAATGTACCTATCATGTGAGTAGGTGTGAAGCCAAGAATCCCTCTAGGATTTAGTCGAACCCCATTACCTGAAGTGAGAATGTAGGAGCCCCTCTTGGTCTCGAGCTGGACACCCTGCGAGGGATGTTCAGACCACTGTCAGCTGGAGTGTCTGCATGCAGGAGCCTCAGCATCTCTGGTCAGTGTGTCGGCGTGGAAGTCTCGGTTCCCTCTGCCTAACACTAGCAAGAGGTGCTATATTTATACAGAAAGTATCTAGGGCTCCTTTGTCCCTTGTTGCTTGTATTAGCCATTGTTGGATTTGAGGATGACGTATGGGATGAACCGTGTACGTAGATGTGGGGAGGAAGGTGGTGTAGCCCCAGCCTGGTTTCTAAGAACCCTTATGAATATCCATTCATACTGTGTGAGTCTATTGATGGAGTTATAGGACTCTATTGTTCAGGAGACACCCTCCTTCTGCACCCAGGACTAGAACTAGGTAAAGGTTCAATCCTAAAAAGGCTTGTTACAGTGTAGTGTAGTGTAGTGTAGGGGAGGTAATGTAGGTGAAGGGGTATGATGTTACCCGGGCCTATATTAGGGTACCTATATGAAACATAACACCATCAGGTGTGGGGGAGGGTCCCCACAATACAGGCCCTCAGCGATACAGGACCAGGTCCTCGGAAAGTGCAGGGCAGGGGCCGACCCCATCCCCAACCCAGAAGGAATATCTCTGGTCTCAGGAGAAGTGGACAGTGAGAAACTGGCAGGGGAGTGGGGAGGATGGAGAGGGGGATTCCGCCCTCACCAGTTGCAGGGGCCGGTCGTTAAGTCTGCGATCCTGCCATGGCTCCCTCAGTCTGCAGCGGTCACGCACCCATCCGTGCCGCAGCCTCCTGCTGCCCACAGTACTTACAGGGCCGGCAGAGTTGGGGTTGCAGACTCCCACAAGTGCAAGGTCGGACTCTCCGGGCTGCAGCTCTAATGCTAGCCTTTCCAGGTCACCACAGCCGCTCTCAGGCCTCCTCAGTGGCTGTAATCACACCACGGACCCCATCTTGAAAAGTGCAGCGCAGCAATGGCTGCGCCTCGCCGCCAGGCAGTAGAGGCAACGTTGTTGTCCCAGGGTCCTCTCTAGCCTCCCGCCTGCTCCACAACGCGGGCCAAGTCAACCCCACTCCTCAAAGCAGTGGCTAGGCAGCAGAATCAAGAGAAAGGCCCCGGTGGGATACAGAAAGCTCTTCTCACAACATGGCGGTTAGCTCCGCAGCAACATGTTTTTTGTGATTTGATGTAAATCTGTTCAGTCATTTTAGAGAAATTAATGTTTAAAAAATAGCGATATCTGTTGCCGCAGTAGTCCCACAGGAAAAACAACAAAATAAGCATTCTTATTCGCAGATCCCTCGGGACACCTGTGTGAATGAGCGATGTGATTGACTGGCTACAACATGAAGAAAAATGTTGTGGCTTCCATTACAGGACTCATGGACCTATCTGGGGGGGGTTAGACACGGGGTGGGTGTTTAGACACGGGGGGGGGGTTATAGACACAGTACTTGACTGAAGGACATGTGCGATGGGTTGTTGTTTAGCCTTTTGTGGCCCTGAGGCTTAACAGGGAGAAAGTCCACTAGCCCTTGGAGTCACTCTGAAATCTTTTTGGAAAGTGGGAGGTGGTTCAGCCCTTGTTGTCTCCCTCCACGCACTCAGGCCGCTTTGTGAAATCCTGGGGTGCAGCAGGTGCAGTCCTTCTTGTTGCAACCTCTGTTTATGCAGTCCAGCAATATAGCAGGAGCAGTCGTCCTTCTGTCTTCCACAGTTCTCTTGGCAGGGTTGCCAATTTTATCCTTTACACAAGCTTGTGAGAGGGGATGACTCACAATCCAATAGGGTTACCGTTCCCCGGGGCAATCCCACCTACGTTGTGACTACTTTCTGGACAGCGTGGCAACAAACTACCCCAGAGGGGACTATTCTGCCCACTGTCAACATGGCCAGACCCTTCTTTCCCTATGTGGAGCTCTCTGGCCCACCCAAAAGGTATGGCTACCTGGGGACTACACTCCCCCTTCAAGGTAACTCCTAATATAATTAAAGTGCAGCCAGGCTGGCTGGCCAAACAAAACAAGCATTTGCAATGCAATAGGTCTCGCAATTGCGAGATTTTGAGCTACTGGCATTGTAAATGACAATGCCTTTTATTTATGTGTTTAAAAAAACCTGCAATAATAAAAGGCATTATCACTTACAATACCAATAGGTCAAAGTTTCTAAAATACGAGACCTATTGCATTGCAAATGCTTGTTTTAATTTTTTATTGTTGTTCAGTCATTCTGTTATCCCATTTGTCTACACATTTGTAGTATAAATTTGAGTCAAGATTCTAGGCAGAAAAATGTTCCGAAAAAATAAGGTATTTCGCCAAGTAATTAAAAAAAGCGCTGCTGTTATCCTAGGCGATTGAATTTATTACTTATAGTTAGGGGCGTCGCGAACCCCCGCTTTGGCAGCTACAGCGTAGGTGGGATTCTTTATGGGCCTTCCTCTGCCTGCAACTCCGTAGACAAAGGTTCATAATTTACGCTGGAAAACAGCCTCAATAGAAGAGCAGCAGGAGCAGGGAAAAACGTCTGGGTGAATAGAATTGGGAAGGAAAGAAGGAATATTAGAAGGAAGGGTGAGGCGAAGAAAGCATGGATGAATGAGTGGATGGATGGTTGAATGAGTATGTGGATGAATGAGTGGATGAACAGATGAGTGAATGATAGGTGGGTGCACAGATGAAAGGATGGCATAGTATAGATATGGATGGGTGAGTGAATGGATAGGATGGACAGGTGAAAAGATGGCAGAGTAAAGGGAGGGAAGGATAAATGAATGGATAGGTTGATGAACGGGGGAATGGATGGCAGAGTAAAGGGATGGATTGAAGAGTAAGTAAAAAGATCAATGAATGGATGGCAGAGTGGGTGGATGATGGTGGATGGTAGGATGAATGGTAAAGTGGCTGGATGCAGATTGGATGAATGGATGGCAGAGTGAATGGATGAATGGCAGAGTGAATTGATGGATAGCAAAATGGATGGAAGGATGGATGGACGTACGTACGGACGGACGGATGGATGGCAGAGTGGATGGATGATGGCAAAGTGAATGAACAGATGGTTTGATAGCAGAGTGGATGGATTGATGGATGAATGAATGGCAGAATAGATGGATGAATGGATTGCTGGATGATGGTGGCAATGTGAATGAATGGATGGTTGGATAGGAGAGTGGATGGATTATTCTAAAAATCTGATACCATTACTAGAGTTTGCACTTTCTCAGATGTCACTCAATAAAAACCTTTCAACGCAGAGATATAAATCTGATGTAGAATATATAGCCAAACGGTTCCAGATGTTAAATACACTTTTTTTCTAGTTTTGAAGAGATTTTAACATATTTGTATCTGATGTTTGTTGCACGAGTAACATGAGGAACCATTTCCATGGCTCGGCTCCTTGGAGCCCGGTAAGATTCTGGGTTTTCCCTGTTGATTTGTTGGATCGCCACCTCTAGGGCCTGTAGCCGAAGAAGCTCTTCATGACGCACTTCCAAACTGGCTCTGAACATAAGATCAGCCTGAAACAAAGCCAACAATAGCGGCAAATTGTTTAAAACAGATAATTACCACTGCGAACTGACAGAAATCCACTGAACAACAAAAGCTTTGGCGATGACAACAAAATTAACAAATTACTTCCGGCACATGTGGGAATCGTTAACGAACCAATGGTTTACAGTAATGGTGTGTAGTACATTTTCTCTTTACGTATATAGCGTTTGAAAGGGGCAGCAGGGATGAAGAAAGAGTCTCAGTGACCTTTACACTGCTGGTTTCCTTTTGATAAGGTTCTGGGCACCATTCCATCTCTGGAATGCGAGTCACCGGGGAGCCCAGACAGGGGGCGCTGACGCGGTTCCTATAGTGTAATAATAACAAGCATTGCCTGCGCGGCTGTGAAAGTGACACGGCCGCGAAAGTGAAAGTAATCGCGAGCGATTAAAAGCCGCTGCGAATGTAAGGGTGGGAAGCCAGATGGCGAGGGAAGCCAGATGGCGCCTGATCGCGCGTGCACGCGATCGTGAACGCAAGCTGGAGGCCAGCAAAAGCCTGTGGGTAGCACTCCGAAAAGCCAATTACTAAAAGTCTCGCCAGAGCAGCGCATGCGCTGGCGAGACCTAAAAAGAGGGCAGGCACGGGCTCAATGACACCTGTTCCTACAGGGGCAACCTGCCTTTTGGAGTGTAATTAGCCTACTCCTCGCTCCCCTCTCTCCCACCCTTCCCACCCTGCTACTGGACAGGAGAACACTTGATACCTAACTGCAGGTTTGGCAGCTGTAAGCTGCTAGGCCAATCAGAATAGGTTGTTAGGTAAATTAGAAAAAATAAAGCTTCCAAACAGCTACTTTTCTAAAATAGTTATGTTAAATCCCACTTTGGCAATACGTTGGATTTAATGTAACTTCTAATTTGACACTTTGAAACACTTCTACCTAGTTCCATTAGGAAGTTACACTTTATTAGAATTAATTAAAGTCACCCAATGTTATTCATGAGTCTACCAGCTTTCCAATAGGGAAAATATACTTTGGAGAGTTTCCACTTCCGGGGCATGTAAAACACACTTTATACATGGCCTGCTATTTAGAACCAAGAACCTTACTATCTGGGCACTTAGGGTAGACTTTAAGGGTGACTTATAGGTGATAAATAGGGAGGTATGGTCCTGTCAAAAGGGTTACTTTGACAGGTTACATTTGACAGTGTTTTACCTGTCATGTTTTCATTTGCCACTGCAGTGGTGCACACTTAAGTGTACTAGCTTCCACTAATGACACTTTAACCTACAGGCCGTTAGTACCCTGAGTACCATAAAGTAGGGACTTACAGGTAAGTTAAACTTTCCGATTAGAAGTTCCAATTTGGCTATCTTTTTACTTGCCATCTAGGCTGCAGAACAGGCCTAATGCCAAATCTTTGCTTGCCATTGTAATTGTGGCACAAATAGTGCTGCAGTCCACTAAAGGCACCTTAAGTTGCAAGCCTTAGGTACATTTAGTACCTTTTACTGGGGACTTGCATGTAAGTTAACTTTGCCAATCAGGGATTAGTCAATTTGTACCCACTGGTACACACTTTTAGAGAGCATATACTCTAGGCGCTGGACATTAGCGCCCCGGTCTGGAGAGTCATTACACCAGTACCTGAGGTCAGCAAAAAGTGAGTGGGAACCTTAAAAAAGCAATATCCTAACAGCTGCCCAGCATCACAAACTGATTGAAAATGCAGATGGTGCAGGATGAGGATGACTTTCTCCTTATACTAGATGGAGAGGACAGGCTGGCTTCTCCTCCAGAGGAGGAAACCCATTGTAGATCCAGTTTTCCTGGAGGAGTGACTTATGATGGGTACAGCCTAGGGGTCTGCCCAGAGCTCTGCACAGGGGGAGAAGGCCTGAGCCATCTTGGATTCAGGAGGGGAAGGGTACTCAGAGATTGTTTTTGGCCAAGCCCCCAGGAAGTGATTTAAAGTGGGAAAGGCTGCCCCATCTGAACTGTTGCCCCATTTGCTAGTTAGTCCTCTTCTTGAATATGGCATGAACGTGACACCCCTGGCACTCAGTACTCAGATCACTATCGGACTGGAAAGAAGACTGCTTTGCTAGTGGCACTGTTGCAGCCTCTGAATCTTAGCATATGTGTTTTAAAATGGAATGTCAGTTGAACACATTTTGTTCAGCATGAAATATCTTCTCAAAATTAAATATATGCATATTTCTTGTTTTTTAAATTTTTCTATTCCCTTAGGTACTGTTAAAAATATTAGACCAGTACCGACAGAAACAGTACATTGCACCACGTGTTCTTCAGCAGGCACTGAACTATCTGAACCAGGGAGTTATTCACTCTGTAACATGGAAGCAGATGAAGCCGCACATACAGGTTAGTGTAAAATATGTTGTAGTGCTTAATTGTGTTGCTAACCAAGTCAGGTTTATAGATGGGTATTTTGTTACAATTACCTTAATTTGGAATTGTATTTCTGTGTTGCTAATGTAATTAGTTGTATCCCATATCTGTAACTGTGTTAAAAATAATTAATTTGGAAGCTGGAAATCTATGTTTTTATTCTGTATAATGGCAATTGAACGTGGCCAAGCCTATCAAACGCTAACTCAACCAGACTTACAGTAATTAACACACTGCATTCTCTGATTTAGATTGAACTTGCGCACCCTGTAACATGTGGTATTTTTTGTCTTTTGTGTATTGAGCTATGGTGCAAGCACAGGCATGTTTGACAAGGCAAACCTCTTAAAAAAAACATTTTATAGTTATCATTTGTTTAATCTTGCTGAACAACATTTGAATACTTTTCATGTGGTCAAGTGGTTAGTAGTTTAATATGTCTAGTCTGAACTTATTATCAATACCCTGCTTACAAATAGTTTTCACTGAATGATGAACTCTACAGTAGTATGTTGACTCCCTCAAGGGTGTTGAGAAAAATCTACTGTCAGCTTAGAAAATCATGTAAGGTGATTGCCAATGATAAATACATGTGTGTTGGGCGCAGGCCCTGGTCACATCTGTGTTTATATGCAACACCCTTTCATTCAGCCCCGGCTATCAAACATGAATTTCTAAATAACTGCTCAAGTCCTTCTCAGACTACCTGTAGCCAGCCATTTCGTAATAGGACAGCCCTAGTTTATCCTACAACTGCCACTCCAGTAGCAATCAATTGGTTCTACCTACCACTGTGGAATATGTTAAAATCTTGGTAGATAATGCACAAAGCAGTAATGACGAAAACCTGCATGCCTCACTGGGGCACCTGCAGTCACTTGAAGCTAGTATCGAGCTAGGTCTATAATGTAAAGCTGCTGGAAATTTGCTCACCACTCTGAAACAATATCAGAGATCTCATAAGTCTCAACCCGGTCCTTCTTTGTTTCACAAAATAGCTAAAAGAAGAAGCTAGAAGTGCACATCTTCAAGAACAACACATCTGAAAAAAACACATAGTGATAGATTCCTTACCTTAGAATATCCCCAGGCGTCAGACTGGATCCGGAAAGTTTTCGTCAGCAGTACCCCTGCGCGTCGGTAGGGGCGTCGTGCGGCTCCGCGTCCATCGTGGTCGCCGAGATGACGTTGCGGGCGCTACTTAGACGCCGCCCACGCGCGCTGACGTCAGTTCTTTCTTTTTCCGCGCCAGCAAGCGCAGATCCGGAGAGAGCGGTACCCCTAGTCTGACTACGTTTTTTTTAGATCTTTTTCTCACCTTTTTTCGAGTCGATATCGACTCCTGGTGCAGTTAGGGATGCCCGGTTTTAAATCCTGCGAGGACTGTCATCGGAGGATGTCGGTGACGGACCCGCACCGCGTGTGTCTCTTCTGCCTGGGGCGCGACCACGACCCCAAGTCGTGCCCCGACTGCCGGTCAATGGCTCCGAAGTCTTTGCGGGAGCGGTCCCGAAAGCTGCTTGAAGCCCGGCAGTCGGCTCAGCGCCGTGACAGGTCCCGGTCCAGAGGGAGGTCGAGGGACCGTGCATGGAGTCACCATCGGCGATCGTCGGGATCGAAGTCTTCGCACTCGGGGTCAGGTAAGGCGAAGCACAAGAAGTCGAAGAAACGTCAAAGTTCTCCGACTTCCCCTCGCCGGTCGCGCAACGCAGCTGAGGGTACGGGTGGTGCCACCCCCGCGGCTCCGGTGGAGTCCATGGAGTCGCCGCCCGACTACCCCCCCTTCCCGGGGCGACTCCGGCCCAGATACAGGACTTCCTGTCGGCCATGGTCCCGCCGGTGCGCCTTCGGGCCCCGCGGTCCCGCATGGGTGTCCTTGCGTTTCATCGCCGGCGGCTCCGGCCCCGGTGTCGCTGTCGGCTCCGGCGCCGCAGGACACCCTTGGATCCAGGCTTGGATCCCGTTCGACGCCGGTTGACCTCGTTACGCCTCCGCCGACCCCACCGGCACCGATCCTGACGCCGCCCGCTCCTCGGGACGACGTCGACCTCCGGATCAGCCCCGAAGTGGACGCGGCGTCGGTCCGGCGTCGGTCGATGCCGTTCTCGACGCCGTTTGGGGATTTCTATCCCTATGTCACTGCTCCTTATTTTCGGCCTGTTGAACAGCCTGAGGAGCAAGGGGAGGACTGGGAGGGGTCGGACGACCCTCTCGCTGCAGCCTGCGAGTCTGAACAGGATTGGGCTGAGGAACTGGGGGAAGCCAGTGGTCTGGATACCTCACCAGACCTTGGCATGCTGTCTCCTCCTACCGTGGCTACGGAGGAGGGAGCCAGTTATGCAGTGGTGTTGCGTAGGGCGGCGTAGGCCCTACACCTCCAGCTCCCTACTGTGGCCTTCAGGACTAACCTCCTGACAGAGGTGCTTCAGCCAGCAGCTACTTCTGCGGAGCCGCTGCTGCCCTTTAATGAAGCCCTTCCGGACGTTCTTTTGGGCACTTGGTCCAGGCCCACCACAGGGGCTCCTGTGGATAGGAACGTGGCCCGACGCCATCGCCCGGCTCCGGGTGACCCTCTTTTCCTCTCCCAACATCCCACCCCCGAGAGCTTGGTTGTCCAAGCCTCTGCTTCCCCAACCGCCTTCCCTTCCGCCCCACCGGATAGGGAATCCAAGAAGCTGGATCAGTTTGGGAAGAAGATTTTCTCTTCCACCAGCTCTGCGCTGCGGTCCGTGAACACCGCATGCCTCTTGGGCCGTTATTCCCACTGTCTGTGGGATACGGTGGCGAACGTGCTGTCTCAGTGTCCGGAGGAGGCCCGACCTGCTCTCGCCCAGGCTGTTGCAGAGGGGAGAGACGCAGCAAAGTTCATGATCCGTTGTGGTCTAGACACCGCCGACTCACTGGGCAGATCCATTGCAACGACGGTGGCGGTTCGTCGCCACGCCTGTTTGAGAACCACTGGATTTTCCGGGGATGTCCAAAGCACCCTTATGGACATGCCCTTTGATGGCCGTCGCCTCTTCGGCAACAAAGCGGACAGCGCGTTGGAGCGGTTTAAGGACTCACGGGCTACGGCCAAGTCCTTGGGACTCTCGGCAGTCCGCCCTCCTCCGCCTTCCGCTTTTCGCTCCTTTCCTGGCACAGGAAGGGGCGCCCCGCAGCGTTCGCAACAGAGCCACGGGTCGGCGCAACAGTCATCCCAGCGCGGACGTGGTTTCCGCCGTGGCGGACAAAGGGGCCAGCGGGCGGGTCAGCAGGAAGTTGCGGCCCTCTTGGCCAAGGGGGCCATCAAGCGCGTTCCGACGCCCGAAGTAGGTCGTGGTTGTTATTCTCACTACTTTGTGGTGCCCAAGAAGGACAAAGGTCTGCGTCCTATCTTGGACCTCCGGAACGTCAATCGCTTCCACCGCAAAGAGAAGTTCAAGATGCTCACTCTAGCTCAGGTCTTGTCTGCTCTCGACCCACAAGACTGGCTGGTAGCGTTGGACTTGCAGGACGCCTATTTCCACATCCCCGTCCTGCCAGCCCACAGGCGTTACCTACGGTTCATGGTAGGCCACGAGCACTTTCAGTTTACCGTGCTCCCTTTGGCCTTACCAGCGCCCTCGGGTGTTCACCAAGGTGATGGCGGTGGTCGCAGCTCATCTGCGCAGATCAGGGGTGTCAGTCTTCCCCTATCTCGACGACTGGTTGTTGAAGGCGGGCTTGCCCCAGACAGTCGTCTCCCACCTCCAGACTACGGCCGACCTCCTGCACTTGCTGGGGTTCTCCATCAATGTGCCGAAGTCACACCTGATTCCCTCCCAGAAGCTCCTCTTTATCGGAGCGGTTCTGGACACGGCGCAGTTTCGGGTCTATCCTCTCGAACAGCGAGTCCGGGACATTCGGGCTCTGATTCCCATCTTTCAGCCCTTGTCCTGGGTTTCGGTCAGAGTGACTCTGAGGCTGCTGGGCCTCATGGCCTCCTGCATCCTGCTGGTCAATCATGCCAGGTGGCGTATGCGGGCTCTGCAGTGGGACCTGAAGTTCCAGTGGGCGCAGCATCAGGGAAACCTGTCCGATCATGTCCAGATCTCGGAGGGCACTGCACACCAATTGCAGTGGTGGCTCACGAACCGGCATTGGGTCGACGGCAGATCCCTCTCCCTTCCCCAACCGGAGTTCACAGTGTTGACGGATGCGTCCCTCCTGGGATGGGGAGGCCACATGGGAGAGGCGGAGATCAGAGGCCTCTGGTCTCCGGCTGAGTCCCGGCTCCATATCAACCTTTTGGAGCTGCGGGCGATCAGGCTTGCACTGAAAGCATTCCTTCCCTCTGTCAAGGGGAGAGTAGTGCAGGTGTTCACAGACAACACCACCGCCATGTGGTACTGCAACAAACAAGGTGGGGTGGGGTCGTGGACCCTCTGTCAAGAGGCTCTGCGTCTCTGGACATGGCTGGAACATCAGGGCATGTCTCTGGTGGTTCAACACCTGGCAGGTTCTCTGAACGCCAGGGCGGACGAACTCAGCCGCAGGTGCATGCTCGATCACGAATGGCGTCTTCACTCGGAGGTGGCGCAAGGTCTCTTTCAGCAGTGGGGAGAGCCTTGGTTAGATCTATTCGCCACCGAAGAGAACGCGCAATGTCATCATTTCTGCGCGTTGGAATTTCCAAGGCGGCGCTCGCTCGGCGACGCTTTCGTCGCGAGTGGAGTTGCGGTCTGTTGTACGCCTTTCCGCCTATACCACTTCTGCCCAGAGTGCTGAAGAAGATCAGGCGCGACCGGGCCCAAGTCATTCTTGTGGCTCCGGACTGGGCTCGAAGAGTATGGTATCCCGAGCTACTCAGTATGAGCATCGATCCCCCGATCCGACTGCCTCTTCGGGAGGATCTTCTGTCGCAGCAGCAGGGGACGGTCCTCCACCCGAACCTGTCCAGCCTCCTCCTCTTTGCGTGGAGATTGAGCGGCGGCAGTTGATTCCCTTCGACTTGCCTCCTGAAGTTTGTGACGTTATTCTGGCAGCCAGGTGTCCCTCTACTAAAGTGGTATACGCCTGCAGGTGGAACAAATTTGTGGCATGGTGCACAGCAAAGGCTGTGGAACCCCTTTCTGCCCCTCCTTCTGAGGTTCTACTGTTCCTTCTTTCTTTGGCCCGGCAGGGCTCTGCTCTGGGCAATATCAAGGGCTACCTTTCTGCTATTTCGGCCTTTCTCAGGCTCCCTGATCAGCCCTCTCTTTTCAAGTCCCCTGTTGTAAATAGGTTTCTTAAAGGCATTACTCACCTTTTTCCTCCTATTCCTTTCGTGATGCCTCAGTGGGACTTGAATCTGGTTCTGATGTACTTGATGTGCGCTCCCTTTGAGCCACTTCACAACTGTCCTCTTCGTCTTCTGACGTTAAAGACTGCTTTCCTGGTGGCCATCACTTCCGCCAGGCGGGTGAGTGAGCTCCAGGCTCTTTCCTGTAAGCCTCCTTTCCTTTCAGTCCATCCGGACAAGGTTGTGCTCAGGCCCCGTCCTTCCTTTTTGCCAAAAGTGGTTACGGCCTTTCACTTTGGGCAGACTATTACCTTGCCCACCTTTTTTCCGCCTCCGCATCCTTCCAGAGAGGAAGAGCGGCTCCACCGTCTGGACCCAAAACGTGCGCTTTCTTTTTATCTTAACCGCACACAGCAGTTCCGGGTGGATGACCAGCTTTTTGTTGGCTACGTTGGCACCAAGAAAGGTCGGGCGGTCCATAAGAGAACCATCTCCCGCTGGGTTGTCTTGTGTATCAAAGCCTGTTACTCTTTGGCTAAAAAAGAACCTCCGGTGGGGCTGCGTGCATCATTCCACCCGAGCTACTGCAGCCACTACTACACTGGGACGTGGTGTCCCCCTGCAAGACATATGTCAGGCAGCCACGTGGGCCTCGCTGCACACGTTTACCAAACATTACTGCCTGGACAGCCAAGTCCGGAGAGACGGCTTCTTTGGCCGTTCTGTTCTCCGTGACTTTCTGGTGTGATCTTTGTTCGCAGACCCACCACCGGGGTTGGTGTTGCTGGGGTATCTATTCTAAGGTAAGGAATCTATCACTATGTGTTTCTTTCAGATGCACAAGTTACTTACCTTCGGTAACGATATATCTGTAAGAAACAGTAGTGATAGATTCCTTACGCTCCACCCATCCTCCCCGTTCTGCGAACTGATTTCTAGGGTTAAGGTCATCCCTTTCAGGGCCCTAGTTTCAATGCACCAGTGGTCAGTATCTTGCATGGCTCTGCGTTCCTGGTGCGGAAAGTCGTGTACAGAACTGACATCAGCGCGCGTGGTCGGCGTCTAAGTAGCGCCCGCGACGTCATCTCGGCGACCACAACGCCAACGACGGACGCGGAGCCGCACGACGCCCCTACCGACGCGCAGGGGTACTGCTGACGAAAACTTTCCGGATCCAGTCTGACGCCTGGGGATATTCTAAGGTAAGGAATCTATCACTACTAATGTTTCTTACAGATATATCGTTACCGAAGGTAAGTAACTTGTGCGTCAGTATGTTACAGAAAGGCTGCTCATTTTACCTCATGGCTCCCACACCATTGCCCACCCTAAAGCCACTTGGTAAAATGATCTTTTAATCATGGTTCTTGCCCTCTGTTATCCTAGGGTTGAACTTTGTTTTGTTCTCTTTATTGTTCACTGTTGCTTTCTAAACCTAGGTGTGCACTTTATCTTGGAAAAAACATATTCCCTCACTTGACTGTGTTTAAAAAAACAGAACGTAATTCATGTGGTCCCATACTGCTGAAGGCAGAAATACTGGTTCAGATTCACAACAAGACTATAAGCAAGGAGTGGCAAAGCCTGTGGGTTTTGCCTTTTGATTTTGCCTGTGTAGACCTTTCTGCTTTGCCAGTCAACATCGGCTAAAAGAGAATAAAATTGTTTTTTGCCAGTGCTCTGCAGCATCAGTGGAAAAAAGGTGTTGAAGCATACGCACACAGGCACACAGCCCATAAGCTGGCTACACATTTTATTGCAATGTGATATGTTTGGATTGATTTTAATATATTTTGTTAGTAAAATAAATTAAGCAATGAAATAATTCACATATCTTGGGTCTGCTTCCCTTATTTGATTTCCTTTCTTCAGGGCATTTCTGAGGAGGTTGTTTTCCCTTTGATGTGCTACAAAGATGAAGATGAAGAGTTGTGGCAGGAGGATCCTTATGAGTATATCCGAATGAAGTTTGGTGAGTGTATCGTTAGTATCTGAAATTTCAAATGCCAACTGGCGCTGAGTAGGTTGCGATCTCACTTCAAGTTGTCTTTTTTGTGTGGTGTTCACTAGGATTAAATTAGGCCTCACAGGCATATACATAATGTTTCCATATCTTATATCCAACAGTTCCTCTGTTATAGAGCATTTAAAGTAAACTGTGGAGAAAGGCTCCAATACTTCTTTTGAGATTAGTAAAATATAACATTACAGTACACTGTTTCTCTGTAAAAATGAATGATTAATGTTATTACTTTAAAGTGTAACAGTACAAAATATATGTTTAGTATGCCATACATTTGTAGCAAAATTGGTAAAATGAGTGACACTGAGTAGGATACGGTTATAGTGATAACAATTCGTATAATTGTTTCTTGCCTTAAGAAGTAAAATGATGACGAGTGCCATGGTGTGATGCTGAACAGGCACAATCTCTTATTATCACCCATTTCATAGGATCCCAAGTAGATCCTTCTCCTACCCTTCCTCAAGAAAGGGAGAATGGTCAGAGGAAGAACAAGCCTGCTTTTTCAGCCCCTGCAGAGGTCAAAAAGTAAAGTGGAAGGCTTTCCCTTTTCTTCCACCACTAGTCCAATATAACCAGAGATAAACACTTTCTTTCAGTGGTGAAGAACAGCTATGCTTTACTACTGTTATGACCCCTAATCCCCAATCATACAGGCCTCCTCTGCCACCTTTTAGGATCCCAGTAACGTTTGCAGAAAGTAGAGAGTCTCTTTTCCTTAAGAGCAATCGAGCTTCCCCAGCCTCAGCAAGTAGGCAGACCCCATTCTCGGGGTATGAATACTACTCTCTTGGAATGAGGAAGATGGGAGGATTCTGATCCATCTTAGATACCCACAATATAAACCCGTATTTATTAATGCAATACGTTGTGCATTGTCCAACCCTTTCCCCAAATCCTGTGCAGTGGCAAAAACATTTTTCTGATGGATGCTTCTAACTGCAGGTTCCTTACCTTGGAATATTCCTCAGGTGCTAAACTGGAATCGGGGAATTTTTCAGCAGTTCTCCTGCGCGCCCATAGGTGGCATTGTGCAGCTTGGAGATGACTCCAATCAGCCCCGGAGTTGACTGAGTTCCTTTCTTTATGTGCCTTCTGATGTTTATCCTGAGCTCTGCTTCAATCTTTGTTGGTCTTCCGATAACTCCAAACTTCAGCGGTGTATTAGAGAACAGTGTGCCAACTGCAAACGACAAGATTCAAGCAGTGCCACGACTGTAGGTAGTAGATATCAGTCATCGTCCTGCACAAGGTGTGCCTTTTTTGCCTGAGCTCTGTCCATGGCTTGAAATCATGTGACAAATGCACTCTCACACACCCGAAGGCGGGTGGAGAATGAGACCGTGAGCGTGAGTTATACATTGTACAATGTACGAAGAAGTTGTGGTCTTCAGTCAGGTTCCACTCCCTCTCCCAAGACAGGGCCTTTCCCACAACCACTCCACCTCCTGCTCTAACTCAGAGCTTGACTCACCACATAGGCCACCAATGGAAGAAAGTGTCTCATTAGAAGTGGTGGTTTGAATGGCGACTGATGTACTGGAATTACAGCTGCCCTCTATTGAGACCAAGATTAATGTTTTGACAGACATTTTACAGCCTGGGCTTGCAACTTCAGATTTTGCTTTCATTCATTGATGGATAACTTCATGGCTACGTAGCTGAAATCATGTTCTTGTTCGCCCGTTAGCCTGCAGGTGGAGAGGCGACAGCCCTGCATCCACTGAACCAGATTTTCTCACTAAGCACCCTGCTCTGGAAAGTCTCATTTTTCAGGCTTTGACCAGCTAGGGGAATCCTAATTTATTTGGGACATCTCTTTCGAATAGAGAATCCAAAAGGAGTGATGCTTTTGGCAAGCTAATGTTTTCTTCTGCCATCCTGATGCTGCAGTCCATAAACGCAGTATGTCTGTTGAGCCGATGTACACTTGCCCTTTTGGACATGGCCTGCGGCATGTTGTCTACAGTCTCAGAGGGCCTTTAGGGCCTCCTTGTCTATAACCTTCAATGATGGGCAGGAAAAAGTTAAATATATCATGTGCGCAGGCTTACATACCACGAATTGTATTGTCAGGGCAGTGGGTACCAATGTTGTGCTCTGCAGACATGCCTCTGAGACCAACCAGATTTTCTGGTGATGTGCTGACTTCGCTGATGGACATACTCTTTGCAGGGTCTAGTCTTTTTGGAGAGAAAGCAGACTCCGCTCTGGAATGCTTTAAGGATAATAATGCTGCAGCGCATTCCTTGAAGCAATTTCTCCATCAGTTCCTCAAATTTCTGGGCTGCTTCAGGAAGTTAGGTTTTTTGCAGTGACATCCTTCCTAGGTAGTGATAAAGCAAACAGCCTAGTCCGTTTGGGGCGATGTACGCGGCACTAGCAGACATCGCATACGCTACCAGGGGCACCAGCCCTCCATCTCCTCTTTCCTAGCTGCAGCGACCAACAAGCTACTTTACTTTGCCCTGAGCTGCTTACACCTAACCGGTGGAGGACAGATTCGCCTCTTCCTCCCAGGCTGGCGATCCATCATGTCTGACAGATGGGTCTTGCAGATTGTTCAAAGGGGCTATGCCCTATCTTTCCTTTCTACCCCACTCAACATTCCTCCCTCACCAGAACAAATTTCGTAGGAACTTCTGTCGATCCTGCTGGATGGAGGGCTTAAGCCCATCTTGGACCTTTGACCCCAGAACGCCTGCCTATACAAGTACAACTTCAAGATACTCACATTGGCTCAGATCCAACTTCTCTGAACCCAGGACCCTGGATGATATCCTTGGTCTTGCAGAACCTGTATTTTCATATACTCTTCTGCAGTCCCACAGGCGTTACTTGTTCTTAAAGTTAGGCCAGGAACATTTTCTATTTGCTGTGCTCCCCTTTGGCCTCACCTCCATCCCTTGGGTGTTCATGAAAGTGATGGTGGTGGTCACGGTCAGTCTCTGGAGGTAATGAGTTCCTGTGTTCCATACCTCGATGACTTGCTGCTGAAGGTGGCCTCACTGCAGTCAGTCAAGGACCACCAGCTGACAACGGCAGAACTCCCAGCATTGTTGGCGTTCACCGTAAATGAGCCATCACAGGGTCTTCCATTCATTGGGGTGTGGTTCAAGGCCTTTTCACCATCACAGCAATTCTGGGACATTTGGGCTTTGATCCTGATATTTTAGGGTCAATCCGACATTTTGGTAATGGTGGCTCTGAGCTTTCTAGGGCTCTCAGCGTTGTGCATCCTCCTCGTCAACCACACCAGATGGTACATGTGAGCCCTGCAATGGGAAGCTAAAATCCCAGTGAGCCTAATTTCAAGTCCACCTTTCCAATTCCATCCAGGTCTTGAAGGATTTGAACAAAGATTTGCAGTAGTGGATGACCAGTTAAAAGTTGTCCTGCATCAGACCCCTTTCCTTTCCACACCCAGAGCTGACAGTGGTGATAGATGCATCACTACTGGGTTGCAGGGTCCATCCTGGGAAGGTGGGGCTCAGAGGCCTGCAGTCTCCAGCAGTGGGCAAGCTCCACATTAACCTGCTGGAGCCGTGAAGGCTTTTCTGCTGTCAATCAAAGGAAGGCTGGTGCATGTGCTCATGGACAACACTATTGCCATGTAGTACTGCAACAAGCAGTCGAACATTTTTCTGGTTACTAACCACCTGGTGGGGTCCCTGAATGCCAGAGTGGAGAAAATGATCAGACTTCGCCTGGCATACTCCCTGGTCAAGTGTGGCTGTATGAAATAGGAAAGAATATGGCATCTGGACTATTCCCCTTCTGCTAGAATGCTTTAATGGAGCTTAAAAAGGCCCTGAAGTGCTATAAATAAATGGTAGTCTCAGCTAAAAGGAATACTATGATAAAACATCTTGGCAGCTAAAAACTGCTCTGTGGAAACTTTTACAATAGTTTGGTTCTTTTCTTCCCCGAAGTGCGCGTCATCCACCATTGAACGATCACAGGGAATTCCTTTAGGACACAATTGTTACTATCTACAAGTTGTTGGGGTCTCTTACACAGAATTTACTGCCATATATTGCTGCTATAGTTACTCATTCACCCAAGACCCCCTTAACAACTGCCTAGTCAATGTTGCCAGAGATTCATCATTTGCTCTCTGAGGGATCGCAGCTACTAGAGATGTCATTAGTTCCTTGAGTTCCTTGCCTGGATGACTTTGCTCAACTTTCCCTGTAACAGTTTATCATGATTGCTTGTTCATCAAGATCTCCTTTGGATCCAATTCCCTCTAATTTGTGGAAAGCAGCTATGCAAATCTGCTGCTTGATGTCTGCTATAGTTCTTTAAAAATGCATGAGTTCTAGTGGATTGGGAAAAAAAGGCATTTATTGTTCCCTTACTAAAGAACACTAATGCCGACCAAGCAGTCCTCTATAACCTTAGCCCAATCTATTTGCTGCCCGTTGCGTTTAAAATCTTGGTGAAGCATGTTAATAGGTTGATTTCTGTCTTTCTGGAAGATAATCAGATTCTGGAGCCTGTACAGTCTGGGTTTCGAACAAGACACAGCCCTGAAACAGCTTGCTGGCAATCCTTGATGACATATGGATGTCAGTGGACTAGGTCAATTTAGTACACATATTGTTACTGGATCTTTCTGCTACATTTGATACAATGTCACATTTCACTCTTCTTTCCAGACTGTCTGAAGCCGGTATCTGTGGGTCAGCCCGCCAGTGGCGTAAAAGGAAAGGTGTCAGGCAGTGTACCTACAGCCTTTTATGTCAGAATTTAAAACTTTGCATCAGGAACTTCTACAGGGGTCAGTGTTAAGTCACATTCTTTTTAACATTTACACCCGTCCATTGGTGAATTTAGGTAGATATTTTCGGGCTTAGCTAAATGAACTATTCAGATGAGACTCAATTAATTATTGCTATAGATCATTCAGGGACAGCACCCACTGGGACTTTTCATCATTGCATGTCTGCAGTTCCCTTCTGGTTTTGTTTCATTGCTTTGAAGTTTAATTCTGACAAATCCAAGGTGCTTTGGATCAACTACACTCAACCTATATGACTCCTTCCCTCCAGCTTTTGCCCCCCATCTTGGTCTGAGCCCCCTGAGCCAGTAAAGTAAGTGAAAAACTTGAGCTTCTATTTTTGTAGTTGGTTCTCTCTCTGAAAAGACAAGTTAACCATCTGTCGTTCACATGCTTCTTGCTGCTACGGGCGCTGAGGAAAATTCTGCCACTTCCGCCGGTGGCAGCCTGTCGAGTGGTGGTCCAGGCGACCATTTTGTGTCATGTAGACTACTGCATTTCCCTTTTTCTGGGTGCTTTATTGGGCATGTTGAAAAAACTCTTAACATACAAATTAGTTCTTGGTTTATCTCAGGATGCTTCTGTCTCCGCCTCATTGGATTCATTGCATTGGCTCCCAGTGTTTAAGAGACTTGCTTTTCAATCCCTCTGCTATATTTCTAGAGCCTTGTACCAGACCTGTCCAGTTTATCTCCGGAATACGTTTACCTTCTATGTACCGGGTCACACCCTTTGCTGTACTGATGCTTTCCTTTTTGTTATACCTAGATTTAATCGGGCTCGCTCTGGAGGTACGTCTTTCTCAGTGTCTGCTGCAAAATTGTGGAACACACTCTAGGTAACTCTGTGTAGGATCTTTTGCATTTCAGGAAATCCTTGAAGACCTGGCTTTACAGGCAGTAGTTCTTCCTACATGTCCTTTTCAACTCAGTTTCTCAGCATAATGATACCTGTATAGGTATTAGAATGCTTAATAAAACCTATGACATAACATAAGACATTCGATCAATGGGGAGAGCCCTAGCTAGATCTACTCTCCACTGCTGAAAATAGTTTTGTGTATTGAAGCTTCTGTACCAGAAGTGACATGCGTGGTACCTTTATAGCTGACTCCCTGGGGTGCTGACATCCGTTTCTTTCTTTCCGCCCAATGGAGTAGATTCCGATAGCTACCTCGCTCACTTTTTGACAAAGTTTTTAACTTTGTCAGCTCTTTGTCTACTCTTTTTTGAGCTTTGCTCCCAGTGTGCTAACAACATGTCTCCCATCACACCCGCGGGTTTAAGCCACGTGAGGAATGTCATAGATGTCTGTCTTTGACCCACACTTGGTTTGCCTGTGGTCAGGCCACGAGCCCAAGGCCTGCGCTGACTGCAGATTGATGCACCTGAAGGCCGTGTGATGGACCTCCTTGCGGCCCAACAAAAGAAGGCTCCACGTCAATCTTTGGGCCATTCACAGAGCCTTCGGACGATCGAATTCACACTCCAGGTTCTCATCTTCTAAGTTGGGTAAGTCGAAGAAACACAAGAAAAAGATGTCAAAGTGCTCTTTGGTTTCTCCTAGTAAGCCCAGTGCTTCTAGGCCTGCTCCCGCACTTCACCAGTGGAGCGGGCAGCTGTGTCCTCTCCACTCTTCCCTGAGCTCCCTGGAGCTGGATCGATTCCTACCCAACTCAAGGAATTTTACAATGCCATGCACTCCATATTTGGCCCTACAGCTTCCTCTGGTGCTCCTCCGAGCTCCGCAGAGTTGAGAGGTGCCCCTGCTGGGTTACCATTGTCAGGTTTGTCCTCGATGTCAGCCAGGCCCTCAGGATCCACCCCCAGATCTGGACAGACGACGAGACCGGTGTCGACTAGTGCCCTGTTCCAATCCGCCCGACCCCGTCTCTGACTTTATCAGCGACGATCATAGAAGAAACTATCATCCTCTATGACTCCGAGACAGGGTCCCTTGAATGCTACTCAACGTCAACACTGCCTGGATCACACCCAACCATACCAGACTTCCCACGCCTCGACAGGCCCCCTTTTACTGTAGAAGGGGTTGACGAAGTGGGTTATGGCCTCTTGGAGGACGACTCCTACCAAGAGGAAAACTGGTATAAGGAGCTGATTGATGACAGTTGCCTGGCCACCTCTCCAGACCCTGGTCTGATTGCTCCACCATGCCCTGCCACGGAAGAAGGTGCATCTTTTGCAACTACGATGAGCAGAACATCTGTCTAGGTCAAGACCAATGTCTTGACAGAGGTGCTTCAACCGAGGGTAAACTCTGTGGAGCCCCAGCTCTCCTTTAATGAGGCCCTCACCGCTGTTCATCTGGGGGCCTGAGCCGAACCCTGGCACGGGTGCCCTTGTGCATAGAATGATTGCCCGATGTCATTGCTGACATCTAACCCCCCCCCTTCCCGAGACCCAACTTTTTGGTTAAAGTATACATCTCCCAAGGACCTGGTGGTGCAGCCCTCACGAGCCAGGATGAACCCAAACACTTTCCCTACCACCCCACCAGACTGGGAATCCAAGAGGCTGGATACCTATGGTAAGAGGATCTTCTCTTTTACCAGTTTAGCATTGCGGTTGTTGAACACAGCTGTCTATTGGGCGATACACCCATGCCTGTGGCATTCAGTTGAGCAGCTGTTGCCCATGCTTCCCGGGCAGGCTGGGCCCTCCTGAACCAGGCATTGGCAGCTGGCAGTGACTCAGCGAAGTTCACCTTTCAGTTTGGACTGGACACCACTGATTAATTAGGCAGGGCCATGGCCACTCCGGTGGCACTCTGCGGACATGCCTGGTTGTGTCCACTGGGTTGTCCAGTCGTCTTTGACATGCAATTTGACGGATCCCGCCTCTTCGGCGACACGACTGACATGGTGCTCGAGTGCTTCAAAGAGAGCCAAGTCACTGCCAGAATCCTTTGCCTTTTTCTGGGCTCCTTCCAACAGCAACAGTCTTTTCGCCTCTTCCGTGGCACTGTCGGGGCTCCTAAGGGTGAACTTAATGCCCATCTTATCCCCCAGGCCAGCAAGCATACTGTCCAGTCACTCACCTCTCCGACTGCCGTAGTCTCACAACCTCTTTACTGGGTCCTCAAGCAGCACACTCATCCTGTTGGCAGTTGGATCAGGTACTATCTGTTCCAATAGCAAGCAATAACTTCTGACAAGTGGGTGCTACAGAAGGGTTAAGCCCTGCCCTTCCTGAAGACTCTGCCAATCTTGGCACATGACGTAACAGGAACATTTGAGCACTTCTGGTGTTGAAATACAAGGAGATTCTTATACCAATGTTAAATGATCCAGTAAAGAACTGCAATGATGTTAAGAATAACTGTTGAGATGAACTGTATGAAGCACTGAAGGATTTGTTGCAATGATCTAAGAGAATCCCTTTAGTAATAGATCTATTTAGGACTGTAAGCCCTGACATTTTCCCCTTATTCCTGTTTACGTTCATGAAAGTTGTTATGTTCTGATTTTTAGTATGCAAGTCGAATGAGTACAGTGTGGTATGAATGAGATTTGCTTTTAGGTGTGACTGATTTTGAGTGAAGGGTGAGAGAAAAAAAGAAGAAAAGAGATGCATGTGTCACTATAGTTATGTATATAGCGGTCATAAGTTATTTATACTTTATTTTTTACACTACATTTAAATGAACATTAAACAAATTGGAAAAGTTTATGTACCTATTTGAGGTGTTTTACTTTAAATCTCGATCCATGCTTATGATTTAAAACTTCCTTTTTTATAAGCGAGATATTTCCGCATTATTTTATCTGACGCAGGTGGCATTTTCTCCCATCTTGGGTGGTTATTTTGACTCTACCAAACTTACCATCATCCCCAAAACGGCTGACTGATGACCATCTGTATTTGCTCCATCAGGAAGTGCAGGCTCTGTTGGCCAAAGGAGCCATTGAGAGGGTGTCTGCATCATAAGTAGGATGTAGTTGCTATTCCTGCTACTTCCGGGTACCAACAACAGAAGCCTTCGCCCTCCCAATGCTTTTTACAGAAAAAGAAATTCATGATGTTCATGTTGGCTCTGTCTGCTCTGGAGACTGGATGGTAGCGCTGGACCTTTAGGACGCCTATTTCCACATTCCCTTCCTGCAGGTACACAGACATTACCTACGGTTCACGGTACTCCAATAGTATTTCCAGTTGACTGCGCTCTCCTTTGGTCTCACCAGTGCCCCTCGGGTGTTCACAAATGTGATGGTGGCGGTTGAAGCACACCTGCGGAGGTCATGGGCCCCAGTGTTCCCCTACCTCGACGACTGGCTGTTAAAGGCGGGCTCGCCCCGGGCAGTCACCCACCTCCATATTATGGCAAACCTTCTACACTCGCTGGGGTTCACTTTCAACGTGTCGAAGCTACACCTGACTCCCTCTCCGATGTTCCCGTTCATCTGACTCACTCTGGTACAGTTTTGCTCCTACCTTCCAGAGCGAAGAGTCCAGGACATTCGGGCTATGATCCTGATGTTTCCACCTCAATTCTGGATTTCAGTGAGACTGACTCTGAGGCTGGTGGGACTGATGGCCTCCTGTATCCTGCTAGTGAAGAACAGTCAATGGCATATGCAAGCTCTTTAGTGGGATCTGAAGTCCCAGTGGGCACAACACCAGGGGAATCTCTTTGACCTTGTCCAGATTGCTAGGGGTGCTGCATAAGAGCTTTAGTGGTGGTTGACGAACCATGATTGGACCAGTGGCAGACCCTTCTCCACCCCGAACTGACCGTGGTGACCAACGCATCACTATTGGATTAGGGTGGTGTAGGAAAGTGCCCCTTTTTGCATGGTTGCCCCCCCACTTTTTGCCTAATTTTGATGCACTTTGACTGAGTGTGGCCAATTAGCAACTCTCTGGCCACATGTAAGTCCCTTGTAAAAGGTACCATAGGTATCAAGGGCACTGTGACCAGGGAAGGCCTCTAAGGGCTGCAGCACTTTTTGTGCCACCCTTAGAGGCCCTGTACACACACGTACACACACACATATACACACACACACACACACACACACACACACACACACACACACACACACCCCTCCCCCCCCCCCTCTTGCAGGCTGCCTGTTTTGGTGCATAAAAAAGTGAAGTCGACATGGCACACATCCCTGTGTGCCATGCCTACAAACCACTGCCCTGGCATAGGTAAGCCACCCCTCTAGCTCGGTGCACTATACCAGTGGTGAGGGTACAGGTGCATGAACCCTGTACCCCTACAGTGTCTAAGTCCATTCTTAGACATTGTAAGTGCAGTAAAGCCATAAAGAGTATATGGTCTGGGAGTTTGTCATTACGAACTCCACAGCACCATAATGGCTTTACTGAAAACTGGGAATTTGGATGTCAAACTTCTCAGCACATTAAACCCACACTGATGACAGTGTGGGAATTAATGTAAAATGCACTCAGAGGGCATCTTAGAGATACCCCCTGAAAAACGACCTAACTCTAGGGTCCTGCTCGCCAGATGCCACCACCAGACATGATTCTGGACCCCTGGTTCGAGAGCCTGCCGCTCTCCGGTGTTGTGAAACAAAGCACATCCTGGGTCGAGGTGCCAAGCCTCTTCCCCCAGGATGGGCAGGGTCCATGAAGGGGGAAGCTTCAAGGGCTGGCCACCTTTGTAAGCTGCCCCAGCCATTTGCTGCTCCCAGCAACTGGCCCCCACCAGTTCTGACCCCCACTTTGGGTGGGAGAATCGGCTGGAAAACCAAGTTAGGAGGAGAGATGTGCCCACCTTTCCCAACCACACCCCTCAGGTGGGAGAGGCAAGGTGAAGCACAACTCTCAGTCCCCTCCATCTTGAAGATGGGGGGATCCAGCCAACCAGAGTGAGGCTTATGCCCCCCTCCCACTGAAGGGTGGCATAATAGGGGGTGTACCCACCCCAAGGAAGGTACCCATTGGTCCCGACCTGTACCTACCTGTAATCCCCCTAAATTTAGTATTTAGGGGCAACCCTGAACCTTGCCTCCTCAGACAAGAAGATAGAAGAAGAAGGAACTGAAGAAGCCGTGCTGAAAGAAGAAGAGGAGGACACCAACTGACTTGGCCCCAGCCCTACCGGCCTGTCCGGACCTCAACCTGCTCCAGTGAAATCCCGGTGTGTCCTGCAGCCAGCAGCCCCCCAGAACCCGGAGTACCTGTGCTGCCTTCCCAAACCAGAATTTGTCTTGCGTGAGTACCAGATTTGCTCACCCCCGTACTCTGGCTCCGGCCCAATCCACGAGTATGCACCTGACGCCCATGGCTCGAGTTTGAGTGGCCCAACACCACAAAGAGGTCTCCCCGGCCATCCTGATATGGGATCTGGTGATCCCTGGCCTACCCCAAGTCTCCAGCCGACGCCTACAGCCCCTTTCTGGAGGATCCCCTGACCACGACCGGAGCCGGTAAGAAGAATCAGACGGCAAAAGACACTCCTGCACGTGACGCCCCACGGCGTTGGGTGGCCCAACCGACTGTGTCCCAGCATCCCACGACATCCCAACTTACCTCTCAAACCGGTGGTCGCCTCCAGAAGATCTTCGTCCCCTAGCCTGCAGTGTTTGTTGCATCCGGAGAATTCCCATTGAAAACAACAGGGCACCCGTAGCTAAAACAGCACCCTGCACCCGGTGACCCCTGTGGGTGCACCTTGGGTGCTAAATCGAATCCCCCTTTGCCCTGAGCTTAAGTCCACGAGCATTGCTCCCACAACCTTGTGGCCTGCTCGTGAGCAACCACAATCCGGAAAATATTGGGCCTCAGCACTCTGCACGCGGCTGCCCTAATGCCGCTGAGGGTGCTTTGAGCGTGCATCCTTGACTCTGAGGGAACCCTTGGTCTAACCCCAAAAACCCAACTACCTGAACAAAGTACTTACCTTGAAACCGATAACTTCATGTTCGAGGCATGTGAGCTGTAGATCACATGCTTATGCATAGATCGCCATCTAGTGTTGGGTCCGGATGTTTGCACTTTGTTTTTGTTCGAAGAAGTCTTTCAAGTCACGAGGTAGGTGACTCCTCCTTTCGGTGATAGTGCGCATGGGCATCGACTCCATCCTTGGATTGTTTTTTTCCCCCATCGGGTTCAGATGTGTATTGCTGCGCTCCGGTTCGGTACCGTTTTCGGACCCCTTCGACGCGCAATCCACTACCCTCGACGGTATTGTTATCGATCGAGGTTCCCCATTCGACGCGCATCGTCTCACTTCGGAAAACCTTCAATCGGGAAATTCGTGGCAGGCCGTCGCGCCGACCGCACTAGAAGTCAATGGAACGGACTCCATTCAAGCTCTGTCCCGGGTGTCGTGCTAAGTTTCCACGCACCGACTTGCACGAAGTGTGCAACCTCTGCTTGTCCCCGGAACACAACGAAAACGACTGCGATGCGTGTCGATCGTTTCGATCGAAAAAGACACTTCATGACCGTCGGGCTCAATGACACGAAATGCAACACCAGAGCGGCTCCGCACCGGACATCTTCGGCAAAGATTCTGACACTGAACATCAACCTCAAGGAGCCGAGGAAGAAGAAGAACATATCTCCGTGTCTGAAGCCGACTCCAACATGGAAGAAGAGGAGCAGATTACTCCGGGTTAGCGTACCGTGAGTAAAGATACCCCTTTGCCCCCTCAACATAAGACAAAGGCTCCGGTCCCTCCTCTGCCCTCGGGCCAAGGTCGGCATCGACAAAAAGTTTCCGACGCCCCGCCCTCGGGCCCGGCTCTGAAACAGAAAGACGAGCCTTCCGGCTCGGGCTCGAGCCGGCCCCACTCCGGCGACGAACAGTCACCTTCGGCGCCGAAACACAAGTCCAAGTCTTCGACACCGAAAGGCTCGGAGCCGAAACCTTCGACGCCGAAACCGGCTTATAAAGAAAAAGTCTCTCCCACTAAAGAACCTCGGTCCGATGCGCCGCCTTCGGATCCGAAGCAGAAAAAACTGGTGATCAACCCTCAAACAGGGCATATTCACTGATCCTTGGGACGATTATCAGACAGACCCAATCACATGTAATGACCCTGATTTGTATCCCTCCAGACGCTCCCCACCTGACGACAACATTGGGTACATTGAGCTCCTTAATAGGGCCGCTCAATATCATGGGGTGGAGCTCCATAAAGAGCCTTTAGAAGAGGATTTCCTCGTGCAAACACTTACTTCTTCCCAAAGAGCTACTCACACCTTACCAATGCTCAAAGGCATGTTAAAGCACACGGATGAGGTATTTAAAGACCCTGTAAGATCCAGGATAATTACACCTAGAGTGGACAAAAAATACAAACCCGCTCCTACCGACCCTGTTTACATTAGAGGCCAGCTGCCCTTAGACTCGCTTGTAGTCTGCAACGCTCGCAAGAGAGCTAATTCGCAAACCACAGGTGAGGCCCCTCCTCCTGATAAGGAGTCTAAGCTAATTGATGCCTCGGGCAAAAGAGTGGCTTCACAGGCAGCAAATCACTGGCGCATTGCCAACGCTCAAGCTTTGTTGGCTCGCTATGATAGGGCTCATTACGATGAGTTAGAAAAACTCATACAACATTTACCTGATGAATGCAAATCTAAGGCTAATGACCTCAATTAGGAAGGTAAACTTATTACCAGTACATCCATTAGGTGTGCCCTAGACGCAGCAGAGACAGCAGCTCGTGCAGTCTACACCAGTATATTATTACGCAGACATGCTTGGCTGAGAATATCAGGCTTCAAGCCGGAGGTGCAAACCTCCATCCTTAACCAATCGTTTGATAAGGAACATCTCTTTGGTCCAGCTGTTGATACCTCGCTGGAAAAGATGAAGAAAGACACTGAGGTCGCAAAGTCCATGGGGGCTTTGCAGTTACCTGCCACTAAGGGCTCCTTTCGTCGCTCCTTTTACAGGGATGGTTCAAAAACGGTGTCCACCGGAAATCCCTCCTCCTCTTACAAGGGCAACAACCAATCCCCCTCTTCAAGAGGTTATTTCAGAGGAGGTTTTAGAGGAAACAATGGTAAGGGAAGAAGCAGAGGTAATTCTACCCGCACTTCCCCCGCAAACTCTCCCAAATCCTGCCTGCCTGGAATTCAATAACCTCAGACATGTGGGTACTACATATTATCCAGTATGGTTACTGCTTGGAGCTTACAGACACTCCCCCAAATATCCTTCCAAGATCACGTGCAATGTCACCAGAGCATCTCACCCTTCTAAAGCAGGAAGTTCTCTCTCTTGGGAAAACACGCTATAGAACCAGTCCCATTACAATACCAGGGGACCGGGGTATACTCCCTGTATTTTTTAATTCCCAAAAAAGACGGCTCTCTCAGGCCTATACTAGACCTCGGAGAACTAAATCTGTACATTCAGTCGGACCACTTTCACATGGTCACACTCCAACAAGTGCTCCCACTCCTTCAGCAAGGCGACTTTTTGTCCACCTTGGACTTAAAGGACGCATATTTCCATATTCCCATTCACCCTGCTCACCGGAAATACCTCAGATTTGTGGTGGACGGACAACATTATCAATTCAAGGTTCTCCCATTCGGAGTAACTACAGCACCCAGGGTTTTCACCAAGTGTCTGGCAGTAGTCGCGGCTCATCTAAGAAGACAGCACATTCACGTCTTCCCCTACCTAGACGACTGGCTAATAAAAGCCAGCTCGCAACAGAGCTGCATAAAACACACTCGAAAAACAGTCCAACTGCTTCACTACCTGGGGTTCACAGTAAACCTCTCCAAATCGCACCTCCAACCATCCAACACACAAGTGTATCTGGGAGCCACAATAAACACTCAAAAAGCTCTAGCATATCCCAACCCAGTCAGGATACGCAACATGCAAACTCTAATAGCGCAGTTTCAGCCTCAACACTCATTAACAGCTCGGGTGTTCATGCAATTGCTAGGAATGATGGCATCTTGCATCTTAATCGTTCCTTATGCAAGACTCCAAATGCGTCCCCTCTAGGAATGCTTAGCACGTCAGTGGAACCAGGCTAATAAATCGATTAATGGATCATGGAAGCCTAGCTGGGTGGTTGAACGTTTGGGTGAACTACTTGAAAAAATCAGAGAAGTGATAAAGGAGGAACTTTCACCTATGAAGGCCAAATTAATTGAGGTAGAAACACAGATTAACTGTCATTTAAAATCATCGCCAGCAATTGACCAACCGAGGGTGAAATGAATATGCAGGTGAGACACAGGGTGAAGTAGATGTGGTTTATTCAAGACAGATGATACAAACTCCAGCCTCTGAAGTCCAACCACCTCCAGGCTTCTTCAGGCTCCGTTTAGAATCTCAACCCACATCATGGAAACGCCAACACCTACATTCTATGTTTGTACATCATAAGCATTCTTCCCCAACATTCTGATTCAGCTGTCACTGACTTACAACACATGTCATTGACAGCTGTAGCGCTAGATACTACACACCTCCCTCCTTTCCAATAACAAAACATCAAAGGAAACCCAACCAGTTGTAAATATTTACAAGTACACATAGCATGAGATATGGATCAAAACAAACACTAAGGGGAAGAAAAATTCAGTGCACCAGAATTCCATAGAATTACAGAATTCACACAAACTCATTGAGATATTGAGGTCTTCTAGAAACTCGAGAGCTTCTCCTCAATTCTTGTTTGTTAGCACTGTTACCACCTCTGGCACTCACACTGTGTTCATTCTCATTACTCGCATACACCTTTACTACCCGTCCTAAATTCCAAATGTGATGGTCCTCAGTCCTCACTGCATTCTTGAAAACTTTGATGACTTTCATGGGAGAGGAAAATTTAGAGCCCGTACTAAAGACACCTCCTCGGGGATTTTTAATCTTAACTAAGTCACCAACCTGTACCACAGTTTTCTTTGTAGCTTTCCGTGAATCAAACCACTCCTTCCTTTCCAATACTAACTTGCGTTCCTTTAAATTCTTCAACTCCCCTTTTTGCCTTACACTCAAATCATCAGCCACTCTGTCATTGACCCAAGATGGACAGACTAAGGTATTTGCCTTCCTTCTTTTGAATAACTCAAAGGGAGAGAACCCTGTGCTAGAATGAGGAGTTACTCTGTAGTTCTTCACTTTGCATAACAATTCACTCTTCCAGCACATATTGTTCGCAGTCGCACGCTGTATCGTCTCCTTCAGTACCTTGTTCAACCTTTCAACCATGCCATTGGTTTCAGGATGATATAATGCTGACTTCTTGTGCTTAATGCCCCTTTTTTTAAAGAATTTTTCCATCTCATGAGAGACTAATTGTACCCCGTTATCAGTTAACAAAGACTCTGGAAAACCCTCTCTCTCAAAAACTTGTTCCAAAAAAGGAATAGCATCACGCGTTTCTATGGAATTGGTAATAGCAATTTCTGGCCACCTGGAAAACATGTCAGTAACTTATCAACACTGGAACAACGATTAGGACCCAGAATATCAAAAGCAATTTCTTGCCAAGGTTCTTTAGGTATTTCTCTAACTAGCATGGGTTGTACTCTACACTTGAACATTTTGTACGCATTACAACACTCACCACACTCTCTCACAACTCGTTCAACCTGGATATCCATTCCTGGCCACCAATACATTTGTCTCAATCTCTCTTTGGTCTTTGATATCCCTGGAGGACTTTCATGAGCTAAAGCAATTAACCCCTCTCCTAATGAGACTGGAGGAATTAATCTAGTACCTTTGAACAAAAGTCCACCCTGCACAGACAATTCATCTCTGACTCTCCAAAAGGTTTGCAGATCCACATGGTTCTTGTCAGCATTGGTCCAAATACTCCCAATCTTTTGCACAACATTTTGTAATATTTGATCCTTACTTCAACCAACCACTCATCTTCTGTAATGGCTCCTTCTCTTATTAAACAAACTTCTAATTCTTCTTCCTCACAATCTTCATTCTCAGTCACATTACCTACACTGTCTAAGGGAGAACAACAGTCAGCTACCCAATTCTTAGCACCTGGAACATATTCAACATCAAAATGGAACTCTTGTAAACTAATTATCCAGCGTCTTATCCTTGCCGAAACTGCATTTAAACCCTTTTTTTCTAAAATTTCTTTGAGTGATTTGTGGTCTGTTTTAACAACAAATTTGCTGCCCCACACTAACTTTCTTAGCTTTTGCACAGCCCAAGACACAGCCAACGCCTCCTTTTCTATGACTGAGTAATTCAGTTCTGCCCCTTTCAAGCTCCTGGAAATGAACAATATAGTTCTTTCTATGCCATTATGTCTTTGTAAAAGAACTGCTCCCAGCCCTTTAGAACTTGCATCAGACATAATTATGGATTCTTGCCCTGGGTCAAAATTCTGTAAACAGGATGCCTTTTTTAGTGAACTCTTAAGCGAACTAATCTCAGACTCACACTCTTCATTCCACACGAAAGGGATTCCTTTCTTTAACAGAGATCTCAAATTTTTAGTCTTCTCTGCAAAATTCACTATGAATTTATTATAGTATTCAGTCATCCCCAAGAATTTAACCACCTCTTCTTTCGAAGAGGGACTAACCAACTTGCCAATAGTTTCAAAGAGCTCTAGTTTTGGTTCAATACCATCTGACGTTATTTTGTGACCAAGGTAATCTATTTGGTCCAGATTGAATTTGCATTTGCTTGCTTTCAAAGTTACTCCACTGTCTTTAAATCTTTGCAACACCTCACGCACTCTTTGATTATGAATGCTTACATCCTCACCATACACTAGGACATCGTCTTGATAAATTTTTATCCCTGTAATTCCTCTCAACATTTTTTCCATTACACGCTGAAAAACTGCGGCTGCTGATATTAGTCCAAAAGGCATGCACACAAACTTATACGTGCCAAACGGGGTAACAAATGCCGTCAAATCTTGAGACTCATGGTGTAGTTTGACTTGGTGGTATGCAGACGTGAGATCAACGGTCGTAAAACATTTCGCACCTTTTAACATAGAAAGCATCTCATTTATGTTTGGCAAAGGATAGTGATCAACAATGACATTCTTATTTAACTCACGAAAATCTACACAAAGGCGAACCTCACCATCAGCTTTCCTAGCCATAACCACAGGAGCTAACCATTCCGTGGCTTCTACTTCCTCGATAATGCCATTACCTTTCAATTTGTCTAGTTCAGCCTTCATCTTGTCTTTAACGAGTAATGGTACCCCCCTGACCTTACTTACAACAGGGATGGCACCCTTTTTAACTCTTAGTTTGTGAACGTAATTCTTCAAACAGCCCAGTTTCCTGTTAAAAACTTCAGGAAACTCTTTCTCAAAATCTGGCTTATTAGGTCCTACATTGTTTATTTGAACGATCTGTCTCAATCTAACTGAAGGATTTTCATTGGGGTCAAGATGGACACCAAGATCCTTCTGGTGATACCAACTGATGAGAGAGTCACCTCTCACAGAAACATAAATTTTTCCCACAATTAATCTATTTTTGAAGTGTAAAGACCCGTTGAAGTAGCCCACTAACTTTATGGGTTGGCCTCCATATCCTTTTGGGCAAATGTCAGGTTTAAACAATTTGACCTTCCCTGATAAATTTTCCTCGCAGAAAACTTCAGGTATTAACGTTATCTCAGCACCAGAGTCAAACAACATTGAAACAGAGGCCCCTTTAACTTATACTACTTCCCAAGGACCTCCAGTACCATCCTGAACTTGGATTTCATCACCAGATGAGTCATTAACAAGTTCACAACTGACTTCATGAATTTTTTTCTTTTGAACAATATTGTCTTTTATATTTGAGCTCCGACAACAACTTGACACATGCCCTTTCTTCCCACATTTCTTGCAGGTAGCTTTCCAACCCACACATCCTTTAAAATTGGCATAGTGATCAAGATCACCACACCTATAACATTTCCCTGGATTTGTCTTCCTATCCTTGCCGACGTCTTTCTGAAGAAACTGTGAAGTGTAACTATCGCTGGTTTTTTTCCGCACAGTCACTGCTTGTGCTATTTCTTCTTTGAAACTAGTGCTTCCCTTCTTTATCTCCTCAACACACGCTTTACTATGTTCAAAACTTTTAGCAAGAGTGACCACCTAGGATAAGGAATGGTCATCTTTTTGCCAAAAGCTCTCTCTTGCTTTTTCGACACAGCAACCCAACATAAACTGGTCACGTAATCTTTCATCAATAGTGACACCAAAAGAACAAGTAGGGGCCAGTTTTCTTAAAACGGATACATATTCCTCAACGGATTCACTAGACTTTTGCATTCGTTTACCAAATTGATACCGTTCTAACACTGTTGAAACTTTTGGTGAATAACGTAAATCTATTTTTTTTAATACATATTTCATATTCATTTAGACTGTCACTCAATTCAGAAGGCTAGTCAGGTAACTGTTCAAAAACTTCTTGACCATTTAGAGCCAAGGCAATGAAGTAACGAGGACATTTTGCGTTCTGCACTTAATGATGGTCCACAAACTCTGGCGTAATTTGTGAAGACATTCTTCCATTTCTTCCAAGGAATTTGAGGGTCACCAGGGTTCATGAGGAAGAAAGGTGGAGCAGGAACATTTTGCATGATAGTGCGATACAGAGTTGTCCCAAGTGTAAGAAAAAAAAATATGAGAAGATGGAGTAGCCTTTTACTTGTAAAGATACTAAAGTTTTTAACAACTTCTTGCAGAGAAATAAGATGCCAAACACAATGTTCCAATTAAGTATCCATTGTGTGCCCGTCACCGAGCAAAGCAAAAAAAAAAAAAAATTACTGCTCCTGTCCAGAGAAGGCTGCGCGTGGCAGATATAAAGTAACTGTAGATGACACAGGTGTGACCGTCACCGAGCAACAAATCCACTGTAACTTGACTGTCTAAGAGATATGTGAGATCTTGAGAAAGTATGCCAAATTTAACAAATGTTGCATTGTAGCGTGGATCGTACAGAAGAAGTGTAAATGATTACACGATTGATGGGTGTGCCCGTTACTGAGCGCGTAACTGTGGAAAAATGACTTAGGAATTTAAAGGTGTGCCCGTCACCGAGCACGTAATGAAAGATTCTTGGATTTCAAGCTTCCCAACCATTCAAAATGGCCGCCATGCGTGATGACGCAAACAGTCGGCTTGTTTTCGAGAATAGGTGGGCTTATTTTAAAAAATAGTTAATATGGCTGCCAGGTATGATGGAGCAGCACAGGAGTCAATTTCGGAAGGCGATGGGCTTGTTTCGAAGAGTCACGCTTCCAGCTCACGTCACATCGTGTTATACAAGAGCAGGCTCGAGCGTCGTAAGCGCACGCTCTGGATAACAATAAGCGCTTAGGATCTTGAAACGATCGATTTTTCTTAATTAAGAGAATAGAATTACAGCAAGAATTGCGCACAGTTAGTATTGGTCTTTGAAGATCGTCTACATGTTGTAATTAGTTCAAGCACTCACCGGGGTGGTTGGATGAGTTAAAGTAGAGGTAGCTTATCTTATGAGTTGGAGTGTCATCCAGTAGTGAGGTCCACTCCACTCCACTCCAAGTCGTCGCCAATGAAATGAAGATGCAGGTGAGACACAGGGTGAAGTAGATGTGGTTTATTCAAGAAAGATGATACAAACTCCAGCCCCTGAAGTCCAACCACCTCCAGGCTTCTTCAGGCTCCGTTTAGAATCTCAACCCACACCATGGAAACGCCAACACCTACATTCTATGTTTGTACAACATAAGCATCCTACCTCAACATTCTGATTAAGCTGTCACTGACTTACAACACATGCCATTGACAGCTGTAGCGCTAGATACTACGGAGGGCCCTTGGTGTTTGCCCACACCCCTTGCCACAGAGTAGCTCAACAACTGTCCAGCACCCTAGCAAAAAAAGGAGTGAGATTCCAGCTTTAAAAGGACATTTCAATAGATGGGAACCAAACTACCAGTCTCTGTGAATCCCAGTAAAAAAGCAAGAGATTGTATTTTGCTACCAGTCTGCTCGGATAAGATGGCAGCCGACAACGGGCCAAGAGAAACCAGAGATTTACCTGTGATCGACTTGCCCCCTGCAGCTTGTCCATATGTGGTAGTACTGACTGGAGTACCTGCTCTCAGACTGGGCCAGTCTGAATCGTTTTCTGAACTCAAGAACAAATGTTTAAATTGGCTGGGCACAGATACAATTTTTACCTTGATTCAGATGGCCAATGTTCTTTTCACCCGCAGGTTGATGTGGAAGGGAAAGGACTGAAAGATAAAGAGAGAGACTGTATAATCATTAATTTTAGGGAACCTGGATTGGCTCAGAAATTGTTGTTTGATGCCTTTAGGGGAACGGGAGGCATGGGGGCTACAAGATTGGTTCTTCTTCCCCTGGGATATTTCTAAAAACCTCCTAATAGAGTACCCTTGAATAATATTGACCGACGGGCCAAAATATTTCTTTTCTCAGTTTATACCAGACCCAGACCTGCAACATTTATAATGTTTCAGTCCATAATAGGTTTGGGCCCCTTGACCAAGTTGACTGACATCCAGCCCATGAAGATCCCCTGTGTAAATCCCATTCTAATAGGGCTGTCCAACATTCCGGGGGTGTTCAAGTAGAGTTCTTAAAATTTTGTAAAGCTATGCATCTGAAAAACATATTTTTAGAATACCCAGGAAGTGATGCTGTAATGGGGAAGCAGGTTTCCTCCCCCACTAAGAAAAATCGCATAGATCCCCAGAGCTCCATATCAATGAAGTTAGACTCCAATGAAAGAGAAACCTTCCTTTATAGTTCCCAGGAAAGTGCAACTCAAGCTCTGGATGATACTACAATAAACCATAATATGGTGAGAAAATCTACCCTGAGATTAGTATCATGGAACATAGCGGGTATATGCTCGAAACGTATTAATCCAGACTGGGGGGTGCGTTGTTTGGAGATTATAACATCTGTCTCTTCCAAGAAACGTGCCACTGCTCTCAAATTAATTGGCCTGGGTACGCCTCAAATGGCATAGCAGATGTAGCAGGCATGTGGCGTAGACCATCTGGTGGTCTATTAACACAGGTAGGGTCACATGTAGGGGGTATAGTGTTGAGCTCAGAGGAGTTATCTCAGGATGTCTTGTGTGTTACAATTCAATTCTATTCAGGTTTTACCATCAGCATATATAACACTTATCTGAGACCCTCAGAATGTAAACCAGAATCCCCTATTTTAAGCCACCTTGTATCCCACATGGCTAACCTCCCCCCAACAGTGCTGAAGATTGTAGCAGGTGATTTTAACTGCCAATTCGAACCACTGGATATTCCCTGCTGTGCAACCCTCTGTGAAGAAGATAGACTTTGGTCTATTCCCAACCTTACTCTTTGTCCCATCAAAAAATGGTCCCCATTCGCAATTCCAATGAACGCGATAACCTTAAACCAGGGTTTCTGAGTAATGGTAGGACAAATTCAGATAGGGATGGGAAACCCACCTTCAAAAGATTACTTCATGGTTGACCATAGGCTCTGGCCCCATGTCTTAGATATGATCGTTATCAATAGAATAGAAAGCGACCATAACCCATTAGAGCTTACTCTTGGTTTAAAGAAGGCTAAATATCCTGTTACGGATATCCAGCATTTGGATGCTAAATGTCATCTTTCCCATAACAAGCGAAGAATTTAATGGTGTTATGTGAGTTGCTCAGAAGAGACTATGAGGCATATTTATACCCTAGTCGAAGAGAGTCTGGGAGTATATGCCAACCTTTATCTTGATCTAGACCACATGACCTACCTTAATGTAATAGGGGAAATTCACCTTAAACTCTTTGAGGACCTTCGAAATGTCTTTTTTACAGAGATGGGGAACCAGGCAAAAAAAGGGATGTTCCCTCATGGTTTAACAAGCAATGTTGTTTGGCGAAAAAGGCCCTGATAAGATCACTTAAAACTAAGAACTGGGTGGAGATCCAAATAAGTAGATCTGGATATAATAAAATCATCAAACAAGCCAAAAGAGAGTGGAATTACGAGAATTTGGACCTGTTACTGGCAGCAACCAGGGAAACAAATCATACCACTTTTTGGGACAGTCATGGATCTCCCACTTTGCCAGCTTATACTCTTCTCAACGAGGCAGTGATCCCCCCTTGGCGAATGCAAGGGCCCAACATTTTGAATTAACTGTTTCTATTAGTCCTGAGGTCCACCCCCCCCCCCACCTGTTAGGTGGGAAGAAGTGGAGCAAGTAATTAGGAAGGCAGTTCCCCACAAAGCCCCGGGTATCTACAAAATTCCAGCCAGCCTGTTTTTGACAGAAATAAAAATCTGGGCCACTTATCTAACCCTGGTGTTTATTGCCATATTGAAGGGAATGAGGATTCCACACTCATGGTCTGGAGCCAAACATTTTCCAGTGTATAAAAAGGCTCTCCTTTGGACCCTGCAAATTATTGGCCTATTACCCTAATTGACACTACCCAGAAATTATTTAGCAGGGTTATTCTTTTCCGACTACAGCAATAGTTAGACGAGAATAAGGTTTTATCGCCGACAGGCTTCCGCTCTGGTGCCTCAACCATTGATCAAATTTTAGGCTCCATCTAATATATTGGAAGACAGTAACCATTGGCAAAGGTAGACTCTATGCATTGTTTGTGGACCTAAGAACTGCCTTCAATATGGTTCCAAGGGCAACTCTCTGGTCATTGTTGAGAGAGATGGGTGTTCCACTGTATTTATGTGGAATTATTGAGCGCCTGCATGAAAGCACCTACGCCCAGGTACGTTGTGGGAAGCTGGGGCGAGGTGACTGTACCATTTTCAGTGAGCAAAGGAGTGCAACAGGGCTGTGTGCTGGCCCTGACCCTTTTTACCCTGTTCATTAATGGCCTTGTTAATTGCTTAAATGAATGTGACAATGATGTGCCTAAATTAGCAAATATGAGAATGCCTGCTATTACATTTGCAAATGACACCCTCCTCCTTGCTAAGTCACCTTTGGGGATCCAGAGAGTATTGGATCAGTTTAACAAATTCTGTAGTGAAAGGGGACTGGAGAGTGACGTGTCCAAAACCAAGTATATGGTTTTTAATCCTTGCCAAACCTCTTGACCGAATCCAACGCTGAATGGGAAACCACTCTATCAGGTTTACACCTTTGACTATCTGGGTGTTACTCTAGACGGGAAGATGGAATGGACCCAACATATTTCTAAGCGGAGGCTAAAATTTGAACAGCAGATTGGTGAAGATTTATCGAGGACTCCACTTTAAAACGTCCTCTCCAGTTTTTTTTCATACCAGTCCCTGGGGAAGGCCTTAAATGGTGCGGAACTCTGAGGCCACAAAAACATGAAACGGCTCGAAGTGGTGGAAAATTAGTTTTTAAGGCAGGTTTTGTGTATTCCGGTCAGCACCCCCTTGATTCCCCTGAGGATTGATGCCGATCTAAGACCTATCTCGGAGCGGGCAGCAATCAGACCTCTAAATTTTTGGAGGAGAATCTGTAGCACATATGTTGTTTTTCTGCACAGTCAGGTGGATAATGCCAATTTGTAGACGTCTAGGTGTCAGAAGGCACTTGGAGGCGTGTAGAATTCTCCAGACAGATTAATCAGCTCCAATGGTGTTTGCAGTATCGAGGTTAATAATGAGTATGTGGTTTGTACGGAAGAAAAAGGGAGTAGCTGCCTAATCAGATTGATTAGAATCCTCCAGACAGATTTTCAGGCCCCAATGGTGATTGGAACCCTGAGGTATATAATGAGTATTGGGTTTGCACGGAAGAGAGCAGGAGTAGCTCCCAAATTTGATAAACTAGGAGCTTTTAAGGTGTATAATTGATGATGACCAATTGATTTTAAGATTTTTTATCATTTGTATTGACGCTAGGGAATTGTGTGGCATACCAATAAGATTTTTACTTTTTTATTATTTTAAGATCATAAATGTATTTTAAGATTATTAATGTATTTAATGATGATTACTGTTTTATGGTCTTATATGTATGTATCTTTTATGGTATTTGTTACCGAAATACAGTGTTGATCTGATCTGGAATTTACTAGCAATGATGAATCAAAACATCTCACTCAACCGCTAACCAGCATTAGCAAATAGAACAAATTCTACTCTTAGAAACCTTTTCAAGGAAAACTTGGGCAAGTGTCAATGCGGTCCGGTAGAGTCATTTGGGGCAACCACCTCCGGCAGGGACCTAGTCAGGGGGACCAGCAAGATCCTCAGAAACAGTTACCTCACAGAAGAAGCAGTTCCAGGCACTTCATTCATGTTGCAATTTATTCCTTTGGAGTGGTCCTGATGCAAGGGATGAAGGATGCTGAAGATGCTCCAAGGATGCTGTGGATGCGACACAGTCACTGGGGGTCTCCCTGCAGGCACTCCTCAGTCCACGAAGATGGTGTGGGGGTCTTGGTTGCAGAGTTGACACCCCACGAGGTCCTCTCCAGTCTGGCCGAAGTCCAGTTGCCACTGGACTACAGACGCCCAGTGTCGCGGTCACTGGTCAATCCTTCCTGGTTTGATAACTCGTCTTCAGAGGATCCCAGCAGCTCTCTGACAACTCGGGCGCAACTTGTGCTGCACGGTGGCGGATATAGCGGCTTGAAGACTTTGGGCTACTATTCTGCCCCTGCAGGCTTCTTCAGCTGTTGTGTCCCTGTGCTGCGAACAGGGGGCTAGTTGGCTGGCCCTTGGAGTCTCTAGGCTTCGTTGGGCTCTGGAGACGACTTTTCCTTAAGCAGGACATGGCAGACACAGTCCCTCTCTTTGCAAGCTGCCAGGTGCAGCAGGTGCAGTCCGCAACAGTGCAGCCTCTCTTTGCCGGTTCCTCAGTGGAGCAGGGCAGTACCTCTTAGGTCCTTCTTCCCGGTCGGTTGAGATCTGAGGTCAGAGTGCCAGGGGTGCCCTCATTATGCTCAGAACATTTCCCCAGGGCAGGATGTGGTTGGTAGTTAATGGCCTACAAGGTCCCCTCCCACCTGGAGACAACTTCCTGTGGAGTGTGGCATCTGGCTATGCCAGGATGTACCATTCTGCCCGCTTCCAAGCCGACGAGACCCATCTCTTGGGGTTCCGAAATCACTAGCCCACCCCTGGGGTGTGTCTACCTCAGGGTTACACTCCCATGGGTAAAATGGTTTAGCAACTGGTTTCCCCTCTCTGCCAGCCTGTCTGCCTAAACAATGGGGCAGCCCTTCTTCCTAGTGTTACACATCAGCCCTTCAAAGGTGTGTTCTCCTGTGAATCCTGCCTTTTGGGGCTAACACCCAAGTGGCTTCCTGCAGGAGGGAGGTAAAACCTCGCTGACCTGCAATCCCTCTTCGTTCCCCTTCTTGACAGTCATTGGCATGCCTCTCCAGGAGGGCAGAAAACTCTTACTGGTTTTCCTCTGGTGAAGCATTATATGACCTTTTATTGGTGGCTAAGTCCGTTATGGGGACCCCTGTAGACCGATCTATAGTACACAGGCACTGCCTCGCCCCCGGGGATCCGACCTGTCTTCTCCGGCATCCTACCCCCACGCAGTTTTGTAGTACAGGCGGATACAACCTCCCCTCACCTCGACGCCCTTCCTCACATTCCAATGGACAGGGAGTCCAGAAGACTGGACACATGTGGTAGGAGTATTTTCTCCTCCACCAGTTCTGCTTAACGGTCAGTTAATAATGCTTGCGTTCTGGGCCGATTTTCCTGTGCGTGGTGGGATTCGGTGGCACGCCTGCTACCCTCACTTGCAGGTGAGACCCGTAATGATCTTACCCAGGTACTTCAAGACGGACAACAGGCTGCTAAGTTGCTGATACGATGTGGTATGGATACCACAGATTTAGCGGGTCGATCCATGGCGTTTTTAGTGGCACTCTGCCATTGTGCCTAGCTCCCCAACTCTGGCTTTTCGTGGCTGTTCAGGACACCTTAGTAGACATTCCCTTCGATGGCGTCCATCTGTTCGGCAAATGTGCGGATTCTGCATTGCAGCGTTTTAGGGACAGGCGGGTGCAAGAGACTCTTAACCTGTTACTTTTATGCCATCTGCTTCCCTAGCTCCCCACGTACTGGGTAGTATGGGGGATGTTCATCTTTCATTCCTTTCACATATGAGCCATTCCAGTTTGGAGTTCTATGGCTTTTCTTTTCCATTTAACCAGTCAATCTTCATGTGACACCCGGAGAGGTGTTCCTGCCTATTCTCTCTTCAAGCTGTCGATGATGGTTGTTAGTTCCGGTTATCTGGGATGTATTTGCTTTGTGGCCCTATGTGGGTTTCAACACCTGATGGTACTGGATGTTCTTTTCTGAAGATAGTCTTCATACCCCAGTGAAAACTTTATGTATGGTATTCTGCTCGTGGTGTGTGGATGCACTATTGCCTATTTTCCCTGTTCCATGTGGACCACTTTCTGTATACCTTATAGGCATTCCTAAGGTGCTCGCTTCTGCAGCACATTTTCTAAAAATGGAACAATGCAGAAAAGATTGGCATGACCCCTGCGGAAGGATGACACTCATCTTCATTTTTTTTTTTTTTAACCATATTTTATTGGCATTTAATCAATGCTTATACACACATTGTTTCAATCTGGTAATCATCGCAACAGATGTGATTGTTGCTCTGCTAACATCCGCGGTCTGAGAGTAGTAACTATGCCCGTAAACACAAACAGTCCCCCCCTCCCCCCTTGAGTTGTTTTAAAACAATTAGGATGTGCCGTCTGCTTGTCAGCAGTTACCATGCGGGTGGGTCTCAAAGGTCGCGTGGTGCAGCGCCAGAATTTTGGGGTCTTTTTAGGCCTATTGGCCCTCCTGGTCATTGTCTGGGTCCGCGTCTACTGCTCTAGGAGTACCCGCCTCACTAATGTCCTCCTGTCCAGATGTTATTAGCTCACCTACTAGGGTTTCCCAGGCTCTAGCTCTGTCCATCTTGCCTATTCCCCGGCTGGCCTCCCGGAATAATAACCTGCTTTCTGCTCCCGCCCATCTCTCTAGCTCCCTTTTCCAGGTGGTGATCTGTGGTCCTCTTGGGGCCTTCCAGTTCCTGGCTATCTCCCTCTTGGCTAGGACATAGGCAAGGTCCTGAAACTTCCCCGTCACCTTGTTCTTGGCTGTATGAGGAAACCACCCCAATAGGAAATGTTCTGGTGTGTGTGGAAGCTCTTTGTCAACCAGGTCGCACATTACATGCCGTATGTCCCCCCAGAAGGTCCGCAACAGCGGGCAGTCCCAGAACATATGGAGTATGTGTGCCTCTTTTTCCCCACATCTCGGACAGGCCGCTGACTCCGTACCAAAGTATTTTCGAATGCGGGCCGGCGTCAAATATGCTCTGTGTAGCACATAGTAGTTAATTAGTTTAAAACGTGCGTTCCTGGACGCCTTAGGGGTGCGCTCTAGGATTTTCCCCCACTCCCTCTCTGGTATCTGCTTGCCTAGATCTTCCTCCCACTGCAGCCTTAAACGCTCCAACGGCTGTTGCATATCTTTCTGTATTGCCTTGTAAAGGCAGGATACTGTTTAAATCTTCCTGCTTTTCCAATGTATCCTAACCCTGCGCGTTCAGGCCCTGTGCTTCAGGAAGTGGCCCCCAGGTAAGTCGTGTGCAGTCTGTATGTCCTCAAAGGGAGGAGCCTGGAATCCCGGTATAAGTCACCCATCTCCCTTAGTCCTGCTTCAACCCAGTCTTCCAACCCTGCCCAGTGTTCTCCCTGCGGGAGATAACGCAGCATCGTCAGCGGTATGTCAGGGGAGTAGGGAGTCGCAGCACCCACCTTCCTCCGGTATCTGGACCAGCAGCGCTATACCACCTTAGTAGTAATTGTGTCCTCTGTCGCGGTTCGGCAGATCCGCAAAAGGATTTTTGCCAAATTTGCAGTGTCCGGTGCTTCTGGGCACCGTTCCCTATCCGGGTTACGATCCGCCGCCAGCCATTGGATCAGCCAATATAGCTGCGCAGCTAGGTAGTAGCTCTCGAGGTCAGGCACCGCCATCCCGCCCTCCTCCGTGGGGCACCGCAGCGACGTCAACGCCACTCTCCTTCGGCCTGTACCCCAAATAAAGGACGTGACCATCGAATCTAACTCCTCGAATGTCGCTCGTGGGATCCACGCTGGTAGAGTCCCAAAGTAGTATAATAGGCGTGGCAATGTGACCATTTTCAAGACCGCTATTCTCCCAGCAACAGAAAGCGGGAGTGTGCCCCAGAAGTCCATCGCCGCTTTCGCTGACCGCACTGCCTTACCCACATTACCTTCCAAGAGGTCGGCTGTGTCGTGGTAAATTTGAACTCCCAGGTATTGTAGACAGCTAGGTTCCCACCGCAATCGTTCCAAAGTAAGCGGCGGGGGGGGGGGTATCTGGCGCCAGCGGATACAGGCTGGATTTTTGCCAGTTGACCTGAAGGCCAGACACAGTGCCAAAGCGGGCCAGCATGGTGCGCGCCCCCTGCAGTTCGCCCGCCATGTCGCGCAGAAAGATCAACAGATCGTCCGCGTATAATGCTATAAAATGCTGTCCTGTTGCCGTTTCTAGGCCCGTGTAATCCTGGCCTCTCCTGGCCCTGCATGCTAGTGGTTCCATGGCCAGGGCGAACAGGAGTGGGGAGAGGGGGCATCCCTGCCTCGTGCCTCTCTCCACCGTCTGCCTAGGTGATATGGTTCTCCCAGTGCGTACGCGGGCCGTAGGGGCTGTGTACAGGAGGCGCACCCACTTCAGGAAGCCCTCCCCCAGACCCATCTTGACCAGGACCTCGTATAAATACTGCCACTCTAAGCTGTCGAATGCCTTCTCTATGTCCACTGCGAACACTGCCGCTTCCTGCTTGTTGTACCCTGCAGAATCCATTACCGCTAGGAGCCTTCTAATATTTATGGCAGTGTTCCGTCCAGGGATAAATCCTGCTTGGTCCGGGTGGACCAGATGGGGCATGTGTGGCAGTAAGCAAGTCGCAAGGATTTTGCTCAGGATCTTATAGTCCATGTTCAACATGGACAGTGGCCTGTAGGCCGTGTAGTCATGGGGTGCCTTCCCCGGTTTAGGTATGGGGATAATAAGGGCCTCTCTGGCACTTTCGGGTAGCTCCCCTAATTCTCGGGCCCCCTGGTACATTATGGCCAGGCGAGGGGTCAGCTCGTCCACATATGTGGCATAAAATTCCACCGGCAGGCCATCTGTGCCTGGCGTCTTATTGCGCGCCATGCCCTTAATGGCAACCTGTATCTCCCGCTGTGTAATATCAGCCCCTAATAGTTGTGCTATTTCGGGGGTCAGGCGTGTCAGTGGTAGATCAGTCAGGTAGTCCCCCATATCCGCCGGTTTGCATGCGCATGTTTTTGTATATAGTTTGGCATAGTAGAGCGAAAAGACCTCATTAATCTTCCCCTGCGTGAAGTGTCTGATCCCCAACTCGTCTTCTATCTCCACCAGGGGTGAGCCCCTACTCACCGGATTCGTCAGCCATGCCAGGAGCGAGCCTGACTTGTCCCTTTCAGCATGTGTGCGTTCTAGATATTTTATAGTCAAAGCTCCTGAGCCTCTCCGTTTGTTTTGCCATTTCCTCCTTGGCGTCCAAGAGTGCCCGTTGGAGCTCCGGATGTCCCGGCCTTCTGCGTTCCACCTCCCTGAGAGCTGACTCTGCCCCCTCCACTTCCCTCATGAGGACCCGCCTGACTCCCGTGATGCGCGCGATACACTGGCCCCTCAAAACCACCTTAAAAGCATCCCACTCCGTGGTCAGGGGATGCAGTCGTCCCGGTGTTGACTCGGAAATAGTCCTCTATCTCGCCCCTAATCTCCTCTCTAAAGACCTGGTCTTCCAGCGTGTCCGGACGAAGTCTCCACGTAGGGATTGCCGCTGGCGGATGAGCCCATTTCAGAGACATAATCAGCGGGTTATGGTCCGAGATGGTGCGCGCTAAGTATTCCGCAGTCGTAACATGTTGTTGGGCATCTACTGAGCACAAAAGGGCATCCAGCCGGGCATGCACCTCGTGGACCGCCGAGAAATAGGAGTAGTCCCTACTTTGCGGATTTAGGGTTCGCCATGTATCTAACAGTCCCCAGCTCTGTCGCCAAGTAGTGAACGTGTGGGACGCGTGCTCCGCCTGGGATGTTGGCAGTGGAGGGTGGGACCTGTCCAGGAGTACGTCATCTACGCTATTAAAGTCGCCCCCCACTATAACAGTACCAGCTAAGTATTGTGCTAATTTGTGGCTTAGGGTCGCAAAGAAGGCAGGCTGGTCTACATTCGGGGCATAGACGCTAATCATATTAATTTCTCGTCCTTCCAGCCGCCCCTTTATGACTACATAACGGCCCTCTGGATCAACTACAGAGTTCAGCAGCTGGAATGGGACTCCCACTTGGACCCACACCAACGCCCCACGCGCGTAGGCCGAATAAGTAGTGTAGAAGAGTTGCCCCCTCCATCGTTTGTGTAGTGCCTGCCCCTCCTTTTGTGTGAGATGTGTTTCCTGTAGGAGAGCTATCTGGGCACCCCGTCTCCGGATATATGAGAGGACTTTGTGGCGTTTAGTCATGGTATGCATGCCCCTGATGTTCCAGGTCATGTATTTGTAGTGTTGCTTGTCAGCCATTATCCACTAATACCGTGGGCCGACCACTGCCCAGGCTGAGTGGCACCCACTGTGTACCCTGCCCGCAAGGTGTTCAATATTCAGCAACTCAAGGTTCCCCCCCCAACTCAACAATAAACTTAACCCCGAACTCCCACTCCCCCGGAGAAGTAGGAAAAACCCCCCCATCCAAACTAGTATAAGAAGTCTACAAGTGACTGCTTGCAGGTCAATCAGTCAGTCCCAGGGGGTGGCTGTTCGTCGACGCTCTCCCAGTCACTACCGCCGCCATCTCCTCCGCAATGTCAGAGGCCTTCCCCACAGCATTCCCCCCTCCTGTACCCCTGTACCTGAGTGTAACCGCAGGAGCGCCCCACAATAATCGAGTCCGGCAACTCTCAGTCCGCCAGTCCTCACCACTAGATGATGCCATCTGCCGTCTGCGGTGTGACACTTGGGAGTGACTCACTCTGCGCCTCAGAGTCACTGGACCCACCCTCCGAACCAGTGTCCGCCGCTTTTTCGCTGTCCTCAGGAGGGTCTTGGCTCTGGACACCGCCGCTGATCCGGACCACCACCTGCATCGCGTTCAGCCGTTCGAGCTGTGTCTCCTCCGAACGCGCCAGAGTCTCCGCCCCAGCCCTCCGATTCCTGGGTCGGTGTCCTTGTCGTCTCTCTTTCGTCGGGTTTTGTGGCCGCTCCGCACCATCATGGCTGTCTAACCAGTCGGACGCCTCTTGAGGGGTTCTGAAGAACTCCATGCCCCCAGCCGTCACAACTCGCAGCGTAGCCGGGTATTGCGTCGTGTTGCCGCAGCCTCTGTTTCACATCTCGGTAGGATCCCCGCTGCCGTTGCACTTCCCGCGAAAAGTCTGGGAAGATGCACACCCTGGAATTGTGCACCTGTGTATCTCCCTTGATGCGTGCCTGGGTCAGAATGTGATCTCTGTCCTTGTAATGTAGGAGTTTTGCTATCACCACTCTTGGCGGGGCTCCTGATAGGGGCAGTTTTGCTGGAACGCGGTGCGCCCTTTCCAGGGCGAAAAAGTACGACAGTCCGTTTGGCGCTACCTCCTCCCTGAGCCATTTTTCGAGGTAATCCGTCATGCTGCGGCCTTCAATTTTTTCCGGCAGGCCCACGATCCTCAGGTTGCTTCTGCGTGATCTGTTTTCGGCGTCCTCAGCCCTGTCCTCCAGTGTCCGCATTTTTGCTTCTAGCAGGGCCATTCGCTGCTTCACGTCAGTGAGTGCCGGCAGTGGTTCAGCGAGCTCCCCTTCAGTTGACTTGACTCGGTCCGCCAATTTCTTGTGCTCTTCTCTGAGCAAACCCATGTCTAAGCTCAACGAGTCGATCTTGCTTTCCAGGCGCTCGCTGGACGTGGTGACAGCCAGCAAGATGTCCTGTAGCGTGGGGACTGCGGGGTGTTCCCTTTGCTGTTGGGCCTTCCCGCTCTCGTCTGCAGACGTATTTATGGTGGGATCCTCTCTGTCCTTCTTCTTAGGGGGCTTCCCCATGGTGTCTTCACGCCCTGTGATGTTCCTGGTGCTCCGCGTACCCATGGGGCACCTCAAATCGTCCTCACCGGGCTTGCGCTCGTCGCCTTCAGCAGGCTCCCGTCGGCAGGCCTCTGTATCCACACCAGCCGTGCAGGACGACGTTGTCGCAAGTCGCTGCGTATCATGCCCAAAGTTTCAAGCCTGAATGTAGGGCCCCCCTCCAGGCCCCCACTGCTCGCCGTCCGCGATGTCCGCTGTCGCTGGTAGAGTCCAAGCCACACAGGAGCTCTCGCCTGCCCCAGGTCCTGGACAGGAGCCCCCAATACCTCTTCTCGGGAGCGCGTGCTCTGGCCATCCGGGCAGGCACACGGGCCCGCCAGGGGCCAAGTCCGCTCGCCGTTCGGCTCTCTCTGGCCCCGCTCTTCAGAAGTCACGCAGGTGGAAGGGAGCCAAAGCCTCGTCTCGTCAACTAGTGGCACATATGGGCAGCCGGTGCCCGCCCCAGCGTCGTCCCTATCTGGGCGCACCTTCTCGTCGCCGCCACTCGCGCAGCAGCGCACGTGTCAGGCTCCTGGTCTGGGGGGGTGGGGGGTCCCACAGGTGCTGCCGCTCTCCTTCTGGCTGTAGGTCCTGCGAGGCCTATCCCAAGGCCCGCGCCAGTCAAGTCGCCCCAGGCTCACCGATCGCCGTCCGCACCCCCATCTTACCGTCGTTCACCTCCACAGGCGGTGTGTCCGATCTCTCGGGGCCGGTTTGCGGGGAGCGTCTCCGGGGTCCCCCGGTCCGTGGCGCCGCTCCCTGCAGGGGGCGGAGGAAGAGGTGCTCCAGCACTCAAGCCTCGCACTACGCGTCAGGCAGCCAGCGCTCGTCCCGGCTCCCTCAGTTCCCGCTGGGCGCCGCCATCTTAGCTCAGCACTCGGCCACAATCGAGTTTCTGCAGTCTACGGCCGCGGGGGAGGATCGTTTCTCCTCCGGGGCACCCCAACTTCGTTCTCAGTTGTGGGGGTGCACTGTGGGGCGTTGTGCCCCGCGTGGGGGTTCAGGATGATTGGCGATGGCGACTGGCCGACGGGAGCTCGCGGTAAGAGCTGCTCACTCCATCGGCGCCAAGCCACGCCCCGATGACACTCATCTTCATGAAGCACTCCCTATTATGAGCCTATGATACTTTAGTATCCCTTATAGGGGATTTTCCTCATTTTCCTAGCAGAGCCGTGGGACAAGGGGTATAGTCCATGGCCTGCAATATATTGTCTGTCTGTGGCCTAGGCACTGTTCCCATATAGGCTGCTCCTCTATCAGTGCTTTTTGGCACTTCTTTATCGTGCTGCTCTCACTGTGCCATGGCAAGATGGACTCCAGTCGTTGATCTTTCAGGCTTCCTTGTTGCACCAACTTGCCCATATTTCTGCTGTGGGTGGGTCCTGCTCAAGAGCCTATGCTCTTCTACCGCCTCTCTTATTGTCATCAGACTGATATCGTTACTTATCGCTTGAGACTTGCCTTGTACCTTTGATGTCACAGGCAACACTTCTACGAGATTTCAGATACCATTCATGGCATTTAGTTGTAGAACTGGCTGGTCTTAAAACGTTGCCACCTACCCCTTTTTCTGTGTTCGTGGCTGTCTTTCCTCTTACATCCCCTTATCTGACTCGCGCTCCTCGAACCTTATGGTCCCATCTCTCTTGGGATTTGTTCGCAAGGGGGCTTGGTTGCTCTCTTCGGATGCGTTCTTCCTGGTGGTTCCTCTCACTCCTCCATGGGACGTGATAATGTTTCTAACCCTCCGGGGTTAGTTATACCACTTCTATCTTATTTTTCAAATTCCTTCTTGAAGGATTTTTTTCCCTATTGTTATGTTCTTTTCCCTTCCTTTGGAAGATGCGGAGTCTCATTTCCCTCCATATACATTGGCATATACATGAAAGGCTTTTGCTGCTTAGACTTATCCTTCTTGTACTCCCTGCCTCTGCACCTCAGGCAATCACCATCGCTGCCGCAATTCAGGAAGGACCTCAAGACCTGGGTCTTCGACTGAATCACAGATCCACCCCCCCCCCCCCCCCCAAATTCAGTGCCTTGAGACTCTCACGGGTGAGTAGTCGCGCTTTATAAGAACCCTGATTGAATGTTTGATTGATTGATTGTGCCCTGTCTCCTGTAGAGAATTTCTTTCCTGGACTTAGCACTTGTTGTTCTTGTGTGCAGCAACAACTCCGTTTGTTGGTTCAGCTTTTCATAACTGGTGTTTTGTTTTCGGACTCCCACTTTCACGGGAGGCTTGTCCCTAGAGGACTATGTACTCTCTCTTTGTCCTATGATTCAGCCAGGTCCTTCTCTGCCCGATTTCTTTTCCCTTCGGATATTGAGGAGGGAAACCTGTTCTAGGCCTTCCTTGTGTTGGCCTTTGCTTCAACTTAATCTTCTTATAGGCCCAGATTGTGATCTTGCTTTCTCTATTCTAGCAAGGTTTCTTCACACCCGCTTTTTCTTTCACAATATTTTGTCACCCCTCCCCCCTGATTGTAGCCTTCTCAATCAGTTACATTGTTTTCATGTTTCAGCTGACATTATTTTCCTGGAATGTGTGATGTTTCCACGTTCTCTATCCTCTTTCACTTCTATCTGTTGATGCCTCGGCTTAGTCCTCGTATATGTTTCTAACATCTTCGTAGTGACAGTGTCTGTCTACAGCCGATATGTATGTATGGGTGTGTGTATATATATATATATATATATATATATCAGTGTCATCGACTGTTGCTTTGCTTTTCCACTAATCAGGGCTGAACATGGTCAGATCCCACCACTGGAGTGCACTTGTATTCTGTTCATGTTAACTTCAAATGAGAATGATAGCTTGCACTCCTTCTTATACTCGTGACTGCTCTGGCTGCTCCTGGCAATATTGCTGCGTGCTGACTGATTGCGTGCTCTGCCCCAAATAGTATCACTTTGAAGGCAGCAAGATTACATCGAGTTTTCAACAGGGAGTCCCATATGGTTATGTGTGAACTGCATGTGCTCAAACATGCTACGAAGAACATTTAACATTTGTTTACACTATTTCTGGACTCACAAATGCAATGATTTATATGTTCAGGTTAAAAATGTTTATTTTATGTTGTTTACACTCCGTTTATTGGAGGGTTTGAAAATGGAATGAAGAGGGTATTAATTTTTGCACAGGTTGATATTGTGTTTACAACGCTAGTGAGGAGTGGATTGTTCAGCAGAGGGGCGAGGCACATATTTCTTTAAGGTTCATGGTTTGAACCGACGTTGAGTTACGTGGGTGAGCCACACCGCCACGGTAGTTTGAAATAGATGGTTTTCACGTGTAACGTGTCTGATGGCAAAATCAAGGTGAAGGAACAAGTTGGTGGTTATAGGGAGCGTGGAGGAGGTGATTATGTTGCCGGTCACAGCTTGAAAGGTACAGTTTTATAAGGTTTGTTATTGGTTACGGGGTTAGGATTAGGCAAACACACCGATTTTAACCCCTTCGCTGCTAGGCCTTTCCCCCCCCCCCCCCGTGCTAAGCCTTTTTTTGGCTATTTGGGGTAGTGCGCGCTTAGGCCCCTGTAACTTTTTAACCACATAAGGTATCCACGCCAAATTTACGTCCTTTTCTTCCAATATCATGGGGATTCTAAAGGTACCCAGGGTTTGTGGATTCCCCTGGAGGGGTCCCAGAAATTAACCAAAATACAGCAAAATTTTGGGTTTTTTGGGAAAAATGCGAAAAAAGGGCTGCAAATGAAAGCGTCTGGGGTTTTCCCTGCAAATGGTATCAAAAAAGGGTTTGTGGGGCTGAAATCACCATTTTCCCAGCTGTTAGGGAATGACAGACTTTTGTCAGAAAACCAATATTTTTTACATAGTTTTGGCATTTTTCTGAAACATAGCCTATTTTTGCTATTTTGTGTGCTTTTAACCTCCTTCCAGTTAATGGTAGAAATGGGTATGAAAGCAATAATGGATCCTGGAAAGCTATACATTTTAGAAAAGTAGACAAAATTCTGAATTCAGCAAGGGGTCATTTCTGTAGATCCATCAAGGTTTCTTTATGGAAAATAACAGTTAAATATAGGAAAAATTGAAAATTAGTTGAAAAAAACAGCCTTTTGGGTCAATGTTTTCACCTGTAACTTCTTCTAATTATGACAGCTCTTTGAAAGCAATATACCGTTAAATCCGCTGGACCTTACTGGTTGTGGGGATATATAGGACTTGTAGGTTCACCAAGAACCCGACGAACCCAGAGCCAATAACTGAGCAGCGTCTTGCAATGGTTTTTTATTATGTACCGGGTATATAGCAATTATTGTGGGAAAATGTATACATGGAAAATCGGTATGAAAGACACCTATGCTTTTCTGAAATGGGAACAAAATATAGAGTTTAGAAACAGTAGATATTTGCACATTTCCGAAATTGGGAATACTCATACTAGCATGAGAATTATCGGTTATTTTTTTAAATGACTTCTTTTTTACACAATGTTTTTCATTTGGAAGGCAGAATGCATCGAAAGTCAATAGGTAATAACAGTTGCTTTACAAATCTGAATTACCCTAAGTCTCCCGATAAAAATGGTACCTCACTTGTGTGGGTAGGCATAGTGCCCACGACAGGAAATGGCTCAAAACCCAACGTGAACACACCACATTTTGACAATGAAAAATTACCCTTTTTTTCTCAAAGTGCCTAGCTGTAGTTTTTGAACCATAGCTCTGCCGGCACCTAGGGAAACCTAGCAAACCTATATATTTTTGAAAACTAGACAACCAGGGGAATTGAGGATGGGGTGACTTGACTGCCTCCCACCAGGTTCTGTTACCCAGAATCCCTTGCAAACCTAAAAAAGTGTCAAAAAATCACATTTTCCCCACATTTCTGTGGTGGAAAGTTCTGTAATCAGCGTGGATCCACAAATTTCCACCCGCCCCGCAATCCCCAAAGTCTTCCGAGAAAAATGGTACCTCACTTGTGTGGGTCGGCCTAGTGCCCGCGACAGGAAACGGCGCAAAACGCAACGTAGACACACCTCAATTTCGCAGTGAAAAATGACCCTTTTTTGGCAAAGTGCCTAGCTGTAGTTTTTGAACCATAGCTCTGCCGGCACCTAGGGAAACCTAGCAAACCTATACATTTTTGAAAACTAGACACCCAGGGGAATTCAGGATGGGGTGACTTGACTGCCTCCCACCAGGTTCTGTTACCCAGAATCCCTTGCAAACCTAAAAAGTGTCAAAAAATCACATTTTCCCCACATTTCTGTGGTGGAAAGTTCTGTAATCAGCGTGGATCCACAAATTTCCACCCGCCCCGCGATCCCCAAAGTCTTCCGAGAAAAATGGTACCTCACTTGTGTGGGCAGGCCTTGCGCCCGCGACAGGAAACGGCGCAAAACGCAACGTGGACACACCTCAATTTCGCAGTGAAAAATGACCCTTTTTTGGCAAAGTGCCTAGCTGTAGTTTTTGAACCATAGCTCTTCCGGCACCTAGGGAAACCTAGCAAACCTATACATTTTTGAAAACTAGACACCCAGGGGAATTCAGGATGGGGTGACTTGACTGCCTCCCACCAGGTTCTGTTACCCAGAATCCCTTGCAAACCTAAAAAAGTGTCAAAAAAAATCACATTTTCCCCACATTTCTGTGGTGAAAAGTTCTGTAATCAGCGTGGATCCTCAAATTTCCACCTGCCCCGCGATCCCCAAAGTCTTCCGAGAAAAATGGTACCTCACTTGTGTGGGTCAGCCTAGTGCCCGCGACAGGAAACGGCGCAAAACGCAACGTGGACACACCTCAATTTCGCAGTGAAAAATGACCCTTTTTTGGCAAAGTGCCTAGCTGTAGTTTTTGAACCATAGCTCTGCGGGAACCTAGGGAAACCTAGCAAACCTATACATTTTTGAAAACTAGACACCCAGGGGAATCCAGGATGGGGTGACTTGACTGCCTCCCACCAGGTTCTGTTACCCAGAATCCCTTGCAAACCTAAAAAGTGTAAAAAAATCACATTTTCCCCACATTTCTGTGGTGGAAAGTTCTGGAATCTGCGTGGATCCACAAATTTCCACCCGCCCCGCGATCCCCAAAGTCTTCCGAGAAAAATGGTACCTCACTTGTGTGGGTCGGCCTAGTGCCCGCGACAGGAAACGGCGCAAAACGCAACGTGGACACACTTCAATTTCGCAGTGAAAAATGACCCTTTTTGACAAAGTGCCTAGCTGTAGTTTTTGAACCATAGCTCTGCCGGCACCTAGGGAAACCTAGCAAACCTATACATTTTTGAAAACTAGACACCCAGGGGAATCCAGGATGGGGTGACTTGACTGCCTCCCACCAGGTTCTGTTACCCAGAATCCCTTGCAAACCTAAAAAGTGTCAAAAATCACATTTTCCCCACATTTCTGTGGTGGAAAGTTCTGGAATCTGCGTGGATCCACAAATTTCCTCCCACCCAGCGTTCCCCCAGGTCTCCCGATAAAAATGGTACCTCACTTGCGTGGGTGGGTCAAGGACCCGCGACAGGCAAGGGCCCAAAAGCTATTGAGGCGACATCAAAATTACCTATCACAAACCAACCTGGTTTTACATGGTGGGTCCCATGGGTTTTTGGCCCGGGACTCGCAGCCATCTAGAGAAACCTCCCTAACCCACACATTTCTGGAAACTAGACACCCGGGAGAGTCCAGCGAGGTATGGCTTGCGTGGGTCCCACATCATTCTCCTACCCAGAATCCCCTGCAAACCTCAAATTTTACCGAAAATTTCACTTTTTTCTCACATGTGTGGTGGAAAGTTCTGGAATCTGCGTGGATCCACAAATTTCCTCCCACCCAGCGTTCCCCCAGGTCTCCCGATAAAAATGGTACCTCACTTGCGTGGGTGGGTCAAGGACCCGCGACAGGCAAGGGCTCGAAAGCTATTGAGGCGACATCAAAATTACCTATCACAAACCAACCTGGTTTTGCATGGGGGTCCCATGGGTTTTGGCCCGGGGCTCGCAGCCATCTAGGGAAACCTACCTAACCCACACATTTCTGGAAACTAGACACCCGGGAGTCCAGCGAGTATGGCTTGCGTGGGTCCCCCATCATTCTCCTACCCAGAATCCCGTGAAAACCTCAAATTTCGCTGAAAAATTCACTTTTTCTCACATTTCTGTGGTGGAAAGTTCTGGAATCTTCGTGGATCCACAAATTTCCTCCCACCCAGCGTTCCCCAGGTCTCCCGATAAAAATGGTACCTCACTTGTGTGGGTAGGCACAGTGGCTGCAGCAGGAAATGGCCCAAATCGTACTCTGGAGACTTCAAAATTACCTACAGCAAAACTACCTGGTTTTGGTGGGGGTACCTGAGATTTTGGCCCGGGCTCGGCGGCCATCTTGGGAAAGTACCAAACCCAGACATTTCTGAAAACTAGACACCCGGGAGTCCAATGAGGTATGGCTTGCGTGGATCCCCAACGTTTTCCTACCCAGATTGCAATGCAAACCTTAAATTTAGCTGAAAAACCCACATTTTCCACGTATTTGTGTGTGGAATCACCGTGCCGGCACAAATGTCCTACCACCCAGCGTTCCCCTTGTTCTCCCGAGTAAAATGATACCTCACTTGTGTGGGTGGGCCAAAGGCCTGTGGCTAGGAAGAGCCCAAAACATAGGGATTTCGAGTAGAGCACCGAAAATTCTAAGCGCTACATTTTTAAAAAAATACGTTTTTAGCTAATTCTGCTTTGGACACCCACACAAGTGAGGTATCATTTTTCTCGGGAGAACAAGGGGAACGCTGGGTGGTAGGACATTTGTGCCGGCACGGTGATTCCACACACAAATATGTGGAAAATGTGGTTTTTTCAGCTAAATTTAAGGTTTGCATTGCATTCTGGGTAGGAAAACGTTGGGGGATCTACGCAAGCCATACCTCATTGGACTCCCCCGGGTGTCTAGTTTTCAGAAATGTTTGGGTTTGGTACTTTCCCAAGATGGCTGCCGAGTCCGGGGCCAAAATCTCAGGTACCCCCCCCCCCCCAAAACCAGGTAGTTTTGCTGTAGGTAATTTTGAAGTCTCCAGAGTACGATTTGGGCCATTTCCTGCTGTAGCCACTGTGCCTACCTACACAAGTGAGGTACCATTTTTATCGGGAGACCTGGGGGAACGCTGGGTGGGAGGAAATTTGTGGATCCACGAAGATTCCAAAACTTTCCACCACAGAAATGTGAGAACAAAGTGAATTTTTCAGCGAAATTTGAGGTTTTCACGGGATTCTGGGTAGGAGAATGATGGGGGACCCACGCAAGCCATACCTCGCTGGACTCCCCCGGGTGTCTAGTTTCCAGAAATGTGTGGGTTAGGTAGGTTTCCCTAGATGGCTGCGAGCCCCGGGCCAAAAACCCATGGGACCCCCCATGTAAAACCAGGTTGGTTTGTGATAGGTAATTTTGATGTCGCCTCAATAGCTTTTGGGCCCTTGCCTGTCGCGGGTCCTTGACCCACCCACGCAAGTGAGGTACCATTTTTATCGGTTGACCTGGGGGAACGCTGGGTGGGAGGAAATTTGTGGATCCACGCAGATTCCAGAACTTTCCACCACACATATGTGAGGAAAAAAGTGAAATTTTTGGTAAAATCTGAGGTTTGCAGGGGATTCTGGGTAGGAGAATGATGGGGGACCCACGCAAGCCATACCTCGCTGGACTCTCCCGGGTGTCTAGTTTCCTGAAATGTGTGGGTTTGGTAGGTTTCCCTAGATGGCTGCGAGCCCCGGGCCAAAAACTCATGGGACCCCCATGCAAAACCAGGTTGGTTTGTGATAGGTAATTTTAATGTCGCATCAATAGGTTTTGGGCCCTTCCCTGCAGCGGGTACTTGGCCCACCCATACAAGTGAGGTACCATTTCTATTGGGATACTTGGAGAAATGCTGGGGGGTTGGAAATTTGTTGTTACTTTCTGCAGTGTGAAAATTTGGACACAATAATGCAAGGAAAATGTCGCAGTCACATTTTGAGGTTTGCAGGACATTGTGGGTAAGATAACTTGTTGGAATCCACAAAAGAGACATCACCATGCACTCCCATGGGTGTTTAGTTTACGACAAAAACTACAGTTGTTAGGTTATTCTTAGATGAAATGTACAGCTTGGCAGAGAGACAAAACAGACAAAGATTACTGCAGAGCCATCTATTCTTCAAGCACACACACACACTGGTTGGATTTGGCACGAGGGCGAGTGATGGTTCAGTATATAAAATTTTATTAACGAGATTTCACAAAAATGAAATGCACTGTTAATAATTGAAAGGACAAAAACCTGAACCAGTGACTCGCAGCTCGTGAGCTGTAAAGCCACTTCAAGGCACCAACCGCTTTACAGGCCATTCACACACCTTTCATACATGATACACACAAGACCATTCACACCACCAGGCACAAAACCAACACATTACAACATTCACCAAAAAGGACAAGGTACACCCTGCTTGACAAGAACAGAAAAGACATTTTTATGCACAACCACCTATTCCTCACGCACACATACATACTGGTTGGATTTGGCACGAGGGTGAGTGATGGTTCAGTATATACAGTTGTATTAACCAGAGATTTCACAAAAATGAAATGCACTGTTAATTGAAAGGACGAGAAACTGAACCATTGACTCACAGCTCGTGAGCTGTAAAGCCACGACAAGGCACCAACCTCTTTACAGGCCATTCATACACCTTTCATACGTGTGACACATACAAAACCATTCACAACGCCAGCCGCGGGCCCAGCACATTACAACACTCACACCAGCAGACAGCGCCATTCAAGGGCCCATCACTTTCACATGCCCACATTCCTGACACAGCAACCACACCAGCTCACGGATTGCGTTGAGTGGCGTTTGGCTAGCAGTGTGTGTAGTGACCAGCAGCTAGTCACTACTCGCACACCGCCAGCCAAGCGCCAGTCTACGTACACCACCAGCCGAGCACCAGTCCACACACACCGCCAGCCAAGCGCCAGTCCACGCACACTGCCAGCCAAGCGCCAGTCCACGCACACCGCCAGCCAAGCGCCAGTCCACGCACACCTCCAGCCAAGCGCCAATCCAAACACACCGTCAGCCAAACGCCAGACCACGCACACCGCCACACAAGCGCCACTCCACGCACACCGCCATCACATTTAGGATTTTTTTAATATAAATAAGAAAACACAAACAAATTGCAAATAAATACAAATCTACTAACACAAAATCTGAAACTAAATACACTACACAAATGCCAACCTTGAAACTGAACAAAAAATATTAAACAATAGAGGCCAGGCAGTTCACTTTACCACTCATGGAAGCTCCCAAAAATTCTTTTGCGTGTGGTACATTCTAAAACAAGCAGGCACACACAGCCCAGGGTTAGAAGGACCCTCGGGGCAGTACATACGAGTCTCCTTCCGCATACCTCTTCGCCAACAGACTCTACATCTCCTACTGGGAAAGTCTTTTGAGGGTGTGGGAGGAATGTGATCAGGAAAGTGGCGATCTTTCAATCAAGCAACATCCTCCACCACTCCAACTCTAGGAACACTTGCCTGTTCCACTAAAACAAGGCTGCCTATTACAGACTCCTGAAACTTAACAAAAGTCATCTTTGACTCAGGACAAGAATCCTGGAACACAACAAAAGCATTAAAGGTTGCCAAGTGGAAAAGATGGATAGCCAACTTCTTATACCAAATGTAAGCCTTACGAAGAGCAGCGTAAGGTTCCAACCTCTGATCTACTCTGTCAACACCACCCATGTGCCTATTATAGTCTAAAATGCACACAGGTTTGCGCACTTCAGCAATGTGACCCCAAACAGTCACAGGTGCAGTGCTTTCATCATGGATGGTAGTCAGCATGTAGACATCTCTCCTGTCTACAAACTTCACAGCTAGAAGCTCCTCGCAACGCAACGCACTGCACTGTCCCCGCACAAGCTTTTGGCAAACAAGTTCTTTTGGGAAACCTTTACGGTTAGAGCGGATTGTGCCACAAGCAACAGTGTCCACTTTGGCCAATTCCCTGAACAGCCGCACACCAGTGTAGAAGTTATCTACATATAAATGGTGGCCTTTGTTAAAAAATCCTCTACCAAGTTCCCACACAATTTTCTCAGTCACTCCAAAAGTGGACGGACAACCAGGGGGTTAATCCTGGATTCCTTACCGGTGTACTCCCTGAAATTAGAGACATATCCAGTCCTACTGTCACACAGCATATACAGCTTAATTCCATAGCGTGCCCTCTTACTAGGAATGTATTGCCTAAAAACCAAGCGGCCCTTGAACAACACCAAAGACTCATCCACTGCAATGTCTTTCCCAGGAGCATAGATTTCAGAAAATCAATCAACAAAGTGATCAATGACAGGCCGAATCTTAAAAAGACGGTCACATTCAGGGTGATCTCGTGGCAACGCTAAACCATTATCGACAAAATGCATCATCCGAAGCAGAAGCAAATACCTATCACGACTCATGACCTCCGGAAATATAGCCATTGCCATCAAGGGACTAGTAGACCAATATGAAGACATTGATGGCTTCCTTAGCAAGCCCATCAAAAAAGTTAAACCCAAGAACTTCTTCATCTCTTCCAAATTTGTGGGAGTCCACCGGGTAGCTCTAGAGTGGGGCTTAAGGCTGGCACTGTTGTCCCTCAAAAACTGTTCGGCATACACATTAGTCTGCTCAACAATCTCTGCCAAAAACACATCGTCCATAAACAACTGAAAAAAATTTATCGGCAAAAGGTTTTCAGTATTCACTCTACACCCTGGAACACCAGTAAAGTCTGGCAATGCCGGCTGCACCATGCCTGGGGCAACCCAGAGGTCAGCACTTTCAACGGGAAGCCTTGCAGCCCCAGGCTGCAGCCCAGATGCCTCTTGCCGCACTACACCAACGGGAAGCCTTGCAGCCCCAGGCTGCAGCCCAGAGGCCTCTTGCCGCACTACACCAACAGGAAGCCTTGCAGCCCCAGGCTGCAGCCCAGATGCCTCTTGCCGCACTACACCAACATGAAGCCTTGCAGCCCCAGGCTGCAGCCCAGATGCCTCTTGCCGCACTATCGGCACATCAATGTCCTCCTCTAACACAGGCACTTCATCTGCACTAAGAGTAGCTTCATCCGCACTGAGAGTAGCTTCATCATCCGATGATTCCATGTGGAGAGAAAACTCACTGCCTGAATCGTCCCCTGCCTCCTCTGCCTCAGATGCAGAGTCAGTCTCTGAACCATGGTCAGAGGAAGACTCAAAAAGCATACCAACAACCTGCTGAGCAGTAATCCTGCGGCTAGCCATTATCCTTACTAAGAAAGGAGACTGCACAAACAAGTCAACAACAACCAACACTGTGCAAAGCAAGTAAGTAAAAAAATGTGTGCCTTTATCACAAAGATCTATATGCTCAAAAACTATACGATTCACTTACAAGAGACAGCTACACTCACCAGCACCTACTCTGCAGAGACACAGCAAAAACCAACGTTATCCCACTAGAAAGAAAAAAACAAAACCAATTACTCACAATACAACAAAATACACATCGAGCACAAATGCAAAAAGTTTTTGACACTCAAAAAACAGAAGCCAAACATACTGCTATTATTACACCATTCGCAAAAAACACATTCATGCAGAGAAATAAAACTCATTTACATTGTACAAAAAAGTCTCTTACCAAACACATGCAACTACGCAAACAGTAACGAAACCGCAACCTGGAACAGTCTAAAGAGCAAAAGCCTTGACCTAACAAAAAAGGAGAAATAAAGCATTACAATTGCAATTCACAAGAAATAAAACAACATTATAACACGCTATGTCACTACCCAAATGGGGGCAGAAAGGCCAAATACACATAAAAAATATATGTCCCCTGGAAGCGGCCAATTTATTTATTTTTAGATACCTGGCTCTAGTGGGCTATTCTACCCCCACCCCCGGGCCAGAAATGCCATAAAATGCAGGTGATCTGTCCCCAGGGGGGGCAGAAAAGTCTTAAAAATTATTTAGGCCCATAAGGAAGCGACCCTTGGCCAAGGGGTCGCTTCCATTTAAAATGTAAAACTCTCCCTGGTGTCTAATGGGGTTTTCTGCCCCCCCTGGCCAAATACACAAACCGATCTGCCCCCAGGGGGGTAGAATATAATTTTTTTTTTTAAATGGCCCCTGAAAGCAACCCTTGGCCAAGGGGTCGCTTCCAATTTAAAAAATAAATAAAAAATTCCCTGCATCTAGTGGGCTTTTCTGCCCCCCCCTGGGTCCAGAAACGCCAAAAAAATCAGGCTATCTGTCCCCAGGGGGGGCAGAATATACTTTTTAAAAATATTTAGCCCCTGGAAGCGACCCTTGCCCAAGGGGTCGCTTCCATTTACATTTACACAAAATCCCTGGTGTCTAGTGGGGTTTTCTGCCCCCCCTGGGGGCAGAAAGGCCAAATAAAAAAAACGATCAGCCCCCAGAGGGGGCAGAATATACTTTAAAATGATTTGGCCCCCCAGGAAGCTACCCTTGCCCAAGGGGTCGCTTCCATTTACATTTATACAAAATCCCTGGTGTCTAGTGGGGTTTTCTGCCCCCCCTGGGGGCAGAAAGGCCAAATAAAAAAACCGATCTGCCCCCAGAGGGGGCAGAATATACTTTAAAATAATTTGGCCCCCCAGGAAGCGACCCTTGCCCAAGGGGGCGCTTCCAATTTAATTTAAAAAAAATCCCTGGCTCTAGTGGGCTTTTCTGCCCCCCCTGGGTCCACAAACGGCCAAAAATCGGCCGATCTGTCCCCAGGGGGGGGCAGAAAAGTCTTCAAATTATGTGCCCCCTTAGGAAGCGACCCTTGCCCAAGGGGTCGCTTCCTTAACCGATAAAAACCGAATCCCTGGTGTCTAGTGGGACATTCCTGGTGCACGATCGCGACGCTGTGCGCGATCGTGCACCAGGAATGCCCTGCATTGAGACATCAGGGGAGAGGAAACATAGTTTCCTCTCCCCCGATGCCTCAAGGCATCAAGATTTGGGGCCCCCACCCCACCGCACCAACAAACACTCACCCTCCCTCTGGACGCGCTGGAAAGAAATGATTTCCAGCGCGTCCAGCGCTTCCTGATGACGTCGGCGCGCGCTGTGCGCGCTGACGTCATGGGGAAGCGTGGGGGGGGGCCGGGGGTGGCAGCGGAAACTCTTCCGCTGCCATCCCCCTCTGTGGGGGCAAGATCGATGCCCCAGGGGGGGAGCGCCAGCGCTTCCCCCAGGGGCTGTGCTCATATGACGGAGCGGTTCCGTCATAAGCACAGCCCAACCGATGCTCATGACGGACGTTTTCCTAATGTTATTTTAATGAGTTCAGTTTTATGGTAACTGAGTAGAATGTTTGATTCCTTTTATTTTATTGACCCCTGACGAAGGGCTGTAAAAGCCCCAAATGCATTGGGTGATAATTTATGAGGCCAACCACGATGAATTGTTAATCCAAACGTGCCACTGATAAGGCCTGGATGGGCATGCCAGCAGCATTTGAAAAAATGTGGAATAACGCTGCCTTTCAAGTGAATTAATAAAATATGGATGAAACTGAAAAGATAAATAAAGATATGGATTCAATTCAGATTATTGGATGAACATTGGTTTATTGCAAAGATACAGACTTTGCTACAAGGCTGTGGTTCTGATTGGCACATGAGAATGTTAACTTTAGGCACATTTTGTTCCTCTGCCGTGGGTAATGCTATTTACATGCTTTTCAATGTCTTTATGACTTAGTGGCCTGTGGTCCTTACCACAGTTCTTGGAGTGCAGCGTTGCTTTTTCCTCACCTACATTCCCAAGAGCGTCCGGTCTCTTCTGTCTTATTCTAGACTGGATAGTTCTATTCAGAGATTTTTAGCAAGATCATTTCGGAGACCCTTCTCCGCGGATGGTTTTGCTATGGTATCTTATTCAAAGGTAAGGAATCTGTGGCTAGATGTCTCTATCAGATGAATAAGTTACTTACCTTTGGTAACCCCTTATTTGGTAGAGACAGGATCTAGCCGCAGATTCCTTACCGACCCTCCCATCCTCCATGTTCTGCGAGCTGATTTCTGTTTTTACCTTTTTCCATAGGAAGTTTCTATAGTGGCTCTGCGTTTATGGCACAAGAAAATAGTCACAGAAGAAACTGATATCAGTGCGTCAGGGGAGGGCTTATATGGACTCTGTCGACGTTGCATCCGGTGGACTACGTCGCTACGGAGTCGCACGACGCCTCCTATCGACACGCAGAGGTACTGCTGTAAAAACAATTCTGGATCCAGCATGGCGCCTGGGGAAAATTCAAATGTAAGGAATCTATAACTAGATCCTGTCTCTACCAGATAAGGTGTTACCGAAGGTAAGTAACTTATTTGATTGGTAGCTCTAAGCTAATATGCAGCTAAAAATGTCACTAAAGTTTCTAGGTGATAAAATGCTCTTTAGTGATCTCAGGTGAAAATCGATTAGTGACTCCATATTGGTTTCCATCCATATCTAGCAGTGTTTGTCTCTTGTAATCATCAGCTTTGATATCATCATCATTTGTGCTTTAATATTTGTAGATGTGTTTGAAGATTACGTATCTCCTGCAACAGCAGCCCAGAATCTTCTCTACACTGCAGCAAAGAAAAGAAAAGAGGTAATTTTATTTTTTACATTTATAGTATCTAATCTAAGCTTTTCATTATAAGTAGAGTAAATACAAAATCATCATCAGTGTACTTCACAGCCCTTTTTACAATGCATACATTCACATTGCTGTCATATTTCCTTGCCAATTTAGCTATATGTTTTGGTTGTCGCATGGCATATTTTAGTGCCATATATCATTTGGCAGTGTTATTGTTAGGTAGCATCTTTATATCAGATTATCTTCTTTTAATATATGGCATCACATATATATCAAAGTGTATTTTGAATGTATTGTCCTTAAAGCATGGAACATAAAATCCAAAACAAAGTGTTCGAGGCATGTGTGCCGTAGATACACATGCTTTGCATACTCCTGCCATCTAGTGTTGGGTCCGTATGTTTGCAAACTGTTTTTCTTCGAAGAAGTCTTTTCCAGTCACGAGGTAAGGTGACTCCTCCTTTCAGTGATAGTGCGCATGGGCATCAACTCCATTGTTAGATTGTTTTCTTTCCGCCATTTGGTTTGGACGTGGTTTGCTGCGCTCCGGTTCTAAACCGTTCTTCGGGATCCCCTTGGTGCGAAATCCAGTGTACCCTCATCGGTATTGTTCTCGTACATGCTTCATTATTCTCTGCGTGCCGAGAAATAGCAAAACTCGCAATCTTCGGTAAAGAACACATTGTGGGCGGCCTTCGGGACTAGCCGCTTTGGTCGACTTCCACTCCATTCCGTATTAGCCAGTCTTCTGCCGATGGAACGGACTCCACAAAGCACATAAGGCAAATGGTCTTTATTAATTGTGGCAAACCATATAAGCGAAAGAGCCTTTATTTAATGTGGCTGTATGCAGGTAATTCTAGAAATAAAGTAAAGTTCTACATGCTTTTAAATCTGAGATGTTTTCCCCTCATTAACATTCGTAAACTTAGATGTTTGCAAACATTATTGTAATGGGCTCCATGCATGAAACATTTATAATATTGTATGCAGACCTGCAATATAACACTCTGGTATGTAATATTGACAAGTCCTTTTCAGCAACACTTGCTTTCCCTTGTCCTGGCAAGCTGCTATACAAAAAGATAAACCATGTCATTATATTCTTTTATTGGTGCATGCACCATGTGGATTCATGCAGTGTCCATATTGCTGCATACATTTAGAGTTTGATTTTGTTTCCCTCAGGTATTACCAAAGATGATGGCATTTTGTTACCAGGTACTCACAGAACCTTCCATTGATCCAAGAAAGAAGGATGGAGCTCTTCACGTGATGGGTTCGCTTGCTGATATATTACTGAAGGTGTGGTAATGGTTTCTGAAAGTAGTTCTTTCCTCTCTTGTTTTGTCTTCCTCATGATCTTATTCTTTGCACTTTTAGGGATTTTCTACAAGGCCATGTTAAATTGATGTGTAGTTTGATCTTGCAAGAGATCTGGTGGGCACACAGAAAATGGGAGATTAAAATATTATTTTAATTGTCTTCAAATCCATCAATTAAATTGCACCTAAGTGGAGTCGTACTGACACTCATCGAATTCATCCATATTTCAGATGAGGTACCTCTCATTATTTGAACATATTGTCAAACTTGCATAACCACGTTATTGTATTATATGTGCATATCGTAACGTATTCCTTCCTTTCACAACACAAGTGATGGACTTTAGGCCACAGTTTTCTACACCCTCAGCGATAAATTAATTTAAGTTCGACATTTACCTTAACTCAGTTTTACACAGCAGGGTGCCCAAATACATTTTCTATTGTCTTGGTGGTAGGGATGTCTTACTTGCTACCACATCTTCCTGCTTTTTTAAGGCAAGTGTGTGATGAAGTCCATTATTTGATACTTAATAATTTTTATGTGCATGGCAAGCATTCTTCATTGTGTTGGTTCCATATATAACATGCCCAGAATAAAAGTTCAATCCTAACGGGTTAAAGATGTGTAAGACCCTGCGCATGCTCAAAGCCACTGTTGTCAGCAACCCAACCAACAGATGCGTTTCAGAAATCTAAAATTAGTGATCCAGTGGGGAGCACAAAAAGTACTAACACAATGATTGATATATATATATGTAACAATTAGACAGATTTTATTACTTCTACATAGACTTGTGATATATGTTGCCAGTACATTTATTGCAAAAATTCAATTTCCATCGAGAGATCAAAAACAAAAGCCATTACCATTACATGATAACCAATTCCAAACTTCTGCAGACCAAAGTCACAAAGTAAATAAAAGTGATTGAAAATTAAACTATATGATTTGGAGTTCCCCTCCTACTTTTCATAATATTTGAGTGTTACAACACAATGAAGAGAAGAATTATCTCATCCAACATCTCGTCCTATCCCAGTCTCGTACTCCTTCAATGCCAAACTAGATATCACGTGAAACAGAGCCGTTGTTCTATACTATCTGGCAACTTTCAATAGTGCCTATGTTTTCAATAGTTACCTTGTCAATTAAATTTACGTTGAAATCAAAACCGAGTGACAATCCCATATATCAGTTATCTACACAAACTTATCTGTATGTGTGTTTCCCAAATATTTTTTTGATAACTAATACTTCGCTTTAAACTAACCACGAGGAGGTGGTTTAATGATCAACTATGAAAGATTTTTTACATTGTAGTGTATCACAGAATACCAATTAACAGTGAGACTCCACTCAGGACATTTGTGACTTGCAATGTAGTGTGAAATTCTCTATTGATATTAAGACTGAAATCAACTGTACATAATATTTCAATCCACCAGGTTACTCTTTCGTAATGTATGTGTTCTGTCACCACCCCTATGGTGTGCTCCTACATGATCAAATACCTATGGCTGATACTGTAGATGCATCTTCTTATTTTGAATGAAAAGATTTGGAACAAATACATCTGTCTAATTGTTGCGTCTATCACTGTGTTAGTACTTTTTATGCTTTCTATTAGTTAACATGCCCAGAATGTTGCGCCCCCCCCACCCCACCACCATGCGTCCTCGGAGAGCTCTTTAGGATTCATTCTTCATAGTGAAATGCATGCATGCATACCTGTCAGAATATAGTGGAAGAAAAAATGATTACAAAATGTGAAACCATGATAATCATATCAGTAAATAATATACCTCATTCATTAACTTTCCCTTAAGCCCATTTTCCTTTTTGTAGATGTTTAAATGTTTTTTTATATACGCATTAACGTATAGAATAATCCAAAACTTTTTTTTCCTCTCCTTTTAGTACTTTGTATTACAAGATATCAAATAAGGGTTTAAATCATTAATGAATTTATTTAATGCACAAGGGGCATTCTGTTAATTTTGATTTTTGCTGTTTACCCAAGCCCCTGTGAGGATATCAGTCAGGGTACACCCCGTTTGTGTTGCATCACCCATCAGTCAAGCACACTGGTAAACAGACGTGGAACTTTGTGCCGGTGTGTGTCTGCAGCCATCCGACTGACCAAAAGACCTAACATCATCTCTTCCGGGGAACTTAGCTTGTATGGGAAGGCTTTAAAAAATTGTGAACCAAAAAGGGACCATGAACCGAAGAGGAAGTTACTCACTAGTGTTGAGCTGAGCCATGCAAGGGCCGAGGGCGAAGAGACAGCTGCCACGTTGGAGGTTTGTGCCTGGTGAGACACACAGAGTGGGGAGAGAAACGCCAGCGAAAAACTGGTGTGGCAATGGCCCACGTTTGGGGGTCGGAGTACTCGCCAGCTTGAGTTCCAAGCAGAATACAGCGTTCTGGCGGTCGGAAACCCAGTGGCGAAGCGGCCTGGCGGAGGAGTGGGTCCAGTAGTTGGCAAAGTGCACTAGGCTCCTGCACTCCTCATGATGAACGGAGGTGGCCAGCTATAGGAAGGTGCAGCTTGTGCCCCAGGGAAACAGTTTACTTGGCCCTGGCCCAGTGGATCTTTGCGGTTGCTGCAGTTATTCCCTAGAAGCAAGGAGTGTGAAATACAGTGCACGGAGCGCAGGACGAGGGTGTGAAGTAAGGAGCAGCAAGGCTAATATTGAGGGTTTGATCCGAGCCCACATTGACTCTATCTTTGCCCATTCTGAAGAAGCTGGGTGAGTGCTGTGATTCTAGGGCTTTGGGTGTTTGGCTCTTAAGTTGCCCTGTTCCCTTATTAACCCTCCCGCATAGACCGATATTGTTTGCATTCCCTTACTGACAAATGCGGACTGAATTTCTGGTCAATTAATTTTTGCTCAATAAGTTCCAAAGTCCTGAAGACTGCATATCCTATGAAGACAGTGCTAGGATAGTTGTTGGTGTGGTGTACAAGTGCCACTTCTGTAAATTGTCCAGCTGCAGTGACCTCAATTATAACAGACAGGGAAATATGGAGAATTCTGAAATCACCACGCCTATATTAAGGTCTAATAAGATCTGTCCGGACCACAAAGTGAAGGGAAAAAGCAACCCCTTTAACAAGAAAAGAGTGATTCTGTTGTGAACCAACAAAATAAGGGTACAGAAGCAGGTTTAACTTGCACACACCTAAAAGACATGGAACCCAGACCTCGGTTATCAGAATCAATTAGGAAGTTTGTAGCAAAACACTTTTTTGCAGCAAAAGATGGTAATGTAAGACAACAAACACCTCAATCTAATAGGTCTGTGAATATAAGCAGTGATCTGGGGGCCCAGAAAAGTGTGGACCTTGCAGGACCATTCAGCATATATGAAGGTTTCCTGGGCCCTTATCTACAAGGAATAATTACGCAGCCCTGGCTAAAGTCAAACTCTGGTACAGAGAGCACAGCCTCAGTGGAGATGGGGATGACAGAAAATGTAGTAGATATTTATCTTTGTCCGGCCAAGCAAAGCGAGGCTGAAGTTACTCTACCATCTTTACTGACTGTAGGTGAAAATATAAACCCAACAACTTTCTCTGTCGTATTGGATGTAATTCTGCTCATGCAAGGGACCCTAAAAGGCCAATTGGAAGGCCCGGGTATTTTGAATAAAAATCAGCAGTCCCCCTTTAATGCAAAATATAAACAAAAAGTGAATGTTTATTAACTACTCTCATAAGGCCGGTAAATGGATCCCCGGAGGCTACACAAGTGGAAGTGCTGTTATCCGTGAGCGATGTTAAAATATTAGAAGCTAACACAGCCCAAAAGGGAATTTCTGATACTGTTGGAGAGGAGAAAGGTTTTGTATATATTTCTTACCAGCCTATGCTGATTAGACGAATACACCAAAATTGTTCGATTTATATTAGAAGGCCACTGCTGGAAAAACGCATGGGCTTACAGTAAAGGAAGCGAAGAAAACCAAAGGAAAAAACTGTTACCCTATCAGGTGTTGTAGTAGCTAGAACAACAAATTAGAAAATAGACTATTAGTGGAGTCATCTTGTATTGATCATTGCCTCCTTGATGGGGCTTCAGTGAAAGAAAAAGCTGAAACGCCAGCTGTTTCAAAATCTTCCCAAAAATAGAATATTTTGAGAGTTGGAACTCAAGTTGTTCTGAATAATAAGAAGGAAGGTATGGAACTAATGCCGAAAGCAGTGAAAGATACTAAACATATTAATTTCCCAAAGCCATCTCTGCTGTTCCAGGGAGACTATTGCCATTCCCTCTCGGTGTTCAATATTCTACGGAAAAGGAAAAAAGCTAGAAAACTGTGACCCTTAAACAGAGCAAAGCTTCTTTTGTTGTTTAGCCAAGCACCTGAGTTATCAAATACTGGATCTACTGATTTAAAAACGGTGGGGTTCTTGATAAATAATGATGGAAGAGAAGTAACTAACGTTGATTTTATTCCTCTCTTGACAGCTATTACAGTTTATAAGGCAGAAGGAAGTTTGAACTCCTTGGGGCTATCAGTGTCGCTAGGCCCAGTAATAAATCCATAAAGTGGTCAGATAGCAGGGGCACTGAGGCATCATGGAGGGCTGGTAGGCAGCCAAGTCGTTTTAATCAAGATGAGATCCCTTCTTATAGTCATTTATGTAATGTGAGCTTCTGTGCGCCAAGTTACGATAATATGACTAGGGAGAACATGAGAATAGTGGTCACCAATAGACAGAAACATGAGGGTTGGTCTAGTCCCATAAATGTAAGGAATTGTTTCTCTCAAGGAGCATAAAATTCTGCAGATATGAACACGGATATGAACAGTATGTAAGGTCAGGTAAATTGCAACCTCTTTTAGAAGACTTTCATATTATCCTTCTGCAGGAGACTTGGCTCCAAGAGTTTCCGAATGTAAATGGTTTTGTGTCAATAGATATAGTAGGATATGGAAGGGGTGAGGGCAGTTTGTGCATTAGGCTTTTAACATTAGTCTCCACTAGAATTCATTGAGGGTGTTGTGATCATTGCATGTGGTTTTAATACTGACATAAATTGTACCAGAATAGATGAACTGTTACATAATATTTTAGAGATATATAATATCCCTGAGGCACATTTTCCAATTGGGATAAAAGGGTGTGATTCAAATGTTATTGTGGATTGACTGGGTAGGAGCAGTCTAATAAGTTTGAATGGTCGCTCTGACTTTGACAACCCGGCAGGTGCTACTTTCAGAGTTGACCCACAGCTCTATTCAGTTAATTACATGTTTGTCCCTGACGATAAGTTTAGGCTGTTTAAGGATTTTAAGATATTAAATCATGAAGGAAGTGACCATTGGGTTTTACAGGGCGCTTTAACACTATGGGAAGCAGTTTTAACTGTTACCTATAGCCATCGATTTTGTCCGCAGATTAACCACCCTTTTGGGCCCAAAACAGTTGAAGGAACTCAGTGAGTTCCAAATCAAATTGCCAATTGGCACCAATTTTAATATCTTCTCCAATAAATTTGTGGTTTGTATCTTTAATGGACTGTGTACCTAGATGCCTCCATGCCTTCTTAATGTCAGATGGTTACATGAGGAATAATTATGGAACTAGATATAGATGGTTCGATGATGAGTGTAAAAAGCGTAAGAAAGAGTTAGGGAAATCAGTCTTTTTACTGGATATGACCATTGGAGGAGGCAGCCACCAAAGCTAGATCGATGCAAAAACAATACAAGACCTTAATTAAAAATAAAAAAATAAGTGGCTATGATGAAAAATCAAGCAAAATGTTAGTGGTCGTACAGGCGGGGGAACAGAGAAAATTCTAGGGGTTAGTGAATAATTTAACAGACACACATGCTGTGTCACCCACTTATGACAGCTGAAGAAGATTGGGTAATACACATTAATAACATTTATGGCCCGCTTTCTGCAAATGATCTGAGATATGATCATACAGCCAATTTAGAGACCTTCGAATTGTTTTTAAATGAGCGGATCAAGAATATGATAGCTGGTTTTAAATTAGGTAGGACTGCACGACCAGATAACATCACAGCAGTTGTTCTAAAAACACGACTGTGACTGGTGGGCAGAGAACTTGTCGCATCTGTATCAATGGATAGTTGAAGCCGGAATTATCCCGGAGTTCTGGAGGGGCTTTGTGATAAAACCCTTTCTAAATAAAGGTGATGGTAGAAATACGGCAAATTATAGACTAATTAGTGTTTTGGATATGGCAGCAAAAATGCTTTAAAGCGTTTTGCTCACAAGGTTAGAAGAATGGGTCTTAGAAAATAAACTCCTACCTTTAGAACAAGGTGGCTTTCGTTCAGGGCATTCAACCACGGACCACTGTTTTGCATTACGGGCCTTAATTAAAAAAAATTGTAGTAATAAACCGGAGATTGTGCAGTTGTTTTGTAGACTTCCTAGTAGCCTTTGATACAGTGGACAGGGGAAAATTATGGGATAAACTCCATACTTGGACGGCCCCGTGGGACTTCTGTCACTGATTTAGGTACTGCATACTGCAAATTGGGCACAGATGAAGATCGATGGGGTTGGGTAGATTAACTAAAAAAACTAAAATCCACTATGACCTTCCACAAGGCGGTGTGTTAGCCCTGATCATTTTCAGTCTTTATGTAGCTGATCTCCCCATATGCCTGGGTGAAACTAACTCCTTTTCCCCAAAAATGGGAGCAGTTCATATTCCCTGCTTGATGTACGCGAATTACTTTGTTATCTTGGACTAAACCTCAAGAGGTCTTCAGAAAAAACTGGACGCACTGACAGAATATTGTGCTTTAAACCACCCGAGGATTAACATTTTAAGACAACTTGAAACCATCAAAGTTGAAGCTGGCGCTTCTCTGGTATTTTTAAGAGCTGTACACAAACATCTAGCAATAACAAATCTTTGTGGCTTGAGACCAATTTCCGATACATACATTTTGCCCGCCTGGTGCATTTATTAACGATGAAGCTGTAAAAAGAATCCCTCCGTTTAAGACTGTTGTCATACAGTAAGTGTTTTTCCAAATGAATGTTTCCCGTTGTATCACATTTACTTATTTGTTGGTTACCTTTTTTATAATTTAGAGAATATTTTATTTGTCATTAAACAAAAGGGGATTTCAAAAGGTTTATGTTTCACCTTTACCCCTACCCATCTCTAACCCCTAAAATCACCCTTACCTCCCCTTACCCCATACTCCTAAAATTACCCTTCCCTCTCTACCCACTCCCAAAGCCCCAAATCACCCTCACCTTCCGTTGGCTCTACCCACCCCTAAGCCCTCCAGTCGCCCTCACCTCCCTTTACCCCTACTCACCCCGAACCTTCAAGTCACCCTCACCTCCCTTTACCTCTACCCACTCGCAACCCCCAAGCCACCCTTACCTCCCTTTTCCTACCCTGAATCCTAAAGTCATTCTTACCTCTACCTCCCTTTTTCCATACCCATCCTTAATTTCTAAAATCACTTTAAAAAAAAAAAAAGACATAAAAAGTATATTATTTGAAAAATATGCCTGCATGGTAAAGGGAGAAATATTGACCTATGTGGTAAAGATTGTGTGCTAAATGTCCTGCATGGTAAATGTTGCAAGGTGAAGGCTGTTCTGGCTCTGGCAGAACACATCCCGCCCCTTCCGTAAAACACTCTCCTGCTTGCACCCTAGCGCCCCTACATTTTTTGGGGAAGCTATTGGTTGTTTTATGCCCTTCAGTGTATATGACGGCACCATTACCTGTCTACTACCTCCTCCCCCCACCCGATACTTTAGGTCTCACCTGAGACAGCACATGCGCTGTCACTTGCGAGACATTTTGTTTACTTACAGGGGGCTTAAAGCCCACCCATTGCTTACCATTTCCCCCTTTGCTGTGCAGAGTGACCTGTGATGCAACTACAAACATCTTCCTTGTGGAACTCACCTCCCAGAATCTCCTCTTTCGTGCTACCAGCACTCATTACTCCTCTGTCCACAATTGTACCTTTGTTTTCTTCCCCCTTGCCCTCCCTCTGTGGTATTCCGTTCTCTTGAAACCCCCTTTCTCACATATGTCACGAGTTCTCATGGCCCTCTCAGCCCCCATTCTATTGGCCGGTTACTACCCCTTTGTCATGCCTTACCTGGACCCATTTCACGATATTGGCACCTATTTTTCCTACCCTCGTCTGTCTGTTCTTCTTCTCCATCTCTCTTCCACTGATGGCACCGGGTCCCCTGTCATTTACACCCCCTTAAGCACCTGCCTCAAGCATCATTAGCCCCATGGGAAATGTCTGGTGCTAGGGGGAGCTATTGCTGTATCCCTGCTCCCTTAAGATGGCAGAAGGGTGGCAAGTGGCAGGGGCTACAGTAACAGCTCCCTTCAAATTTGAAGCTGGAAAATGAAATGAGTGCAAGCCTTTAAATTGAAATCTAGCACCAGGCATCAGTTTTGCCAGCTCTCTCCTGTTGCGTGACTCTCAGGCACAGTACTGTGCTAAGTCAAAGACCTGGCTGTGGTATTTTTGTAATAGACTAATTTTGTGCCTGTCGCAAAAATACTGCAATTTCTGCCGTTTTGGTCCACAGAATTGGGAAAATCGGGTCGGTTTGGAACATGCTTTTGAGGATTTTTCTATCTGTCTTTATTTTGTTGGGTGTTTGTCATGTGTTCTGACAGAATGTTTTATGTTGCATGATACTGCAATGTTGGGATTCATAATGGACAACTATATTGTATATCTGAGCTGGATTGGAATGTATATGTGTACATTGAATCGCTCCTCATAAAATGCATCTCCTTTTGTTTACTTCAGTTTCTTTGTATCCAGAGCAACTGCATCATCATTGCCATTTAGAACAGGGGGTCCCACACTGATCCAAGATGGCCTAAGTCATACACAATTGTCATGATCCCCATGTGAGATGAATGAGCGTAAAACCAATTTAAATGGAAATAGTTTCCTGATAACCTGGCGTAGTTCTTGCCCTCTTTAAACGTTTGCCACCCTTTCATGAGAGGAAGCATGTAGAAATTATATAGAAATTATTGTGCATGTTTTTCTTTTTAACAGAAAAGTGTGTTCAAAGATCAAATGGAGTTGATGATACAGAACCATGTATTCCCTTTGTTCATGTCTAACCTGGGATACCTTCGGGCTAGGGTAAGTTTGTAGTTCACTTTGTATCACTTTCTACATATATTTGTACATTTTACTGCATAATTAAACATTCTCCCGTGTTGGTATCTTTCTTTGATTCACAAGCTTCTTGAACTTTGGCACTATTGGATGAGGTTCCTAAAACACTGCATTTTATAATAAACATTTTAGTGCCTCTTGGAGTCTTTAAGGACTAAACATGGAGCTCTTCTTAGGATGTCACAAAGTCTTCAGTCTTTATCCCCTCCCTGGATGCATCACTGTAGCTTACCTTTTCTTCTTACTCTTACATACACTTGCATTGCGACAAGTAATATTAATTTTAGTGGCCTACTGTTTCATGGTATTTGTGAGTTTTCATCGTCTTTTTTTTGGGTTGCATAAGTCCTCCTGCAGAAGCCTCACCGTATGAATTTCTTCCTGACTTGATCCTGGAACTTTCTTCACAGCAGTACCTCTCCAGTATTGCCATGTGGTGCTACATGGCTCTCCATGACTGTGCCCATCCACAATGCAATGTCCCTGAAGTATGTGCGGCACCAACCAGCATGCAGTTTGTTTTTCTATGCCTCAGCGACACAGGTCCAGAACTCTTCTTGGTGTTTCAACGACAAAAGCTTCACCTTTTGACTGCAACAAGATGAAATGTCTTCGCATAAGACCTATGCAGTATAGGGCATTGACCTCTGGGCGCTTAACACTGATAATGGCCCCATCATTGAGCCAATTTCGGTGCCGCTTCCAAAATCCTCTATGTTGGCGGATATTTTCCGAGTGACAAAAGAAAAAGTTTGTGCCTGTGTCGATGACAAACCTCTGGCAGAACGCCTCCCAACGGCCAGAAATTTGCATATATGTTGGAATATTGTGGTCTGGGTTCTGATGCTCTAGTCATTCCAGACAATGATTATGCCTTACTGAGTATGATGATTCGGAGGCAGAAAAACTCCCCTCTTGTAAGACTGAAGCTGTCCTTTTCCTGGATTTACAAGGAGGAGTTATCCCCAACCCCACTGAGCCTCCTTCTGAGGAAGTCACTTTGGTAGTACAAAAAGCAACAAGCATTGAGCTTGCTCACCACTGAGGCCAAATGTAATCATCTGACAGAAATCTTGCAACCTCCCTCAACAATATTGATGCCTCTACTATTTTTAGTGAAGCACTCTTGAAAACTTGTTCTAGCTTCCTGAGAGAAGCCCTTTTGCAATCTGTTCAGTAATGGCTTAAACTTATCAAAACAAGTGGCCTGGATTCTGCGGATACAGTGGCCCGATCCATGGGCACAGTTGTCACCCTTCAAAGTCACGTTTGGATATGTTTCACCGATTTCTCTGGAGATGTCAATGCAATTGTCATGGACATGCCATTCGATGGCGAACGGTTGTTCAGAGGGAAGGCCAACTCTTCCTGGAACACTTAAAAAAAGAGCGGAGCCACAGTACGCATGCCTGACTTAGCCTTCTTGGGGAAACAGTTCCAGCAATATAGGAAGTTTTGAGGTTATTCCTTTGTGCAACTGTTTCGACAGTACCAACTTTCTCAGCTGCTGTGTACACCCCAAATTATGTACTTCTCCTTTCAGGCACAGGTAGAACTAAGGACTTTTCAACAGCAGCAACTCCAGCCTTTGCAATTTTCCCCTGGCTCTTCTACCTCAAAACCTTTTCAACTGCCCCTCTGCACCACCAAGTTCCAGTGAGCAGTGGAATGATGGTCTCCCATTTCTCCACCAGCTAAGCAATTATCACAATGGATCACTGGTCATCCAGGTAATCTGCAAAGGCTGCAGCCTGTCTTTTCTACTTTCGCTGCTGAACCGCACTCCTTCAACTAGGATACGCTATCTGGCTTACGCCTTGATTCTAGAGGCGCACATCTTGCCCTGATGAATTAAGCGATCATTGAAGTGGTGCCCATAAAAGAAAGGGGCACATGATTTTGCTTTTCTTACTTCTTGAGCCCAAAGAAGAATGGAGGAATGAGACTGAACCTGGACCTAAGCCTCATAAATCTTTTCATGTTATGTTATGTTATGTTATATAAATTTCTAACGCGCACAGATACTCCAGGGAGTGTCCCGGCGCGAGCTTGAAAAGGGTCGGAGTCAGAAGACAGAAGTTAAAAAAGAAAGGTTTTCAGCTTTTTTTTAAAGATCATCGGATCTTTGACGCCCCGTAAGGCCAGAGGCAGAGCATTCCATGCCAATGCAGCTATCCGGGTAAAGGAGCGCCCTCCAAGCCTCTGGCGATTAAACCGCGGGGTCTGTGCCAAAAGTTGGGAGGAAGAACGCAGCTGTCTCACCGGAGAATAGAAGGCAATTCTCTTCTGCAAATAGATGGGTCCCAGACCGTGGAGGGCTTTGTGAGCAATGGATAAGATTTTAAATTTTATTCGCACCTCCACCGGGAGCCAATGCAGAGAGCGCAAGTGAGAACGCACACTGCACCTGCTGGAAAGGCCCAACAGGAGTCTAGCGGCCGAGTTTCGAATCATCTGTAGCTTATTCAAAAGGTAACCAGGAATGCCCGCATACAGTGCATTACCGTAATCCAAGCGGGAAAGAATTAGAGCACGGACAACAGTTTCCTTAGCAGAATTAGGCAAAAGAGGAAGAAACTTCCTCAAGATCTTCAAAATGCCAAAGCATGTGCCGGCCAACTTCTTGACCTGCGAAGAGAAAAGCAAGTTCTCATTAAACCAGACCCCCAGATTCTTGACCGAGTCTCCCTTAAAACTCGGTAGGGAGAAACCGGAGGGCCATAGCTTCTCTCTGAAGTCGACAGGAAATTCCGCATAGTATGTTCAAGATGCTGTCCTTGAGTTGGGTCCTTTTGGCTTTCAACACTGAAAAATAGACTGGTGTCCTTGGACCTATTTTCATTTGTCGATTCTGCCCACCCAGAGGCATTACCTGAGTTTTACTGGTTTTTGTTGTTGTTTGACCTGATGACTGCTCCGCGAGCATTCACCACTGTGATGGGAGTTGTTGCAACGTAACTGTGGAGGTCAGCAGTTTATGTATTCTCATACTGGGTTGACTGGTTAAAAATGCTTTCTCCTGCGTTGGTCATGGAACATCTACTGGGCCCTGTGTCTCTCCTTTGTGACATGAACTACACAATCATCACCCATAAGTCCTAGTTTGCATCCATGTAAAGACTGACGTCCATTGGGGTGGTGCAAGACGCAACCCTTCTGAGGGCTTTTCCATCTCCTCTGACAATTGAACATATTCTGGATATGATTCTGATGTTTCTGATGGGGTACCTATATCCATAGTCCAACCTGCCCGGAGAAGTTCGACTGGGGGGAGTGGGGTGGGTCTTGCGTCTTCATGGGGTGCAAATGCACTCCAGAGGGCAAGTTTGCTCAGTCCGACTTATGACTCTAAAGATTGTCTTCCTGGTGGTAATGAATTCAACCTTGAGCTTTACCGAACTTCAAGCCCTCTTGGTGCAACCTCCATTTACATTTTAATATCCATGTAAATTGTTTCTGTGAATTTGTCTATCCTTACTAAAAGTAATTTTTGCCTTTCAAATGGACCAGTTCACCACTTTACCGTAATTTTTTCCTCCTTCATATCCCACCAATGAAGAGGAGATTTTGGGTAGAGTTTGCCCAGACTGTACCCCAGACGTGTAGTCTTACTAAATCAACTGCACACAACAGGGCAAGCGCGGATGACCAGCTTTTTGTGGGCTTCGATGGTGCTAAGGAGGGCAAAGCATTGACCAATAGCACCTTTCATGCTGGGTAACCCTTTGTATTAAAATCTGCTATGCTTCGGCAAAGAAAGTTGGTGCCCACTTTACCATAGTATCTTCCCCGGCTCTCACCAGGGTTGTTACAGTGGTTGACATGTGCCGAACAACTACTTGGTCATCCTTGCTTACATTTGCAAAGCATTATTGCCTCACATTCCAGATTCACAATATCTGAAAGAAACAGTTAGTTATAGATTCCTTACCTTAGAATTACCCCCAGGCGTCAGACTGGATCCGGAAAGTTTTTTCGTCAGCAGTACCCCTGCGCGTCGGAAGGTGGCGTCGGTCGACTCCGTGTTCGTCGTGGTCGCCGGGATGACGTCGCGATAGCTACTTAGACGCCGCCCTCGCGCGCTGATGTCAGTTCTTTCTTTTTCCGCGCCAGCAAGCGCAGATCCGGGAAGAGCGGTACCTCCAGTCACTTTTTGACTGACTTTTTCTCGACTTTTGTCGACTTCGTTTTTTGAGTCCATAGACTCCTGGTGCACGAGGGATGCCCGGCTTCAAGGCTTGCGGTTCCTGTAACCGACTGATGTCGTTGACGGATCCGCACCGCGTGTGCCTCTACTGCCTGAAGCGCGACCACGACCCCAAGTCGTGCTCCGACTGCCAGACCATGGCCCCGAAGTCTTTGCCGGAGCGGTCCCGAAAGCTACTCGAGGCCCGGCAGTCGGCTCCACGCCGTTCGAGGTCACGGTTGCGTAGGAGGTCAAGGTACTGGTCGCAGAGCCAGCACCATACTTCATCCAAGTCTTCGCACTCGGGGTCAGGTAAGTCGAAGCACAAAAAGAAGTCGAAGAAGCATCGTCGCTCTTCGACTTCTCCCCGTCCGTCGGCCGACACGAGGGATGCGGGTGGTGCCCCTCCTGCGGCTCCGCTTGCGGAGCCCGTAGGGTCGGCTACGGGTTTCCCCCCCCTTCCCGGGACCGGAAGCGACCCCTGCCCAGCTTCGTCAGTTTGACGAAGCGATGCACGCCATTTTTGGGCAGCCCGATTCCGCCGGCGCGCCTTCGGGCCCCACGGACTCGGCTGGGGGCCTGGGCTTTCGACGCCGGCGGCTTCGGCGCCGTAAGGTCCCCTTGGATCTAGGCCTGGATCTGGATCGGCGCCGGTCGACCTTGTTACGCCTCCACCGGCACCACGTACGCAGCCTGCATCGACTGTGTTCCCAGCTGACGTCGACCCCGTCCTCCACCTCAAAGTAGACACGGAGCCCGACCGGCGTCAGATCCGGTGCCGATGGGTACTTTTGTGCCCCTGTTCTACCCTGGCTCTTTGAGACCAGATTGGCAGCCAGAAGAGGGTGAGGACTGGGAGGGGTCTGTGGACCCTTTAACCGACCAGTTATGTTATGAACCGGACTGGAGAGAGGAACTGGGGGAAGCCAGTGGTCTGGATACCTCCCCAGACCTTGGCATGTTGTCTCCTCCTACCATGGCTATGGAGGAGGGAGCGTCATACGCAGTGGTGTTGAGTAGGGCGGCCGAGGCTCTCCACCTCGAGCTACCTACGGTGGCAGTCAGGACTAACCTCCTGACAGAGGTGCTTCAACCGGCAGCGAGCTCTTCGGAGCCCCTGCTGCCGTTTAATGAAGCCCTCACAAACATCCTTTTGGGAACCTGGTCCAGGCCCAACACAGGGGCTCCTGTGGACAGGATGATTGCCCAACGCCACCGCCCAGCCCCGGGCGACCCCACTTTCCTCTCCCAACACCCCACCCCTGAGAGCTTGGTGGTTCAAGCCTCCACCTCCAAAGGCGCATTCCCTAACGTACCACCCGATAGGGAATGCAAAAAGCTGGACCACCTTGGGAAGAAAATGTTTTCTTCCTCCAGCTTGAGACTGTGGTCGGTAAACACTGCATGTCTCTTGGGCTGTTACACCCGCTCTGTGTGGGATACGGTAGCGCAGGTGCTGCCCCAGTGCCCGGAGGAGGCCCGGGTCGTGCAGATGCCGAGGGGAGAGACGCAGCAAAGTTTACCATCCGCTGTGGGCTGGATACCGCCGACTCACTAGGCAGGACGATTTCCACGTCGGTAGTCCTTCGACGCTACGCCTAGTTGAGGTCGACTGGTTTTTTGGGGGATGTCCAATCCACCCTTATGGACATGCCCTTTGATGCCGTCGCCTTTTCGGCGACAAGGCAGACAGCGCACTAGAGCGCTTTAAGGACTCTCGAGCTACGACCAGGTCCTTGGGCCTCTCCACCACCCGCCCTGCGCAGTCTGCCTTTCGTGGCTACGGAAGAGGTGCCCCGCCACGTCCCGCCCAGGGCCACTGGCTGGCGCAAGCTGTTCAGCCTCTGCGCGGCTGGGGACGTGGGAACCAGCGCCGTGGTTCTGGGGGCCAGCGGGTGGGCCAGTCCACCACAGCCCCCTCTGCAGCAGCCTCCAAACCCTCCTAGTCCGACCTTTCAGGGCCACCAAACGCCAGTGGGCAGCAGAATTTGCCATCACCTCCCCCACTGGCGCACCATCACGTGGGACTGGTGGGTATTGCAAATAGTCCGAAGGGGCTACTCCCTCTCCTTCGAGACTGCCCCTCCATCCATGCCACCTCAGTACCATCGCATGGCGGAGGATCATCTGGCCCTTCTCCAACAGGAAGTTTCGGCACTCTTGGCCAAGGGAGCCATCGAGCGCGTTCCTGTCCCAGAAGTAGGTCGTGGTTGCTATTCCCACTACTTTCTGGTGCCCAAGAAGGACAAAGGCCTGCGTCCTATCTTGGATCTCAGGAACGTCAACCGCTTCCTCCGGAAGGAGAAGTTAAAAATGTTGACGCTCGCGCAGGTCCTGTCTGCCCTCGACCCTGGAGACTGGATGGTAGCGTTGGACTTGCAGGACGCTTACTTTCACATCCCCGTCCTGCCGGCCCACCGGCGCTACCTGCGGTTCACGGTAGGCCACGAGCATTTTCAGTTTACTGTGCTCCCCTTTGGTCTTACCAGCGCCCCTCGGGTGTTCACGAAAGTGATGGCGGTGGTCGCAGCTCATCTGCGCAGATCAGGGGTTCCAGTCTTCCCCTATCTCGACGACTGGCTGTTGAAGGCGGGCTCGCACCACGCTGTCGTCTCCCACCTCCAGACTACGGCAGACCTCCTGCATTTGCTGGGGTTTTCCATCAACTTTCCGAAGTCACACCTGATTCCCTCTCAGAAGCTCCTCTTCATCGGAGCGGTTCTGGACACAACGCAGTTTCGGGTCTATCCTCCCGATCAGCGAGTCCGGGATATTCGGGCTATGATTCTGATCTTTCTGCCTCTGTCCCAGGTTTCGGCCAGGATGACCCTCAGACTACTGGGCCTGATGGCCTCCTGCATTCTGCTGGTGGACCATGCCAGATGGCATATTCGGGCTCAGCAGTGGGACCTGAAGTTCCAGTGGGCCCAACATCAGGGGAACCTGTCCGATTGCGTCCAGATCTCGGAGCGCACTGCACTGCAGTTGCAGTGGTGGCTAACGCACCAGGATTGGGTCAACGGCAGATCCCTCTCCCTTCCCCAACCAGAGTTCACAGTGGTGACCGATGCGTCACTTCTGGGATGGGGCGGCCACATGGGGGAGGCGGAGATCAGAGGCCTCTGGTCTCCGGCGGAGTCCGGACTCCATATCAACCTTCTGGAGCTTCGGGCGATTCGTCTTGCACTCAAAGCATTCCTTCCCTCTGTCCGGGGAAGAGTAGTGCAGGTGTTCACTGGATAACACCACCGCCATGTGGTACTGCAACAAACAGGGCGGGGTGGGGTTGTGGACCCGATGTCAAGAGGCCCTCCGCCTCTGGACATAGCTGGAACATCAGGGCATATCCCTGGTGGTTCAACACCTGGCAGGTTCACTGAACGCCAGGGCGGACGAACTCAGCCGCAGGTGCATGATGGATCACGAATGGCGTCTTCACTCGGAGGTGGTGCAAGGTCTCTTTCAGCAGTGGGGAGAGCCTTGGTTAGATCTATTCGCCACCGAAGAGAACACGCAATGTCAGCAATTCTGCGTGTTGGAATTTCCAAGGCGGCACTCGCTAGGCAATGCTTTTCGTCGCGAGTGGATTTGCCGTCTTCTATACGCCTTTCCGCCTATACCACTTCTGCCCAGAGTGCTGAAGAAGATCAAGCGCGAACGGCCCTAAGTCATTCTTGTGGCTCCGAATTGGGCACGAAGAGTCTGGTATCCCGAGCTGCTCAACATGGCCATCGATCCTCCGATCCGACTGCCTCTTCGTGAGGATCTTCTGTCGCAGCAGCAGGGGACCGTCCTCCACCCGAACCTGTCCAGCCTCCACCTCCTTGCGTGGAGATTGAGCGGCGGCAGTTGACGTCGTTTGACCTGCCTCCCGAGGTCTGTGATGCTATCTTGGCAGTCAGGCGTCCCTCCACTAGGACGGTATACGCCTGCAGATGGAACAAATTTGTGGCATGGTGCACAGCAAAGGCTGTGGATCCCCTTTCCGCCCCTCTTTCTGAGGTTCTCTTGTTCCTTCTTTCTTTGGCCCAGCAGGGCTCTGCTCTGGGCACTCTAAAGGGCTACCTCTCGGCCATTTCAGCCTTCCTTAGGCTTCCTGATCAGCCTTCTCTTTTCAAGTCCCCTGTTGTAAATAGATTCCTTAAAGGCATTACTCATCTTTTTCCTCCTGTTCCCTTCGTAATGGGACTTGAACTTGGTCCTTACATATCTTATGTGCGCTCCCTTTGAGCCGCTACATAACTGTCCTCTCAGACTTCTCACTTTGAAAACTGCCTTTCTGGTGGCCATCACCTCTGCACGCAGGGTGAGTGAGCTACAAGCTCTTTCTTCCAAGCGTCCCTTTCTGGCTGTCCATCCGGACAAGGTCATCCTTAGAACTAGACCTTCCTTTCTTCCCAAGGTGGTTACTTCTTTCCACATTGGCCAAACCATCACTTTGACCACCTTCTTTCCGCCTCCGCATCCTTCGAAAGAGGAAGAGAGGCTCCACCGTCTGGATCCAAAACGTGCGCTTTCCTTCTACTTGGATCGCACCAAACAATTCCGGGTGGACGACCAGCTCTTTGTTGGTTACGTGGGCGCTAAGAAAGGTCGGGCTGTGCACAAACGGACCATCTCCAGGTGGGTCGTTCTGTGCATAAAAGCCTGCTACTCTTTGGCAAAGAAGGAGCCTCCAGTGGGGCTGCGCGCCCATTCCACCAGGGCGATGGCAGCTACTACTGCTTTGGGACGAGGAGTCCCCCAAAATGACATCTGTCAGGCAGCTACGTGGGCATCGCTGCACACGTTCACCAAACACTGCTGCCTGGAAAGCAAAGTCCGGAGAGACGGCTTCTTTGGCCGTTCTGTTCTCCAGGACTTTCTGGTGTGAACTTGGTTTGCAGACCCACCTCCTGGGTTGGTATTGCTGGGGTATCTATTCTAAGGTAAGGAATCTATAACTAACTGTTTCTTTCAGATGAACAAGTTACTTACCTTCGGTAACGATATATCTGTAAGAAACATAGGTTAGTTATAGATTCCTTACCGCCCCACCCATCCTCCCCGTTCTGCGAACTGACTTCTAGGGTTAAGGATTTTCTTTCAGGGCCCTAGTTTTGTGCACCAGTGGTCAGTGTCTTGCATGGCTCTGCGCTTCTGGCGTGGAAAGTCGTGTACAGAACTGACGTCAGCGCGCGAGGGCAGCGTCTAAGTAGCTACCGCGACGTCATCCTGGCGACCACGACAACGAACGCGGAGTCGACCGACACCACCTTCCCACGCGCAGGGGTACTGCTGACGAAAAAACTTTCCGGATCCAGTCTGATGCCTGGGGGTAATTCTAAGGTAAGGAATCTATAACTAACCTATGTTTCTTACAGATGTATTGTTACCGAAGGTAAGTAACTTGTTCGACAGGTACTTTGATAGGGCTGTGTTTCAATATTTCTTTGGGTTTTCGGTACCAATCCATCCTACCTTTCAAAGTATTCTTTGGTAATCATTCACAAGGTGAGAAGTCTGTTGGAAAATTTTTATATCAGAAGAAATAGTTACTTGCGTTCAGAAATAATATGTTAGCATATGTGGCTGTAGATACACTTGCTTTGCATACTCCTGCCATCTAGTGTTGGGCTCGGATGTTTTCAACTTGTTTTTATTTCCAGAAGTCTTTCCAGTCACAAGATGTGCTGTGACCAAAATGCGCACAGGCATTGATTCCATCTTAGATTGTTTTTTTCTGCCATTGGGTTCGGATGTACACCAAAAGGGCTCAGAGTTTTTTGTGTTCCTTGCACTTTTTTTTTTTTTGCCCCACACTGTTCAATTTCAACACATCGTTTCAGAACAACTATGTGGTTTTTGACGATTTTCTGTTGTGCTATTTCATCAGTCTCCTTCGGAGGAATGCCGACTACCACTCAATGCCCGTATGCCGGGGGCCTCCCTGCGCCGGGTATTCTCCCTCGACCTTTGACACCTAACAATGCAGACTGGATGTGGGTGATAGAATAAATACCCTTCCAACATTGTGCATGCTGCAACTTGAAGTATCCGTGGTGAGATCACCACAACATCTGTAATCTGTGACTCTCTCCCAACCATGGCAACGTCTCCTGCAAGTCCTCACTTTCCTTCTGCTAGAAGAAGACTCTAATGTACCTTAGAATAGGTGCTGTTGCTGCCACAAGATGCACCCACAAGCATCCTCTGAAACTCTGGGCATTATCGGAGAAGAAGATCCTTTTAGCTCCAAAGAAAGTGATGACGCAGGTCCACACAGAATCCCGGTATCCCATCCCATGTCCAGCCTTTAGACTGTATCCTTGATCAAGTCACAGTGTCAGGAGGGAAAGGAAGTCTAATCACACCTCTGGACCTCTGGCCCTCAAACCAAGAAAATATCTAGTGTCGTGAGTGCTACATCCATCTTCGAGAGCTACACGACCAAGTAAAGGTCACATAAAAAGTCCCATGCAGAGGTAGAGCACCGCTTCTGCAGGAGTAGGACATCAAATACCTAGAACAGATGAAAGACACTGCTCCCCCCAGGGCCTATGCCGTCTTTATTTAGCCAACTCTCCATTGAAGTGCATCAAGCCTCACCAGCCATCGAGGCCTACCCAATCCAAGGGCATCAAACACCCTGGTCACACCCGTAGCTGATGCAGAAGGCAGCAATGAAGCCAGCGCCAAAGTTCTCATCCACGCCAAATGCCTAGTCAACAGCTGGATCCGGGGAATTGGAGGCACCAATTCTACAATGACTCCAGATGGAGCTTGACACCAGGCAGAAGCATCTCTTATTCACTCCATCACATGGAAGATATTGACAAAACCACCTCAGCCGAAGCCCTCAGACACTCCGTTGCAAGAGAAGGCTTGCCTTCATAGAAGAACCCTCCTCAGAACCCCCTTCAGAGCTGGCACCGAATAAATGCCGGGACAGGGGCACAAGCGCACTCTCATATGCTCATCCTCCTCCTCCACGTCCCTCACCTTTGGGTTGTATGACATTACCATGCATGCCTTCCCCACACATGTAATACCATGCGTTGACCTTTATAACATATGGCATTACATAGTGGACCTTTACCACACATTTCTGTGGTGGGTGTGTAAATAAAATATATACATGTGTGTATTTATACATAAGTATGTGTTTGTTTATATACACATGCACAGATATGGTCCTTAATTATTTTTTGGGGGAAACCCCCAGCCAAACTACCCCATATATAATTATTTTATTTTTGGGGGATTCCCCCTTTTTTCCAACGTACCTCATTTTAGCTCTTCCCTACGCTGTACCCTAAAATTGCCCTTACCTCCTTTTACTTTTACAAGGGCTCGAAAAATCCACTCGCCCGCTCGCATTTGCGAGCCAGATTTAATTAGGGCGAGCTATTTTTAGGTCCTACTCGCCCTTTCTGGCGAGTAGGAAAATAAACTGACTTTTGACTTCTGTCTCTGAAAGCAGAGGAAATGTGACAAGATAGCAAGATTTAAAGGCACCTTTATTGTTCACAAAGTAAATGAGCAATAAAAATGCCTTTAAATCTTGTTAACTTGTCACATTTGCTCAGCTTTCACAGACAGAGGTCAAGTGCATTTCAGTTAGGTCGAGTAGATTTTGTAGGTTACTAGACCTGCAGGCCTGGTAAAAATTAAATGATTTTTCGAGCCCTTGCTTTTACGTACCTTAAACCCTGAAATCACCCTTATCTCCTTTTACCTCTACCCACCCTTAAACCTTAAAATTATCCTTACCTCCCTTCACCCCTTCCGACCACTAAACCCTGAAATCGCCCTTACCTTCCTTTCCCGCTAACTGCACCTAAACCACCCTTTTTAAATAACATAAAAATTATGGGGTTTTTTAAAGCAAAAAGATACCTGCATGGTAAAGGTAGATATACTTACCTGAGTGGTATCGGCATGCGTAGTAAAGGCTATTTTCCCTCACCTTTGCCACCAACTCCTCCATCTGTGCTGCCACGCTCACACACAACACCTCCTCAGCCTCCATTACAGTTACCTGAGGGGTCATAAAACTCCTGGTTTGATCATGAGAGCAGCTGCAAAATTCTTCATAGTGAAGAAAACATACCTAAAATTCTATCTTCCTCCAGCTGTGGCCTTACTGCTTTTTTCTCCCCAGTTTTCGTGATTTCTTATAGTGGAGCATGCCTGTCCTCCAATCTCTTTTGTCTTTTTTGTTCTATGCTAACAGGACCTGTAAAAGGTTCATTGCGCTATGCTGTATTCCTGTTTTTATTAGGGATCCTGCATCACCAGGCTACTGATTGTATGGATCTGTTTACTATGTATGAATTACCAAAACCTTGTGTGCCAGTCACGTTTTATAAGTTGGTCCAGTAAACTACTCATTACTTTCTCCCATCTCAATTCAACAAACTGTGCACATAGTGCCTGGATACAAACAGTCAACATTGTACACGATTCTGATAGCCTAACATGTCAGCAAAATCTGGTACTCAGACAGTCTTCAGTTGTTGCTGGACCGCTCTGCAGATTTTTTTAAATGACTAGTTCTTGTGCCAGAAAAGAAGATGATGATGCTTCATCGCAACCTAACACTTAGGAAATTAGTATTCAAATGTCTGTTTTCAATTGTCATACAGAGTGTGTAAAAGTGTTGAGTGGTGACAAACTTTCACCAAGATGTACTTCAACTGGAAACGCTTATGTGTTGGGTGTCTTTGTAGAAGTCTTATTCCTTTAAACTCTCCAGTTGATATTTTCTGCCGTATTTAATTTATTAGTTCAATCATGCTGGCTTGAAAATATGGATTTAGAAAAGAGTTGAACTGTATGTGTAGCAATGGTTCTCCAATTTTGGCATTTTATGCTGGTTGTCAGGTCACCTTTCCATCTTCTGTGACTCATAATGGGTTGCATATGCAACATTTCTCCAGAATTGGATCTTTAATAGATTCTCATGCTTGACTCATTCCCTGTCATTGAAGTGGGATTCCCACAATTTATACTTAGTCTGTATGGGCTAAAACATGTCCTATTTAGTATCCTATTTGCATTATTTAAGAATAACTAAACTTAAGCCAATCAGGCTGCAGCACCCTGATAACCAATCCCCTATGCAGCTACCATGCCTCAGATTGTCTACCACATGTTGTGTGATGGTAGTGCCCCCCCCCCCGCCAAAGCTCTGTCCCCCCCTGAAGAGCAGATTTTTTTTTAGCTTTTCTACAGAAATGGAAAATGATAGGGCACTTTGGATTAAATACAGATTGTGATAGCACAGGTGTGTATATTCTGCAAGGCATATACCTCTGTGGAAGGTGCAGTTGTTTGCATTTTTCATTTTTTTAGAAAATTCCTGCAGCATGGTGTGTTGCTTTCAGTAAACCTCTTGAGACAAATTAAACCTTATGAAGTTGTACTGATTTTCAATGCTGCAGAACATTTCAATTGCTGAACTACCCAAGCACCTAGTCCTAATAAACTGCAACGCCTTAGTGCACGATGCTGATCTTTGTTGTCACAAGTTTCAAAAGCATCAATACAGATTGTGGTCACAGTTATTCAAGGTGTCCTACTCACATTGCTGCTTTGACTAAGTGGCCACAAATGACATAAATGAGGCCTTCTAGAGTGTATGGTGGCAGTCTGAGGCTTGAGCTCTAATGTCAAGGAGAAATCTACTGAATGATTTCCACTAAAATTGTCCTAATTCCGTGTTATAATTAAAAAAAAAAAACTTGTAGACCCTTCTGAGAATCCATCTCTAAACAATTTTTTATTACAAATGTATTACCTAATTTTTATTTTATTTTGGCACAAGATTTGTTAGACATCTTGAAGTCCTAACCATTCCAGAGGCAAGGTATTCTTCACATTTCAGCTGAAGGTTTTGAGTTAACACTGCTTAAATTGTGTACTTTTCTGTCATACTTTTTTAAAATATGTGGCTCAACTTGTATGAGTTTCATTTTGTGCCAGATTGTATTATTACTCCTCTGCTACTAAATAGTAGTTTGTGGATGAAGTGACCGTTTTATGGCCCAATAGTCCCTCTGCTGTAGTTTCTATTCTAAAGAAATGTGCATATATAATATCTGAAAATCTAAACTTTACAAATGTATGTGCCAAAAGATAAACTGATTGATTGTTGTGCTAAGCAGAACTCTCAAATTTCTATTCCCCCACAGTCTTGCTGGGTTTTACATTCATTCAGCACTCTGAAGTTCCACAATGAAATTAATCTGAGAACTGCTGTAGAGCTGGCAAAAAAGAGCTTGATTGAGGATAAAGAGATGCCTGTGAAGGTTGAGGCTGCCATAGCGCTGCAGACCTTGATAAGTCACCAGGATCAAGGTAGGAGGAGTTCTATGTTTGTTTAATGGGTCGTTTTGCGTGACTAAACTTAGTGATGTTATTTAGAACACCTTGATCACAATGAATGTTCAGTATGATTAGAGTGATGTTATTAGTTCTCCAGCATTGGCTCTTTCATGGATTCAAATGCTTGAATTATTCACCGCTGTGAGGCTCGGCGTCCCCTATTGTTTAAAACAGCAATAAATATTGTTGAAAACCTCAAAACTGTGTTTGTTTAGTAGTACATTAACTGCGTTTAAAAGCACCAACATTTTGACCAGTGGTATAAATGCAGTGAGCGCACACTATCCCTCTAGAGGCCACCATAGCTCAGATTTTCTACCACACATCGACAGTGATGAAGTCCCCAGACTCACCTCTGCTGTCTACTTCACTTACTTCTGCTCTGTCTACTTCACTTACCTCATAAAGCTGGATTTCTGTTTTTCTTCCTGCCCGTGGATATCTTTGCAGGCCCAGCTTAACTCACTACAATGTACTCAGTTTGTTTCTCATGTTTGTCTTCTGGGTAGGGGTAAGAAATGGATACAATGCCAACATCGCCTGATAAAGGGAAAAAGAAGTTACTAGTCCGTTATGTCCTTGAATATGAGCCACAATTAACACAAGGATGTTCTATATGAAAATGGGGGACCTTATGAATATACTAGGCATTGTTTAGACAATGATCCCTACTACTATCAATTATGTTCCTGAAAGAGACATTTTTGCCGAAAACTGCAGATGGCACAGGTTCCTGTGTATTTCTTCAAATGATTTCAACAAATGGACCATCTTTATCTAAACTGACAAATGTGACTCTGCCTCACTGACAACCAATGCCACTGGCCATTCAGCCACCCTAACCCCCTAAGTAGCTTCTAGCTCCTCTGTCTCCTGCACACTATCCTCTACTACTGATATCTCCTCCATCCACTTGTGGCTTTCACTTACTTATAAGGATGTGTGCGCCAAGAGATGAGAGGAGAGTGAGGATGAAGTTTTAAGTATGATAATAGGCCAGTGAGATGATGAAGGCGGTGATAGTTTTACAGAAGACTGAGAGAATTCAGTCACGTCTGACAATGGGCATCTGAATGATATTTCCATCTTTTGTGTACTTTTGGAAGGAGCTGCGAAAACGTTTGTCCTTTCTATGACATCAGAGAAGTAACAATGTTTCTTCTATGACTTCAAAGAACAACAGAAAACAAAGCCAGTTCCATTTTAGACTTTATTTGGCATGAAGGAGCCAACCTCAGAAAAAACGCTGGCCATTGTTCTAACTGTGGGGTTCCACTATTGGACAAAAAATATTGAGGGTCCCTCATTCTGCGTCATGGGTCATCCTTGCCTAGATTAATTAATTGCTATGGCTGCTCAACAGTGGCCATACCACCAGCAGTGGCCGGTGCTGGTAAGCGCGATGGGGCGGGGTGGGGGCATGGTGGAAGTCAACAGACGACGGAATAGGTCAAATTAAATAAATAAAACCTATTCCGTCGTCTGTCGGCTCCCCAGCTCCACCGCACTTACCTTCACCGGCCGCGACTGCATACCACCCAACCACAGTTACCTCCACGCCTCTTAACATTGAAGGCAGGTGTATCGATGCTCTAAGCAAGAGCTTAGGTGCTGTGACTGCAGCTTCTATTAAGGAAGCAAATGCTCTTGCCATTGTAGGCCACTATGGTAGGCAGCTTTGGAGTGACATCACTCCATTCTGGAACTCCTTCTAGAAGACTAGCAAGAGACGTCAAAGTCCTCATGAGACAAGGGTCTAATGCCTCAGCTGCCATTATTGATGCTGCTATGCATATGTCCCATGTCGGCTTTGATTAGCTAATTGGAAGGGCAGCTCTCTGACCACAGGGATAGCTGATGAGCACTTCCTTTTAATCCAAAGTGCAAAGACAGGTCCTAGAAATGCTTTTGATGGTTGGTACTTTTTGTTGAGCATGTGAATGAGGTATATCAGGACATAAAAACCAATACAACGCTCTGTATAGGGATAATGCAGTTTCGCATGCCCTCTGACTTTTAAGACTGCAGAATATCTCTGTCCTGTAGTGGAGGGTCATAACAATATGGCAATATAGTCCGTACCATCAATCCTCCAGCATTAATATATTTTCAAGGACACAGAGACAAAGCTACGACAAAACCTCTCAAAAGTGAAGAGGTATGTCATTCACATTAAGTCAGGGTGTGTACAACTGAACTCGACTTTCCCACCCAGTTGACCACCACCACTTTTCCTCTTCTGGGACGAAGAATTCAGATTTTGCCTCAGAATGGGAGAATATCAATACAGACTTTAGGGTAATCCAGATCGTTCATTACGTCATACGGTAGAGTCCATGAAAAAGCTACCCTGACACCCACTAGCCTGGGAGCATCCTCACCACCTGGACCAGTTGCAACAAGAACTAATTCGCCTCAAAGGTTCAATAGTTATCCCAATCAGGGCTTCTACTTCGTGTTCTTCCTAGGTCTAGAAAAGGCATTCAGAGACTCCTGTTTGGTCTTCAGGATCTGATTATGTTCCTGAAGACGCAGTCCTTCGGAACGGTCACATTAAATGGTCACACTTCAAGAGGTCCTCGCCCTTCTTCGTGAAGGGGAATTCCTACTTCCACATCCTTATTGATTGGAAACTCTTCCTCTATTAGGTATTTTCTGTAGCTTGGCAGCATGGCAAGCTTAAAGCCTTCCAGTTCTGGCTCAAGTGAAACCCAGAAGACTCCATGAAATTTGAGGCAGCACAGTTTCAGCACATTTGAAAGGAAGGCTGTCCGGTGTTTCAGTATATAGACAACAGTCTCATAAAAGGATTATCAGCTAAAGACTAATGAATGCCTGCTGGGCACTGCTCTTTGCTTGGGCTCACTGAATGAGGCTAGATCCTGTCTACCACTGACAACGTTTTTAGCCTATCCTGGTACATACCTCAACACTTTTCAAAGAAAACTAAATTGTATTTTATTTTGAGAGTTTTATAAAGCGCAAACTTGGCCCCGGGGGTATCAATCGCTGTACAGGCAAAAGCCATGGCCAGTTTCATAAACATACATTATCAAGTAATGGCAAAAACAAAGAGGGTCTGTCCAGAGAAAGCACTGGCCTATATTATAGCATGGCATGGGAGCAAACTCCACTCCTAAAATTTGGTTGTCCATGATTGCACTTATAGGGTGCAACAGTTTGGCGCAGCCTATGGTAGCAATGGTATTTGTAGCTCGTAGAAAGTGTCAAGTGATCATGGCATGTCCCCAACCATTGTTATGAAAGGAATCTATTTCATAGAATTCTTTACACCTCTTTCTTGAAGGTTCTGTTTTATGGGTTTGTTTGAATTTCTGATGGTGGAGAGTTCCAGATTCTTGTGGCAGATCCGGAGAAGGTTTAAGTTTAGGTAATCTTTTCTCTAAGCTGGGGGGGGCGATTCCAGCAAGAGGGTGTCAGCACTCTGTAGGGAGCAGTTGTCTCCTGAGGTAGTGTGTTTTTGACTAAGATATGTTGGTTGGTCATAGTGTATCCCTTTGTGTTTCAGGCACGTTATCTTCGTGTGCATCTGGCTTCAAATGGTAGCCAGTGGAGAGACTTAAGAGAAGGTGTGATATGGTCGAAATGTCTTGTTCCTGTAATCAGTCTTTCTGCAGCATTTAGGGTTGCCTTGAGTGGTGTTGCTTGTGATTTTGGTAATCCGATTAGGGTCGTACTGCCATAGTCCAGTCTGGATACGACTAGGGACTGAACAGCGGTTTTGAAGGCTGGAGGGAGGATGAACGGTTTTACCTTCTTGAGGCAGTTGAGTTGTAGGACTGCACTGCGAGTGGTTGAGCTGATTGTTCTTGCATATTAAGGTTTTTGTCCAGGGTTATCTCCAGGTATTTCGGTGACTGGATGATGACAGGTTTGCAGTTGAGAGCATCATACGTTTGATCCATTCTAGTATATGGAGGAGCTGAGGGGAAATGAGTAGAAATTCGGTTTTCAGGGGGATCATTTCAAGGTGATTTTGTGACAGCCAGGTTTGGGTTTCACTAAAGTGTAATTGAGTTGGATTATATTGCCCAGAGACGAGATCTTTAAATAAAGCTGGGCGACATCTGCATACATGTGGTATCCAATGATCGCTTGATTGAGGGTCTCTGTTAGCGGTTCTTTATATAGGTTAAAGAGTGTAGGGGAGATGATGGATCCTTGAGGGACACCCATCCTAACTGGAGATATGTCAGATAGTGAGCTACCCCATTTGATACGTTGTGAATGATTTTGCAGAAAAGAGGTGAACCATTTCAGTACGTTTCCTGACAGCCCCGTCCTGCATTCAAGTATGTCTGAGAGGCTACTATGATTGACTGTGTCAAATGCCAACGATAGGCTGAGGAGGATGAGTAGGCAGTATAATTTTGGTCAAGGTTTTTAAGAGCATTATCCCAGATATGGACAATGGCCGTTTCAGTACTGTGTCCTGGTATGAATCCAAATTGGAACTTGTTGAGTAAATTCAACTGTTCAATGTGTTGTCAAAGCTGGTTGTGTACACATTTTTCCAACAGTTTTGCAAGAAAGGGAATGTTTGACACTGGTCGAAAACTATTTAGGTCTGTCGGTTCAGTGCATAGTTTTTTTGAGGAGTAGTGTCACCTGCCCCATCTTCAAGCAGTCTGGTTTTGTTCCTTGAGGTAGTGATGCATTCACTATCATAGTCCACTGCGGGAGAGAAGTTGACTGAGGTCTTTTGTGATTGAAGAGGGTACTGGGTCTCTGAAATGTGAGGTAGGTTTTATTTATGCTATGAACTTAAGGGTGTCCTCTTAATTGAGGGTTTTGAATTTGCTCCATGTTGCTTCTTTTTTGTTCTTAGTAGTATGGTAGTAATTTTGATCCTTTTCTATGATTCACAATTCCCGTTGGGAGGAGAGTATGTTGATACTTATGGCTGATTTCAATGTCAGTTGCTATAGAGTTCTCAATTCAGGGTGCCTGACTCCGGACCACGGGGTTCACGGTTCAATCCCCGGTGCCGGCGGCAGGTTAGCCCAGCACCATGTGACTCTGGGCAATAGCTTGCTTAATCTTCCAGAGTGCCCCCAGTGCCGGAACACCTCTCCGGAGGTAGCTGTGCGCTTTACAAATGCTGGTATTTCATTTCATCGTGGTCCCAGTCTATTTATTTGACCTGGTTTGTTGTTTAACAGTTTTCGAAGAGTTTTCTTGGGCTGCTTTTGGTGTTATCTAATTGGGATCTGAAGAATGATGCCTTGACCTGCCATATTTCCTTCTTGTAGTTGTTTTTTATTTCCTACAGCTGTTGTAGATGTTTTGCAGAGGGTCCGTGCCTCCATTGTCTCTCAGCGAGTCTTAATGTCCTCCTTTCTTCATTAAGGAAATGATTGTACCAGGGTTGGGATGCTTTGGTTTTTGTACCAGGTTTGGGATACTATGGTTTTGAGTCTTCTGGGGTGAAGTGGAGTAACTACCTCTATTATATTTGTCTCAGTTTAGTTATAGTACTCAGTTAGTTCATGAACGTCCTGCATCTCTCTCTGGGGTGCGGGTTCATCTGTCAAAGACAGACAAGATTGTCTCTGTTCATGTTTCTACTGTCTCTTATCTAGTGTTTGGGTTTGAACCCATGGCCTCTTGCTTTCTGTTCACTTGCTGTGATGTGAAATATGATTCAGTGATGGTCTGACCAACTAATTCGTTTTGTAGAATTGATTTTCAGAACTTTTGCTTGGAGATGATTAGATTGAGTGTAGCTCCTTTGGTGTTTGTTGGGCCTGAGCAGGCTTGCACAAGGCTCTGATCGTTGCTGAAAGTTGTTAGAGTGGAGACCAGTGTGTCATTGTCATCCTCATTGTTCCAATGAAGGTTGAAATCCCCTAGAAAGATGGCATTCAGGTGTAGAAGGGAGTGTTGCGTGATAATTTCCATTATTTGTTCATGGAACAGCTGGTTGTTCCCTGGAGGGCGGTATATAAGGTGAATTTTAGCTAGTGATCTAACTGGTATGAGAATTTCCATTCCCATGTATTCACAGAAGGCCAGTTTATCCACTGGGAAAGGCTTAATGTGCAGGGAGTCCCTGTAGAAGACTTCAATCCCTCCTCCCTGCCGTTGTGGACGGCCTCCATATTTGATGGTGAAGTAGGGGGATACTAGTATATCCAACATGGGGGCTGAAGAGTGAGTTATCATGTTTGTCAGGAAGATTATGTCTAGCTTTTGATGTAGAATAGCTTCAACTAAGTCTGTGGTATGTTTAGCTGCCGATCTGCAATTGTGTAGCATGCAATTGTGTAGCATGCAATTGTGTAGGCCTTTCCTGACTCTCTGGGCCTTGCCATATGGTGTGGGATGAGCGGGATTGAGATTAGGTTCTCCTGGTTCACTGTTCGTGCTTTGTAGTGTGGCCTTCCAGTGTTGGTGAGTGTGGCCTTCCAGTGTTGGTGTTAGCAACAATCGGAATGTCAAGCAACTGCACAGTGGAGGTTTGTGTAGTTTCCTCATAGGAATGAAGCAGGGCACCAATGTCTGACTTGGATAACTGATTGCTTTGTCTATTGGGCCAAAGGGTATCGTTTGGGGCTGCTATGGATGGACAAGGTTGATTGCGAAAGCCTTGTTGTGAGGGGGGAGTGATTATTTGGGAATGGGTGATATCACCTGGTCTGAGTGTGTCTTTGTCTTTTATAGTTAATTAGGCCATATTTAGGCACGTCACTATGCTTTTTATTTCCTCATTAATCTTGTCTATTATGTGCTTCATATGATTTAAAAGGAGTTTCTCTAGTGAGGTAATGTCTTGTCTGATTTTAGCGTTGTTCACATGGGTTGCCTCATCGTGTCGATCTTGCTGACATTCTATCTGGCCTACTGCTGTATATGTGTGAGTGTTCAGTCTATCGGTTCCTAAACTGGATGAGGTCTGCTGAGGGGGTGACTGTTTGACGATTGAGCCTGTAACGACCTCTGTCAATTGGGGGTGCTGTGTGGGGTTCTGTCTCTCTGCGTTGGTTAGGTGGACAGCTCAGTGTAAGGCAATCGTTTTATGAGCTGGGTACAGCCTAATGGGCTTCCGTCCTGCTGTGACTTGGTGTGGTGCTGTGCAGGGTAGGGTTGGAGATCTCTCCAGAAAGGCCTTAGGTTGGACTTGATGTTTCATATCCAAGTGATTTATTGAGGTTTGTGGGTCTGTGCCAGTGTTCATCTGTGCACCGCCATCGTGGAACGATGAATAATAGAGGGCAGAAGTTTTGTCATCATTAGTTTCTGAGATGGTAGGGGAGACCCATCTTGTAACTGTCCTGTTTTTGGTGGGATTGAAAGAGATTGGCAAAGTTGGGTTGGGTTGGGTAGGGTTGAGTGATGGTAGTATGAGTGTTGCATGGCTTTGGGGTGTTAAAAATTGCAGCGTAGTTCTGGGGTATCAGGTGTTGTGCAGCGAGTGCTCAATTGTTCGTCATACGTAACATGGGCTCTTAGGGTGTGGAAAAGTTGATTGGATGTCTCTAGATGAATATCTGATGCTTGTACGAGTATGTTCCCAATCTTGTCAATTGATGTTGCTGCCTCCTCATTAAAGAAGGAAGAGGGCACGATGGACAATTTCAGACCGTAGGGTATTATGGTAGAATTTGTGAAGCTCAGGAGTGCGGTAAGTATCAGAGTCTCAGAGATGAGTGTTTCAGGGAGGTCTTTTAATAGTCTGTACTTGAAAGTCTTTGTTGCATTCTTGGAGAGGTTAGGTGGGTAATTTATTTTGAATGAGTTTGGGCCTGTTGTAGATAGTCTAATATCTGTGTTAGTGATCCTGCCCAGTCATGTTGTTATGCGAGGACTGACCTGTGATCTCTCAAAGGGCTAGATGGTTATACCAGCTAATAACATCACTTTAACATTTGTTTTTTCAGTAAATTTCTAGGGTTTAACAGAAGTCAAGATTTTATTATCATACCTAACTATAACATCACTTTAACCATAGTTTTCCAAAATAAGTATGTGTGTGTCTGTGTATGTATGTGTATATATATGTGTGTATATATGTGTGTATATATGTGTGTATATATGTGTGTGTGTATATATATATATATATATATATATATTAGATATATAGTACCACACAAAAGCACAAGAGGGAACAAAGTCACTTTAATGTTATGGTGGGAAGAGAGGGAAAAGATATATTTAGGATACGTCCTCCCGTTTTAAACATACAACACAACCGGTATCCTAAATAAAACAATGGGTTTCCCTTTATACTACAAGTCCTCAGTCATTCTTGATTTTTTTTGTAAGATCCTCACACACAGTATTGGTGTCATGCTTCATAATTGGATCTCATCCTTGTCCTTACACACCAGAATGGGCTCGACCATATTCCAGGGAGCACCAAAGTGCCGTTCAGTAGTTTTGGAGTTATTAAAGTAAAAAGATTTATTTATATCTATCCACGCACCAACAGAAATGTTGTGATTGGCTGGCTGCAGCCTGAGAAGAAAGTTGCGGCCGCCATTTTGTGCATCGGGACTCGGTTGCCAGGGGGGGTAGAGGTACCCTGACCCGATGGGACTGATGGAGGGGTCTGTGAGGGACCCCTCATGGGCAAGAAATTGACCAAAAATGTTTTTTTTACTGTGTGAGGGTCTGGAGATCCACCGTGGCCAATCCTGCCAAGTACCACGCATCAGGCGTTAGACTAACGCATTTCAGTGTGGTGCTCCGCATCACCACACTGAAATGCATTGTCTCGCCACCCATGCCAGGCGCGCGCTGCTCCTGCCGGCTTGGTGCTTGCAGCTGAGCTAAGGCTGCTGGCAGGCTGCTGGCAGGCTGCTGGCAGGCAGCTGGCAGGCTGCTGGCAGGCAGCTGGCAGGCAGCTGGCAGGCAGCTCACTGCTACATTATATCAGATTATTTCTTGTGGCGCAACTCTCAGACAGCCTGACTTATTGGTAGGGCCCAATGGCTATTACCGTTACAGCCGGGGCTGGGCCCAGTCAGATTAAGCTGATTTAGTTGAAAAGTCTGGTGTTGCAGGGGTGGCGTCACATCCTGCTGCCGAAGGCGGGGAGTTTGTTATGGGAGAAAACGTGTGTTTACTAGTTAGGCCGGCAGCGCTCGCAGTGCTGCCTCCGCTTGCTGCTCACACCGGCCCTGGCCGCCGCATGTGCTCAATAATCTTATGTGACTTGCGCCGCGCCAAATTCAATTATAGCCGAGCCTCACATCACTGAGCCAGTGACCTGCGATTGCAGCGAACGCAAACAAAGAAAGAGGTGGGGGTGTCTTATAGTCACCTATGAATTACTTGTGAACTGTGCCCCTAACTTAAACGTTGTTGCTTCTGAAAGGCCTAAATGCTTCCTTTGTTAGTGCTGCTCCATTGTGGACTTCAGCGGGCAGAGTCTTCGGGATGTCTGAGGGTGTCAGGATGCCAGAAAGATGACTCTGCACATAAAATAGACCCTGGTGGTTCAATTGTGGGGTGAGGGTATGAAGCGACAGCCAGCGTGAGGGTTTTGAGGATGCCAGAAATATGCAGAGGCGTTATGGCCTGTCCAACGACCGTATCTGCTTTGGCAGGTTGTTCGTGGTGTCCTGCATGAGGGTGAGTCAGGTAGAACACTCACTGGACGTGCAGACATACCAGAAGCAGATGTGGGAGAGCTCAAACGTCCAGCACAGAGGTATGTTTGTATGGCCCAAACCAAGGTAGCATCCTTTTCATTTAACACACAGAAGGCTTGGCAGTTCTGAACAGCTGCAGTGCCTGCCCTCTGTTACGGAGGACTGCAGTCACGAAGTCTGTGTCCGATTAATGCCCTTCTATTTCTGGTGCTTTGCAGAGTTTTAATATATTAATTAGAGTTTCTTGTTGCTCAAATGGGTTTAACGTCTGATACTTATATGTTTTCATCATCTTAATTACTTGATTTTGCTTGTGTGAAAGTATCACTCATAGTTACACTGAAATTATGAAAATGTCACACATTGCAATCTGAAACCTTGGCAGCTATGCGTGGCGCTCAACGTGACCCTCTGTGTGCTCCCCAGCGGATTCATGGATCCAGACCCTAATTAAAAAAACATATACACTCACTCACAGACCCAACTTTCTGACTCATCTCAAACTTCTTTCTACTACTCTTCCCAATGCACTACCCTATCTCTCACCCTATACATCTATCATTATATCCTCTACACCCACTCTCTCATTTATCCCAAACCCCATACCACTACTATGTTCCCCAAAATAACCCTTTCTTGACTCTCTCCTACTCTACCCCTCCTTGCATCATCTGACACCTCTTTTACTATACCGATCCCCTAAAACAAACCTTTCTAAACTCTTCCCCTCCAAAAACTCTTTTTACTCATCCAAAAGCCTCCTCCTACTGCTATGACCTAAAAAAGAAATCCTTCACTCTTCTATCCCTCCACTAGCCCTTTCAATCAAAACAGACTAAAATGTTCACTTCTCTAATTCCATATTCCACTATACTAATTCACCACTAATCCTTTATGGGTTCTAGAGTAGCGTGCTACTCGCCAACAAAGCATTTCAACACCTCATCAGGGTTACAAACGCTATATAAATGCAAACCTTTTTCCCTTTTTTACCCCTCCCCAACCCTTCTCAATCCAAATAACTGACTAACATATCCACCACTCAAATTACTTCGTATTTCACTATACTAATTTTCAACACTAATCCTTTATGGGTTCCGGAATAGCCTGCTACTCACCCAAAAAAAAAAAGCGCTTCAAACCCCATCAGGGGTAAGAAGCGCTATATAAATACAAACCTTTTTTCCTCTTCTATCCTTCTGCTATCCTTCCGAATCCAAATAACTGACTAACATATCCACCACTTAAAATTTACTTGCATGTTTCACTATACTAATTCAACACTAATCCTCTATGGGTCCCGGAGTAGCGTGCTACTCGCCGAAAAGCGTTTCGACGCCTCGTCAGGGGTAGTAAGCGCTATACAAATGCAATTACAATACAATACATACCTACACACACACATTAACACACCCACACAACAACTCACTCACACACAACCACCCATACAGCCACTCACACACCCACTCACAGACCCACCAAACCATGCACATACCCACCCATACACTCACGTACCTACTCACACATCCACACCACCACTCACACATCCACACCACCACTCACACATCCACACCACCACTCACACATCCACACCACCACTCACACATCCACACCACTACTCACACATCCACACCGAAATTCACATAGTCAATCGCACACCCACTCACACACACCCACTTGCACAGCCACTCACACACGCATACATCCACTTACACACCCACTCACAGACCTACAAAACCATTCACACACCCACTCACGGACCCACGCAGCCACACGCACACATACACTCACACACAGACTCACACCTACTTACGCAACCACTCACACACCCATACAGCCACTCACACATCCAAAACACCACTCACACAGCCACTCAGACCCACTCACACACACACACTTACACACCAACGTACATACCATACAGTTACTCACACACCCACTCACAGACCCACACATTCACTTACACGCCCACTCACAGACCTACAATACCACTCGCACACCCACTCACAGACCCAGGCAGCCACTCACACATGCACTCACACACCCACACTCCTACTTACCCAACCACCCACACAACCATACAGCCACTCACAGGCCCACAAAACCACTCACATAGCTACTCACAGACCCACACACTCGGTGCAAGTCACAAGTGTACTGCCACATCATTTACCTCTGAAAATAAATCAATGCTGCTTGGATGGGCTTTCTTTAATGTGTCGAGAAGATGTAGAAGTTGTGGTAAATATCAAACTCCTTACCAGTCATCAAATTTTCTTTTTAATTATATTTATAGAAGTATGTATAATAGGCTATAAGAAAAAAGTGTAACTATACTAAAAGGTAGTGGAAATATGCCAAACACTGCCATAAAATAAAGAAAATGGTCATTCTACAGATTAAACTTGATCTCAGTAAAAGTACCTGATATGACGTCTGCTTTTTCCAACATTCTAATAAATTCTGATCATCTAGAACACTTATGAATCTGAGCATCAAAAGAAATAACAGCCGCTACCTGAAAATTATGTTTAGTCGTCTTTGGCGGCTGGGTGGCATCCTGAGGGGGTGGATGTAAGGCCACGATGTGTGTCTCGCTGCAGCCTCTGCTCTGTCAGGCTTCCAAAGCGCACTGTGAATTCCAGCCCTCCTGGGCTGGAATTAAAGGAGGCAGAGGGAGGAGACAGGCCTGTTTACAGAAGCGGAGCTCTCTGAAGAATACTGAAAGAGGCAGCAGAAAACAGAGCGAATGAAAACACGAGTGCTCGTGTGAAGTGCTTAAAAAAAAAAAAAGAAAAGGGTAGTTCCTAAAATGGGTCCTAAAATGGTAGAAGTGGATGGATAGTAGTACTTGGTCCATGCTCTCGGGGAGGGCTAAACACAGGAAGAGGCATGATGCATGCATGCCATGGGCAAATGGGGATATGAGAGCGACGATGGAGCAAGCAAATGGGAAGCCTATGGGCGGGCTGACGCCCACATATTGAAGACAACAGTCTCGTCAAGACTGCGCATGCGCTGCCTAGCCGAGACCTAAAAACAATGGGACGTTATTTGGACGTGGCTCTCTCACATAAAATGGCGCCCTCTGTCTCAGACCAAACATTTTACAATCCACCTCCATCACTGGTCACCTGCCAAATTCTACAAGTTAAAATGAATATCTTCTAATCTATGTTGGCCGTGCAATGACCTTGAACACATGTTTTTCAGGTGCAAGCTTCTCACCCATTTCGTGAGCAAATCACGAGCCAACTGAACTGCATCTTTAGAATATACACCTACATTTTTCTACTATAATCCTGGGACCTCATGAAGCCTCACCCTGCCTGCTTAGATCTTTCAGAAGTTGATTTTTCACTCCTTCACTTATTATTAACGATTGCTATAAAAGTCATTCTGCTAGAGTGGAACTCGTTCAATCTTGTCTCATTCCACACTTGGTGGGCTTGGGTGACATAGCTGCATAGCTTCCACATCTTTCAATATAAATTCCCAGGACATCCCTGACTCATTGTTTCCTTCCTCCTCACCTCCGTAACCTGGAGACACACCAATGCTTTGAGCTCTTTTCTGTTCCATTTCTCTGCACTTGTTTGTCCCAAATGTTTCCTCCTAGAGTCTCTTAATCTTCTTCTACCTTTTTATTTTGTTGCTCTCGTTTACAACCTTGGTACAGCACTTGGGTTCCTTGTCATCAAGCCATCCTACCATGATTTGTGAGAGCACTGGGATGTTTCATACTAACATTGCTTGATAAAGTTTAAGATACCGCAGTTCATAATTAACAAATCTAAATTTCCTACTCCTCTTTTTATTTTTATCTCAAGAATGTATCTATTCACTCCTGTGGTTAGCTTTTTTCTTTGGTGACTGTTAGACCTGGCATCTTTTGGCGTGTTTCCCCTGTCTTTTTGCTTTCTGACCTCCTGGTTTTAACTCTGTTTTTGCTGGTTTAGTGTCTCTGCGCACTTTCTCACTGCTGTCCAGTGTTAAAGTGCAAGTGCTCCTATTGTAAATTGTAATATGGATTGGTGTTTCCATGATTGGCATATTTGATTTATTGGTAAGCCCCTAGTAAAGTGCACTGAGAGTGCCAGGGTCTGTAAATCAAATGCTGTTGGTGGGCCTGCAGCACTGATTGTGCTGCCCACTCAAGCAGCCTTTCAAAGGGTTCTCAGACCTGCCACTGCAGTGTCTGCATGCAGTTTTTACTGCCATGTCAACTTGGCCAGTGCACCCATTTGCCAAGCCCTAACCTTCCCTTTTATTACATATGAGTCACTCCTAAGGTAGGCCCAAGGTACCCCTATGGGCAGGGTGCTGTGTATTTGAAAGGTAGGACATGTACTGGTGTGTTTGACATGTCCTGATCGTGAAATACAATATATATTTCATTTTTAACAATTGAAAGGCTATCTGTCCCATAAGATAGAATGGGAAATACTGGGTAACATTTTACGAGTATATCTTCCCATTGGAACAAGATAGAGAAATGGGGTTTAGTATGTCTGAACTCAAAATGTAGAAATGCATCTTTTAGTAAAGATGATTTTTATGTTCTGTGTTTGAAAATACCACTTTTAGAAAGTAGGTGTTTCCTTGCTTAGCCATCCTGTTTTCCTGTGCTGGGTTGTGGATTGACTGTCTGGCTTTGGAGTGACAGGGGCTGGGGATGTGCATTCTCTTCAGACAGCCACTGGGGGGGTCGAGGTGTGTCCTACTTTTCCTGGAAGAGTTATGGCTGAGCTGAATAGACCTGGGCCGCATTTAGAGTAGTGGGAGGAGATTTCCTTGCACATGAAAGGGCCTGGTCTGCCTTGGACAATGCTGTCTACACCTCCTGCCAGGAAGCTGGGCAAGAGAGGACCAAACTGGTTTGGACTGAGCACATACACTCTCTGCCCAAGAGAACAAAGAGAAACTGAGTGTAAATATTAGGGCCTAGACCCCAGAACTTTAGAACTCGCTTGGATCAAAGAACCTGCCAAGAAGAAGAGCTGGAAGAGCTGCCAGAAGGAGTACTGCCCCTTTGCTGTGTTGTTGCTTTGCTGGGTTGGCCTGCAGTTGCTGCTTCTGCCTTGGGCAGTGAAAGGACTGGACTTTCTTCACTTGTCGCTGAGTATCTCCAAGGGCTTGAAATAAAGCTTGTTCACGAAGTCTCAGGGACAGCAAAGACTTCACTTACCTCTGGGTACCACCTCTGGACCAGTGGTTTTCAGTTGCCACAGAGGGTAAAAGCAGCCGACACCGTCACCGACTCCATGTCCTGAAGGCACAGCAGAAGGCACCGCTGCACTTTGCACCACAACTCTGGTCTCACCGACGACGACGACCGCCACCGAGCCGCTGCTTGCACCGCGACCTGAGGGCACCGCACTCCGCACCGCCATGCTTCACTCAGCCGCCCTGGTCTCACTGGTGACGTTGCTGCGCGCTGAACTTGACACCCGTGACTGCACCATGGTTTGGGGTCACCACTCGTAAGTCACACGACACACCGCCCCGTCCCACACTGCAGCCTGGGCCGACCAATGTCAGCTCCCATCAACCGGCACTGCCGACTGCACCGTGACCTGTCAGCACCGCAACGAGCACCGCCCCGCAGCCCTGGTTTCACCAGCGCCACTGGACGACCGCCACCTAGCCGCTGCCTGCACCGTGACTTGAGGGCACCGCATGCCGCACCGCTACACTTCACATCACAAGCTCGACGGTTGCCACGACCGGCCTGCACTGACGCAGTCGGCCGGAGACAAGGTACTGTTTAGGAGTCTGCTGACACTAACGCAGGTCCGCACCAACACGGTCGGCCGGAGCTGTTGGATTCCGTTGTTTTCAGCTCTGCAGTAGCTCCGGACGGAGATACCGGCTTTAAGGAACTGCATTTTTAAGTAATTCTTGCAAAGTGCATATTTTTGATTACTGTATGTTGGTTTGTTATCGTTTTGGTCTTGTTTGCACAGATGAATATTGGTTATTTTTCTAAAACTGGTATGGTGTCCTTTTGTAGTGTTTCCACTGTATTACTGTTGGTTATGTGCAAATGCTTTACACACTGACTCTGAGATAAGCCTGACTGCTTGTGCCAAGCTACCAAGGGGGTGAGCAGGGGTTATTTCAGTAGTGTATTCCCCTTATCCGGACTAGAAGGAAGGGTCCCTCTTTGGACAAAGGTGCAAACCATTGCCAACTAGAGACCCCCATTTCTAACATGTACCATTTACAAGATCAAATTGTTCATTGCTATGTTATGTTTTGTTCTTAAAATCCTAAATAAAAAAAATTAGTGCATATTATAAATTATAAAGAGAGTGGGCACCGACTTACAGGAGCTCTGGCTCTGCTATGGCCCTGCCTGAAGCAGAACATCTCTATCAGGGGCCTTTGTGGAATTTAACAGTGCTAGCAGCACATCAGCTAGCGGGACACGGTCCCAGGCAGACTTGAATCCCAGAGGATGCCCCTGGGGAGAAGAGCCTTGAGATTAAGTTACTCAGGCCCTCCATTCCAATGCTTGTTCCCCCAGTCTCTTACTTTTAACAAGAGTTGTAAGAAATTGGGTTATTGGTAGAGGGGAGTGGAATTCCCACTCCGGTAACAACCATAATCCTTGCCAGGGTGAACAACAAACAGTCACTAAAGTAACCTCAGACGAGTTTATCAGAACACACCTGGATCTGTGGACATTAAAGAAGAAGGACTACCCTGCTGCTGGAGGACTGACTTGCTGTCTGAGAAGGAAGACTGGGAATGCTAACCTTCATCGCAGGCTAACCTAAGTCAATTAAAGGGTTTAAGATACAGGAACATAACAAGCTCCCTAGGCCTCCCTCTAACTTTCCAGCTGACTTGCTGCCATTGAATCTGCAACGTACCATCCCTGAGCCTTGCTGGCGCCTGCTGGAGTGAGTTTCTGATCTCCAGGAAGTGCCCCCACGTCCTGGACCCCTGGCTGACATCAATTTGAGGTTCTCCAAAGAAGAGGTGAAATCCTGAAGTCTGGCCCCTTTGCGGCAAGACTCTGCCGCCCGCAATGACTGCCAACATGAAGCTCCAGTGAGATCTGGTCTTCGCGTTACATCGACTGCCCGTGATGACCGGCAACACAAAATCTGCACTCTGCAATCCAGCACAAACAACCAGCAGTAACTACCAGTGGTAAGCGCCAACAATGACTGTCCAAGACTCCTGAACAGCTTTTCGTGCTACAGTGACAAGAGCCCGCGACCTCTGGCCTGCGATTTGCGGAAGAGCTTTGCAGTAGAGCGACGACCATCCGTGACGCTCTACCTGTCCCTCGCGGCCTCCTCCACTGCTAACAGAGATCTTCGTACTGGACTAGGAGAAGGTAACTTTTTCAGCTGGACTAACCTCGCTCCTTTGTCCGATCCGTGCTTTATCGTGGTCGGTGTGAGCTTGTAATGCGAAGGTGAACATATATGGACCAAGTTTGTGGAGAAGAGGCATGTTACCCTTGAGGAATGTGTGACTACTGGGGCATGCCCCGCACTCCTCTCATGCAGCGAGAAGGCTACATAGCAGGAGCAACCAAAGTGGGGAACCCTGCTCCAAATAAAGGCAAAAAACTGTCTTTTAAGTACATGTTCTATGTATTACATGTTGTTTGTCTTGTTTGTGACTTAATAGTCCTAAATCGAGACATATGGTTCAGCCCATCCTGATTTTTAGGGACCAGAATGAGACCCGATGATGAAGCATGATACCAACAGTGTGTGAGGGTCTTTTAAACAACACCAAGTGATGGTCTGGCATAGGAGAGAGCTCCACTTTACAGAAATACAAAACCCTCCGCTGGGAAGGGTCTATATGTGTAAGACACTTTAGGTGAGATTTGAGACTTTTATTGTCACCATACAAACCATCTTTCACAGATCACTCCATTTCAGAGTGCTTCGGAAACTCAAGGCGACACACCTCAGAAAGAGGCTGACATCTTCGGAGATGGTTCCCATCTCAGATGAGGCCAAGGAAGAAATATGGCGGTGGTTGGCACCAATGGATACTTATCTACAGGAGGAAAATGGTCAGCTCAAGAGTGGCTGTGTGGGTGTGTTAGTCGTGTGGGAGTGGCATGTGAGTAGGTGTATGAGTGGTTGTGTGGTTGTGTGGATGGCGGCATGATTGTTTTTGTGGATGTGTGAGTGGCTGTGTGGGTGAGGTGGTGGTTTTGTGGGTCTGAATAGGTGTGAGTGGCTGTATGGGTGTGTGAGTAGGTGTGTGAGTGGTTTTATGGGTGTGTGCGTGGGTGTGTGTAAGTGAGTATGGGAGTGGCTGTATGGGTCTGTGAGTGTGTATGAGTGGTTTTGCGTGTGTGCAAGTGGCTATATGGATGTATGTGGGTGTGTGAGTGGCTATATGGGTGTGTGAGTGGTTGTATGGGTGTGTGAGTGGGTGGGTGAGAGTGTGTGTAAGTGGCTGTGTGGGTCTGTGAGTAGCTGTGTGGGTCTGTGAGTAGCTGTGTGAGTGGTTTCGTGGGTCTGAGTGGGTATGTGCATGGACATTTTTTCATTCTACAACACGACAAGCAGAGCTTACCAAATAAGCATATATGTAGTGGTGTGTACACTCCTGCATGATGCAGTGCGATGGGGAGGGTTTAAGGACCGTCAATTTCTCTGAAGTGCTTTACACACCCTGAAACCAGGGTTACTGATACTGAGCTGCGAGTGGCTTTAATCAGACCATGCTAAAATCCTGATTTATCTATCCAAAGATCTGCCTATCCATTTATCTATCTACCTAGCCATCCATCCGCCAATTAACACACTCACCCTTCTCCACCCACTTTTATGTATCTACCAATTAAGCCAACCAGTCAATCTGTTCACTCATTCCATCTCTCTCGGTCTGTGCATATAGCGACCTTCCTAGCCACCCATTTATCAATCCACCTATCTATCCACACATGGCTCCCATTCCTATCTGTCAACTTTAGCAGCCATAAATCAATCCACCCCTTCACTGACCTCACCTGTCCCTAACGATCTACCTTCCTAGCCATTAATTCATCCACCCACCCCCACGTATCTATTGAATTATCCCACACATTCATCTCTACTTACTTATCTCTCTCTATTTATCGACCTTCCCGAGGAAAATATACCCACTCACTCCCATCCACTATTGATCAGTCGTTTGATCTACCATCTAAGTTATCCCATCCTTTCACCCACTTTCCCATTCTGTCTGTCTGCCTTCCTAGCTACCCATGAATCTGTCCGTCCATCATCTATCTACCCACCTCATCCACTACTACTTATGTCTATCGATCCACTGACTTAGCTGCCTCATAAATCCATCTCTCCATCTGCACGCTTTATTTGAGAAATCTAACATTCCATTAACACAGGTCATCTCCCATGTTACTTTCCTTTAATAGCTCATAGTATAATATAACAGTACCCCATTCAATTTCAACGTCAATACCCAATCCACCTTATACAGCAATAGCTAATTATCAAACTGTGAAAACCATAATTGATCAATACCCCATATAGAATTAAACCGTTGATTGCTTTTTTCTTACCAACTTTAGCTTTATAAAACCACTTCATATATTCGCATAAAGGTTGACCCCCACTGTTCTATCTTCAGTAGGGTACCATCAATCCAGAGTTAAACTACAGAGATATGCACAATGGCGATAACAATAAAACAGATTCCATGTACATCTGTGGGGACAAGATTATCAACACCAAACATAACAACCAAGGTTGTATTTGCTTTAATTTGCTGGTAACATTGCCCCAAAATGTCCTTAACACACTCGTCAATTTGCAGACATATCGTTAACCACCTCCATGCCACATCTGGGGGAGCAGGAGGTACTCATCTCAATCGACTTGAATGACATATCCATTGTAATTTCTACTTCAAGGTCATGACTCCACTCTACTCCACACCCTACACTCTACTCTGCACCACTCCACTTTTTAAGCCTCTCTACTCTACCCTGTGCCACTCTATTCTATGCCAGTACACTCTTCGCCACTCTATTCCACACCACTGCACTCTACACCACTCCAGTCTAGCCACACCAATCCACTCTACCCCGCTGTACTCTATGCCACTCTGTAACACTGCACTCTATGCCAATACACTACCCCAATAAGCTTTACTCTGTAACACTCAACTCTATGCCCCTGCACTCTATGCCTATCCACTTTACGCCACTCTAATCTACTCTCCACCACTGCACTCTAGGCCACTGCACTCTGCACCACTTTACTCTATGCCATTACACTCAAAGCAACTGCACTCTCCCCTGCACCACGCTACGCCACTTCACTCTACACTGAAACAATCTACTCGCTACTCTACTCCACTGCACTCCAATCCACAGCAATCTACGCAAAGCACTCTACACCGCTCCACGGCACTGTACTCTACTCTGCACCACTCTATGCTACTCTACTCTGCACCAATCTACGCCACTGCACTGTATGCCACTCGACTCTACGCCACTGCCCTCTGCATCACTCAACTCTACTCCACTCTGCGCTACTGCCCTCTGCATCACTAAACTCTATGCCACTCCACTCTGCACCAATGTGCCCCACTCCGCTCTACTATGCACCACTCTAATCTATAGCCGCTGAATTCAATGGCACTGCACTGTGCCGCCACTGCACTTTACGCCATTATACTCTGCAACATTCTATGCCAATGCACTCTACACCAGTCCACTCTACTTTATGCCATTCCGGTGTATGCCACTGTACATGACTCCACACAATGCCACTCCAATACACGACACTCTTTGCCACTCTACAACACTCTGCTCCACTCTTCGCCATTCCACTCTACACTGCTCCACACTGCTCTCTCTACGCCACTAATGTGTAGCGACATAGCTAAAACACATTGGCACAGCCAATAGCTCTTGCATAGGCAAGACCTATTGGCTTTGCTAATGCTTCTTCTCTTTACCTTTTGCAAGTAAGTATTCCATTTAGATTTTATAGGCAGTGGTACTTTGCTAGGCTGATTTGTAGATATTTGTAGATTTTGAAGGCTGTATGTCCCATCGCCTGCCACTGGGAAAGTAGAGGCGGGAGAGTGGGGAAACCTAGCTGGCCTACTTTAGCTAGTTTAGCTTTAATTTTAAAGACATCATAGAAGTCTGAATTTAGTAGAGCGAATGTACGCTGTAGCAAGGCAAAAGAAAGGGGATCACCTTCGAAAAAGAGATTGTTAACAAGACCAATACATTTTCCTGACCATACAGTACAAAGCCACATCGAGCCAAGTAAGCAAAAGTAAAATAAATTAAAAGAACGTGTGAGAAGTAGCAGAAACCATCCTTGGAGAAAAAAGTAGAGCGTTCTCCAAGAGATGATGAGATAGACTATGGACTTTGGGGAGACAGAAGCGAGGGGGAGTCCACAGATATGGATGAACAATACATGTTGGTGTCTCAGGAATTTAAAGATGAAGGGTCTTGGAGAAGTTGTGTTTTTGGGTTTAAATGATGGAACTCTGTGTGCTCGTTCTGTGTCCAAGTCTTTGACAAAGTGGATGCCCTAAATGTTGGGGATCCAAGCAATGATTAAATCAATAGGAGAAGGAGCCTCATTTTCCACATCTTCCGGGAGAGCAAATACCCTGGGATCGCTTTTTCTGTTTCTTTCTTCCAGGTTGGTGATTTGTCTCTTATCCAACTTCTGCAACCTTTTTAATTCCAAGAATCTGATCCTGCTCTCACCGTTAGTAATCCTCACTGTAAGATCCCTTGGATCTTTCCTTATCGCCGCCACTTGTGATCCTTATGGTCTTTATGATCCCTGGTATCCACCATGTTTGCCCTATTGAGTATAGTGCTTGATGTAAAAAAACAAAAAAACAATGAGAGCGGGTGCAGTGGGTAAAGCATACCTCTTTTGAAAACTTAGGGTGCCGAGATAGCAGGTCGTGAGGCAGTGCAATGCCATTGGACCACTGTATATCGTGGCTAGCGAAAAGATATAGGTTAGAAATAGGCCATGTTGTAGTTGTGAAAATAACAGTGAAGTGCCAAATCGAATATGGTAAAGCTGTTGCTGAGCAGAGAGGGCGAGGTCCTGAGATAATGTGATAATAGTTGCTAGCTGCCAGTGCTTTACCGTAGACATTGGGGTGAAACATAAGTAACCACGTAGACGTTATTGAGGCCAGATGATAGTCACAGATCCCGTCATCTAAACAAACCGGAAGTTGGAAGGGCCCAAACATTCTCAAGAAAAGTAAAGAGCCCCATGTAGCTGGACAATCATAGAGTAGAAAAGTTCAACAATTCTGGTCTTTACATAACAATTACAAGTGCCCAAATAGTACAGTTTCTTCACCAAACAAGAGAAGGGACTTTACTGAAGCAGGGACAAGCGTAGGATTTCACCTCCCGGCGAACGATTATGGTTGGGAATGGCGTAGCTCTCAATGCGCGACAGCCAGAATATGCAGTTGGTGATGTTCCAGTCAGAGAGGAGTGCAGATAGGGGCAAAAACCTAGTGTAGGAGAAAGGGTAGTTCCCTTTGAAATAAATTACAGGTGTCTGCTCCTCTCACAGAGTTCAGGTACGGGGAGGGGTAGGCTCAACGGCTTGTCAGGCTCAGGCAAGTGGCACCGCTATGATGATAAAAAGTAGACACAGCTCCTGAGCACTGCGTGTGCCCAAATCCTAATTTAGGGCGTCATGAGTGTTCTTTCGAAGGCAGCACTGACTCTCCTCAGGTATAGTGTGTGGGCTTCAACCTGAAATGTTGCAGCAGTTTGCTGGAGATTGGCTCTGGGGTTGCGATACTGCTGCGGGCTCCCCGGGGCTTAAAGAGAAGCTGCGGTCACACACGGGCTCCAAGCCATGCTCCCTCTACAATATGCATTAATAAGCATGCCGTGCTCCGCACCAACCCACATAGCCCCATTACCAAGAGACAAAGTACGTAGTTTCACGAGGGCTCTTGTGCGCCCTCTAGCGGTCGGAGTACCACACCACGAGATGTCGCAGACAAATGGACTGCACAGGGTTCCCATTTGCGAATCCTGCAGTCACCTAAGGACAATCAATTTCAATGCAATAGGTCTCGCATTACTGATAGTTTGAGGTATTGGCGTTGCAAATAGTAATGCAACGCCAATAGCTCATACTTTCAGTAATGCGAGACCTAGTGCATTGCAAATGCTTGCGTAGTGAGCCAGGAACCAGCATTGTATGTCTCAGTGCAGTACCGCAAGCTGCTCCTAGAAGTCCCCAGTGAGCAAGGCACCAGCACTGCATGTCTCGGTGCAGTACCGCAAGCTGCTCCTAGAGGTCCCCAGTGAGCAAGGCACCAGCACTGCATGTCTGGGTGCAGTGCCGCAAGCTGCTCCTAGAGGTCCCCAGTGAGCAAGGCACCAGCACTGCTTGTCTAGGTGCAGTACCGCAAGCTGCTCCTAGAGGTCCCCAGTGAGCAAGGCAACAGCACTGCATGTCTAGGTGCAGTACCGCAAGCTGCTCCTAGAGGTCCCTAGTGAGCAAGGCACCTGCACTGCATGTCTAGGTGCAGTACCCCAAGCTGCTCCTAGAGGTCCCTAGTGAGCATCATAAGCTACCTAAGCGAAACAGTACACAGCTGCTTGAAATATGAGCAATTATATGTTTAAAGTTGTAAGGCCGTGGTGACATCAATGGACAGCTGACGATCCACAATAACAAAACAAGCACACCCATGTTCAGGTAAAAGAAAAGCACATCCGCCATTATCCCATCTGAGGCGGCCGTGCTGCTTAAATTTAAAAAAAGCGTTGTGAGAGGGAGAGCGTGTCCTGCCTGCAACAGCAGGCAGAAGAAAGCCAATTAAGAAAATAGTGCTCCCAGGCTCTAATTAAAGCATACATGTAACAACCGAAGTAAAAGGGCCCATGGGACCTCTTTTGGTCACATATGGTACTGCACCCTGTAGAAGATATGGTAAATCTACCCTACCCATAATGCATTGCATGCAAGACAGTACTACGAGTACATTCAAATAGCTATGTCCATATATACAATTAGTAGCTTTGAAATGTGACAAAATAATTATTACGTTAATTTCGGATTAGGTTGTATTCTGTGTGGAGCTGATGAAGGGAAATTTATAGACGGTCTCATATAAATGTGAAATGTTCTCGTGAGTGAAGTAACCATTGCCAGCCTAGCTTAGGACCAAGTGTGTGTCCTGCCTGAAGCCTTTTAAGAAAATAGTGCTTTGAGGCTGTAATTACAACCTAGGGAGTAACAACACATGTAACGGGGTGTCCTCATGGGAGGTTATAAGAAGAGACAAGGCGGCACTAAGGAGGGACTACTAAGCCTATTGACCAATGAAAATCCACCATTTACAAAGGACAGGGACAGGAACCAATTAAAAAGGTGGGTGGAGCTTTATGCCCATATCCTGAATACAGCATGTCTCGAAGAGACAGCGCAAGCGCTGCCTAGGCGAGACCTAAAAAACTAGTTAGTTTGCCAATATTAAAGCAATAACTGTATCTCAGTGAAAATGCCTACATTCAGAAGAAAACAACATGTTTGAGGCATGTGAGCTGTAGATCACATGCTATGAATAGATCGCCATCTAGTGTTGGGTCCGGATGTTTGCACTTTGTTTTTCTTCGAAGAAGTCTTTCCAGTCACGAGGTAGATGACTCCTCCTTTCGGTGATAGTGCGCATGGGCATCGACTCCATCCTTAGATTGTTTTTTTCCGCCATCGGGTTCAGATGTGTATTGCTGCGCTCTGGTTCGGTACCGTCTTCGGACCCCTTCGACGCGCAATCCACTACCCTCGACGGTATTGTTATCGATCGCGGTTCCCTATTCGACGCGCATCGTCTCACCTCGGAAAACCTTCAATCAGGAAACTCGTGGCAGGCCGTCGGGCCTACCCGCGCCGACCCCGCTAGCAGTCGATGGAATGGACTCCTTTCAAACTCTGTCCCGGGTGTCGTGCTAAGTTTCCACGCACCGACTTGAACAAAGTGTGCAACCTCTGCTTGTCCCCGGAACACAACGAGAACGACTGCAATGCGTGTCGATCGTTTCGATCGAAAAAGACACTTCGTGACCGTCGGGCTCGACGCCACGAGATGGAACACCAGAGCGGCTCCGCACCGGACATCTTCGGTGAAGATTCCGACACTGAACATCAAGCTCAAGGAGCCGAAGAAGAAGAACTGATATCCGAGGCCGACTCCGACATGGAAGAAGAGGAGCAGGTTACTCCGGGTCAGTGTACCGTGAGTAAAAATACCCCTTTGCCCCCTCAACATAAAACAAAGGCTCTGGTCCCTCCTCTGGCCAAGGTCGGCACCGACAAAAAGTTTCCAACTCCCCGCCCTCGGGCCCGGCTCCTAAACAAAAAGAGAAGCCTTCCGGCTCGGGCTCGAGCCGGCCCCACTCTGGCGCCGAACCAACACCTTTGGCACCGAAACACAAGTCCAAGCATGTGTTGGTCACAATACCACCATTGTCGAAGATTCCATCTTCGACACCGAAAGGCTCGGAGCCGAAACCTTCGACGCCGAAACCGGCACATAAAGAGAAAGACACTCCCTCTAAAGAGCCTCGGCCCAATGCCCTGCCTTCAGATCTGAAGCAGAAAAAACTGATGATCAACCATGAAACAGGACATATTCATGCCACTCTTCCCAAAAAAATGGAAAATTGACCTATCAGAGGACTACCACATTCCTTTCAAAAGGAAGAGTGTGGGTACTAACCCTTCTCCCCCTTATATTCCACCTCCTTCTCCCACTGATCCCAACTTGCTCATCTCACCATCAAATTCACCACCACTTTCACCTGACCCACAGGATGAAGGGGATGAGGATCAGGATAGGCTACAGGACACTGACCCTTGGGAGGATTATCATACAGATCCAAACGCATGCAATGACCCTGATTTGTATCCCTCCAGACCCTTCCCACCTGACGACAACATTGGGTACATTGAGCTCCTTAACAGGGCTGCTCAATATCATGGGGTGAAGCTCCATAAGGAGCCTTTTGAAGAGGATATCCTCTTTGAAACACTTACTTCTTCTCAAAGAGCTACTCATACCATACCAATGCTCAAAGGCATGTTAAAACACAAGGATGAGGTATTTAAAGACCCTGTAAGGGCAAGGATAATTACACCTAGGGTGGACAAAAAATATAAACCCGCTCCTACCGACCCTGTTTACATTAGAGGCCAGCTGCCCTTAGACTCTCTTGCAGTCTCCAACGCTCGCAAGAGAGCTAACTCACAAACCACAGGTGAGGCTCCTCCTCCTGATAAGGAGTCTAAGCTTATTGATGCCTTGGGCAAAAGAGTGGCTTCACAGGCAGCAAATCACTGGCGCATTGCCAACGCTCAAGCTCTGTTGGCTCGTTATGATAGGGCTCATTACGATGAGTTAGAGAAACTCATACAACATTTACCTGATGAATACAAATCTAAGGCTAATGACCTTATTCAGGAAGGTAAACTTATCACCAATACATCCATTAGGTGTGCCCTAGACACAGCAGACACAGCAGCTTGTGCAGTCAACATCAGTGTACTCTTACGCAGGCATGCTTGGCTCAGAATATCAGGCTTCAAGCATCTCTTTGGCCCAGCTGTTGATACCTCGCTGGAAAAGATGAAGAAGGACACTGAGGTCACAAAGTCCATGGGGGCTTTGCAGTTACCTGCCACTAGGGGTTCCTTTCGCCGCTCCTTTTACAGGGGTGGTTCAAAAACTGTGTCCACCGAAAATCTCTCCTCCTCTTACAAGGGCAACAACCAATCCCCCTCTTCAAGAGGTTATTTCAGAGGAGGTTTTAGAGGAAACCATGGTAAGGGAAGAAGCAGAGGTAACTCCACCTGCACTTCCCCCGCAAACAAACAGTGACTTCCTACCGGTACCCCCGATCATTCCACTCCAGTCGGGGGACGTGTCTCCCAATTCCTGCCTGTCTGGAATTCAATCACCTCAGACAAGTGGGTACTACAAATTATCCAGTATGGTTACTGCCTGGAGCTTACAGACACTCCCCCAAATATTCTTCAAAGATCACATGCAATGTCACCAGAGCATCTCACCCTCCTAAAGCAAGAGATTCTCTCTCTCTTGGAAAAACACGCTATAGAGCCAGTCCCTTTACAATACCAGGGGACCGGGGTATACTCCCTGTATTTTTTAATTCCCAAAAAGGGCGGCTCTCTCAAGCCTATACTAGACCTCAGAGAACTAAATCTGTACATTGTCGGACCACTTTCACATGGTCACACTCCAACAAGTGCTCCCACTCCTTCAGCAAGGCGACTTTCTGTCCACTTTGGACTTAAAGGACACCTATTTCCATAACCCCATTCACCCTGCTCACCGAAAATACCTTAGGTTTGTGGTGGACGAACAACATTATCAACTCAAAGTTCTCCCATTTGGAGTAACTACAGCACCCAGGGTTTTCACCAAGTGTCTGTCAGTAGTCGCGGCTCATCTAAGAAGACAGCACATTCACTTCTTCCCCTACCTAGACGACTAGCTAATAAAAGCCAGCTCGCAACAGAACTGCTTCGCCACACTCAAAAAACAGACCAACTGCTTCACGACCTTGGGTTCAGTGTAAACCTCACCAAGTCTCATCTCCAACCATCCAACACACAAGTGTATCTAGGAGCCACAATAGACACTCAGAAAGCTCTAGCGTGTCTCAACCCAGTCAGGATCCGCAACATGCAGACTCTAATATCGCAGTTTCAGCCTCAGCACTCATTGCCAGCTCGAGTGTTCATGCAATTGCTAGGAATGATGGCATCTTGCATTTTAATCGTTCCTTACGCAAGACTCCAAATGCGTCCCCTACAGGAATGCTTAGCACGTCAGTGGAACCAGGCTCAAGGTCAGTTATCAAATCTAGTGTTGGTTGATGGCCGCACCCATCGCTCTCTGCAGTGGTGGAACATACAAAACCTTTCCAAGGGGCGGCCATTCGTCGACCCGGTTCCACAGATAGTGCTAACAGCAGACGCATCGCTCACTGGTTGGGGAGCTCATCTTCAAAAACATACCATTCAGGGCATGTGTACTCTGCAACAAAAACAACTCCACATAAACCATTTAGAACTGCTAGCAATTTTTCTAGCATTGAAAGCCTTTCAACTTCATCTAGTAGGCAAATCTGTCCTGATTCGCACAGACAACAAGACAGCAATGTATTACATACAAAAATAGGGGGGGGGGACACACTCTCCAGCTCTCACAGCTAGCCCAGAGCATCTGAAGATGGGCCATACCTCAAAAAATATATCTCCTTGCAGAACACATTCCAGGAGTAAACGTGCAATGCGCTCTAGGGGGAATTGTTAATATGCGTTTAGCTTTAATGTAGCATATTTGAATGCATTTAACTATCCACCTTGCAATACCTGATTTTGATATTGGATTGCCTTTATGTGGTGGAGCAAAAGCAACAAAAAGTTGCTTTGTTTTCCTGAAAAGTTTTGTTCTTTCAATGTAGTATAGTAATGCTCGTTTTACATCTAATGTGTGAAGAGCACGTTCTGCCACTGAATCTGGTTGAGGTAAGAACACGGGCAACTCAACAGATTGGTTGATATGAAAGGCAGAAATGACTTTAGGTAAAAATTTGGGGTTAGTCCTAAGAACCACTTTGTTTTGGTGTATTTGTAAAAATGGCTCTTCTATGGTTAGTGCCTGAAGCTCACCCACTCTTCTCAGAGATGTGATGGCTATGAGAAAGGCTAACTTCCAAGTGAGAAATTGTAGTTCACATTTGTGCAAAGGCTCAAAGGGTGGACCCATGAGTCTTGTAAGAACTATGTTGAGATTCCACACTGGAGTAGGTGGAAGTCTGGGGGGGAATGACTCTTAAGTCCTTCAATAAATGCTTTAATAGCAGGCACTCTAAAAAGAGACAAATGCTGTCTGTTTTGTAGATATGCAGCTATTGCAGCAAGATGTAAGCGTATGGATGAGTACGCTAAATTGGAACGCTGTAGATGTAATAGATAGCAAATTATGTTTTGAATTGAAGCATCTAGCGGATTGATTTGATTGTTGTTACAGTAAATGACAAACCGCTTCCACTTTGCTGCATAGCATGCTCTTGTGGTAGGGCGCCTAGCCTCTTTGATAATATTCATGCAGTCTAGCGGAAGATTAAGATAGCCAAACTCTAGGATTTCAGGTGCCAGATCGCAAGGTTGAGATGACTGAGATCTGGATGTCTTATCTCTCCATGGTTCTGAGTGAGCAGATCGGGAGTAAGGTGTAGTTTTTGGTGAGGAACTATTGATAGCTCCAACAGGGTTGTGAACCAGGGTTGACGGGCCCATGTGGGAGCAACTAGGATTAGTGTCAGGGACTGCTGTCTGAGCTTCCGAACCACTAATGGAATGAGTGGGAGAGGCGGAAAAGCGTAAGCAAATATCCCTGACCAATTCATCCATAGTGCATTGTCTTTGGACAATGGGTGTGGATACCTGGATGCGAAGTTTGGGCAGTTTGCGTTTAGGTCGGTGGTGAACAGATCTATCTCTGGGAAGCCCCACATTTGGAAGAATGGGAGGAGAATTTGAGGGTGGAGTTCTCATTCGTGGATCAGCTGCCGTAGGGGCCTCTATGGCATTTTTAGGAAATATACCCATAGATGACATCTGCAAAGCTGCAACATGGTCTACACCTCACACCTTTACAAAACACTATTGCATAGTGTTAGCTAGACAGCAGGCTAGTGTGGGCCAGGCAGTTTTACGTACACTATTTCAGACAACTGCAACAGCTACAGGTTAGCCACCGCTTTGGGACATAACTGCTATATAGTCTATGCATAGCATGTGATCTACAGCTCACATGCCTCGAACGGAAAATGCTACTTACCACAGTGTGCATCTGTTCTTGGCATGTAGAGCTGTAGAATCTCATGCGCCCGCCGCCTCCCCGGGTACTTATACCTGTTGCAGTACTATCTTACTTAGATACAGTATACATGGACATCTCTCTTTACTACTCTTACTAACTCCATCATCACCCTTTACGGCAAAACAATCTAAGGATGGAGTCAATGCCCATGCGCACTATCACCGAAAGGAGGAGTCACCTACCTCGTGACTGGAAAGACTTCTTCGAAGAAAAACAAAGTGAAAACATCCAGACCCAACACTAGACGGCGATCTATGCATAGCATGAGATTCTACAGCTCTACATGTCAAGAACAGATGCATACTGTGGTAAGTAGCATTTTCCTTAAAAAGGCTGCACAGTGTACTTATCTGCTGCTGAAGCAACAAAGAAAGAAGAGGATCAGGAAGGGGAAGAACATTTTCAGTGGAGAACTGTACTATGATTGGCTATGGATTGTAGTTTTTTCTTTCCCTGGTGTTCATAGCAAATGTCGTTAAAAGTGTAGAAAGAAACACATGGTGCTGTATTAGAATTTCCACATCCTCCTGTAAACTGATCTACAGTTTAGTTCCATAATGTGTTAACCAATGTATCTGAAAGAGACACGTTAGTGATAGATTCCTTACCTTAGAATATCCCCAGGCGTCAGGCTGGATCCGGAAAGTTTTGCGTAGCAGTACCCTTGCGCGTCGGTAGGCGGCGTCGTGCGGCTCCGCGTCCGTCGTCGGCGTCGTGATCGCCGGGATGACGTCGCGGGCAGTACTTAGACGCCGCCCCTGCGCGCTGACGTCAGTTCTTCTTTTTCCGCGCCAGCAAGCGCAGATCCGGGAAGAGCAGTGCCCTGGTCAATTTTTGACCATACTTTTTGGTGATTTTTTCACTGTTTTTTCCATCTTTAAGGTGTCGTAGGGATGCCCGGCTTCAAGCGATGCGGCGCCTGTGCGCGGATGATGTCCGTCACCGACCCGCATTGGGAGTGTCTCTTCTGCCTCGGCCGAGGCCACGACACCGAGTCTTGTCCCGAATGCCAGGCCCTCAACCCGAAAGCTTTGCGAGAGCGGTCTCGAAAGCTCCTCGAGGCCCGGCATTCGGCTCCACGGAGGCCCCGGTCGCGTGAGAGGTCCAGGGGTCGCTCGCGGAGTGCACACCGGTCGTTGGCGTCGAAGTCTTCTTCGTCCGGTAAGTCTAAGCACAAGAAGTCCAAGAAGCATCGTCGCTCTCGGACTTCGCCTCGCCGGTCTCGCGACTCGGCTGAGGCCCCTCCCGGCACCGTCCCCGCCCCGCGGCCCCGGACTTGCCTGTGGAGTCGCCCCGTCATACCCGCCCTTCCCGGGTTCGGGGGCGGATCCGGCCAAGGTACAGGAGTTCCTGTCGGCCATGGCCCGCCTCTTCGGGCCTTCAGGCCCCTCCGGTGCGCCTTCGGGCCCCGCGGGCCCTGATGGGGTTGCTCCGGCGTCGCCGGCGGCTCCGGCCCCGGCGTCGCCCGGGCCTCCAGCCTCGATCCCGGCTCCGGCTTCGGCCCCGGCCTCGATCCCGGCTCCACAACCCCCATCGACGCCGGTCGACCTCACGACACCTCCGCCGGCGCCGATGTCTCCGGTGCCGTTCTCGACGCCGCCCTGGGCTCCGGGCGGCGTCGTCCCCAGTTCCTTCCGGCTCCGGACATGGACCCGGAGCGACGTCGCTCGACGCCGGCTCCGGCGCCGATGGGACCTTGGGTCCCAAATGTCCCTCCTCCTCCTTATTTTGAACCAGAGGAGGACCAGGAGGACTGGGAGGGGTCTGATGACCCTCTGACACGCAACTGTCAGTATGATGAGGACTGGACAGAGAGTCTAGGGAGGCCAGTGGTCTGGATACTTCTCCTGACACTGGCATGCTGTCTCCTCCCGTGGCTACGGAGGAGGGGGCCAATTTTGGTACGGTGTTGCGTAGGGCTGCTGGGGCCTTACGTCTCCAGCTCCCTACTTTGACGGTCAAGCCTAACATCTTGACAGAGGTGCTTCAGCCGGCAGCCTCCTCTGCGGAGACTGTGCTGCCGTTTAACGACGCCCTCACGGACGTTCTTTTGGGCGCCTGGTCCAAGCCCAACACAGGGGCTCCTGTGGATCGGAACGTGTCACGACGCCATCGCCCCGCTCCGGGCGACCCCCTGTTTCTTTCTGTCCACCCCACTCCTGAGAGCTTGGTTGTCCAAGCCTCCGCTTCCCAAACCGCCTTCCCTACCGCTCCTCCGGATAGGGAATCCAAACGCCTGGATCAGTTTGGGAAGAAAGGTTTTTCTTCCTCCAGTGCTGGCTTGCGGTCCGTTAACACCGCTTGTCTTTTGGGCCGATATACCCACTCTCTGTGGGATTCGGTGGCGGATGTTTTGCCCCAGTGCCCTGAGGAGGTCCAGGCACTGCTTTCCCGCGCCATTGCGGAAGGAAGGGATGCGGCCAAATACACTATCCGTTGTGGCCTTGACACCGCCGACTCGCTGGGCAGGTCGATTGCAACGACGGTGGCGCTCCGACGCCACGCCTGGCTGAGAACCACTGGTTTTTCAGGGGATGTCCAGAATACTCTCATGGACATGCCCTTTGATGGAGTCGGTCTTTTTGGGTCCAAAGCAGACCATGCGTTGGAGCGCTTTAAGGACTCACGGGCTACTGCCAAGTCCCTGGGCCTTTCTGCTACACGCCCTCCGCTGCCTTCTGCTTTTCGCCCCTATCGTGGCCACGGTAGGGGCGCCCTTCACGTCAGCAGCCCAGCCACCGGCCCGCGCAGCAGGCGTCTTCGCGTGGCCGAGGACGTGGATTCCGCCGTGGCGGATCGGGCAACCAGCGTGCGGGTCAGGCCACCACCTCCAACCCGTCCGCGGCCTCCAAGCCCTCCTAGTCCCTCCTTTCAGGTGCACGGCACGCCAGTAGGGGGCAGGGTCCGCCATCACCTTCCCCACTGGCGCACCATCACCTCGGACAGGTGGGTCTTGGACATTGTCCGAAGGGGCTACTCCCTCCCCTTCGAGACCACCCCCCAGCCATGCCACCTCAATTCCACCGCATGTCAGGGGATCACTTGGTGCTTCTACAGAAGGAAGTCACGGCCCTCTTGACCAAGAGGGCCATCGAGCATGTTCCGACCCCAGAAGTAGGGCGTGGTTGCTACTCCCACTACTTTCTGGTGCCCAAAAGGACAAGGAGGACATGCGTCCTATCTTGGACCTCCGGAACGTCAATCGCTTCCTCCGGAAGGAGAAGTTCAAGATGCTCACCCTAGCTCAGGTCTTGACTGCCCTCGACCCTGGAGACTGGTTGGTAGCGTTGGACTTGCAGGACGCGTATTTCCACATCCCCGTCCTGCCGGCCCACCGGCGTTACCTTCGGTTCACAGTAGGCCCCGAGCATTTTCAGTTCACCGTGCTCCCCTTTGGCCTTACCAGTGCCCCTCGGGTGTTCACGAAAGTGATGGCGGTGGTCGCAGCTCATCTGCGCCGGGCAGGGGTTTCAGTCTTCCCCTACCTCGACGACTGGCTGCTGAAGGCGGGCTCGTCCCAGGCAGTCGTCTCCCACCTCCAGACTACGGCCGAACTCCTGCACTCGCTGGGGTTCTCCATCAATGTGCCGAAGTCGCATCTGATTCCTTCTCCACAGCTCCTTTTCATCGGAGCAGTTCTGGACACGACGCAGTTTCGGGCCTATCCTCCCGAACGGCGAGTCCGGGATATTCAGGCTATGATTCCGATCTTTCGGCCTTTATCCTGGGTTTCGGTAAGGATGACCCTGAGGCTGCTGGGCCTCATGGCCTCCTGCATCCTGCTGGTCAATCATGCCAGATGGCATATGCGGGCTCTGCAGTGGGACCTGAAGTTCCAGTGGGCGCAGCACCAGGGCAACCTGTCCGATCACGTCCAGATCTCGGAGGGTACTGCAAAACAGTTGCAGTGGTGGCTCTCGAACCGGCAATGGGTCATGGGCAGATCCCTCTCCCTTCCCCAGCCAGAGCATACAGTTGTGACGGACGCGTCCCTTCTGGGATGGGGCGGTCACATGGGAGAGGCGGAGATCAGAGGCCTCTGGTCTCCGGCGGAGTCCCGGCTCCATATCAACCTTCTGGAGCTCCGGGCGATCCGGCTTGCACTCAAGGCATTCCTTCCCTCTGTCAAAGGGAAGGTAGTGCAGGTGTTCACAGACAACACCACCGCCATGTGGTACTGCAACAAACAGGGCGGGGTGGGGTCTTGGACCCTTTGTCAGGAGGCTCTGCGCCTCTGGACATGGCTGGAACATCAGGGCATGTTCCTGATGGTTCAACACCTGGCAGGTTCTCTGAACGCCAGGGCGGACGAACTCAGCCGCAGGTGCATGATGGATCACGAATGGCGTCTTCACTCGGAAGTGGCGCAAGGACTCTTTCTACAGTGGGGAGAGCCTTGGTTAGATCTATTCGCCACCGAAGAGAACGCGCAATGTCATCAGTTCTGCGCGTTGGAATTTCCAAGGCGGCACTCGCTCGGCGACGCTTTTCGTCGCGAGTGGAGTTGCGGTCTGTTGTACGCCTTTCCGCCTATACCACTTCTACCCAGAGTGTTGAAGAAGATTCGGCACGACCGGGCCCAAGTCATTCTTGTGGCTCCGGACTGGGCTCGAAGAGTTTGGTATCCCGAGCTACTCAATATGAGCATAAATCCCCCGATCCGTCTGCCTCTTCGGGAGGATCTTCTGTCGCAGCAGCAGGGGACGGTCCTCCACCCGAACCTGTCCAGTCTACACCTGCTTGCGTGGAGATTGAGCGGCGGCAGTTGATTCCTTTCGACTTGCCTCCCGAAGTTTGTGATGTGATTCTGGCAGCCAGGCGTCCCTCCACTAAGGTGGTATACGCCTGCAGGTGGAACAAATTTGTGGCATGGTGCACAGCAAAGGCTGTGGATCCCCTTTCTGCCCCTCTTTCGGAGGTCCTTCTGTTCCTTCTCTCTCTGGCCCAACAGGGTTCTGCCCTGGGTACCATCAAGGGTTATCTTTGTGCTATCTCGGCCTTCCTCAGGCTCCCTGATCAGCCCTCCCTTTTCAAGTCCCCTGTTGTTAACAGGTTCTTAAAAGGCATTACTCACCTCTTCCCTCCTGTTCCGTTTGTAATGCCTCAGTGGGACTTGACCTTGGTTCTTACCTTTTAATGTGCGCTCCCTTTGAGCCTCTGCATAACTGTCCTCTTCGTCTTCTGACTCTAAAGGCAGCCTTTCTGGTGGCCATCACCTCCGCTCGGCGGGTGAGTGAGCTCCAGGCTCTTTCTTGCAAACCTCCCTTTCTGTCTGTTCATCCAGACAAGGTTGTTCTTCGGACGCGTCCGTCCTTCTTGCCAAAGGTGGTTACTGCTTTCCACATTGGGCAGACCATCACTTTGCCCACCTTCTTTCCGCCTCCGCATCCTTCCAGAGAGGAAGAGAGGCTCCACCGTCTGGACCCAAAACGTGCGCTCTCCTTCTATATCGACCGCACAAAACACTTCCGGGTGGATGACCAGCTCTTTGTTGGCTACGTGGGCGCCAAAAAGGTCGGGCGGTGCACAAGAGGACCATCTCCCGCTGGGTTACCTTGTGCATCAAGACCTGCTATTCTTTGGCTAAGAAGGAGCCTCCTGTTGGGCTGCGTGCCCATTCCACCAGGGCAACGGCTGCTACCACGGCCTTGGGCCGCGGTGTTCCGCTGCCGGTTATCTGTCAGGCAGCTACGTGGGCCTCGCTGCACACGTTTACTAAGCATTACTGCCTTGACAGTCAGGTCCGGAGGGACGGCTTCTTTGGCCGTTCTGTCCTCCAGGACTTCCTTGTCTGATCTTTGTTCGCAGACCCACCACCGGGGTTGGTATTGCTGGGGTATCTATTCTAAGGTAAGGAATCTATCACTAACGTGTCTCTTTCAGATGCACAAGTTACTAACTTGTGTAACGATATATCTGTAAGAGACAGTAGTTAGTGATAGATTCCTTACCGCCCACCCATCCTCCCCGTTCTGCGAACTGATTTCTAGGGTTAAGGACATCCCTTTCAGGGCCCTAGTATTTTTCAGACACCTGTGTCAGCTTCTTGCATGGCTCTGCGTTCCTGGCGCGGAAAGTCGTGTACAGAACTGACGTCAGCGCGCAGGGGCGGCGTCTAAGTACTGCCCGCGACGTCATCCCGGCGATCACAACGCCGACGACGGACGCGGAGCCGCACGACGCCGCCTACCGACGCGCAAGGGTACTGCTACGCAAAACTTTCCGGATCCAGCCTGACGCCTGGGGATATTCTAAGGTAAGGAATCTATCACTAACTACTGTCTCTTACAGATATATCGTTACACAAGTTAGTAACTTGTGCTACTGGTCTCACACATCTGTAAACAACGTTTTGAAATGCAATTTGCATAAACAAATCAAGGGATAGGTTGTACAGAACACCAAGCCATGTCTTCAAATTTTTTGGGTTAGACTCATGCATTTGACATGGTTTCCTCAGGAATTCAAAAAGACACATTCGTAGCTGTTAGCATTAATTCATTCTTCCAGAATTGAAACTGTAACAATCAAATGCACTTGTTCCTTCTAGTAAGAGAGCAACAATCAATCTAAAGTTCGCTAAGTGAGATTCAACATTGTGTATTTGGTTTTACATTTTGAACTTGCGGCATCCTGTGAGATGAACTTCCTTATCTGGAAACTTCCTTTGCAGTTCTCAAGACACCAGCCAACTAAGGAACCTTTATAACTTCACTCGGTCTCAGATGGCATGTATACATTTGTTAATGTAACATGAGATGACATTGTATGACTTACTTGTCTTTGTCATCCATGTGAAACAAAATCAAATAGATCTGGGTTTGTATTTGCATTTTCATTGCATGTGTATGTAGGCCATGCTTATTCACTTTTGTCTTTATATTATAATGATGCAGTATTATGCCTGTGTATATATCAGCAAATACTCTTCTGAACAAACATTTGATTCAGTATGCGTTTCTCTAAGCTGCTATGCTGCATAGTGATGTTGCATATTTCGGAAGAAAGGTCGCTGTTCCTTATGGCTTTTATCATCTTATTAATTAGCCAAAGAGTATGTGAAGCCCTATGTCAGACCAGTGATGCAGGAGCTGTTGCACATTGTCAGAGAGACAGAGAATGATGACCTGACGAATGTAATTCAGAAGATGATCTGCGAGTACAGTCAGGAAGTGGCTTCTATAGCAGTAGACATGACACAGCATTTGGTATGTGACATCTAAAATGGCTAAAGCATTGTTATGGAACGTATATATATATATGTATGGATGTTTTTTCTCGCTCAACTTCTGGATAATCATGTGGGCTAAAACAGTGTTACTCTAAACTTCAGGTTGCTTTTGTTATTTTGTATTTCTTTTTATGTCTGTGGGCATATCTACCTTTTTTTATAGCAATTCTTTGTTAAATTTGTTGTGATCCATACAAAAATGCAGTCCAGAATACCCACCAGGGTCACAGTGGAAAACAAAATAATCAACCAGAACATGGTACAGTCTGTAATAGAAGCAACACACCACACCCCTCGGAAGGGACTAACCAAGACAGATGATAGATCAATCAACAGCGAAGTGAAAATCATTAAGAATAAAGATAGAGAATGGAGGAGAAAACTGGGACAAAAGGTGGAACTCTGGGGAGGGCCCTAACGGGTGGTTGGGAGCAATCACCCCTCAACGGGAAGCGAGGGTTATATTGCTTGTGGAACTGAGTGGTCCCAAGGTAGATTAAAATGTGGACAAGCCGGTCGGTCAGTCCCAGCCCACCGCGGGTCACCCATGAGCGCAACCCCCACAATGGGGTGGGGGGAGTGAGCTGTCCTAGTCCTGCAAGATTGGATAGAAGCACAGATCAGTGCCTATAGAGGTTCATGAGGGGGATGGCGGACGCGCGCTGGGTGATGCCCAGGGGGGCCGAAATAAATCAGCGGGTGAAGAGGATCCCTCGAACCGGCCAGTCGCATGGGCAGGATCCCCTCTTGAGGAACGTACCCCAGACTTACTCAAAAGTTTGTAATTCATCACACAGTGCACAGATGATACTCTCAAACCGCGCCAATTCTTACATACTGTCCAGCTAGGACTGGAGGTAGGGGACTTGTGCCGTTTTCCAGTAGTTTAGTATACCAGTTTAGCCACACCTAGAGCTGTGGATAGCCATCTCTTGCCATGCTGTGTCATGGGGTGGAGGTCAGCATTGTTGTGTCGGAAGACTAAATAGGTGGTGAGTGGTCTAGTCACTTGGAAGTCCCTCTTCAGTAGGTCCCACAGCTGAGTTAAAAAAGCACTAAGGCAACGTTTTTCCTGGTTTGGATATATTTAGCAATGGGAGAACTGGGAATATCAATGTGCGTTCTCCCCAGGACGCACAACAATGCATGGGACAGTTATACCGCTGCAATTCCTGAAATGTCTTGATGGAGCAGTTAGAGATCAAGTCGTCAATGTGTCGAATGCAGTGAGCGACCAATGAATTGTCACCCCAACCACTGTGATTGCCTCATTGCGCCATATTGGCGCTTTCGAATGAATACGGCTTGAGATTTGCATCATTCTGTGGGCCCTGTGTCATGCATATTGTAAGGCATGGATAACTGGGTTGGGAGTGGGGTTAACAGGGGGCCCGTTGTCTTTAATATATGCTGTTGCAATGACACCCAAGTGGGCGTAGCCCAGGCTGTAGGCAACAGGTAAACCGATGAAGCCAGCTGTTGCGCCAACCATCATCCTTCCAGATGACTGAGGCGGAGGCCACCCTTCTCCACAGATGAGTGGAGCTTGGCTCCACTCAGTCTCGGTTTGCCAGAACCCCAGATGTATTGGGAAACAGATCGCTTAATGCTCCGGAGGTGAGCTGGTGGAATGAAGAGGGGCAACATGCAAAAGACTTAGTTAAACTTGGGGATCACGTTCATTTTAGTGATTTGAACTCTGCCTCACAGAGAGATGTTCAGAGCAGACCATTTACAGAAGTCATGTTCTATTCGATCTACAATCGGTTGAAGATTGATTATCTGAACCATATCTTATAGACCCCTGTTGATATACACCCGAGGTATTTCAGCTTTTTCTGCAACCACTTAAAAGGTATGACATCCAGACAGGCTCTCATGGTGGCATTTGTCGGGGGCAGGGCCTCGCATTAGGACCAATTTATTTTATATGCTGAAAAGTGGGAAAATTAGCCTATCAGTGACATAACTGAGGCTGCCAACACCGAGGGGCTTGACAGTGTCAAGAGAATTTCATCCGCATAATAAAAGACTTTAACCTCCCCCCGCTGACATATTCATACCCTTAATGCCATAGTTATAGTGTATGGCCATTAAAAGAAATGGGAACAGCAACGGGGAAAGAGGGCACCCCTGCTGGGTGCTGTAATGTACAGGGAAGGAAACACTCCACACGTGACCATTGCAGAGGGACTGTGGTACATGCCTTTAGTCAGGGTGATAGTCACGACCTATGCCCATCCTCTCCATGGTCCGGAATAGAAATCCCCAATCAATGAGATCAAAATCGTTTTCGGCGTTCAGGTAGCGGAGGACTTTTTTGTCCGTATCATCTCTCTACTTCCATAGTACATGGGAGAGTGCGTATATGGTTGGCGGAGGAGCGGTCAGGAACAAAACCCACCTGCGAAAAGTGCACCAGGCTCGTGATGATTTTGTTTAATCGCATCTCTAGCACTTTGGCCAGTATCTTAACGTCCGCGTTGATCTTGGATATTGGCTTGTCACTGGGGCATTCCAGAGGGTCTTTCCCAGGATTCAGGATCACTGAATTGCTGGCTCTAATGGAATCAGGAGATAGGTTTTCATTATCCAAGGCTTTCTTATAGACTAGTACGAGGATAGGAATGACCTGAGGTTTGGTGGCTTCATAAAATTCCACCGGAAAGCCGTCCTCTCCGGGGCGGGGGGGGGGGGGTGGGCTTCCCAGTGGGCATAGCGTCAATTGCCAGGGCAAACTCGCCATCTTTAATTGCTCCCTCCAATTCTGCCGATTGGGCCGGTGTCAGTTTTGGCAATTTGAGGTGCTGGAGGAAGGTGGTTGCAGCAATTGAGGTTGGAGGTGTATCTGTGGTGTAGAGTCTCATAATATTTTTGAAATTCCACCACTCTGGCTGTTGGGTGGGTCAGGAGGCGACCGTCGGGTGCGAGGATATCGGGAATTGCTCTAGAAAAGTTGATAGGCTAGTAGCCTGCCCGCCTTTTCTCGTTGTTCATAATGCCTCTGTTGTAGGCAGGATAGGCATTTCTCTGCCTCCGACGTGCAAAGGATATAAAGTTGGTATTTAGCCGTTAGGAGCTCCCTAAGGAGTGTCTGGTTTGAAGAGGAGGAGTAGGCGGAAGTCAGCGACCTAATTTTTTATTGCAGTCTGTGTTTGGATTCAGTGAGCTGCTGTTAAGACCATGCTGAGTCCCTCATCAATAGACTGCATATGACTTCTTTACAGACCCCACATAGCACTTGTGCTGAGGCGTCTGAATCTTTATTGTCCTCCAAATACCTCTCCTCATAGGCAGTGAGATGGCGTTTCACCTCTGGGTCCTTGTAGTGAGAAGTATTGAGGTGCCAGAGGCCTATCGGACGCTGTTGCAACCCCAAATTTAAGCTTAAGTCAATGGGATCTCCATCTGAGATCCTGCAGGGGCTAATGTTTGCGTCTTGCAGGTGCTGAGACACGGTGGAGGTACAGAGGAAGTAGTCAATGTGAATCCGGATATTGTGGGGGCACCAGGTAAGTGTAATCCCTGTCTCAGGGGTGCAACAGTTGCGGAGGTCGGATAGGGCATGGTCTTACATCAAATCACGCAGGACATGTCTGTCGCCAACGTGGTGGGCATCCGGCCGGTCAGATTGGTCCAGTAAGGAGTCTATCATCACATTCCAATCCCCACCGACAATGCCCCTGGAGGTGCCAAAAGATATTAACAGCCTACTGAGTCTGGAGAAGAAACTGGTCTTAGCCCTTATGGTGGCATACACAGATCTACTACAGCATTTGTCCCCTATATCAAGAGTTTTGTAAACACATATCTGCCGTCAGGGTCCGTCCATGTTTGGCGTAGCCTATACGGAATGTATCTGTGAATAAGAATGGCGACCTCGAGCTTCCTGGGCACATTATCCATTCTTAGAAGGTCCCCTGGTGTAAGAGGAATGCTGGCGTGTGTGACTCGCCCACCTAATCCCTCCTTAGCTTGTCACTTTCTACCGGTTAAAGGTTAGCTTCCAGGAGTATGGTGATGTCTGTTCTGCTGCGGCCCAGGAGGGTGAGGGTTTTCTTCCATTTGATGAAGTGTCCGGCCATGAGCATTGAGGGATAGGACGTTCAGGGACGTGTGTGGCGGAGGGTGTCATCTTACAGGGTCAACAACGCGGCGCTGGATAGCAGGTCTCTGGGAGGGACCCTAGGTTCCCGGGATGCCAGGAACGGGCTGGCCGAACGTGGTCAGATGAGGGAGGGAGAGCTGGGAAGAGAGGTCGTGAGAGAGGGGGTGGGCTAGTACTGGAGGGGGGGGGACAAGATAGGCAAGTGCCAGAACCACACAATAGATGCAGGGTAATGCACAATGGGGAAGGTAATGGGTCTCAGAGCCGTGTACAAGGTTCTGATAGTCCCTGGGTCTCAGCCTGTGGTGGGTGGACGGGAGGGGCACTGAAGCCTTGGGGAGCAGAGCCACCCACCTATACAGCACAAAAGTGGTCCTCTGGATAATAGATGGAGTGGCTTGTTCAGGAGGGGGGGAAGCCTCAAGAACTGCAGAGTGAATTGGCTCAGGGTAGTATCCGCTGGACGTCACCCCCGCAGATGGGGCACGAGAGGGTGGGGCCTGTGGAACCAGAGGTAATTGTACAAGAGCAGATCGACCTCCCGCCCCTGTACTCCCCCAGGTCCCCAACATTAACAATAACATCATATCTTCCGATACGCAACAGATCCCGACAAATCAGTGCAAACAAAATGGAAAGAGGCAAACACAGGGAGGACATAGTTCAGCATAGCATACAACCACAGAATTATACGCTGCAGAGCAGATATATCCGTTCAGTCATGAGGATAAGCCGTCTTCAGGATTTGAGGGGTAATCTTGATTTGTCTTTAGTGTGGGGAGTCTTTCCAGACTGCGGTCTGGCGAGTTGAGACCATTTCTGTGTGAATGAGTCACAGCGGTTCAGTTCCTCCTGTGTAGATGTGTCCACCTGGGCCACTTCTCGTGGCTTGTGGAAAGAGTAGAGGGCGTGTGCTTGTCCTGGGCAGTGTCCGTGGCAGCATCGTCGTGCATATCTAATAATGATTCCAATTCCCCTGGGTCGTTATATTCGATGTTCTGCATTGGAAAGTGATGATAATAGTGGCTGGTTCTAATAGGCCGTATTTAATGTCTTTCTTCTTGAGTTGAGGTCAGAGAGCTAGAAATTGCTTCCTCTTAGCATTGGTAGGCCCTGAAAAGTCCTCTACAAACAGGAGTTAAGTAGTCTTGTAGCGATAAGGGCTGTGTTGTTTAGCTTCTTGAAGGATGTGTCTGGCATGTGGGTGCCTCACACAGCACACCAATCCCTGCTGGGGGCGGTGGTCCTTGGGCAGTCAGCTCAAGCGAGCTCTGTGGATCCTATAAAATTCAAGTGAGAGGGAAAACGTTAGATTCAGAAGAGTGGGAATCATCACACTCAGAAATTAAAGTATGTCATCCTTCTTGGGTTGTTCCGGGAGGATATGTTGTCCCGGCGACTTCGGTCTTCCAGGTCAATGACCTTTTGCTGGAGATATCTGATATCCTGTCCCCAGTCTCGGTATCATCCAGCCAGGATTCCACCTCCGCCAGCCGTCCTTCAGTTGTGGGTACTCAGGTTTGAAAGGTATTGATGTCACTCCGCAAGGATTGCACCTCAAGATTCATGGCGGTGACGGCCAAGGTAATCCGGGTGATGGACCCCCTTAATGTCAGCCAGTTAATTCGGAAGTTGCTCCAGGGCTGTCTCTGAAATAGCCGAGGTCGAAAGTGCTTCCGAGGTCACTGCCTTCTCCGGGCCGGTATTTGTCGTTGCTTCCGGGAATGAGAGTTGGCGAGCTGGCTTAGATTTTGGCATGGGAGGGCAAGGGTGGAATGGAGGAGATCTGGGAAAGACGATGTGGGCAGGTCTTAGTCGATATGAGCGTAGGCAATGTAAAGCGCCTCCCATGTGAAACCAATTAAACCACAGTCTGGTCCACAGCGCAAGAAGTAACAATGGTTTCAAAGGCCAGGGCCCTCCCAGAGACCAAATTCGGTGGAGAAGCGGCCTCAGTATGGGCAGGCCCCAGGTGTCTCGGTTAGTGAGCCATCCCAGCCTGTGTGCCTGTTGAGTGGTCGATGCTGCCAAGTACCTGAATATGTAGGTGCGTAGGGCAGGCACAGCATTGTCAAAACCACTGGGAGCAAGTGCAGTCTCCTTGAATATCCCCCTGCCTACCCCCAATCCCCCCCACCTCCCGAGTGAGAGCTAATATCACCGGGACCTCACCCCCGCCTCCACGTATCTCGATTCAGGAAAGTGAGGCCTATAGCCAGGGGGTGGGTAAATCCCTTGGTCCGATTAGGCAAAAGATCCTGTGGAGTGTCAACAGCAGGAGCCGGGGATGCAGCGTGCAGGACATCATGGGCCGAATCGAATCGGATGGATGTTTGACCCCGTGGTTATGGCCATAGAAAAGGCTGCAGATCTCAGTGTGCGCCGCAAGAACATACAGGGCTGTCCGCGTGTTCAGCCACCTCAGGGGGAAGCCCGCGCTAGGCAGTACTCTCCGGTCCGCTGTTCCTCCAGGAGTCAGGCGGTTCTGTGGTGGCACTGACCCCAAGGGGATAACGGCTTCAAGAAGATGGCTGCCGTGTGGCCAGGTGAACACTCACCGATCAGCTCCACCCCCTCTGCTTAAAAGAATTCGCCCTGGGGTGCGATGCACGCAATGTTAGGGCACGAGGCACCGGCAGCTGAAGGGGTAGGCAGTCATCATGTCACAGATTACCAAGGCCGGGACTCCAATGCCACCTGGAGTTGGTGCTGCCTCACATCATCACCAGGAGAGAGGGTACAGAGCGGCCTGCGCCTCTAAGAGCCCTCAAACCAAGGTGCCTCCTCACTCTCCCAGTAGTCCTACCTGCATTCCCATTATTGCAGCTCAGCGCATATCCGGTAAAGAGCACATATCCGACCGGCGGCCCTGCATTCCTCAGGAGAGCGCGGCCATTTTCGTCAGCGGCAAGCTTAGCGCTCCCCCCCCCCCATATCTACCGTTATATATTTTTTTCCCATTTGTAATATTATACTATTACACTGATTTTCTTGCTCTTTCCTTTGTAATACTCATGCACTTAGTTTCTTTTCTTACTGCATCTTTACGTCTGTATGACTAGTGGCATTTTCAGTTCTATTTTCCTTCCTTGCCATCTTAACTTGGTGCCAGTGGGTTTGGTAAAAAACTGGAGGTATTAAACTGCTCTGGGAATGTATGGTACTCCTGTACAGTGTTCCAGAGGTTAGCATAGTAATCTAGTAGAGAAAGTGCAAGTTGTTACAACAAATATGGACCAATGGTCGTTTTCTCTATATTTAGATATCAGTCTGACGTGTGGCAGTCCTTTCCATCTCACTTTACCGAGGGGAAATAAAAAGAACCTTTTGAAAACGGGCCATTTGAACTGTTTTAGAGCCAAGCTGACTCTACCTTGGAATTTCAAAGAACCCAAGGCAGCAAAACCATTTACACATAATATAGCATATTGTCCCAGGTGCCTCAAGAAGCTCAAACCCATGTGAATGAAAGAGGCTATGCTTGGCAAATCCAGTTATCAACAAGGAACCATACAAACAAAATCAAGGCCCTGTGAAAAGGAGCCAGATGTGAATCAAAATCAACCCTTTCCAACACCCACTATCACAATCTAGACAAATCAATGGTTAGCAACACACCTTTCATCGATGAAGTCATCATAATTCATGATCACAAAAAATTAGTTGTCTGTCCGAGGAACAAACCCCACAATGACCCTAACCAATTTACTTAGTAAATCACACTATAATCTCCAAAATCTGCGACCTCAGAAACATTCTCACTCATTGAAAGCAGTTACCCATGAAAACAGTATCCTCCAAACCTGGATAAAGGAAGCCTATACTAGCCTTAATCAGTACCTCCTTCACACGAAAGGTCCTCTTATCAGCTTCGGGTTATCTTACTGTTCTTGGACTTCATATAGGGGACCTCAGAAACTGAAGCATAATTATTCTCCTCACATTCCTTGGCAACAAATTCAGCGTAATCACTCACCTTAGCAGCATCCTTGCAAGAGTAGCTTCCTTTCAGGTGCAACCTCATGTAGACAGAGACAGACACAATCACTCAAATTCTAATAATCCAGATACTGCAATGGCAGCAATTAATGTGAAGGGTGATGCCCTCTCCATTTCTGAAAAGTGTCCTCCCAGCAATCTTCAATGTCATTGTCTGTTGCCGCAGCCATGCACATTTTCACCACACAGATGGGCATAGATGAACATGAGGTTGACTGGCTCATTAGCAGAATTCCTAAAGGCTCCATTCACCTCATTCCCATTCCCCAATGAACTCCAAGCTCTAAATTGACCCCACAAGGCAATTTGAGAATCCTCCATGTCAACTTCAGAATCCACACATATGTTTATACACCAATGACACATCACTCTTCCTTAATGTTTCAACAGTCATCTTCTTTTGCCATCTCTCCATCAGGTCATTAATTCAGATTCATACTTGAGCTCAACACCACCAAAATAGAATTTTTCTTCACAAAAGCACAGCTTATGCACACATATCTCACCGCTGTGAACATTAAAAGCTTCTCCTCCTCAAGTGGCACTGTTCCCAAGTTTCTTTGTGGTAGGAAAGTACACAATACAAAGATAGACAGAGCTCTTTTTTCAGCTGACTCTTTGCTTTTGGAAATATTTCATTTTATCCAATATTTTCAAAATTTTCCATGGTCAAAATCTAGTTTCTCTTGCAATATCCTGTTCTGGGTAATGACAATCTAGTTGTCCTCAGCAGCCCTCACTTGGTACTGTAGCTGATAAAGGCAAACATATCTGAAAGAAACCGAGAAATGCAAAACAGCAGAGTTTAGACCTTGTAAAATAAGTAGGCTGAAGAAGCATTTTAGTGATGACCCTCATGAAGAATATATCTATTAACGTTATAGGTAGCTCGCCACTTCCCTAAAGATTTTTACTTTGCAAAACATTCTTTTTGAAAACCCTCAGAGATAGGCAGAAGGGATTCTTTGTTTTCCCCTCTAAATGAAGGTGTGCCCATTGCTGTCGCTAGGAAGATGATAAACCTAATACTTCCTTTCCATGAGAAAATCTTGATTAAAAAGGCAAGTGTCTTAAAAGTATTTTGATCATGGTGATGAAAAGTTGAAAGGCTGTGACGTTTCTCGGGTCAGCAGATCATACCCAAGGCTAAACCCTGCTGATGAAACCCTCATTGTAATTTCTGCCCTCAGTTTCCCTCCTCTTGACACCTAAAAAATATGAAAAAAAATCTTTTATGCCTTCTTTGTCGATTGACTTATTAGTGACACAAGTTATCCAGCCATCTGCAGATTGCTTGACAAACCTGATTTTCTATCCAGTGAGCAATCACTCCCCCAGCTTTGCAAACTCTTGTAGGTGATACCGTAGTTCACTACTTTTTGTGGTGTTTTGCAAGTCGCCGTTTCAAGCACCACCATTGATAGACATTGCCTCATCCATTCATGTTATCAAGGAAAATCCTATACTTCCAAGCCATCTGACACCAAACTCTTGCTGGTCTTTGGAAAAATCCTGACAACAAAAAAGATGAGGCTGCCCTTTGTAAGTCTAGTACTTCCAGCTGGCTATGTTGGATTTCTTCAACACAGTTCTTGTGCCCTTTAGCCCACTCCCCAAAGATTAGTCTGATCCTGAAGGTTTGGTGTCTCTGATGACTCTGACTTGAACCCCATGTGACCCCAGCACCTACGAAGAAGTATAAGGACTCAGCAGCCTGCCAAGTCACGGTCGCCTCTTCAGTCGGGACCTCCTTCGGTGATGACACAAAAGCCATCCTCAGAGCTGACTATGGCATTACTCTTGAAGCCTGGAAAGTTAGCTGAGATTATCCAAGTGTCAAAAGGGAAAGGTATGGTATGTTTTGATGACAAAACCTTTGCTGAATACTAGCTCAGTGATTCACTCGGATGGAGGAATTGTTTGGCTGTGACTCTGATGCATTTGTAATGCCAATTGTTACATCCGTGCTGATAGTGTCAAGTACTTACCAAAGACTGTGCCTGTTCAAGAAAGGAAGAAGCATTCCTCTGTATGCCGGCCAGAATGTTTCAGAATGCCACGCTCAATGCATGGCTGAGCGTATGTGTTTCCTGGACTGCTCGAGTGTGTCTCTACTTATGGGCACACGAGCAGCCATTAAGGGTAGTGGTGGACCTCTGGAATCCAGCTAGGAATGAAAAATGAAAGGCTTGGGCTTCTTCTTCATATGCAAGACAGACTATATGATTCTCTGGAAAGGATCGCGAACAACTCTCCTAATTAGCCTTTCCCAAGATGATAGTCTGTACATAGGATGTTATTTGAGGTTCCCCGTCTTAGATCAAGGCCGTGTCTCTTCCAGTTTGAATCATTCATGAAAGACGCAGTCACAAAAGGAAGATGCTTTGCAGCACATTTGCTCCCTTATGTTTTTTTATCAAGTTTTTCCCCTGGGTACACTTTTTACTTCAGATTTTTGCTTCTAGCAGTTTGATCGGTTTCTAGATCCTACCTCTGGAATTCTTGCTTGGCTCTTTTTTACTTTCTGATGTCAGGAGGAGTCCGGTGCCTTGCTGATTTATTCAATATTAATTATTTTTCTCTTGTCAAGAGCTACAAGATTGCCACGGAGGTTTTCCCCCCTTTAAAGAATGTTCCCTCTTAAGGAGACCCTTTGCACCTTTTATTTTTGCTCTTCTGTGCAGGGTGGTGCAGTGGCCACTGGGATGAGTGCCTCTTTCCTCAGGCATTCAAGAAGGGGACTTAAAAACGTTCTAACTGTGCAGTCCTTGACACTACTAAGGATTATGTACTCAGAAAATAACTCAAGGCCAATAGCCTCCTCCTCACTATAACACTGATGCTGGCTTATATCTTGATTTACAAAAATCCTGTGGCAGTCAACATCTTGAGGAGGATTTTTAGTGACTGGGCCCATGCTTTCATTTAATCAGCCTTTCAAAGAACTTGTCATGGATGCATGGTAGAAACCAATTTATTGGCAAGCTGTCCACAGGCAGATTAGCAATATAGGCCTGTACACAGTGGCCGCTATTTCAAACTTCAAAATTTGGTAGTTAAAAATAAGTGAATTTTTGCTTGCGCAGATCAACCAATAAGCCCTGAAGAAGCGACAGAATGTTGTGAATAAGTGTCATAATTATTAAGAATGAAGAATAATGAAATATTGATTAGATAAAAGTTGATGGGCTATCACATTATTTTAAAATTTAGATAAATAAAAATAAATAGAATATTGTTTCATCAATACTGTGCAAATGGTGCCTCTGTTATATTGATGAAGTTCAAGATGATGTCCCCGAGTCAATTTCGGCTGTGAACGTGTTGTCCTTAGCACTGGTCAAAGAACCCCTTTCAGCGCAAAATGACTCTCCTTCACGACTTGGTTCTTACCTCACCCAACTCTGAGGCTGACCTCATAAGAGCTCATACTGGACATAGTTCTCATGAAGGCTTCTCCTTAGAGTATTGAGGATATTAAGAGGATGATTCCAATGTTTGTGACTCTGACTCTGACACAGATCCTGACTCTGGATATCTTTTTTCTGTGGGCCTCATGCATTTTCTTGATGCCACCATTCAGTGGTGCCTGACAAAAGAGTGACTCAAAAAACCAAGGAGTTTCTCGGCTTGGGTGCAGATACTAGTTATTCCACTCAAATCTTCGCTAGTAGATCGACCTCTGTAAATCTGTGGTTGGTTGTCACTTCAACCCTTAACTGGCACAGACTACCGTGGTCACGGCTTCCCATGCCATGCTGGGGTGCTCATCTGGGTGACGTGATGGCTTTTAGTGTGCATTGGAACAGTGGTTGCACATAAACGTCTAATACTGTGGGTGGTTCACCATGCCATGAAGGCATCCCTCCCTTTTGTCTCTGTGAGCACCATTCAGATTCTGTCAGACAACAGCACCACTGTCTGACAGTTCTTTGTTCAGAGGCGATGTGTCTGTGGCACTGGGTGCAGCAACAAATAATTTTGTTTTGATAGCTGCTCACCGTCTCCTTCTGCTGGAGGACTATGAGTGGGAACTACACCCTGAAGTGACAGAGGTGATCTTCTTTGTTACGGTGTCCATATGTGGATCGCTTCGCTACAGCCCAGAACACGAAGTGTCCTTAGTTTTGTGCCATACAATTCACTTTGAATTTTTCTCTGGGGCATCTGCTATTTACAGGATCTGCTGTGCGCATTTCACCTTTTCGACTTCTGCTGAAAGTCCTGAGGACTTGGCACAACTAATCACCCCAGATTTAGGAAAGGAAAATCTGGTATGCCAATCTGTTGCCATTCTGCATTTGGCCACCTCTTTCTCTCCTGCACGAAGGGGTCATACTCTTGTAGCAGGATGTTCAGGTCCTCCACCCCAAGTCCCAAACTCTGTGGCTGCACGTTTGAAAATTGTCTAGTACCAGCTAGTATCCTTTTGAGGAAGAGACCGTCTGAATTCTTATGATAAGATTTATGATAAGAGGATGTTCACCTACCTGTGTACTGTGAGCATGCAGGTTCCCTGCCGAAATAGCAGAGCTGAAGGTGTTTACTGACCTGTAGCCATTCCTTTTACAGCAAGATCAAACAAAAATTCAACTAATGAATGATATCAGACCTCGTGGGGTCCAAGCGCCTTCACACACACCTACCAAGACATCTTTTCTGAGCTGATCTATATCTCTTGACTGTCTTTACCGCCCAAGCTCTCTGGATGTGTTTCTCAGCATTTTCTGATATGCCTTGGGTTTTCCACTGTCCCTTGTAATCCTCCAGACCATCATATGTAGACTGCCTTCCACCACCATGTGGTGTGTAAATCCTTCCGGATTCCACAGAATGTGATGATAGTGGAGAAGATGGATTGGAGTATCCCAGGAAAGTTCCAGAAGGACTGCATCAGCCATTTGTCATATTCCTTTAACTGATGTTCTTGTGATCATGGTATTGGGAGAAAAGGTGTATCACTTCTCTTGGTTCCAGTTCTGTAAGAAGGCGTCTGTTGCATCTGAGTCTGGTCTGCAGTTAAAGTATCTGTTGATTTGATGATCCAGGCATGATGCGAAGAGATCGACCAAAAAAAGTCCACATTCTTGATTTAGGGCACAAAATACTTCTAGGTCCAATTTCCACAAACTTGAGTCCTGAAGATTTCTTGAGTTCCAGTCCGCGCAGAATTTGTTTGCCTGGGAAGGTATTTTGTCCTCACTGACACTTAATTGTCCAGGCAGAAGTCCTTGGATATTTTGGTCAGAATCTTCAACTGTGTTCCGCCCAGGTGGTTTTTATACCACACAGAGGAGAGGTCATCCATTTTGAGTAGTACACAACATCCCGCTCTCTCCGTGGCCCAGCATTTGAATGCAAAGTATTCAGCCAGATGTTTTAGGCAGTTGATGTGCAACTTGCGTTCCTGATATGACCATTTTCCTCCTAAAGATGATCTTCCACATCTTGTGCCCTAGGCTGTTCTGCTGGCATCGGATTCGATGATCAGGTCCTGATCTGACTAAAGATGTCCCTTCTGTTTCATGGCTCCATATGGGCTAGCCATCATCGAATCTTTTCCTTGGCTTCGTCTGAGAACAGTACCAATTTCGAATAAAAGGCCCCCATCTCAAATAGGAGGCTTTCAACCTATGAATGACCCTGTAGTCGAGGGGCTCTGGAAAGATTGCTTATTTCGCAGATGATAGTAGACCCACTATTCTTATGATCTGACCCTCTGAGGTTCTGGGTTTGGAGAGTGCCGTCCTCACTACCTGGCAAATTCTGGCCATCTTCTTGGACTGGAGGCTTAGAGTATCTTGACTGAGTCTGACAAATCCCTGAAAGGTTACTGTCTGAGAGGGGATCATCCTGGATTTATCCCTGCTGACAACAAATCCCAGATCCTGCAGGAGTGAGACTGTTGTCTTCAGTTGGTTGATCAGTCTTTCCTGTGACTCATCCATGATGATGATATGGTCTAGATACACTTTGAGATGGACACCTTGCATCTTGAGTGATTCTGTCACCGGCTTCAGGACCTTTGTGAAACATCATGGCACCGGTAAAAGGCTGAATATAAAGGTTTTGAATTTGAAGACCCGCTTTCTCCATGTGAATTGCAGAAACCTTGCAGGAACATGTGTGGTGTGAATATAGGGATCACAAAGTATGCGTCCTTGAGGTGAAGACGTTACACCCAATCTCCAAATGCAGAATATCTCAGGAGATGAATGCCATCCACCTTGAAGTACTAGCCACTCGTTAAATTCTCTGACATTTATTACCAGAAAGAGGTTACTGACAAAAACCCTTGGGTTTATGTAAGATCTTGGGATGCCGTCTTTCCCTTCCAGTTCGGCTACTTCTTGATCTATTAGGAGCAATTCCTCCTCTGAAATGACCAAGGGACGTTGAAGAGTGACCTCTTTGGAGAGCTATACAATTCAATGTGGAAACCCATGACAGTCTGGAGTATTCAGACACCTGATGTTAACATTCTCTCATCGAGAATCTTAGCCATTCTGCCCCACCTTTTATATAGTACGAAAGGGGATGCACTTTCCAGGGTAGTTTACTGCATAGGCCATGCCAATCGGTTGCCCCTCGCTATCTCAGCTCCTCTATAGCGAAAGAAGCCTCTAAATCTGGTCTAGTATTGCCAGTCTTTCTTAATATAATGCCTCTCTTAAAATGTTATCTTTGGTGAGCATGGCTGTGAGATCAGCTGGCTGAGCACCCCCTGTCTCTGCGTCCTCCAGAGAAGACCTTTTTGATAAATTACTGGGCCTTGTCCAAGCGAGTGAAAGTGGATTCGAAAGGCCTCGAAGGCAACTGCCCCTGGTTCCGAGAAATCCAGACCCTCTAATTCGGGATCCACCTTTATGAGGAGTCATAGTTTGGAGACTGAGTTCCTTCTGGGAAGGAGAACAGATTGCCAGAATTCCTTGCGCCCTTAAAACATCTGAGTCCTTGTTAGGGAGACCCTCAGTGGGAAAGTAGTCCTTGTCCGGAAGTTGGTCATAGGCGTCCCCCTTGTGTTGGGTTTTATGGGACGCTTGGCCTTTGCTTTGGAAGATGTCAAAGGTGGCCTCAGTGGCTCTGAGAATCCTGAATGATCTTTCCACCATTTGAGGTGTTTGATTGTAATATCTTCCTCTCTAGAGGCACTAATGCATTATAGACAGCTTTTTTAACAGAGGCGTCAACAACCTCTGCAAGGTGATCATCCCATGAGATGAATTCCACCACCCCCTTTCACAAATATGAGACCCAGCCCCCATGCATTATGGTTAATGTTCTGCTATGGACAAGGAACTGGTTCTGAGAGAGCCACAAAAAAGCAGACAAGTCTGGTATTAGGACCCGAGGGGTATAAAGGTTAGCAAATGCTTTTGGTTATGGATGTTATGGATACCGACGGTGGGGAAAGACCATGCGCAAACCACAGTAACAATGGAAAAAAAAGAATGCTTTTCAGGGTCAAGCAAAGCTGAAATGAGAAGAACTTATCTGTTGCTGAAGCGGTGAAGAAAGAGGAAGCAAGCACGACTCTTCAAGGGATAGGAGACTGAGGAGTGGCTGGAACTGATGCTTTCTTTACCAGTGTTTTTGGGAAATGTAATTTGTGTTTTAGTTGCATGTAGGGTGCTACCAGAGAAAATAAAGAAGAAAGTAATGCATAATCCCCATCCCCGACATAGCAATCAGAAGCTTGTGAATCAGTGCTGATGGTGGGATGAATCACTTCTCTGTGCCTACATTTCTCCCAGATTGGAGCGTTTCACAGATTCCTATTCAACCCGCCCTTCTTGGTGAGGATTTGTATTTATGATGTGATTGTGCTTTGTAATATAAAGATGGGCACAGGAGGGTTGGAAATCAAACATTATCACTGCATTTCTAGAATACATCCCAAGAATGAGTTGGATATGTTGTGCAGGTTTCTCAGTTAAATAAGTGTCTTTAGTATTGCCATGATAAAGTTAAATAGGATGTTGAGTCTTACAGCGAGTTCTCTGAATGAACATGAACTAATGAAAAAAATCAGTGTTGGTGAACTTTAGTTACTGCTAAGTAACTTTTTACTAAATGTTTATGCTGACTCTTTCACATCAGCGGTGTATCAGCAACCGTGTAGGTTTCAGAGCTCTCCAGGGTGCCCATGACAAAGAAGCAAAATAAGTAAGTCCCAGACAGAACAGATTTATAATATCTAGGGTTAGGAACTTGCTTCAGTATTAGGACACTTCATCCAGAGTCTAAAAGGCAACGTCCTACTTCTGAGGTATAATACTGATGATCGGGATAGGAAGATATAGATGTCTTTTAGACTCTGGATGAAGTGTCTAATACTGAAGCAAGTTCCTAACCCTAGATATTATAAATCTGTTCTGTCTGGGACTTACTTATTTTGCTTCTTTGTCATGGGCACCCTGGAGAGCTCTGGAAACCTACACGGTTGCTGATACACCGCTGATGTGAAAGAGTCAGCATAAACATTTAGTAAAAAAAAGGTATAATACTGATGATCGGGATAGGAAGATATAGATGTCTTGTTCCTGGTGTCTGCTGTCTGTTAAATGCTGTCCAGTTTGTTCTGGCATTTCATCTAGGTGATGTAGTTTAGAGGTCAAAGTACATGGCCTCCAAAGTCATTTGTCTCAGATGGCACAATTCTCGCTAGGCTCTAATCAGAGGCTGCAACTACAGGAGACTATAAACATAAAAAAACTAATCTTCTATTGTGTATCTGACAAAACTTTTTACTAACTCTGTGAGGCTCGAGGCGTAGTAAGAAAAGCTACTATTTGCTTATATTGAAAACGGTAATTGTTTTACTATAGTGATGTAACGCAGTCTATATATGTAAAACGAAGAAAAGAAATTACTTGCTGCCCTACAAGGACCTACTGGACTTTAAAAGAGAAATGCTTATATTCTGTAAAGGCTCCCAAATTCCACAAGGGGCTTGAGGCAGGATTCTGCCTCTCACATCGAAGTCCTCTTTTAGGAATTGAAGACTACTGTTTTTGTATACTGCATCTAATGTATTTAGTTATTTTTTGGTTACTATTTCTATGAACTAATACTGAGGTGTCACTAGTCTACTGTCAGAAGCTCCCCAAGCATAGATAAGTCATTAGTCATCCTCCGACTTTACAAAACCAAACATTTACCTACACCACATTTTAAATCAAAACTCAAAAGAAGGGATTTTCTTAAGATTAAACATCTGCATTCCCTCACTGCAGCATCCAGAACAATTTGTGTCTGTGACGTGTGATTATTATAATTCATGTTTACACTACCAAACATCTTTTGAGTATTTGATGGCATCCTGTTTTCTTTGGTGATACAGCCATCATACTCCTGTGTGTGTCTCTAAAATGATTGGTTAACTCTTTTCAGGCTGAGATATTTGGTAAAGTTCTTCAGAGTGACGAGTATGAAGAAGTGGAGGACAAAACTGTGATGGCCATGGGCATCTTACATACAATCGATACTATCCTCAGTGTTGTTGAGGACCACAAAGAGGTTGGAGTCTTGTCTGTTTATGCATTGAACCTCGTGTTGTGTAGTTTATATGTTGTCACATGAAAGGGTTTGCTATATATTTGATTTTCAATAATTAATATAGATTTTCAGTTAATATTCTCCCTACCAAAGGTTTTTTCATGTATTAATTCAGAACTGGCAGGTTAACAGAGAATATGTGCCTCAACTGTTTTCCATAGATAAATGTTTTTTAAAAGCTTGTCCTGTTCCTATAGAAATTCACTTCTGGTATTGGATTTAGAAACTCAGTTACAAAGTATAATACATATTTGTTTCTTACAATAAGTCACAACTCAGTCCTGGGCTATCCACACAAGTTGATGGTTTTGAACCATTTTGGATCTACCCTCCAGTTCACTGTCAATGCATCATGAAGGTGTGACTGATGACATTTCTTCAGGGTTTGGTTTATCGGAAGGAATCAAGAAAGGTTATCCTTTGGTTCAGATAGACTCTGGCTCTTTTAAATCACCTGCTGCCTGGGTAACAAGAGGGATTGACTCTTCAGATCCTGAATAGTCTACACTTCTGCCTCAGATAAATAGTCTTTATTACAGACATGAAAGCAGAAAGTAATATCACAAGAGAACAGAGTTGTGTGAGAAATAATACAAGGCCTTCGCATGGTTTCCTGCTGGTTGAGGCAATACTCTCTTATTTCTGAATTATATTCTTCATCCACCTCTACTCTTTAACGCTAAATTGCACTCTCCTTTTGCCTCAATACTTCATGGCCTAGTGAAGTTGCAGAGTTCCTTATAAATGACTACTCATTATAACTTGCCACTCATATCTTTGATTATTTTCATTGCATTTCTTAGCTCTTTCCCGCTGAGAAATATAGATATCATTGTTACCTTTTTGTTTAGGGGTCATATGGCTTTTGTGAAGGTTTCATTGAGGATGCTGTAATTGTAAGGTCACTGCTAATTGTTTGGCAGTCTGATAGCAAGCTGACAGCAGTACTTAAACTTTTTTGCTTTGCTTTCCAGATATCGCAGCAGTTGGAGGGGATTTGTTTGCAGATCATTGGCATTGTTTTACAGAAGCACGTAATAGGTATCTAGAAAATCTGCTATATACTGTTATTGTGTAATTCTGTAGAAACCGCCCTAGGAAATGTTGTTTTGGGTACCAGTAGTCGAAATGTACTGTGTATTGGGCTTGGGCTTGGCAAGGATGGAATGCTTTATTTTGTTTATTTATGATGGGTAGTTATGCCTGCAGATTTTCATCTCTTTAATCTCCTTCAGATGCCTGACTGCATCTTGAAAAATGTACATGAGCTCTCTTGCATCTACAGATGGTGCCCCCGCACCAGGTCGGCTGTGACACCTCCTTGGATGTGACATCACTGAGCCATATATGGTGCCACCCAGCACTGTGACTTCAGTTCCCTTTTTTCCACGCTCTTTGACACAGACCTGTCTGAAGTTTTTCTCTGAGCTAAAGGATTTTGATATAGGCCTCGCTTCTGGTTGAGTCTCTCACGGTTTAAAAAAAGATATATATTTTTATTTTACGTTTTTAAAACATCACAACAAATCAAGTTGTACACCTCCATAATTGCTGGCAGGCTTTACGCAGACATAGGACAGCAGTATTCTGATAATATAATAGAGATGCGGTTAGTGGCCATAACAGTATCACCATGCCCAGCAAAAGAAAAACACCACATTAGAAAGAGCTAGTGAGCCCTCGGGAGTGAAATGCTCACAATGCAGTAGCTACGGATCGATACCTCCACCACTGAATAAAGCAGCCATGCACTTTTCTCTGGATCCCCCACCCAAAACAGGGAGTAATGGAAATAGCAATAAGGCAGAAAGAATTGGAGGCCAAAAAGGGCAATTCCAGAGTTGGCCCGTCGCCTTGGCGTCCAAGGCCGGTGAGGAGCTGCCAGAAGGGGATCCTTCTCGAATCACCCAACCCCCACGATCCATTTGCGGGCATGGATTCAAGATGGTATCCCATGCAGGTAAAATCAGCACCTTCCTTACCCCCGAGCCTCATCCCTGTATATCGCCTCCCTTTCGCAGTCTGCACACTTTGTCAACTCTAGCCACCAGTGGTATATATTGGGACCCCGGAAGGACTTCCAACTCATAGTCAGTTGCCTGAAGGCAAGGATCAAAGCCAGATCTAAAAACCTATCTGTAGCCTTCCTAGCCGCCAAGTGTTTATGGAGGCCTAGCAAGCATAGCTGGGGACCCAGAGGAAATTCTCTGTCCGTGGCCCCTCGAACCACCTGGAGGCCTGTCTTCCAGCAGGGCAATAAGAGTGGGCAAGACCAGACCATGTTAAAAAAAAATATGCATCCTCTGTGGCACACAGGGGGAACTTGAGGTTGCGGCCAGGAATATAGCGTGTATGGGCCAGGAAGTCAAATAGGCCCGATGCAGATAAAATAATTAAATGAGTTTGCTGCTGGCATTTCTAGACACTTTAGAACTAGATTCTAGTACCTTCCGCCAAGAGGAGTTGGGAATATACATCCCCAGGGCCTCCTCCCAATGTAACTGGAGGGTCGTGAGTGCCTGCCACACCCCCTCCAACAAAGCCCTATAAAGTAACATGATCACTTTCGTCCAACTCGTAAGAAGGAAGAGATGGCGTAGACATTCATGCTCTGAAAGTTCCACAATGCCGGTACCCCACCATTCCTGTATTTTGCTAGTTAGGGCACCATGAAGTATTAAATGGCCCACTGGGAGGTCATAGATGTCCAGGAGGTCCGATAAAGGACACAATTCGCCCCTGCAAAAAGATCACCTAGGACACCAGTCCCTGCCGCCAGCCACTCAAGGAGTCCCGAACACCTCCCTGGGCACCCTCAATTTAGAATCGCCAAAAGAGGAAGTTCTCGGGTATATGGGGTTGGCGTCGGGGTCCACCATAAGCCTCAAGCCCAAATATAACGTTCAGTCCTAATCCGGCTATTCGAGGCCCGTACTCTGGGAGCAGGTGTTGGTTTCAGTAGAATACACAATAGGCAATCTTTGGAAGGAGAGCCACACTCACCGGCTTCCACACCATCCCACAGAGAGGCCCACCAACGAGCCACCCACTGAAGCTGCGCAGCCAAGTAATATAATACCATGTTGGGTGCAGCTAGGCCCCCCTCGGCGACAGGCAGATGCAACTTACAGAGGACTGCACAGCGACGCGAAGTGCCCCAATAAAGCGATAGCAGCAAACCATCCAGCTCCCTAAAGAATTTTTGAGGCAGCTGCAGCGGGAGGGCCGCAAACAAATAACAGAGACGTGGCAATATATATGCATCTTTGAAACAGCCACTCGGCCTGTCACCAATAAAGGTAATGTAGTCCAGAAGGCAACAGAGCGATGCAGCTCAGCCAACACCCAGCCGAAGTTTCCCCCGTACAACAACGCCGGGGAGCAGTAATCAGCCACACCTAGGTACCGAAGTGTATGTCGCTCCCATCGCAACGTTGGAGCCGTGGGGATAGGACTGCTCAGGGGCATCCCCCCTCAAGGGATAAACCCTCGACTAATCCCAATTGACCTCTAGTCCCAAGTGACCCCCAAGCTCCGATAACGCTGCTACCGCCTCCCAGAGGTCAATGTCCCTCTCTCTAAGATACAGTAACATCCTTTGTGTACAGCAAGAGGTATGTGCAATCAGATATAATGCTCAGTCCCCGGTAGTGTAGACACCGGCAAACCGTGCAAGAAAATAGTTCCATAGTCAATGCTAACAGCAAGGGCGACAGGGGACAACCCTGTTGAGTACCTCGCTCCACCGCAAAGTCCTCCGAAATCAAAGTGCCAGTACAGATCCTGTCTAGGGATCAGTGTAGAGAAGCTTCGTTCATGTGACGAAGGATAATTACAGGCCCATGCCAAGCAAGGTAGCATATAGGAACTCCCAGCGAAGCATGTCAAATGCCTTCCGAATATCCACCGAGATGACCAGTGCCTCCGGTGTGAGCTGATCCGGACGGTCTATTGCCAGAACCAATTGCCGAATATTAGGCATAGTGCTACGCGTAGGGATCAAGCCCTTCTGGTTAGGCTGGACTAAAGAGCAAATATGTGAAAGTAAAGGAGTTGCCAATATTTTACTCAAGATCTTATAATCGGCGTTGAGCATGGATAGGGGGGCGTAAGAATCAAGAAGAAGAGGGTCCTAATCCTTCTTTGAGAGAGACACAACAGCGGCCTTTTTCAGTGAGGGCGGGAGTCGACCACGTTGGCGAGAATCATTGAAAAGCGCCACTAGCCTAGGGACAAAGTCCGACACGAATGCTGCGTAAAATTCTATCAGTAACCCGTCTAGGCCAGGCACCTTACCCCTTGCCATTTCCTTAATCACTCCCCGTACCTTCTGCTCGGTGATATCCACACCTAGTTGATCCGCCGACTCAAGGAACACTGTAGGAGCATCAGCAATATAATTCAGCATTTACCCCTCGCTACTCGCCACCCCAGAGGAGTTCAGATCATGATAGTGTTGCAGGAACTCCTCATTGATCACCTCCTGCGTGAAGACATCTCGCCCGAGGGATCACGTACCTGAAGTATAGTGTGACCACCCCCGATATCCCACAAAAGCCATGCAAGCATCTTGCCTGACTTATCTTGCTTTACGTGGGCCCTAGCTGTATACTCCTTATAAATAAAGCGGCAAAGTTTTTCTAAATTGGAGCAGTGTTGGAGTGGTCTTGACGATACAGGGAACTTGTTACAGATTCTGGGTGCATAGTTTTTCCTTTTTTCTTACCTTCAGTAATGATCTTTCTGGTGAATACTCTACCCACCTGCAGATTCATCACTAACTGCCATCCCCCCAGCCCATCTCTGACTTGAGGAGTGGTTACTCTGGTGAAAAATATGGTATTGGGTTGGCTTTGAGCACAGCATTCCTTTGAACTTGCCAGGTTTGTATCTACCTCTAAGGATGTGCTGGGAAAAGAGGAAAAAAACTGTTGTCCGAGTGCCTGGTGGTGTCCTATATGCCATGTGATTTCATATACATGGAGGTGTTGGAGCTGACTCTGAGCTATGGTGCCACCTGTCGGTACAGAAGAGCTATTGCAAATGTTTCCATATCAAGTCTGGCAACGGAGAAGAGTTATGAGGCAGGTAGATAGTTTAGGAACCAGAAAGATCTTTACCAAAGGTAAGTAACATTTTTCAAGCCCACATTCTTGTAGGCTCTTGTGTGAAGCAGCTTATTTCTTCCTTTGATAGGTAATTAGCAAGTGTTTTTTTGCTCTTTACATAGGCGTAAATCATTGCTCTGTATGAACAATACATGTATATTATGTTAGTACTTGCATGATAGGAGGAGATAACATACAGGTTGTATTTTGCCATATGACATGTTGTGGAGTCATATGCATCCCTATTTCTAATAGCGACTTCTAGCTGCAGATTCCTCACCTTTTGAATATTCCCCAAGCATCAGACTTGATCTGGAAACTTTGCAGCAGTACGTCTGCACGCCAGTAGGTGGTGCCAAAAGTCTTTGCACTGATGCCGTTTGCTCTGGAAATGATGTGCGGATCCAATATAGCTGCCACATCCACACGCTGATGTCAGTGCCTTTCTTACCGCGCCACCATACGTGGGTCCAGAGCTCTCTCGTCTCTCAGACACTTTACCTCAATATTTCACCAAATTTACTACACTATGCAAGGGATGTCTCCCCTAAACCTCCCACTGTCTTTCCAACAAAAGCCCTTTTGGCCAAAGGGCTATTGAGAGGGTGCCTGCGCCAGAAGTAGGAAATGGTAGTTACTTCTGTAACTTCCTGATGCCTAAAAAGTTGCTTATTTTAAACCTGCTCCCTCTCAACTCCTTCCTCTGTAAAGAAAAATTCACAGTGCTTACACTGGCCCGCTCTTGTCTGCCCTAGACTCTGGATACTGGATGTTTTGGACCTGTAGAATGCCTATTTCAATATACCCAGCTTGCTGGCCACCGGTGTTACCTGCGGTTCGTGGTGCGACAGGAGCATTTTCAGTTTGCTGTGCTCCGTTTTGGTCGTACCAGTAGCCCTTGGCTGTTCACAAAAGAGATGGAGGTGGTGGCAGCACATCTTTAGCAGTCAGAGGTGCCAATCTTTCCCTACCTCGACGACTGGCTGTTTAAGCCGGGCTCCCCCCAGGCAGACGTCAACCTCCTCCGTATTGCGGTGAACCTCCTGTCATCTTTGGATATCAACGTGCCAAATTCACGCCGGACTTCTCAGATGTTCCTCTACTTTGGAGCAATTCTGGACACAGTGAGAAAATCTGGCACCTTAATTTTATTGAATGTTTTTCAGCTTAGTATAATACCAGTGCTTGGAATGAATGGTTGCACAGGTAGAGGCAACAGTAATAATGCACATAATTTTGGGTTTTCCAGCACTGGATCTTTCATAGCTTCAGGTTGAATTATTCCCTGCTGTCAGGCTGGGAATCCTTGGTAATCAGTTTTAACATAGCAGTGTATCTTATCAATTAACTTTGAACACAGCCATAAACTACATGCAATCATTCAACCTCATGACGTGACATGATCCTCAGTCAATCAAACGCCAGGACCTACAGCTCTTCCTCAGACAGAAGCTTTCAACTGCCATAGTTTTTAGCTTGTAACCATTTATAAGAAATTAGGCTATAGCCGCATGAAAGGAGAAAAGGGTGAGTTGCAAGTGAACCACAATTTAAATAACTCTTCCTTCTCCATCATTACTTCTTTCGTAGATTCATATTCTTGAACCAAGATTAGCAAAGCAGTACAATAAACATTAGAAGGAGAAAATGAGACTCATCTTAGAAATGTTCTGGACCACCACTAATCCCACTGCTGATTCATTTCCGGTCTGAACATAAGGGCAATAATGCTTTGTGAAAGTGGGCCTCATTCGCCATGTCGCTGTTTTGCAGGTTTTTTCCAGTGAGACTGCAGCAAAGAGAGCATCTGTGGCTGCCATGCTTCTCGTTGAATAAGCCTTAATGTTTCCAGAAAGTAGACTGTTCATAGAGACATATGCCAGCTTTATACACAAGATCTTGTTAGATACTGTTTTGTTAAAAGGTCTACCCTTTTTTGACATGCCATAAGCTATAAACAACTGGTCCGTCGGTTAAAAATTCTTGTTCTTTTAATGTCTAGAAAATGAAATCTCCTCTGTAATTCAGTGGCAGGATTTAGAAAAAATGTTGATGCTGATTCAAAAGAAATACTGTAAGAATTTTTGGTATGAGCATTTGTAGCTAAGGACACCTTGCCCTTAAAGAACCATAAATGTGGTTGCTTATACACGTTTTGTAACTCACTCACTGGCTAATAAAAATAAAAAAAAGTTGTTTTGAATGAAAAGTGAGGTATAGAAGTTCCATGAACTGGCTCAAAGCAGGCTGGTCTCGTTAGCGCTGTTAAGACAGTGTTGAGTTCCCAAAACAGTTACAGTCTTGTCTTGTAATAGATAAGTATGCACCATTTCTGATCACCTTAATTAGCCTTGCTGCAAAACAAAGAAGGCTTATCTTTTTTTTTTTTTTTTTTTTAAATATATCTTTATTGAATTTTTAACCACACAATTTTCACCCCCCCCCCAAATCCCTCCCCCCACCCTCCAGGTCAGACAGATAAACAAATTAATACATTACATACATGTATTCAATCCTTCAAATGTTCGTTGGTTCGATGATGCATTCAATTATATTGACCGCTAAGTTTTTACAGAACATTTACAAGCATTAACAAATCATTTACATACGTCCTTGAGTTTGACACCACTCTAATAGAGAGGTCCAGATCTTCATCCCTCTTTTACGCCGTTGCCTACCCTTCCGTTTATAGATAGCCACCTCCATATTAGAAATTGCTAACAGCCTAGCTAGCCACTGTTGGAAGGACGGTGCTATAGGATCGAGCCAGGCTGAGGCTATACACAGTCTTAAAACTGCCATGGCGATAAAGATTAATTCATGGCCAGGTCTAACATTACTAGGGTTCGCCACCCCTAGTAGTATAACTTCGCTAGACAGTACAATATCACATTGAATAACGGCAGTCAGAAACTTCTCTATCTCGTGCTTCAATGAAGTTAGACCGCTACAAGTAGAGAAAATATGTATACAGTCAGCATTGTATAGCTTACATCTGGGGCAACATGTCCCCTGGCCACTCCCCCACTTGGCAATTTTATCTGGTGTATAGTATAGAAAAAAACAAGTTTTAAAAAATTGGGCTTGTAATTTGGTAGACATAAGAATTGTTTGTGACAACAGATACGCATGGTTAAATACATCAATGGACAGTCCAAGTTTCCTGTGCCATTTCTGTGAGGTTTTTTCCAAGTCATCTGGAAACCGTGCAGTGATAAGAGAATACATTTCCCCAATAGTGCTGGCTTTACTACAATTTAATTTTTCTACTAAAGCAACTTTTCCAAGTGAAGCCCTTCCACCTACTTTCCGTGAGAGAAAAGCTCTGATTTGGAGATACTTAAAAAAGTCACTCCAATCTAGATGAAAATCCTTTTTAAGTGCCTCAAAAGATTGAATCCCGGTAGGGGAGAGGAGGCAACCCACTTGGACTATTCCTGCCTTATTCCATTTGTGTATATATCCATCGCTAAATATTTCGGGAAGGTTAGGATTATCCCTTAAAGGGGTATAGAACGAGATTCTCCCTATATCGAACAATCTTCTAACAGCCTTCCATACCTTAAACCCACTATAAAGTGTTTTAAATTTGACTTTTTTATGATAACTATCATGTAGGTGTCGCCAAAAGTAACCTTTACTCTTATTACCAAGTAGTAGTTGAAAGGTAGATGGTGTACTATCCCCAGGCATTACCTCCTCCCCAAAATTCCATAATAATTCTTTGCTGTATAGTAGCACAGAGGCCCAGTAGTATACTTTTAATTTTGGGAGCGCTAACCCACCTCGATCCTTGGGGAGGGTAAGAAGTTTGTAGGCCCGCCGAGGTTGCGAATAAGCCCAAATAAAACTAGAAAGCACACGTTCTATTGATTTAAGCCACTGATTTGAGAATTCAAGGCAGATTGCTCTAAATAAATACAGAATTTTAGGGAAAAAAACCATTGAGACATTGCTAAGACCTTATTTAACAGGTTTCCAGAGATTAGGTGAAAACTGGGAAGGTGACATACCAACAGGGTCCAATTTCTTCATTCTTGCCCATGATACAAAGCATTTTAATTTTTAGGCATAGGTCTTAAAAGTGGATGGTGCTCTAGCCACTCTGAATATTTGCCTACAGTCTTCATGTATACTTCAATGACCAAATTCTTAGGATTGATGAGTCAAGCTGTCAATTGACGGGATTGAGGGTTGTGGTGGTGTATTTGTCATTTGCTCCTGAATAACAGTTACCTATCTGGTTTGAACTGAATCAGTATTTGGATTGTCAAGTACCACAACTCTGCGTAGAAAATGCTTCCCTGGCCAAGCGGGAGCGCCCAGAATTACTTTGCATTGCTGTTTCCTGATCTTGCACAGCACTGTGGGTACTAGAGAAATACACATAAATGCATACTGAAACTTTCTTACTGCAAAAGCTAACCATGGGCATTTGGCATTTTGGTCTGTTGTGAACATATCCAATTATGGTTTTTCCTACCTGTGAAATTTAAGCTCAAACTGTCTGCTGTCTATCTCTCATTTGTGATTGTCTATATTCCTTCTGTTTAGTTGATTCACTAAGGTGTTCTGTATACCCAGAACATGCTTTGCTTTAGGCTCCACGTTGTGTTTAATACTCACAGCCAATGTTTTTTTTCTATTGAAGAATCATAAACGGGAAAAATTAATTGAGAAGGGATAAGAAGAGATACTAGGGTATAAGCAGGAGTAAAGTTATGAAAGTATATGCAGGGTGAAGGTGTAATAACTTGTAGATAAGGGTAGGGGTAAAGATAGGAAAAGAGGTCCCAGAATACAGGCAAATCAGCCTGTTCTTTATGATCAAGGTAGTGCATTTACCAGGATGCATTATACATCCTGGGAATGCCATTCAATTTGAAAATTTTGAGGAAATAGGTTCAGGAATACTGTATCTGCAGAAAATATTTCCTTAACTTAAATATCCCACTCTGAGCCAAATTCAGCTCTGGCTCAGCCTGTTTCGCATTCAGTAGCCATCCCAACACACCTGGCACCACTTCAATCAGACTCAGATAGAACCATATCTTTGCCTTAAAGCCGCACCCCAGCTCTCCAAAAACTTTTCGGTTCAGAGCCAACCAGCCTCTGGAGATGATAATGGAAATGAGGGGGAATTATTTTTCCCAACACTGTGATGATGACACACTTCCCCAAACACTGTGTTGTGGAACTTCAGCGGAAGAGTGTGATTCCTTTGCTGTGCTAATGACTAGGGCTGTGGAGGTATCAGTGTTACAACTGCCAACTATGGATTCAAAACTAACTTACCGACAACCTGACCAAACGTCATCCAAACCTTTACTTCCATTCAATAATACCTTAACTGACACCGTTATGGGCACATGGTCCTATCTACCATTGAACAGGCAGATTGTCAGACGGCACACAAGCTGACACCAGACGATCCTGACTTCTTGAGGCAGCACCCTACACCAGAAGGTTTGTTGGCTCAGGCTTCCATCGGTAGGATGAATCCCAGTTTATTCGCCTCGACTCCCCCAGACTGAGAGCAAAAGTGAGTCTAGATATTTGGGAAGTGGATGTTTTCCTCAGCCAGTCTGGTCAGTTAATGCCAGATATACCCATGCTTTCTGATGGGTTCTTCTACCTGTAGATTCCTCACCAGGCGTCGGACTGAATCTGTTAACTTCAAAGCTCTTAAGACCCTAGTAGGAGGCACTGTCTTCATATTGACATCAGAAATTGAGTTGAATGACGTTATCAAAGCCATGTAACGCCCACCCCGGTACAACAGCGTCAGTTCCCTTTTATCTGCACCTTTACAAAAATCCAGAGCTTCATCTCTCCTGAGAGTTGTGAGATTTCTTACAGAACAAACTTCTTGTAGTGCAGCAATATGTCTCCTTCAAAGCGGTCTGGTTTCAAGCCATGTAGGGACTGCAACAAACAGGTGTCCATCACGGGTCCCATTCCATTTGCGCTTGGGGTTGGACCTTGACTTTGGGTCTTGCGACTCCTGTTTCAATATGGGACCCAGGGTTATCAAGAAGCGGGAGGCAACGTTGTTCATGGCCTGGACCCATGATGACAGATGCAGCTGACGTTGTTCAATGCCGCATTCCAGATCACTGTTCTCGCATTCCTCAAGCAAAAAAACAAGAAACATTGAAACTAAGTCACCAACGGCCTCTGACTTTCACCCGATCTTTATCCTCAGAGCTGGAGTTGGTCGTCATGGAGCCAGCAGATCATCCTCAGAGTGGCTGCGTGCCAGTATCCCTACAAGATCCAGACCTGAAGCCAACTGGATCCCCTCTGGCACTGGCTCCAAAGTCCCCGGAATTCCCAACGCTGAATTTGGACCCGGCTGCTTCCCTCAATGCAATATTTAACGTTTTCACAAGAGCATCCGGCACACCAGTGGACCCCATAATGCCTAAGGATGGCATATTCATGCCCTTAAATCTGCTGCCAGCACCCCTCGGCATGCGGTGCCTCGTGGCCAGCGCAGGTTCCCGCTTTACTCCGGCACACAGATACACTGCGGTTCAGCCATTCATGGCGGGGCAGGCCCCACCTCAGAAGCCACTGATGCTGCCCCCTCCACCTCATTTGGTAGCGGACGCAGAGCTGTCGGCACCGCATCCACCCCTTGCAGAGCCTTTGCCTCAGAACAGTTTGAGGAGGGAATCTCCGAGACTCCTAGAAGGAGAAGTACAGACAAATGATCCATGAAATATTTGGTTTAGATTCAGATCCTCTAAACTTCTATGATTATGATGACAACATGGTAAAAGCTACTACATGATTTGGCAGACTTATCCTCAACCAGTGGGTTAGACTTAACTCCGGAAATGGAAATGGATTCCCTATACCAGACGTTATGTCCTTTCACTCTGTGGTCAAGAAAACAGCTAAAGTATTACATTTACAACTCCAGACTGTGAACACTAATAACAATGTCCTCGCTGAGGTCCTCTATCCTTCTGCTCCAGTGTCAGTGCACCCTTTTTCCCTTCAATGAAGCCTGGCAACCGTGGAAAAGTCCTCCCCAGGATAGACAGTCAACAGATTGGCAGCAAGGCGATTGCGCCACACCAGGGGATCCTCCTTTCCTATCTGCACATCTGTTGCCAGAAAGCTTAATCATTTAAGCGACTTGCTCTTCAGCACAAGTGGTGGGTATGTTGTCTTCTGTCCCTTCAGACAGTAAATATAAATGGTAGAAAGAAGATGGTGCTCAAATCACTTAATAAATACCACCTGTCTTCTAATGTGCATTTAGGGACATGGCCCTTCTGGTTGCTCTACATGCCCAGGAGGACATGAAATTGCATTTTCAAGAAGTTATCAGTGACGGGCAGAACGCTTCACAACATATTATCAAATCCAGGTTGGACACTGCAGAATCTGTGATACACTCTTGTTTGGGGGACTTATGTCTCTCTGTGGTGCCATGCCATGCATCGGACTTCGGATTTCTCTTCTAACATACAAGCCAGCCTGAAGGACCTCTCCTTCGATACAGTACTCCTTTTTGGGGACAGAGCTGATGCTGCCTTTGAGTGGTGTATGACTAGCAAAGCCACAGCACAGTCCTTGGGCCTCCTAAAGACCCAGCCCCTCGGGGACTACTGTCCGTTTCGAAGCTTTAAGGAATTCTCCAGAGTGTTCTCCTTTCGCCAGCAACAGTCCCTCCAACCCGAGAATCCCCATGTCAAACAGTAAGCCAGAGGTAAAGTCTCTGAATCCCTCCACCAAGCGTCTTCTTCCTTCTCTTCCACCCCATCACCACCAGGGAAGCAGGTCTAGTTTGCTTCCCTGGAACCTCTGAAACGCAATTTAGGAAAGCAGCTAAAACTTGGCTTTTTAATCAAGATTAATCTCCTGGACTCTCTGGTCGCCGCGCGTCCTTCGCGTGCCACCTGTTGCTATAGCGCCGGGACACCTCTTCGGAGGTAGCTGTTCGCGCTCTACAAATGGCAGTATTATTATTATTATTCTCCAACCCCACATGGAGCCTGTAGGGGGCTGGGTGTTCTCCTTTCTGATGGCCTGGAAGGCCATTCTTCTGGATCAATGGGTCCTTCCTATCATAGAAAGTGGTTGTACCATACCTTTTCTTTAAGTTATTCCTTCAAGCTCCTCCCCGTCTTCTTCTGTTCCTCCTCACCATCTTTACATTCTGCAGCAAGAAGGGATGGCGCTCCTCCTGAAAGGAGCAGTGGAGTTAGTGCCAGAGCAGGATATTGGGCAAGGATGTTAATCCTGATATTTCCTTTTCCAAAGCAAGACGGCGTTCTCCGTCCGATCCTAGACCTCCGGAACTTGATTTTTTTCCGCAGGACGGAGAAGTTCATGATCCTGACCCTAGCTCAGATCTTTCTGGCAGTGGAAGCAGGAGACTAGATGGTGTCTCTTGACCTGCAGAACGTGTATTTCCACATTCTTGTCCTGCGGTCCCACCAGAAGTACTTGTGCTTTGTAGTGGTTTCCACGCATGACCAGTTTGCTGTACTCTCGTTTGGGTTCACATCAGCACCTCAAGTCCCTCACCAAGAAGATGGCAGTGATTACTGCCCATCTCAGACAGTTGGGCAGTACTTGGATGACAGTTTTGTTACTGTTCAGCCTGGGCTTTTCAGTCAACAGGGCCAGTGCCTCTGCTCATAGTCTGTTCTGGATGCTACCCTTCTCTGTACCTTTCCTCACCCTCAGAGAATTGATGACATCCAGGATATGGTTTCATCCTTCCTAAAAGGCGCACGAGCTCCAGTCCTGAAGGTCTTGCGCTGCTAGGTTGCTCACTTTCCACATTCTACTGGTTGCGCATGCACACTGGGCACATGAGGGCTCGGCAGTGGTGTCTTCGCAGCACGTGGGAGAACTGTTAGACTCCATTGTGGTTTCCACCAGTGCTACAGCAGATGTGGCTTGGTGGGGTAATGAGGTGAACCTGCATTGTGGTCTGGCCTTCAGTCCCCCACCGCCTGTGGCTGCTGTAGTAGAGTTGGTGATTCCAGCGTGGCGTTGGTTGCGAGGAGTCCCACCGCCGGAGCCATGCGGGTCCGCTTGCTGCGTTGGTTCGCGGTTTGAGCGGAACTGGAGATACCAATATATTCACACAGTGAGGCATGGAGGACATTATTCCCGACATGATTGTATTAATGTGATAGTGACGGCGCCCATTGGGGTTGGACAATTTGGCACTACCAGTCCCAGAATGCTTTGATGTAATCAACATGCTTATTGCTTTAATAAAAGGGATTATGCTGGAAGTTGCTTCTGTTGTCGTCACTTCACGTTCTGCCCATGATGAAGGGCGTCCATCGCCCGAAACGCGTTGGCTGAAGTTTGAGGAGGTGCCTTCCTACCTACCTGTGCAGTGGAGTGATCCTGGGTGTGTCGACCATCTTAGGGGTAACTTGTTTGAAAACACACACACACACACACACACACACACACACACACACACACACACACACACACACACACACACACACACACACACACACACACACACACACACACACACACACACACACACACACACACACACACACACACACACACACACACACACACACACACACACACACACACACACACACACACACACACACACACACACACACACACACACACACACACACACACACACACACACACACACACACACACACACACACACACACACACACACACACACACACACACGTAAATGTACATATATATATATTTTTAAAAATTTATTTTTTACCCCCCTTAACCCCTTCCATGCACCGGACGGCCGGGAGCCGTCCTGCGCCACGGTGCTCATGTGCGCAGGACAGCTCCCGGCTGTCCTCGCACATGGCACTGGAAATCCCTCTGGTGCGGGCACCAGATGGATTTCCTTTTCCTCCCCAACAGCCTCGGGAGCTGGGGAAGAGCTTCCCCAGCTCCCGAGGCTGTTTGTATGGTTTCCAGGAAAGGACGATCAGCGATCACGTCGCGCTGACGTCATTTCAGTGAAACCGAAACTGAAATGAGCCAATAGGCTCATTTCAGTTTCACTTTCTACGTGCTCAGGGGGCTATCTCAGCCCCCTGAGCACGTGGAAAGTCAGGAGAGATATCGTTGGAAAGGGGAGAATCTCCCCTTCCCAATGGCACCCCTCCCAAGTGGATCCCTGCTTGGGGATCGCCCCAGGAGGGCAATCCCCAAGCAGGGATCCACCCACTGGACACCAAGAAGGGAGGAGCGTCCCCTTGTGCAAGTGTCTTTGCTTCCCCCAAAATTAATTGGGGGCAATCAGTCTACCCCCCCACCGCAGGGGGCAGATGGGGGAAGTAGGGGAGCAGTAGCCCCCAATCTGCCCCCTCGGGGGGGGGGGCAGAAAACCCACTAGAAGCCAGGGATTTTTTTCCCATTGAATTTAAAGGTGGGGGCTGCCCAAGATGGGCATGCCAATGCCCCCACCCTCCCCGCAAAATTCCAGTCTTTCGGCGATTTTTTAAAATTGTTTTTAGGAGTGGGGGCTGCCGAAAATAGGCATGCCAATGCCCCCACCCCCCAAAAAATATTCCACAGTCTCTCTGCCCCCCCAGAGGCAGATGGAGGCAGTAGCCCCTTATCTGCCCCCAGCGGGGCAGAAAGCCCACTAGACACCAGGGATTGGTTTTATACGTAGGGGTGGTGGCTGCCCAAATGGGCATACCAATGCCCCCAGCACCCCAAAAAAATTCCACAGCCTTTCTGGCTCCTCCGAGAGGCAGATGGGGGCAATAGCCCCCTATCTGTCCCCCGGGGTGCAGAAAGCACACTAGGCACCAGGGATTTTTTTTTAATGTATATAGGGGTGGGGGCTGCCCAAAATGGGCATGCCAATGCCCCACCCCTCAAAAAATCCCACAGTCTTTCTGGCCCCCCCCCCCCTCCCACTGGAGGCAGATGGGGGCAATAGCCCCTGATCTGTCTCCTGGCAGCAGAAAGCCCACTAGGCACCAGGGATTGCTTTTTTTTGTATACGTAGAGGTGGGGGCTGCCCATACATGCCTCCACCCCCCAAATAAAAAATTTGCCACAGCCTTTCCGGCAGGCAGATGGGGGCAATAGTCCCCAATCTGCCCCCGGGGGGGGCCGGGGGCAGAAAGTCCACTAGGCACCAGGGATATGTTTAGGGGCATGCCAGTGAGAAGCCCCATAGTCAAGGGTCGCTCCCTTTTTTTTAGGCACACATTTTGGCTGTTTCAGTCATATTTTTGTTCTCAGCTGCACCCAAGCGAGGTCAGAAAAACACTAGAAATCAGGGAGAGTTTGGCTAATGGTGTTGGTGGACTCGCGCTTGATGACGGTGTATGTAGATTGGCCCTTACCTGGTGGTGTGCGTGGAGTGGTGCTTGGCTGGTAGTTTACGTGGACTGGTGCTTGGCTGGCTGTGTGCATGGATGGTGCTTGGCTGCAGGGGCAGACTGGCTGTAGTGGGCACTGGGCGTTTCCTCGCTGGGCCGGAGGGGTGTGGGCCGGTTTTCTGGCCATGGGGGGCAGTTTTGTCTGGCTGGCAGTGTGGCTTTACATGGATCCCCCAGCTTTTTCTTACCCAGAATCCCCTGCAAACCTCAAATTTACTTACAAAGTCACATTTTCCTCACATGTCTGTGTGGTAAGTTGTAGGACCACTGTGGAGCAGATTAATAACCTGCTGGTGCAGGGTCACCACTCTTGCCACGGGTCCTTATCAAAATGAGGAGGACTCGACACTGGAGCGAAGGCAAACCATGGATAGTTTAATCATTCATGAATGGGTCTTCATCCGACAAGTACCATCAAGATACCCAAGGATAAAAGCACACTGAACGATGGTTACATGGGTTTATATAGGGAAAATCACAGACTAGGAACGCCCAGAGGTAAATAGGACTTTGGAAAGAACACACAAATGAGACAAGGCAGGAATCAACAGTCTCGGTGCCTTGTGTAACTGTCGCGTCTTTGAGGCTTCACAACAAGATAGGCTTATCTGAACAAACTTTATCTAAGGCTTTACCATTGTTTAAAACACACACGAAACCCACAGTGCAGACATCAGCTGTTCTTTTGTGCTGACTTTGCATGTCTACGCAGCCTACAATATCTCAACTTTAGATTCGTTACCTAATTTTATGCAAGTGTGGTGTCAAGGGTAGAGTCAGGCTGGAAACAGGTCAAAGGTAAGCATAGATGAAGCACAGCTAAATTAGAAAACGAGAGATTCAGATTTTAAGGTTTCACAATCCTTCCTTTTCAGCTGTGCTGAATCTATACTTAGAGGTACATGTATTAATTTATATCTCGATTTTCATTATTTCATTAATTTCAAGTTGTACCATCATTTCTCTATTTAATTCATGAACATTGACTGTGGAAGGTTTAATACTACTACAAATATTTATGCAAGTGGTGCATATCATAGGGGCATATTGAATGCAGCAGCAGCAGCAAGTTAGAAAGATGGCTCAATTAACATTAAGGGCTTTTTATGCAAATATTGAACAAATGTATTGTGCTTATATATTTGGCAGTGTGAATCCTTAAGAGAGGACAAGGTGAAGTCCCAATATTAACAATAGAAAACATACAAATATCCCTATTTTTCTCTTTTTAATCCAAAATTGTCAGCTTTTAGCGGGGGCATTCGGGGCAAGTACTTCTATTCCTCCTAATAGGTCAAAAAACACCTTCCCAAAGGGCCTTAATGACAGATCGACAACTCTACCCATTTCAACCTAATCTATATACAAATACCTATTTCAGAAGAACACCTAACACTATTCCCTATACTAATCTTTTATATTCAACCTGTATGTTTCTTAACCTTCCTTCCTCTTACTGTAGTATTTGTTGTTTGATTGCCAAGGTAACAAAGAGTAGCGTAACGATCAGCCAGAAACAGAGCAATGTAATCTCAATTCTCCCAAAATTCCCTCACTACACTATCAGAGAGCATTAAGTCCCCAATGTCTTTTGCTTCAAAGCTTCACTGGCAAGCTTATGTACGGGTCCGGACGTTGGCGGTCTTGACCACCGGCATGGGTTGCTACCTCTCCAGAGATAGTTTCTTCAATCAAAGTCTATAGTTCTTTTCGGCCCTTGGCCGCATTTTGTATCCGGGCTGAACAATGTCAGGATGTTCAAACAGAATCTGTTCATCTGGGTCAGGCATGATGGCAGCAAGTTATTGTTCCAATGACACCACTTCACCATGTTTCAAAAGATCACCATCTCAAAAAGGCACTTGCTGAGAGATCTGATCATATTAAAAGTCCTCTTGTTATCCACTGTTCATATGGCAAAGGAAGTGGCGCTTGCCTTCTCCACATCACTGGCAGGAATCTAGTGTCTGTGCCCTGTGCACTTAACAGCAGTCTGGGTGGTGAAGAGAACTTGCACTGGCCTCTGAAACTGTTGGGTAAAGACACCGTCTCTAGGCCTCAGCTTGTGACCTGGACCTTTAAGACTGGGAGAGAGACTGGCCTTCACCTGTGAATGGATCAAATGCAAATCTTTAGTCAACACAATAATCAACAAGAATGGTAAATTCAATGTCAGATTGTCCTTAATCATGGTACACCCTATACATTTTGCTGGCCTCCCCATAACCATCTCAACTGGTTGCAAGACCTTCAAAGGGCAGATCTGGGGGTGCAAAATATCCTGTTGAAACGGGGTACCTTTTCCTGTGCTATAAGTATGGCACATCATGCACCTCTTGACATAGAACTTTGCCACCCTGGGAATCAGATTATTGATCCATACATGATCTGACATGGCCACCACTCCTTTAGCACTGATGTGGGCTGAACTGTGGGCCATGGTAACAATAGCATTCACATAACAATTTGGAAGCATTCATCTTTGCTTTCCTGACAGATCTATCCAACATCCTGTCGCATCCTGGCACCCATATCTTTTATACTGTTCCTTCTTTTCCTCCGTAGCTTCTTCCTGTACTTCCCTAATGCAATCTAGAGTCTGATTAAACATAGTTACTTCTGGTGTCCATCTAACTGTCCCTACAATATACATTAAACTATACTCTAAATAGGCTGATCGTTTAGCTGTTTCATTAGCAAAAATATTTCCCTGTATTACCTCATCTATAATTTTCTTGTGGACAAAACATTTAACAATAGCAACCCTTTTTGGTAACATCAAGTATCTTTACTATTCATTCCCCATACTGTATCTTATCACTATGCAAAATAAAAAAAAGAGCCCCCTTTTGTTTTTAGAGTCGCCCGAATGAGTGGGCAACTCCAAAGGCATATATATTGATATTTACAGTCAAATCTTTACTTAATTCATAGGTTCTAGTCAAAGCTGTCAGCTCCATAGATTGCACTGACATTTGTTGTATTTTACATAACTCAACCACAGATTTCAAGGGAGTAACTGTATAGGCCACTGTACTAGAGCCATCAGGTAGTTTGTAACATGAACCATCCACGGACAGTTCCCCTAGAGGGTCAGATATAGGGGTATCTGTCAGGTCTACCCGTCCCTTAGTCTCCTTCTCAGTAATAAATATGCAATCATGCTTCTCATCTTGTTGGGACTCAGAAAGGGGCAGTACAGTGGCTGGATTCAAAATGTTACAGCATTTCAGAGTGATGTTTGGAGCAAACAGTGTCAACTCATACCCTGTTAATATCGCACTGGTCAGGTGCTGGGTCTGAATTTTTTTTTCTCTTAGATATCCACTAAATGTGGTCCATAACTGTCAAATTGTGACCTTAAATATACATTTCAGATTGCTTTATCGCAGTAGGGTCCAATGTGGAGGAGAAATATGCACATGACCTATTCCTTCCTACATGGGACAGTACCAAGCTGCAACCATCTTTTACATGCACAAATTTGTAATAATCAGGTTTTACCTAAAGCAGGAGCATTACATAAAGCATTTTTCAATTGCAAAAAGACAGCTTCACACTAATTAGTCCAAGGAAGCAGCATGCATACGTGCTTTAATATTAAAGCAAGCAGGGGTTTTGTAATCAGTGAAAAATTTGGTAATAAACGCACAGATATTAGATTGAGTCAGTGGTTTCTGCAAATTCTGCACCAATTATATCCTATGTTGGTGTAGCGTCTTACCACCTTTGACAGGAGGAGACCTAAATAGGTAACCTTCTGTTGACAATACTGTAATTGGAAAAGAGATACTTTGTCCCAAGGAGGCCAAGTGATGCAATAATTTCACTGTAGCCTGTTTGCAACCTTCTGCTGCATTGCTATGTCTCCAATGAGTGGCTCGTGAGCTACCAATAGATTACCAGGTACATGTGAGTAGCTCTCCTGTGTGCAGTCCAACCTGTATTTTAAAAAACAAAACTCATGCATTCAAGACAACATTTCTTTTGTATTTTCACAACACATAAACTGATGTCTACAGAAAAATAATTGACATTTTGAAAATGTACTTACAGCTATTATTTCAGTTGGAGATATTTATTACTCATAATTATATCTTGGTGTAAAGGAGTATTGCAGCTATTGTTTGTATCTAGTACCCATGTAATATTTCAGTTCAAATTGTCAAAGCCTTTTTTTTTTTTTTTTTTTACTGCTGAAAACCCTGGCTATTGCACTGATGTGATCACTACTGATACTCTTGGATGAGGTGGTCACTTTTTCATCACTGGTGACTTCTGTTGCAGAAAATGTTGGAGACCCTTGTACTAACATTCAGTTGTTGTGAAATAGGGCTTTGAACGGGGATGCCAGAAAATCCCACAGGTGTATTAACTTTATCTGAGAAACAACAAGATATTGAGGGACTACTATCCTGTTACTTTCTCTCAAATCAATTATAAATCAATAAACTTTTATCCTGTATTCCATCCCTTCTTTTAAGGACAGGAAGAATAGGGCTATTACATATATTAGAGGAAACTTCCTCAAAGTGAGTAAAGAAATCAGGGAAGGACTCTCCCTGTTTTTGCTTGCAAGCAGTAAGGAGTGTCCAATATATTTTCCATGCCAGAATTATCGTCTTTATATAAGTTAGTGTGTTGCCAGGGAGGTCCAGTATGAGCTGATTAGGTTTCTGACTAGGTTTCCTATCGCTATCAGCTGCTATTATGGCAGTCCAATCTCCTCCCAAATCAACAACATGATCCTATTTCCGGGTGAGTCGCCACATATCTGGTGGCAAGATCATGCCCAAAAAGATATCAATATCTGCTAAAGTCATGATACAAGAATCAATGGCTGCCTGTACATCATCATAAAATCCTCTAGGATTTTTCCGTATGTCTGGTAAGGAGGCCTTTAGAGTAAGTACATCCGTCCTTTTCCAGGGCGTATATATCCAATTATACAAAAAATGGGCTCTAGCATTTGGATTATTAGGGTCATCATTATCTGCATTCCCTCTTTCAGGAATGAACTGTGGCGCAGCTTCCCTCATAGGTCTTATTCGGGGAGAGGAAGAGAGTTCATTACGATATCCAATTATCATTGCTATAGCATTATTAACTCTACTTACAGGGAAGGCCCCTATCTGACATTGTCGATTAATAGCTCTAACATCATCTGGGCCATTTTGTCCTGTAGTCCTCTCCCATTGAACTATAAATTGATGAGAAAGCTTATTTATAAGACAAAGAAGCTCGCCTTCAGAAAAATCCTGAATCTGATTGATCATTTCTTCTACTTCCATTTCTAGATCACTTAACCAATTTAATTCCATCAACTTTATCGCGTCCTGACGAAACTGAGGTACAGTAGAGCGAAGGACTCGAGGGGTCAGGACAGATGCAGGAAGCACAGAATCATTAGTCATTTCAAATGCAGTGGTCTGAGGTGGAGGCTTGGGGTGGGGGTGCAGTGGCCTGGGATGGGGGAGGTAAGGGATGTACCGGTACTGGTTGGAAAATATGGAGTTGGACAACCACGGGCAAAGGAGGGGAAACCGGGGGTACAGGGGGGCGACATTTGGTGGTCCTGGGGGAAGAGGTGTTAAAGGTACATATGGGGGTGGGGGTCGTTCTATCAACAACCCATCAATATCTGAATCCACATCTTCTTGGTGGACCTGAACTGCTACAGTTGGTCTAACTATATATTCCTTAGATGTTAATAATCTATGCTCCCTATCTAAACATTCTTTTTTCTCCTGAACTTCCTTATCCTTCAAGTCCTTATACTTCTGATACTCTGTTTTCCTTTCCGGTTTCCTTTGTACCTTCTCTGCCTTGAGCTGCCGCTCCTTCACTTCTTTCCTCTACATACGCAAACTGTCAAACATAGCTGGCTTAACCTGTTTCTTATTTTTGTTATTTTTTTTTTTTTAAAACAATTGTTTCTCTAAATACTCGAGTTTGTGAGGGTCCATGGTTCCCTCTAATGGCCATTCTAACTGGGGATCCCCTTTTGTATATTTGTTCCACAATGCATTATACATGATGGGACAAATACCATATTTGATGTACATCTCAAAATTCAGTGTACCTTCTGGTGGCGCCGGCTGTCTTGCTTCCAAAATGCTCTGCTTATCGCAGCAGCAACAACAAAACTTCCAAGGCGTACTAAGTACAGGTATGTTATTTAAGATATAAAAAACTTATAAACAGAGAGAAATAAAAAATATTCTCACATTTACCTGTAAGAAAAAATGTTAGTCAAAACAAATAGCAAGTCTCAAAACAAAGCTTAGGTTTCAAAATTCAAAACAAAGTCTGAACGGATTACCAAATTCCGACCAGATTACCAATCAAATACCAAGTCAAGACAGATACCATGTCAAGCAAAAATCAAACAGATCCTAACCAAATGAACCGGTTCAATACAGATTTACCTCATGCGTAGTCTTCGACTCCCACCTGTCGATTCTCCCTGATCCCAAAAGAATGACTGTCTGAAGGCCCCAGTCAAGGCTAGCAGCCGGCCAGGAAGATCAGAGTTGGAGAGCTGAAAAATCACCTTGGCCCACGAGCAATACTAATCTCATGAGGTGGTGCGCTCCTCAGCGAAGTTCGTCTTACCGACCTGATCTCCTCCCCTGGTCAGACTGCAAGCCTTTGATGGGGCCCCACGTTCGGGCGCCAATTTGTGGAGCAGATTAATTAATAACCTGCTGGTGCAGGGTCACCACTCTTGCCACGGGTCCTTATCAAAATGAGGAGGACTCAACACTGGAGCGAAGGCAAACCATGGATAGTTTAATCATTCATGAATGGGTCTTCATCCGACAAGTACCATCAAGATACCCAAGGATAAAAGCACACTGAACGATGGTTATATGGGTTTATATCGGGAAAATCACAGACTAGGAACGCCCAGAGGTAAATAGGACTTTGGAAAGAACACACAAATGAGACAAGGCAAGAATCAACAGTCTCGGTGCCTTGTGTAACTGTCGCGTCTTTGAGGCTGCACAACAAGATAGGCTTATCTGAACAAACTTTATCTAAGGCTTTACCATTGTTTAAAACACACACGAAACCCACAGTGCAGACATCAGCTGTTCTTTTGTGCTGACTTTGCATGTCTACGCAGCCTACAATATCTCAACTTTAGATTCGTGACCTAATGTTATGCCGGTGTGGTGTCAAGTGTAGAGTCAGGCTGGAAACAGGTCAAAGGTAAGCATAGATGAAGCACAGCTAAATTAGAAAACGAGAGATTCAGATTTTAAGGTTTCACACCACCACGCAGGCACAAATTTCCTTCTACCCAGCATTCCCCTTGGTCTCCTGAGAAAAATGATACCTCAATTGTGTGGGTGCTCAAAGTAGCCTCAGCCTAAAAACGTATAAACAAAATGCCCTTTTGGACCTGCTTTGGGCCCCCCTCAATCTCTACACGTTTTTGGCCCTTCTACGTTATAGGCACTTGGCCCATCCACACAAGTAAGGTATAATTTTTATCGGGAGACTGAGGGGAACGCTGAGTGTTAAGAAATTTGTGCCATGCGGTGATCCCACAACTTTCCCACACAGATATTAGAGGAAAATTTGACTTTTTAGCTAAATTTGAGGTTTGCAGCGGATTCTTGGAAGGAAAATGTTGGGGGATCAACGTAAGACACACCTTCCTGGAGTCCCACGGGTGTCTAGTTTTCAGAAATGTCTGGGTTTTTTAGGTTCCCCTAGATGTCTGCAAACCCGGTGCCAAAAACACAGGTGCCCACCTATCTATCACAAAACAACCTGGTTTTTCAAGGGGGTCTCCTGCGTTTTTGGTTCCGGGCTCAGCGGCCATCTAGGGAAACCTACCAAACCCACACATTTCTAAAAACTACACATCCTGGGGAGTCCAGGGAGGTATGGGTTGCGTGGATCCCCCGAAGTTTTTCTAACCAGAATCCACTGCAAACCTGAAATTTAGCTGAAAAAATCAATTTTTTTCTCAAATTTCTGTGTCGGAAAGTTGTGGGATCACCTGGCTGATACAAATTTTACACCACCCAGCGTTCCCGATAAAAATGGTACCTCACTCGTGTGGGTGGGCCGCGACAGGCAAGGTCCTTAAACGTATTGTGGGGACATCAAAATTACCTATCGCAAAATGACCTGGGTTTGCAGGGGGGGGGCTGAGTTTTTGGCTCTGGGCTCGGCGGCCATCTAGGGAAACCTACCAAACCCCCACATTTCTGAGCACTAGACACCCTGGGGAGTCCAGGGGAGGTATGGCCCTGCATGGACCTCCCAACATTTTCCTACCGAGGTGGCCCAAATGGCCGCCAAGCCCAGTGCCAAAAACCCAGATGCCCCCCCTTGTAAAACCAGGTTGTTTTGTGATGGGTAATTTTGATGTCTCCACAATACGTTTTGGGCCATTCCCTGCCACGGGCACTTGGCCCACCCACACAAGTGTGGTACCATTTTTATCGGGAGACTTTGGAGAATGCGGGGTGGGTGGAAGTTTGTGGACCCATTCAGATTGCAGAACTTTCCATCACTGAAATGTGGGGACATTTTTAGTTTTTTTTCTCACAAAGTTTGAGGTTTGCAAGAGATTCTGGGTAACAGAACCTGGTGAGAGTCACACAAGTCACCCCCTCCTGGATTCCCCTGGGTGTCTAGTTTTCAAAAATGTATAGGTTTGCTAGGTTTCCCTGGGTGCCGGCAGAGCTAGAGTTCAAAATCCACAGCTAGCCACTTTGAAAACAAATGGGTCAGTTTCCACTGTAAAAATGTGGTGTGTCTACGGTGCGTTTTGGCCTGTTTCCTGTCGCGGGCACTAGGCCTACCCACACAAGTGAGGTACCATTTTTATCGGAAGACTTTGGGGAATGCGGGGTGGTTAGAATTTTGTGGATCCATGCAGATTCCAGAACTTTACATCACAAATGTGAGGAAAATGTGTTTTTTTTTTTTAAACAAAGTTTGAGGTTTGCAAGGGATTCTGGGTAACAGAACCTGGTGAGAGCCACTCAACTCACCCCATCCTAGATTCCTCTGGGTATCTAGTTTAAAAAAATGTATAGGTTTGCCAAGTTTCCCTAGGTGCCGGCTGAGCTAGGGTTCAAAATCCACAGCTAGGCACTTTGCAAAAAATGGGTCTGTTTTCACTGTAAAAATGTGGTGTGTCCATGTTGCGTTTTGGGCCGTTTCCTGTCGCGGGCACTAGGCCTACCCACACAAGTGAGGTACCATTTCTATCTGGAGACTTAGGGGAACACAGAATTGTAGAGCAACTGTTATTACCTATTGACTTTCTATGCATTTCTGCCTTCCAAATGTAAGACAATGTGTAAAAAAGAAGTCACTTTGAAAAATGTCCTATAATTCACATGCTAGTATGGGTACCCACAATTCCGGAGATGTGCAAATAGCTACTGCTTCTAAACTCTACATTTTGTTCCCATTTCGGAAATACATAGGTGTCCTTGATACCTATTTTTCACTCATTATATTTTACCAAATAAATTGCTATATACCCGTTACACAATGAAAAACCATTGCAAGAAGCAGCTCGGTTATTGGCTTTGTTTCTTCGGGTTCTTGGTGAACCTACAAGTCCTATATATCCCCACAACCAGAAGGGTCCAGCGGACGTAACTGTATATTGCTTTAAAAAATCTGTCATACTTGGGGGAGCTAGAGGGCTCGCTGCGGTATGGCTGTACGCTAGTGCTGCTCCGCCGGTCGGGGACATAATCCGACAAATATTTAGCAATTTTGGCAGACACCGAATGCTGAAAAAGACAGAATAATGCATCGCAACTAAAGCGCAACCAGAAGCCAGTGCTGAATATCCGAACAACGGCGCCAAAGTGACGAAAACCACCCTTGTAAGAGAAACATATCGGACCTCTATGCTGTGACAAAATGGCGGCGGCAGGCATGGAGAACTAGCGGAAAGCGAAACTACAAGCTCAGCAAGATATCTGACCGTTGCCTGTGTCCCAACGAGCTAGCAGGAGACCTCAGTGAGTGACTACGGACAAATTCCTGAGAAGGGGACCTTTCTCTATGCTGAGTTGCGATCTGCACTGCGCTGGATGATATTGCCTGGGGGAAGGAGAAAATGGCGGCGGCGAACGAAGATTAAATCACAGAGGTGCTGTGCTTCGTGAAAGGATAATGCGACGACTGGAAACTCAGTGGCGGCATCATAGTGGGACAGCGATCGACCGGGAGGACCCCGGCGGATGGAGAACACTGCACAACAGACTACTGCGAGGTAACGGCTTTCCAGCGCTGGGCGAACTAAGCTGACAAATCTCTGTAGCACCACGCTCCAAAACACGGCGGCTCCAGAGACGGGCGACACCACCCTCTAACTGCTGGCTACTAACGGTGAGCGGGAGGAACGAGTGCTGCTACAATCGAGGGAGGAGGGGACGATCTGCGGGGACCAAACTGTGTAGGCTGCATCCTTTCCCCACCGGAGGACATTGTGGAGCGCTGCCGGGAAACGCACTTGGCAGGGGGTTAGCGCAGCAGGCCCGGCTGTTCACGAACATAAACTCCACAGACGGACATTAGCAAGATATCCAGCGGAGGCCTCATACACCGCCCAACAGATGTGAGGTCCCTGCCTGATTGAGATGCTCCCCTCATCACGGGGCGCCAAGATATAGTGAAACAGGCACAGTTGATATTGGGTAGAAGACCGATGTAGAGGAGTGCGATCCGAATGCCGGGCCCTAATACGTAATTTGTGACACCGCTCTGCAGAGCAGTATTTTACAGACAATTTGTAGAGGGGCTGAAAAATAGCGTGGCTATTCAATACCTTGCGGGAAGCTGAGTGTGACAGTCTTGGGTGTACTGGAACACTACGTGAGACAGCCCTCCCCGTGCCTCTGCATGGACGCGCTAATGGCAACAATGTGGATTAGCCATGACCACCGGAGCGAAGAGCAGTTCAATTAGTGAACGCTGTTTATGACTCGGACAAGTGCTGAGAGACTACATTTCAATGCCACGCCGGTGTGATGAAGACACCATAGGGAGCGGGATCGAAGTAGACAAATAAGCTGTGGCTGACACAACTGCTCCCAACTGGACTTGTCGTTGCAGCGAGGCCTCTGACCGCGGCGCCTGGTGGTCTGGGTGACGTGCAGGTGCGTAAGATTGCGCATTTCACACCAAACTACTATTACAAAATTGACAATACCATGGGTAAAACGGATAAACAACAACCAAAGCTCTCTTTCAATACTCGCCGTACCCCTAAAGCAACAACGGCGCACTCAGACACTGAACTGGATATGGATCACACGACGAACTCCAATATGGAAGCTGCCCTACAGGCAATACAGCACAGTCTGCAGGCCATCAATGGCAAACTAGACACACTTACTACTAGAGTTGATAATATTTCTGCTAAACTGGATAAGCAGGGGGCGAGGCTAGATGCAGCAGAAACACGCATATCGACAGTGGAAGACGAATCCGCCACCACGGCACGGAAATGCACTGAACTGGAACGGATCCTGGAAGTCATCAAGAATAAAAGCGAAGATTTGGAAGCGAGGTCGCATCGCAACAACGTACGCATCATGGGCGTACCGGAGAGCACCAACACAGGTAGACTGGAGACATATGTGGAGGGCATGTTGCGTGAGATCTTTGGTGCAGAAAGCTTTTCCCCTATGCTGATCGTGGAGCATGCACATCGATCGCTGGCACCTGCTCCCCCACCAGGCGCACCACCGAGACCTATCATTTCACGTGTTCTCAACTACAGGGATCGGGATGTGACTTTGCGACTGGCAAGAGAAAAACAACAGATCACTTACCAGGGTAACAACATATCGTTCTACCCAGACTTTACAGTAACGGTACAAGCGGCGCGTAAGGAATTCAACCCGGCGAAGAAAAAACTGAAAGAAATGGGTATTGAATACGCGATGCTCTACCCGGCGAAGCTACGTGTGACCCACAAGGGTCGAGTGAAAATGCTACCGACACCAAAGGCAGCCCTTGACTTTATAAAGCACACACTCGCCAGCAGAAAGACACAAGGCCCTGCCAACACCGACCCAGAATCTGACTAAGAGGACTCATGATGGTGGTAATGTATATGGCGTGAAATACACCACCAGCTGTCGTGAAAGATTGTATCTCACCTCATATGGGTATGTTCTATTGTATGTGTTTACCGGTAACAAATTGCCTAGTGGGGCGTGTAGACTACTACATACCTGGACACTGGGACTATATACAGCTGTATAGGAATAAGCCAATTGTGGGAATGATAAGATTGATGCTCTCTCTGTTGGGCAGGGAGAAGACGGAGATTGTTTATATACTTTGCTAGATATTCATAACTAACCTAATAATGTATGGACACGATGTGCTAGGGGGCTGTAGGAACTACGGCCGCTGTTGAAAGGCGACCTGGTAAAGGGAAAGAAAAAACAAATAGAGAAACAGAGCCCAGGTTGTAATTAATGTGCTACTCGCACTTATTTTCTTACACATATAGAGCCAAACCACGCAGGTAATACCCGACCGCATCCGTTTATATGGATGTAGACGCGAGCACTCAGCGATTTCCCCCCTACCCCCCCGAGGGTGCTCCCCGTAACTGTTTTTGCACTGTTAAGGTTGTTTCTCAGGGTATGTCTTTGGCATAATTGGGATGCTGAAGTGGGTGGGGGGTTGGAGGGACTTTCTGTTTTTGAGTTTATACAGGCAGCTAAATGCACAGTACACTACAAACACTCATATCAAAATGACCATCTATATACAGCCATACAGTTGGTATATGCGACACGAGCTATGCATATGAGGAGAAGATATATCGTCCATATGGAAATACTCCACGCTAAACCATGGCAAACAGACTGAAACCATCACCCATTAAGCTTTTGTCCTGGAATGTCAGGGACTTAAACAATCCTAAAAAGATACGCCAGATCTTTGCATACCTTGATCGACTTCATGTTGATATAGCCCTATTACAAGAGTCTCATCTGGCCAAGGCAACCAAGTGTAGATTAGGAGGCAAATGGGCCCAGACTTGTATAACTACCTCATACTCTAGAGGAGTAATAATACTTGTGAAGAAGGGAACACAATTCCATATAGATCTCACCATAACAGATGACCTAGGCCGTTATATAATTGTTACTGGACATATTAGGGGACAGTACATTGGTCTGATTAATACATACGGACCAAATATAGACGATCTGGAATTTTTTAAGACCATATGGCGGAAACCGGGAGAGCTGCCTGCAATGGAATTATTATGGGGCGGCGACCTAAATTTAGCCCTCAATGAGGACTTGGATAGATCGGGGGTAACTAAGGAACCTCACAAGCGGGCGGTGAGAGCAATGATAGACATTCTGATAGAGTCCAAAATGGTGGATATCTGGAGACTGCGCCACCCTCATCAAATGGAGGCCACACATACCTCTACAATTCACAACAGCTGGTCACGCATTGACTACTGGATGGGGACAGAGGGAGCTGCATCATGGACACGACACATACAGCACTTGCCAAAAACATTATCGGACCATAAACCAATCCTGCTGACTATAGAAATCCCTCATTACACGCCCCCACCGTATATATGGAGCTTTAACGCCAAAGCGCTGTTGGACTCCTCATATAATGACGCCATTAGACAGGCCATTATAGAATATTTTCAACTCAACCAGTCTTCGGTAGATGATCCTAGCCTATTATGGGAAGCGTTTAAAGCCACCATCCAGGGAGTTTGCATTAGCACAAATGCAGGCATCCTCAAAGATATTCGCTACCAGCTTACACAACGTGAGTCTAAGTTGCAGATCTTAGAACAGGACTATGAGCGCACTCAAAACACAGCTCTACTTAGTGATATAAGGAAGTTAATGACCGAATACCAGGAATTTGCAGAGGATGAACTTAAATATATCTCGAAGAGACATATTGCTCGTACATATGGCGAAGGGGGTAGGCCGGGACGGGTATTGGCACAAAAAATATGCACTGGACATACTGCACATTCTGTGCTTAAAATAAGAGACAATAATGATATCCTACATTATGACACAGAAGGCATATTAAACGCCTTCATGAACACATATGGTGATCTATATGCGTCGCGGGACACAGCTACTCCACCAAAGATCCTCACGTACCTAGAAAACATTGCGATAGCCTGGCTATCAGATAATCAGAGAGATTACCTAGCACAGCCAGTGACAGTGGAAGAAATTACAGAAGTGGTCAAGACACTGCCAAATGGTAAAGCTCCTGGACCAGACGGATTCACCAGTAAGTTTTATAAGGAATATGTCGATTTGCTAGCTCCTCACCTAGTAGAAATGTAGCGATGCCCATAGCAAGCAGATACTACCCCCTACACTGAGAGAGGCCATGCTCATTGCTCTCTTAAAGCCAGACAAGGACCCAGAGAAATGTGAATCTTACAGGCCCTTATCGTTAATAAACATGGACACTAAAATACTAGCCAAACTGCTTGCTAAACGCTTACAACCGCTAATGCCCAATATTGTACTCCCGGACCAATCGGGATTCATACCTCACCGCTCTACTGCGCATAACATTTGTACCCTGTTTGCACTGTCCCATTATCTCACCCCAGAATTCCAAGCTGCTGCAGTCCTATTGGACGCAGCAAAAGCGTTCGACTCAATTGAATGGCCATATCTTTTCACAGTACTACAGAAAATGGGCTTCCCCCCGATCTTTCTACAATGGATCACGCTACTTTACTCGGCGCCAATAGCGCGGATAAGAGTGAATCAATATGTATCAGACACGATAAACATTGAGAGGCACACGACAGGGGTGTCCCCTCTCCCCCCTCCTATTTGCAATTGCCCTTGAGCCGTTGGCATGTAAAATACGACAATGCCATGGATATGCAGCTCTGCAGTTTCCCCAACGACCCTTGAGTATATCACTATACGCTATACGCAGATGACATGGTGCTTTATGTCAGAAACCCCACTGAAAATCTTTCCCCCTTGTTACGAGAATATACTAAATTTGGACGACACTCGGGCCTCCAAATTAATTGGAGTAAATCTACCTTTATTCCCTTAACAGCACCCACCATACCCGGCAGAGTTTCCGCTTGAATGGCAGACAGACCCGATTAAATATCTAGGTGTCTGGTATCATCAAGACCCCGAAGTGGTCATCCGTACTAACTATGGGGCTGCTATCAGTAAACTCAAGGAGAAGGTGGAAAGATGGATGCAGTTGCCATTATCCCTAGCAGATCGTATGGCCATTGTCAAAATGGTCATTCTGCCCAAATTTCTCTATCTCATTAATAACATCCCTATAACCCCACCAGGAAATATGTTCCAGAGACTAACCGCTAGCGTTACACGTCTTATATGGGCAGGTAAACAAGCGCGCATCGAATTACGTGCTTTGACATTACCATATTCTAAAGGCGGTTTTAAGGTACCAGATTTCCTCCTATATTACCTATGCGCACAAGCGCAATATGCGCACTACTGGTATCATCCCATTCGCTACCTGCCCCATATGGCAGTCGAAGACGGAGATGCACATCCAATTCCATTACGAAGTATATTACCACACCAGCGCTCCCACATACCTAAGCACAAAATAAATACGATACGCACTACCAACGCAGCGTGGAGGCGTATGGGTAAACTAGCACATAAATGCCCATTGTACGCACCAGCAATGCCTCTACAACACCACCCTGAATTATCAGTTACTCAAGAAAAGGTCGGAATGGAGCTACTGCAGCGGGTGGGTATTGATAAAATGGAAGATTTATATGACAATGGCACTTTCATAGACGCCGAGGACCTCACTTATATTAATAACCAGACACTGCTTTTTAAATTCACATATCATAGACTGAAAGGGGCCATAAAAAAGCTCTATCCCACATTTCCTAATGAACCACCTCAGATGAATGCATTGCAAATGATCATTACTAATCCACATAACATTCACTTGGTGACGAAACTATATGTACAGCTCCAAGAAGATATAGGGGAAACGACGCATAGAGCACTAGAACGGTGGAACACCTTGCTGGATGTACACCTCACAGAAGATGAGTGGTCTACATGTTGTGCCCTGACTAGTATGCTAACCCCTAATGGCAATTTGCGCATATTACATTATAAATACTTGCACCAAACCTATCATACGCCCAATAAGTTACACAAATGCGGGCTCCGACCAGATGCACGCTGTCAAAGATGCGGCATGGACAATGCCGATTTTATTCACCTGGCATGGCAGTGCTCTCATATTAGGAGCTACTGGACGGTAATCACTACGACATTGAGTGAGATTCTTGGAACCACAAAAGACTGTACAATTCGGATATGTCTCCTAGGCCTGGTAACCACTCTACGATCTACCAAGCTTAAATTCTGTATGATAGCGCTCTTATTGGCAAAGAGAAGAGTATCAATGTGTTGGGGGAGTAAGCAATATCCACAGGGTAAACAGTGGCTTAAAGATATGGCATATTGTAAGGATACACTGAAGACATATGAGGAGGAGCTTCCTACTGGGTCTAAACCCAGGGACTACTGGATACCTCTGATCGACTACCTTCAATCTCACCAAACTGTAAAGATATGCACTATTGTATAAGTTATTGTATTATGGTTGGTGATAATGCAAACGTGTTGCACTGTACTTTATCAATTATCAATGTCTAATGGAAGCCTGTGTGGTTGTTGTTCAACTGTAAGACTTTAATAAAATACTAATAAAAAATAAATAAAAAAAATCTGTCATACTTAGAAGAAGTTACAGGTGAAAACGTTGGCACAAATGGCTGTTTTATTTCAACTCATTTTCAATTTTTCTTATTTTCCACTGTCCGTTTCTATAAAAAAAACCTTGAAGGATCTACACAAATGACCCCTTGCTGAATTCAGAATTTTGTCTACTTTTCAGAAATGTATAGCTTTCCGGGATCCATTATTGCTTTCACACCCATTTCTCCCTGTGTAAAAAATGTTAGTTTTCTGACAAAAGTCTGCTTGTCCCTGAAAGCTGGGAAGATGGTGATTTCAGCACCACAAACCCTTTGTTGACACCATTTGCAGGGAAAAAAACAGACACTTTCTTCTGCAGCACTTGATCCCCATTTTCCCCCCCCAAAAAAACCCCAAAATGTAGCTGTATTTTGGCTAATTTCTGGGTCCCCTCCAGGGGAATCCACAAACCCGGTGTACCTTTAAAATCCCCATGATGTTGGAAGAAAATGGCGCAAATTTGGCATGGATACCTTATGTGGACAAAAAGTTAAAGGGGCCTAAGCACAAACCCCAAATAGCCAAAAAAAGGCTTGGCACAGGGGGGGGGGAAAGGCCTAGCAGCAAAAGGGTTAAACCCTAAAATTACCCTTCCCACCCAAAAATCCAAACGCACCCTAAACCCTAAAACTAACCTGTATATATATATATATATATATATATATATCAAAACAAAACCCTTTCAGGCATAGAGTGATGAATAAATTATGCAAAAACAGAAGCAGAGAACTCTGGGTAGTTCTCAAGTTTAGGTGGAAAGCAGCTCCAGTAAGAGCACTCTCAACACCAGCAACACTCTAAATTTGCTCACCTCAAATGTCTGCTTTTCTATCAAAGTTTTTAAGCATAGGATTAGCGCAATGCTATCCACGCCGAGATAGAAAGGGACAAAGTCTTTTGCCATTTTTACAGCAAAGTCTTTAAGCATAGGATTAGCACAGTACTATCCCTGCCGAGCTGTAAAATGGCCAAAGCCTTTTACCACTCCAGGCACAGTATTACAGCTTTGGATTGGTAAAATACCATCCAAGCCAACCTGAAATGAATAAAAGCAACCCCTGACACGTGTTTCGCTCTCGTTAGAGCTCTTCAGAGAGGTATAGCTTTGTCCAGACACAAGGGAGCACCCTCTCTAACGAGAGCGAAACACGTGTCAGGGGTTGCTTTTATTCATTTCAGGTTGGCTTGGATGGTATTTTAATGCATGCGTTGTAATGGCATGCGTTGTAATGGCATGCGTTGAAATGGCATGCTTTGTAATGGCATGCGTTGTGATAGTTGCGATGTAATGGCTGTTTCCTCATTTAAGCTCTTTTCAGCTGCTTCCAGAGGTGGTGAACATCAGCTCACTTCCCCTTCACAAAATCTGTTTACTCTGGGAGATGTAACAGTTTTGTTTTGTAGTGAGGAGACAACAATGTGGACCCTTTAAAGGGTAATTTGTCCCAGATTCTGCGATATGCACTCTCCCTAGCCCAGAGGGCGTGTGTGATGGGTACTGTAAAAGGGTCCCTGGCTGCGTTGTTGACCTTTTTCAGTCTCCCAGAAAAGCCGTCCCTGTTAAAATCCCATATTGTGATGTTATCCATGAAGGGCTAATGAATCTTTATCTGCGAACTCCCTTTGTTATACCCAGGGGCGTTGTGAACCCCCCGCTTTAGCATCTACAGCCGGGGTGGAGTTCTTGATGGGTCTCTTCTGTCTGCAACTCGGCAGACAAAAGCTCATAATTAACTTGAAAGAGGTGGGTGAGTGAGTGAAAGTACGGAAGTAAGGATGGATGAGTGAAAGAATGGTGGATGATTTGAAGGCAGTGTGGATGGGTGGAGGGATGGATGAGTGAAAGGGTGGAGGGATGAATAGGTGAAATAATGGCTGGATGAGTGAAAGAATAGATGGAGAGTGAAAGGGTGAAAGGGTGGATGGATGGATGGGTGATTGAAGGTGTAAATGGATGGATGGATAAATGGATAGGTGGATGAGAGTGAAAGGATGGATGGAGCAAAAGGGTGGGTGGATCATGATAGATGGGTGAATGAAAGGGTGGATGGATGGAATGGTTAGATGGATGAGTGAAAGTATGGATGTAAGGATGGATGAGTGAAAGAATGGATGGATGACTGAAGGCGTGGATGGATGGATGGATGAATGAGCGAGAGGATGGAGGAAAGAATGAAGGGGAGGATGGATAGATGGAGTGAAAGGATGGATGGATAGGTGAAATGGTTGAATGATGAGTGAAAGTGTGGGTAGATGAATGGATGAGTGAAAGGATGGATGGATAGGTTTGGAGATGGATAGGTTTGGATATGATGGACTGACGGATGGATGTATTGAATGGTGAAAGGCTAATGGATGGAAGAATGAATGGATGACAAGATGTAAAGGTGAAATGGTGGATATCAATAGGTGGATGGAAGAATGAAAGTATCAATGGGCAGATGCTTGGAAGGAGGCGGCGAGAGCTCTTCCTGGGAGGGTTTCGATGACTTGCTCACCTTGCTTGGTGCCATTCAAATTTCTGGCTACTCCCTTGGTTATACCCTTAACCTTGTTTTGACTTTTTTATGGGGTCTCAGTTTGAGCCCCTCTGCAGTTGTCAGTTGCTCTTGTTAACTATGAAAATAGTGTTTTTGGTGGCGATCATCTCTTCTAGTCGGGTCAGTGAGTTGCAGGCCCTGAGTTCTTGTCTACTGTTCACATTCTTTTTCCGTGACAAATTCGTGTTCAGAACCAGGGCTACCTTCCTTCCAAAGATGGTTACTTCCTTTCACTTAGGCCAGTCCATCGCCCTACCAAACTTCTTTCCTCCACCCTATCCTACAAAAGAGTTGGAGTGACTATAGAGATATACGATTGAATGACCAGCTCTTCATGGGGTACTTCAGTTCCAAGAAAGGCAAAGTGGTCCAGAAGCGAATGCTGTCTTGATAGATCATCCTCTGCATTAGGACCTGTTATGCTCTGGTCAAGAAATAACCTCTGGAGGGAATCGGGGCTCATTCCACCAAAGCCAAATCTTCATCCTCTGCTCTTTCCATAGGGATTCTGATCACAGAGCTTTGCAAGTCAGCTACATGGGCATCCCTATACACGTTCACTAAGCATTACTGCCTGGATTCTGAAGTGCGGAGGGATGGCCACTTTGCCATATTCGTTTTGTAAGACTTCCTCATTTAACCATCCATCAACACTCCTCTAAAGACGTGTACTGCTTTGGAATCTATTCTAAAGGTGAGAAATGTGCATGTAGAAGTATCCATCACAACAAAAAGTTACTTACCTGCATAGCAATATTTCTGGTGGATACTCTGCCTGTAGATTCCTCACTGATCCTGCTCATCTCTCCATTTGATGGATGTGTTCTAGGGAAAGATTAATAAGGTCCTAACTTAAGTTTAGTACTGCACTACTGTTTGTCAGTGCAAGTTCATCCGTTCGCATCGAAGGCTTCGAAAAAAGGATGGAAACTGACGTTTTTGCATCTAGGTGGGCTCTATATGACTTTGGTAACGCCTTTCCACATCAGTTCTGCCGTTGATATGAAGCCAACACCCCCATTCGGCATCTTAAGAGCTTGAAGCTTCCATATCCAGTCTGATGCCTTGGATTATTCTACAGGTGAGGACATTTTGGAGGTAAGTAACTTTTACTTATGAAACATGGTTGACAAGATCTTGCCAGCAGTCCCCAAAGAGTTTCGGCCAATGTACCTCAAACCATCCAAGATGGTCAGGATGCCCCAAAATACAAAATTTGTTCTGGATTGGACATTATAGACTGCTTGGGCAAAGCTATTGGCACTAACATAGTGTTTCAGCGGCACTCATAGATGAGATCCATGGGCTTCTCTGGGGACATGCAAGCCTCTCTGATAGTTCAATGGATGTCGCCTGTTTGGCGAGAAGACCGATTTAGCCCTGGAATACTTTAAAGAAAGCCAGGCCTCTGCTTGTTCCCTAGGCCTTCCTACATCTGAGACAATGTCCTCAAATGTTTTGACTCTTTTGAGGCTATTCCAGAGGACTGGTGTGCCACCAGTGCCAAGGCCCCGACTACTAGCACCCGAGCCCTTTTAGGGTTGGGCGGGGATCAAGCAAACGGTGTCCAAGTCAGCAGGGGCAGCCAACTTCCTGGTCCTGTGCCCCTATGGTAACAGCCTGCAAACTGCTTAAGTTTACCCGTAATGCAACACGACCACCCTGTGGGAGGCAAGATTAGATATTTCGTCCAAGTGTGGCAAAATATAACATCTGACAGGTGGGTTCTTCTTATAGTCCAACTAAGCAATGCCCTGCCCTTCCATTCCTTTTCGACCCACTGCACCTTCCACCCACATCAGTACATCGTTCAGAGGAGCACCTGTTCATATTGCTTCAAGACGTCCAGGTGTTTTACGTCAATGGCGCCATGAAGAGGGTCGCTGCCTCAGAAATAGGGACTGACTGTTAATCCCATTATTTCCATGTGCCAAAGAAGGAAGGAGGCTTTCATCTTATTTTAGATCTTTGCTCGCTAAACAACTTTTTGTAGAAGGACAAATTCACGTTGCTCACTCTGGCCCAGGTTCTGTCTGCACTGGAACCAACTGACTGGAGGGTGGCTTTGGACCTGTTACACTTAAAAAAGGAAGGGGCACCAGTAATGAAATCGATATAGCAAATTTCAGTCCATCATCTTCTTTTATTAGTGAAATTGTGTTGCATATGAGTTAAAATCAGCCATCAGCCAACGTGTTTCGTTCCTGTCACAATAGGAACTTCATCAGGGCTGAAACAATCACATAAAACTCGGTATAAATCATCACACATAAAAACATGTAAAATTGACATCACATATTTACATATATACATACACATGACTTCCTAGTCCCTATCTGTCCCAAAGGGATCACACTCTTGAGAGACCGATATAACGAACATGACATACTACATCAAACAGATCTCACTAAACGTAGTTTGTCACTAGACTGGCTTTGGACCTGTGTAGGAAAGTGCCCCTTTTTGCATGGTTGCCCCCACTTTTTGCCAAACTGTTGATGTACTTTGACTGAGTGTGCCCTGGGTTCCTGCCAACCAGGTACTCAGGGCCTATGTTCTTTCCCTAAACTGTACTGTTGCAAAACCCAATTGGCGACTTTCTGGCCACATGTAAGTCCCTTGTAAAAGGTACTGTAGGATCCAAGGGCACTGTGACCAGGGAAGGCCTCTAAGGGCTGCAGCACTTATTGTGCCATCCTTAGAGGCCCTGTACCTTTACACACACACTGCCATTGCAGGCTGCGTGTTTTGGTGCAGAGCAAAGTGAAGAGTCGACATGGCACACATCCCTGTGTGCCATGCCTAAAAATCCACTGCCGTGGCATAGTTACCCCACCCCTCTAGCTGCACTATACCAGTGGTGAGGGTACAGGTGCATCAGCCCTGTACCCCTACAGTGTCTAATTCTTAGACATTGTAAGAACAGTAATGCCATAAAGAGTATATGGTGCTGGGAGTTTGTCATTACGAACTCCACAGCACTTAATGGCTTTACTGAAAACTGGGAAGTTTGGTATCCAACTTCTCAACACATTAAACCCACGCGGATTTGGGATTTAATGAAAAATGCACTCAGAGGGCATCTTAGAGATGCCCCTGAAGAACGACCTAAGTCTAGTGTCCCGGCTGAGTGGCTGCTCGGTAGCTGCCACCACCACACATGTTTCTGGTTCCCTGGGTCGAGAGCCTGCCGCTCTCAGGGTCCTGAAACAAAGCACATCCTGGGACGAGGTGCCAAGCCTCCTCCCCCAGGATGGGCAGGGTCCACTAAGGGGAAGCTTCAAAGGCTTGCCGTCTTTGTGAGCTACCCCAGCCATTTGCTGCTCCCAGCAACTGGCCCCCACCGGTTCTGACCCCCCACTTTGGGCGGGAAAACTAAGTTAGAGGAGAGGTGTGCCCACCTTTGCCAACCCCACCCCTCAGGTGGGGAGGCTAGATGAAGCATAACTCTCAGTCCCCGCCATCTTGCAGATGGGGGATTCTAGCCAACCAGAGTGAGGCTTATGTCCACCTCCCACTGAAGGGTGGCATAATAGGGGGTGTACCCACCCCAAGGAAGGGACCCATTGGTCCCGACCTGTACCTACCTGTAACGCCCCTAAGTCTAACCCTGGGCGTTGAACTCCGCTCTGCTCGCGGAGTTTGCTGAGTTTTCTGCACTCCGTGTTACGCGGAGATCGCGGAGTTCCTCGCTCGCGTTCATCAACGTCAAGTTGGCGACCGCGAGCGAGGAAAATCAGCCTCCCGGCGAGATTTTTCCTCGTTTGCGATCGTCAACATCAAGTTGGCGAGCGTGGAAAATCAACATACCAGAGAGATTTCTCAACGCGGGGGGTCAGGTTTCTCATTGCGAGTGGTCGCGTATGCTCGCGACCGCTCGCGTTGAGAAACTGCCCGTTCGCATTGAGAAAGCTGCTGCTCGAGTAAAAATCTACTCGAGCGGCAGAAAAGGAAAGCTTGTGCTGTGCATGGTGCCGGTCGCAATGATTGTACAGTGCGGACAAGCATCCGGCACTGTGCAATCACCGCGAGCGGCATTTTTCTATTATACTCCGTCGCTCGCGGAGCTCTGCGTAGTGCCACTGAGTTTTATTTGCACTTTGCGGTGTTCCGCGTAGTGCAACTCCGCGAACTCCACCCAGGGTTACCTAAGTCTAGTATTTAGGGGCAACCCCGAACCTTGCCTCCTCAAACAAGAAGAGAGAAGAAAAAGGACCGAAGAAGCCATGCTGAAAGAAGAAGAGGAGGACACCAACTGACTTGGCCCCAGCCCTACCGGCCTGTCCCAACCTCGAACCTGCTCCTGCAAAACCTAAGAGTGTATCCTGCATCCAGCAGCCCCCAAGAACCCGGAGGACCTGCCCTGCCTTCCTAAACCAAGACTTTGCCTCCAGTGAGCACCGGATTTGCTCACCAACAGACTCTGGCTCTGGGCAAATCCGCGAGTCTGCACCACTCTGCACCCAACGCCCACGGCCTGAGTTCGAGTGGCCCAAAACCACGAGGAGGTCTCCCTGGCGATCCTGAACTGGGATCTGGTGATCCCTGACCTGCCTCAAGTCTCCAACCAACGCCTGCAGCCCCTTTCTGGAGGATCCCCTCGACCGCGTCCGGAGCCGGTAAGAAAAGTCCAGACGCCTAAAGACAGCCCTGCACCCGACGTCCCTTGGATGGCCCAACCGAAGGTGTCCCAGCATCCCCAGGCATCCCGACTTACCTCTCCAACCGGTGGTTGCCTCCAGAAGATCTTCGTCCTGAGCCTTCAGTGTTTGTTGTAACCGGAGAATCCCCATTGAAATCAACAGGGCACCCGACGCCAAACCAGCACCCTGCACCCGGCCGCCCCTGTGCCGCTGTGGGTGCACCTTGTGTGCTAAATCGGATCCCCCTTTGCCCTGAGCCTAACACCCAGAGCTTTGCTCCTACAACCTTGTGGCCTGCTCGTGAGCAGCCACCAACCGGAGGCCCTCTATCCCCCTTTGGGCCTCAGCACTCTGCACCCGGCAGCCCTAGTGCCGCTGAGGGTGCTCTGAGAGTGCATCCTCGACCCTGGGGGAACCCTGGTTCTAACCCCAGAAACCCAACTCCCACAACCAAGTACTTACCTGTAAACCGATAACTTCATTTCCTCCCATAGGATTGCATTGACTGCTTTTCTTTGAAAATTGTTCTAAGTGTGGAGGTGGTTTGTATGGAACTCTAAGAAATTGCAAATATACAAAAACTGATTTACTTACCTTTTCTCTAGGAAGTGTCCCAGTGTGATATCTAGGCATATCCTGCAGAGCAGAAAAAGTAACTTAAAAAGTAATCTAACAGTAATTTCAACTGTATTCAAAGTATTTACAAATCTGTAACAAAGTAATTTTCATTCAGCTTGCTTGTATTGTTCAACCTGCCTTAAAAAGTATCATTTACACTTACCTGTGCCAATCTTGCTTGGTTCTAAGAAATAAATACAACTAAATAATATTTTTATTCAAACAAATTGGTCTGAGTTCAGTCTTTGAGTGTGTGACATCATTTCTTGCCTGAGTGTGTACAACAAATGCTTAACACTACCCTCTGATAAAGCCTTACTGCTCGCCCACACTACCACAAATAGAGAGTAAGGTGTTATCTATTTTTAACTCTGCCTACCTTTGGGGTTCCACTGGACCTTACTTTGGTATAGTATATACAGAGCCAACTTCCTACAACCTGTAGGAAACTTGCTTTCATGAAACCTGTCCTGCAGTCCCACAGATGCTACTTTTGATTCAAGGTGGGCCAGGAACATTTTCAATTTGGCGTGCTCCCCTTTGGCTTCAACAGTATCCCTCAGGTGTTTACAAAAGTGATGGCTGTGGGTGCAGTACTCTTTAGGAGGTTTTGCATTCTTTTTTGCCCTGCATCAACGACTGGCTGTTAAAGGGAGGCTCTTTACTGATATTCATGAATACTAAATAGCTCTAATCGTGCCAGATTCCACAATACTTTAAAAAGAATATAGACCTTCTTTTGTTTTTTTATCATACATGTCTATTTAAAATCACTTTTATGTTGTGTCAGGTTAAACTATTCAACTTGCTGTGTAGATGTACCAGCCTTAAATCTTTCCTACTGCCTCTTTTGTAACCTTAAAAAATGAATACATCTAATAAATTGGTTTTACAGACATAGCATAGAGAAAAGAATGATGCCATTAGGTCACCAGGCTGCCACTGCTAATGAAGAGAGTACAACTTTGGCAGTTGTTCAGATACGATCCCTGATCATTGTGCTCTGCCCTTTTTAATTTTAATTTTTCTGATTTTAATCTCGTACTTGCAGAAATATCAGTGGACATATTTTGGTGTTTTTCTCATTCTCATTCGCTTTTCTTTTTTTTCTTTTACAATATGTTAAATACTGCAATACTTGCACTGAACCCAGCCATGAAGTTTCTTATCTTAAATGATGTTTCACTGCCCAATTGGTGCTTATCTATTAAAGATATTACAGATATTGATCTTCTGATTATTCTTACATACATTCATCTTGATCACCAATAACGCGCGTGAGGTAGATGTATTGCTCAGCGCTAGCTGCTTGACGCTTCTGATGTTGACACAACCATTTTAAATTACTTTTAACGTTTGTTACTGCTGTGCACTAAATATTTTAACTTTGCTGCTGAAACCAAATATTGTGCCTACGCTTGTGATTAATTGTGCGGGAGGTTACAATAACGAGTAAAATACCTGATTGATCTTTGTGGCCATTACATCCGGTTGCTCTCCCCGGTCCACCGCGGGTCTCAGTCCCGATTGTGTGGAGGGAGGCTACTTTCGGCGGATTGAGGTTTGGCGGTCTAGTCCCCACTCTCCTCCATAAAAACCCATGCAGAGCGGAGCGCGCAGCGGGCGCGCCAAAGGCAAGCCCGTCTGCGCCCGTTCGCGCCTGGATGTCGCCAGGAGCCAGGGACCCTGGTCAATACATTGCTAAATATGGCCCGTTCCAGCAAAGACACTACCCTAGACAGGAATTAATGGATCTACGGGCCGACCCACTCCCTCCTTGCCGGACAGAGATCTGGCCAGTTCCTGAAGGCCCTTTCTCCTGTCGAGTATGCCGATTCCATGCTAACCATGTGGAGACGATACTGACCTGTAAGGGATCTTCTAGGCTGCTTTGCAATGCTATCTCCCATAGCCCAGAACCTGCCATCGTTCCTGCTCAGGACACAGACACTCCCGTGGATAAATCACAGAAGGGATGGAAAAGCCTGTTGTGTAACATCCGATCCCTGCCTAAACATTTCCCTGAGGTCTGGGATCTACTGTCCTCAGTTCAGCCTGAGCTGGGATTTCTGACTGAAACCTGGCTTAAGCCCCATTCTGTGCCCTCTATAGCGTTGGGTATACCGGAAGGATATAAAGTGGTTAGATTGGACAGACCAATAAAGATGGGGGGTGGAATTGCCATCGTGCATAAAGATAGAATTAAGGTTTCTATACTAGATCAGCGTTGTGATACCACTATGGAAATTTTGGTTTTCAGGATAGATGTCTCCTCTCAAGCTAGCTGGAAAGGGGCACTAGTCTATCGTCCCCCCGGACCTCTAGCTGAATTTCCTTTACAACTGATTGAATTATTAGCCCCTCATGTGACTGCATGTAGCTATTTTCTACTCTTAGGTGATTTTAACACTCACAGCGAATGTCCCTCCAATACAGATGCACAGATCCTCCTGGCAGATCTATCCCTTTTGGGCTTATCCAAGCTTAATGAAGGCCCGACGCACATAGCCGGCCACACATTATTCATAATTTTTTCAAATTCTCCTAGGATCCAGTGTGAACCTCCCCAACAACTTACCTGGTCCGATCATTCGTCTATCGAATTTTTTATTCAGGACCCAATAGAACCAAAGAAACCCAAATCGGTCATATTTCACACTTGTAGGCAGTGGCAGAAAGTCTCCTTGGAGAGCTTTCAAACCTCCTTTTTAAGGCCTCAAAATTCTGTATCTGACAATATAGAGGAAGCATTAGCTAAATATAACTCTGCTGACTCAATGGCTATTGACCATATTGCCCCATTAAAATCTCTCCCTAGTTATCCTAAACGCCCACAGGCAGTTTGGTTCTCGCCTCAGTTGCTAGTCCAAAAACAACTTTGCAGGAAATATGAGAGGAGCTGGCGTGCTACCCATGATGAGGACAGAGATCGGTTTTATACCACTCTGTCCAGCTATCACAAAAACATAAAAACAGCATGGAAAACCCATATAGCATCACAATTAGCCCAGGCTGGCAACGCCCCCAAAATTCTGCATCAAATCCTTCAGTCCTTTATCAGCCCCAAGGCCTGTGAAAGCTCTGAGGCCCCTTCCCCAATTGCTGTGCAATGATATTGCTCTCCACTTTTCCCAGAAAATAGAGCTTATCTATGAAAAAATCACCTCGGCAGGAAATCAGCTGCAGATCCTAACGGCATTTGACCAATTAAAACAGATAAATCCTCAGTTGTTAGAGCATTTCCCCACACTTACATCAGCAGAGGTTGAACTATTGATTTATAAGATAAAATCAGGATCCCCTTCGGACCTCATCCCAGCTAAAGTTATCCCTCCCTTGGCCAATCATCTGTCTCCCTCGATTCAATTTCTCATTAATCTCTCCCTGAGAGAAGGCCATGTACCGTTGGAATGGAAAGTTGCACAGGTAAGACCGATCCGCAAGAACACTAAAGTCCCTTGGACGGATCTCTCCAACCTCCGCCTTATTTCGCTCCTTCCGTTTCTGAGCAAATTAATGGAGAAACATGTCAACATTCATCTCTCCAATCATGTCGAACTTACGGGCTGCTTAGACCCCTCCCAGTCCGGCTTTAGGCCCAAATACAGCACCGAATCAGCACTACTAGTGGTCACGGATAACATCAGGATGACCCTAGATAAGGGCCATTCTATGATTTTGGTGCTGTTGGACCTATCTGCCGCGTTCGACACAGTATCACATCCTATATTGCTCAGAAGACTAAAGGAGATCGGACTAAGAAAATCGGCCTTACAGTGGATGACGAGCTTTCTATCAGCTCGCTCCCAGATTGTCAACTTAGGCCCGTATCGTTCGGCTCCAACAGAACTGTCCAAGGGAGTTCCTCAGGGCTCATGTTTGAGCCCTACACTGTTTAACATCTATATTGCTCCCTTGGCCAATCTTCTGAGGACGCATGGGTTTACCCCCATATCCTACGCCGACGACACTCAGTTGCTCTTTCCATTCGACAAATTTACTTCTTCTGTGCAGTTGGCCTTTTCTAATGGTATGAGAGCTATCTCCCACTGGATGAAGAGTAATTTCCTCCAGTACAATGTGGGAAAAACAGAGATTATGCTCTTCGGAGAAGCGCCTTCCTTATGGACACCAGAATGGTGGCTGATAGATCTGGGCCCTCATCCGGCCCCCAAGCTGACGGTTAAAAACTTGGGTATCCGTTTGGATCAAGCCCTCACTTTGAAGGAGCATGCTGCTCAGACTGCAGGTTCCTGTTTCCACACAATAGGCCTGCTCCGTCGAGTCTTCCCTTTGCTCCCTGACTCAACCCGGAAAACTTTGGTTCAGGCACTTGTATTAAGCCGTCTGGACTACTGTAACGGCCTGCTGATCTCCGCTAATGATGCCCCGCTCAGCAGACTGCAGGTAGTCCAGAATACGGCTGCGCGATTGGTCCTCAATGCTCCTCCTAGGACTCCTTCTCGCCCTCTTCTTATGCAGCTGCATTGGCTTCCTATCCGCCAATGGGTAAGATTTAAAATCTGCTGCATTATCCACAAGTCACTGTTTAATTTAGGCCCCTCTTACCTCTCGGAGAAATTCACGCCGTATGTACCTTCCAGATCTCTTCGCTCGGGTGCCAAACATCTTCTTGTGGTGCCTCGAGTAAGAAAGGCTAGATTAGGAGGAAGAGCCCTCTCCCATCTTGGCCCTCGATATTGGAACGAGCTTCCCATACTTTTGAGACAATGCATTGATCACTTACAATTTAGGAAGCTGCTTAAGACCCCTCTTTTCCGCGCCTGATTCTGATGTTGCTGCAATACATTCACAAGGTCCGTCCTAAGCGCAGAGATACCCCTTCGGGGGTCGATTCAAGCGCTATATAAGTAAATAAATAAATAAAATAATGGCGTGAAATCTATATTGCTACAAATTGAATTTTTGAAACTCAAGTTTTAACAAAAAATTATTCTACAAATGTTTTACATTACAAATCATTTACACATATATAAACTCTATTGACATATATTTAAACCTCAGGGAAGCAATCTGGAAAAAGGTATTATGAACATTGTTCAGATTACCCCATCATATGCGATAATGAATGATAGGCAGGGTTCGAAAAATCCCAAAAATGTTACTTGTCGTGCAGGTCTAGTAACTTGAAAAATCTCCTCGACCTAACTGTAACATACTTGACCTCTGTCTCTGAAAGCCTAGCAAATGTGACAAGATAATAAGATTTAAAGGCATCTTTATTGCTCATTCACTTTGCGAGCAATAAAAATGCCTTTAAATCTAGTTATCGTGTCATATTTGCTCAGCTTTCAGAGACAGAGGTCAAAAGTCAGTTTGTCTTCCTACTCTCCAGAAAGGGTGAGTAGGCCCTAAAAATAGCTTGTCCTGAATAAATCTGGCTCGCCATAGCGAGTGGTTTTTTTGAGCCCTGATAGGTATTATTTTCAAGGAAGATAAGGCCAATAGAGTGCTCGGCATCATTATTATTATAAGGAACACAATTTTTTTTCTTTCTAAATATTTCTAAAATACTGAGTTTTCTCCTGTGACACTTTTAAAGAATCTCCCTTTTTAGTCAATGTTTCAGACTCATATTAAAGCAGAAAATTCTAGTAGGACCCCCAATATGTGTTCAGAACAGTTTCTTATATTTGTGTGTTTTTTCTTTAGATTTTATTAGACCAACATGGCTACCTGATGAAGGCGTAACGCCGAAACGCGCATAGATACGAATTACATTAGCTATGACAAAACAGTTTGTTTGTTCAAAATAATATATGTACTGAATTTCTGTTTTGAATTTATTTCATTATACAAGTTTGTCTAAATCACAATATCATGTGTGACATGCTTCAACAAAACATTATGTATCACTAGGCCATGTATGAATGAGTAAGTATGCCTGAATATTGTTAGCAACAATCATATACTCATCTTGTATTTAATACATAGGCCAAGAGAGAAATTGCATGTCTATCAAATTTGTTGTTGATATTTTCTTTGTCTTTTTTTTCATTATATAAAAATATTCAAATATTTTTTTTAAAAAACACTGTTTTCTTAAATAATAAAAAATATATTTTTGATACCTTTCATATTCTGGTCACATATTGTTTCTGTTCATCATAGGTCCACTGTTTTACTCATTTCCTAAATGGCTTATTCACATGCAGTACTTCGACCCTGATTTAAGAAATTTATTCAGAGGTACCCCCATTTTTACAAATCTAAGGAACACAAGACATAAAACAATGAGTCCATGGAGGTTGAGGGACACAAATGATTTTCTGATTGTGCAGGGCGATTTAATGCGGGCTACAGAGTAGTGGTATTTTTGCTAAAGTTTCTGTAAGGTATATTGAGGGAAGAGGAGCTTGGTACAAACAATACTTATAAAAGACAAAACGTCTGAAAAAAGTGAAAGTAAAGCCAATACAAAAGGTGTTCTGATGTGCATTTTACCTCTGAGGGTAGAGCAGAACATATTTGCTATTTTTAATGTAAATAAAAATATCAGTCACTACCTTAAACCGGAGTCTTCTTTAGGTAATATTTCTGGGACTAAAAAATATATGTGTGCTGTATGTGCTTTACATCATTTAGTGCCCATGTGCCTCCTCTTCAGGAAACATCTAGCGAGAAATCTTCTATTGCAAGACTCCATATACTGAAAAGATATGCCCCAAACACAGTAAGCCTTTCCATGAAGACTGAGGAGGAGAAACATGGTCTTGCTATTGGGAGCATACTTCTCTATTATCTCCAACACGGCCACTGTAAAGAATATCATCCTAACTTTTCAAGATTTATTGACATCAGGTACAACGAAGCTCACTATCCCATTCAAGGTTCCTCATACCCGTGTCCTCAGCTGTTGATTTACAGCATAGCATTCATGCTTGACCCCCAGATGCCATTAGTTTCTGAATCGCTCAAGCCAGAACCTCTTTTTAACTGTACCCGAATCAAGACTGTGTCTCCTTGACTGATTACAGAATACTAGCCATTGTAGTGGAGTAGAGTCCAGCATTCCCCAAAGAGACCCATTACCACATTCAGGCACAGTTTCAGCAGTCAAAAGTACTGCTGGGCATTTACAGCTTCCTCTGTACTGCCGTAAATTGGAGAGCTTGCAAAACAGAGGTAAAAAAGTCTTCCACACGTATGCTGCAAAAATGAAGACTGCCAGTTCTTCCAGCACTGTTAGGAGGATGTGACAGTTTTCTGTGGAATATGGTAATGATTCACACATGGCCTGCCCAGAAAGTATAGGCAAGATCTTGTGTAGGTGGCCCATGAAGGTATGTTACTTTTAGATCAAGTTTTAAGTTCCTCAGCTGATGTAGCTGACTTTTATGCTTACTGGTTGTAACAAGGAATCTCTAAGCTGCTTTTCTCCTGGTTATGACTCAAAGGCTTAAAATAAAATGCTGAGCAGAAATTTATCAATTTAACGTTTATTCATTACCCTGTTGGGCAGTCGCATATAGTCCTAAAATCAGGGCAGAGACTTAGACCTTCTAAGCAGTTTGACTTAAAGGAAAGCAGTATTTCTGACCCCTCTGCTACCTTTTAAAATACATTGACTCCATCAGTGCAGTAGTACAGGCTATATACATCTCAACAGCAGCAACTAAAGAATCTTTGTTTCTATCAGCAGAGTCCTTCGAGTAATTTGTAAAGGAATTTATAAAGCGTCGGAATCACACCCGAAGGGGTATCTCCGCGCATGCAGAATAACGCTAGCTATTATCTGTCCAGCAGGAAACCTCCCCAATATTGAAGTGATGTACCAAAATACTTATTTTCACAATGCGATCGTGCAAAGTCACAAACAATTCCTAAGATTGCCATGCAGAAAGAACATTTTAGACCGGTTGTTCAGGACTGTCAAGACTGGATTATGGGCATTTCCTACTAGTAGTGATGCACAGATTATACATATGACTTCCTTCAAAGCAGCCCTACAAGTAGCTTCTAGAAAATGCAGCTACATTTCTCTTATTCTTAAAGGAGGTTGAGACTATGAAACTTCCTCTGTGGAATCTCAGTATCAAAGCAATTAACCTCTTTAGTGTACAGACTTAACCAGCAAATGTTGTCAACAGAGACATCTCAGAAAGCTGTGAGTAGACCATTTTAGAATTCCTAGATCAAATCTTTTACTATTCTTGCAATGGTCATGAGTTATCATAATTTGCTATGTGAGGAGGAACGCCGTTTTGATGAACCGGCAAGAGACATAATTTAAATTTTTTTTGCTTACTTTTATGATTCCAAAAGTGATAACCTCAAACAGGCCAGGACTAGAATGCTTTTAACTGCACTTAACTGCCCTTGATATTGATTTGTTTTTGCAGCTCTTTTATGCCTATTAACTTAAAGCCCCTAAGATCCAACTCCATTTAATGTAGGCCCTGACTCCATCTTAGATAATGGAGGTAGCCATCTTCTCAGTCTTAGGCAATGGAAGTCGCAATCTTTCCTGATTTATGCCGAATCATTGTCATGTCTGCCATTTGACGCAGATGTCATCTGACCATATCTTTCTAAGAACTATTAAAGCATCAAGTCATTCTACTAATGACATAGATATAACACCTGATGAAACATCTGTCTGGGTCAAATGTCTACTTTTCACCAAATCAAGGGTAAATAAGAACAAATACAGACATATAGCTGAAATAGTGTAGTCTGAATTGACGTCCTTTTACCTTATATGTTCATAAGTAAACATCTAGGAAACACACCTTGATGCACATAATCTATATCAGACATTCCTAAACTTATTTCCGATTTCTGATAAGATTTAGTATATAAGGACTGCCACTTGATCACTTGTCAGGAGAGGTCCTTCTCCTAGATTATCACACAAGATTCTGCCAGAGATGGTCTCACCTACTACCAGCACACTTTGCAGATGATTCATCTAGCCTGATACTGATAAAGCCGAATCCCAGAGGAAGAATGCCATCGTAGCATGTGTTTGCCCTTCACAGGGAAGACTGTTTTCACACCTCTGCTGATAAATACAGCCTTTGGTGTCAACAAGGTATGCAGTGTATCTCTTATCCCTAAGAAACTCTAGACTGCAAGTTGCTTTGCCTTCAGTGCTCTCTTAGTGCAGCCCATAGAAGGAGGTGCTAGGTTTAAGATGATATTTTAACCATGTTAGAAATTTTCATTTTATTCTCATTGTTTATAACGTGCCTTATTTTTGTTTTTATAATATTCTGTGCCGTTGTTTTAGATGTACTGAGAAAAATGTTGTTCCTGTAATAATAAATACTTTTTACTTAAAAGTGTTCATTCTTCCTATGGCAGTGAATGTGTAATACTGTGAATAATCAAATAGGTTTGTTACTGTTACCACAGTGCGCCTGATCCCTTCATAGGGATTGTTAGTAACGCAAAAGCACTACCTCTGTTTCAATAACACATTGAATAGTGTTCTGTGGGGCCACAATAACCTGTCTTTCACATTCATAGTTGGTGCATTGAACCGAATTCACCCGTGGGTGGAAAGGCACACCTTGCAGAACTACGCCACAGTCGTAGTTTACGCAACAGTTGGCGCCCAACACGGGGCCCGTATCTTACGGTTACGCCTTGAGTAGTTTTTCCACTCTTCACACACAATTACATCATTACAGAAAAATCCGTAGTAGTAATGTTTTTTTTTGTTTTAAAAAAAATGTGTTTATTGTTTCAATTAGCATAGTGGCATACAGAAAGACACAATTTGGAATAATCATATCAAAAAGTGAACAAACCCCTAACCGACCCCCCCAACAGGACAGGTGACAGTGCATCATACATTGGAAGTATACTGTACCACAGATACAGATATGAGCCGAGGAACAGCAGGTAATCGAGGTGTGTTGACACAGCATGAAGAATTACCTTCCACAAAGCAATAAGCGTGTATAACGAGCAACTCATGTCAAATCCGGGTGGGTGAGCAAATATGTAGTAAGAGGTGCCCAGAATCCTTAGGCCGCGAGGCTTCAGGTAATTCCTCGGCATAAAGCTCTAACGTGTCCCTGCAGTAAAGTAAGTCCCGGATCCACTTTTGCACAGTTGGAATGGTTTTCGCCCCCCAGCAAATAGCTACAGCTCTTTTAGCAAACAGCGTGGAAATTGCAGTTATCCGCCTATTGCAGGGCTTTAAATTGTTCATATAACCAAGCAGGCATATTTCCGGTGTGCAATGTACTGGTTCCAGCACAACCTCTGTGAGAATATTTGTCACCTTAGACCAAAAAGCAAATATTCCAGCACACATCCAAGCCACATGGAAAAAATCGACATCAGCTTGCCCACATCGCACGCAGTTAGCAGACTCGCGCAGACCATACTTATGAAGTTGCAAAGGGGTATAATATAATTGAGTGCAAATATTTAAAGTGGATAATTCGGAGATTACAATTCGCCGTTAGGCGACCAGTCAGCTCACAGCAATTCTTCCAAACATCCAGTGTGAGTACAGGCCCTAGTGCGGTCCGCCATCTAAGATACGAGGGTTGCTCCTCAGGCTCTTGCTCATGCATAGAAGCATTGTATAGTTTGGTGATCAGACCCTTTCGCTCCTCCCCCCCACCCCCCAGCATAGCTTGCAACGCCCGCAGAGTCGCAGGCTCCTCCGGGTAATCAGGATAAATAGTTTTAACAGCTTGCCGGACTCTGACATAGGTGAAACCCAACATCAACCCGCGATCTGTAGGCCCCTGTACATCTTGTAATGTCCTGAACCGACCCTGTTTGTACAGATCCCCCATCTGTGATATACCTACAGCTGCTAGTTCCCTCAAGGCAGACTTATCCCTTGCGGCGGAGATGTCGGGGTGGGAGGCTAGTGGCAGGCGCGGGGCATATAAATATGGAAGCCGCGCCCTTTTTGCAAGCATCTTCCAGGCCCAGGCGGTGCATAACACGGGGTTGATTTCAGTCCTGGGACCTCCCATGCCCCCAGAAAGGGTCGCTGCCTGTAGGGGCAATGGAAGTACAGTGTCGGACTCTATGGCAAGATGTGGTTGAAAACGTGGCGGGTAATGCCAGTAGTGTGCAAACTGGTCCTGCGCACATAGATAATATAGACGGAAGTCAGGAGCTTCAAACCCGCCCCGATCAAACGGTTGTACTAAAACATCACAACTGCATCTGGGCTTTTTCCCTCCCCATACAAATGTAAGGATTGCAGATTGGAGCGTCTGGAATAGTGCTACATTCAACTTGATTGGGATGCTAACGAAAAAATAAAGCAGCTTTGGAGCGTCTGGAATAGTGCTACATTCAACTTGATTGGGATGTTAACGAAAAAATAAAGCAGCTTTGGTAAAAAGGTCATCTTCACAACTGCAAGCCGGTCCGCAAGGGAGAGAGGCAAGCGCGCCCACCGCTCCGCCTGTTCAGTGATGCGTGTGATAGCCCGACCATAGTTCTCGGATATCACCCTATCAGAATCCCTATGTAACCAAACCCCGAGGTACCGCACCGGCTCGCTGGTCCACGTCAGCGGGAAATCCAGGTCTATCTCCGTAGTACCAGCCGTCAGCGGAAACACCACTGACTTGGACCAATTGATGCCCAGACCTGAGTAGCGCTCAAATTTCACATATTCCCGTAGCAGTTCTGGTAAGAAGGTAGCAGGTTCTCGGACATATAAAAGCATATCGTCGGCGTATAAGGAGACCACCAGTGGTCGTTGCCGAAATCGTAATGCCGCAGCCGCATGTAACTGTCTGAGCTTACAGGCCAGAGGTTCCAGCGCTAATGAAAACAGCATTGGCGACAGGGGCATCCCTGTCGCTGCACTCCTACCTATGGGGAACGCCGCGGAAACCCAGCCATTTACCCGTACACGTGCGACCGGTGCAGTGTATAGTACTCTAATCCATTTAAGAAAGAATGGAGGTAGTCCCATTCTAGTTAGGACCGTGAACATGAAATCCCAGTGAAGGGAATCGAAGGCTTTTGCTGCATCAAGCAGCACAGCCACCGCCTGGAAATCCGGGTCGAAGTAATGTAGCGTGGAGAACACAGTGCGCAGGTTGTGTGTAGTAGAGCGCGCAGACACAAAACCAGACTGGTCAGGCAAGACTAGCAGTGGAATTAATGGTTGCAGCCTAGTGGCGATCATCTTCGCTAGGACTTTGGCGTCAATGTTAATGAGTGAAAGAGGCCAATAGGATTCACACCGTTCAGGTGGTTTGTCTGGCTTCAGCAAGGACTAGCAGTGCCTCTCTGAGAGTAGGCGGGAGTTCCCCCTTTTCGTAAGCCTCCGCAAACACAGCCAGTAGCCGAGGAGCCAGAGCATCCGCATAAGTTTTATAGAATTCGCTAGGTAGCCAATCTATACCAGCCGCTTTGCAGGTGGGCAAAGTCATTATAGCTGTTTTTACGTCCTCCACATCAAAAGGCTGCACTAGATATTCCCTGTGCGCGTTGGAGAGCCATCCCAACGCAACGTCATCAAGGTATGAATCTAACTCTGCCGTGTGGGGGGCATCCGCAGCTGCATAAAGCTTGGTGTAGAATCTTAAAACTATATCACTGATTTCAGGAGTCAAGTAGTGTGTCTCCCCCTTCTCATCCTCAAGCTCCTTGATACATTCCTGGCTGCGCGGTGCCGACAATTTCTGCGCCAGGGAACGGCTAGGACGGCCCCCCTCCCCATAATATCGAGCAGTTGTGCGCCGAGAGCGGTGCTGTAATTCCTGATCAACGTTTCATTGTGGTCGGTGACCAGTTCTCATATCTTGACAAGTGTATGTGGGGAGGGATGTTCCACATAGTTCCGCTCAAGTGCAGAGATCTCAGTCGCCAACCTATTTATTCTACGCCGGAGATCCCGTAACACTCCAGACTGCGCTCCAATGCAAGCCCCCCTAATCGTCACTTTAAACGCCTCCCACAGCATTCCATCACTATCAACTGACCCCTCATTGTCCTGAATTTTTTTTCGGATTGCTTCTCCGATAGTATGCTTAAAAACTGGGTCGGTGAGTTCAGTAGGCTGAAGTCTCCATGCGAAAGGTGGTCTTTCACACAGGGGTATCTGTAAGGCCAGGACCACTGGAGAGTGATCGAAAGTGTGCGAGGCAGGTGTTCAGCTTTCACCGCCCAGGTGCAAACAGCCTCAGAGACTAGCCAGAAGTCTATACGGGACCAGGTCCCATGTACAGAGGAGACGAACGTACTTTCGCGACCCTCCGGATGTCGAAGACGCCAAACATCAAACAACTGTCCTGCCTCCATGATCCCTAATATGGACTCCGCTGCCTGCTTAAGCCTCCCTGTGCCACCACCAGCTCTATCTAAGATTCCATCCAAACACACATTAAAATCCCCCCCCCCCCCCCCCAATTATCTCAGCCGGTGGAAACCCAGAAATTCGGTCCGAGAAAAAGGGCGGGTCATCAATATTGGGCCCGTACACATTAACCAACAATACAGTCCTGCCACCCAACTGTCCATACACAATCGCTACTCGCCCATGCTCATCAGTATCTGTCTTGAGCATAGTGAAAGGAACCCCCCTTTTAATAAGTATCATCACACCCCTCGAAAAGGTGGAGTACGAGAACTCAACCTTCAAAGCTGCCCACCGCGTACCTATTTTTTGTGCGGAGTCCTTGGTGAGGTGAGTCTCCTGAAGTAAAGCTACCTGCACCTCCAGCCTATCCAGGTGTGCAAAGACAGACCTAATTTTTTTGGGAGAGTTGAGTCCACGCACATTCCAAGTAACAAACCTAACCACACCACTCATACCATGCTCTCAACATTTGATACATACCAGCGCTATGCAGTTTGTCTGACATGAAACGATACCCCTGCAAATCATTACAACACATGCATAAAATGAATACACCGGCAGCCTGCCCATCTAACCCCCCCAGGTCCATCCCCCCACCCACTTCAGCGTCCCAAACTTTGCTAAAGCCATCCCAATTCCATGAAACCCCCTCCCCCCCACAAGAAAAAACTACACAGCTGTGCATTTGGGGCACTCCCATTTGGGGGGCGCAGAGTGCAACTAGCCTCCCATCCAGTGGGAGGTGGCCGAGCAGGTCATAGTCCCGTGCCTAGCGGTTGGATCTGTCACGTGATAGCCCGCTTCTTACCATGGTCATACCAATATCCTGAAGTGGGAGAATCCCACCGATAAATATTTCCACACATAGAAGCATCTGCATGTTATATCCCTGAGTGAGCACAGCGAATACTAAACTAGAACAACAGCAAGAGGAATCATTACAAGTCATTCATCATCATCGTGAGGCGTGTTAGTCTCACGCCGCCTGCGTTTCAGTTGTTTAGCATGGTCCATGGCAACTTTGGGGTTAGAGAAAATCTTGGAATCACCATCCGGTCCAATACGCAGGCGTGCGGGGTACAGCATGGCATAAGGCACTCCTTCAGATTGTAAGAATTTCTTCACTGCACTGAACTCCCTTCTGGCAGATTGTACAGCCACTGTAAAATCGGAGAAAAAAGCTAAGGTATTGCCTTGGTGCTCGATAGTCCCTTTGTCCCTAGCTAGGCGCAACACAGTGTCCCGGTCCCTGTAGTTTAAAAGTCGTGCTATGATAGGACGGGGAGCGGCTCCAGGAGGTGGTCTCGCCGCCAGAGAGCGATGAGCACGTTCTACGATGAACATGTGGGACAGTTGCTCAGTGCCAAAAATATCTTTAATGAGTGTCTCGATATATGTTTCCATTCTCCCCACATTGGTGGATTCCGGCAGCCCAGTCAGCCTGATGTTATTGCGCCGGGACCGCGCCTCCAAATCCTCATTCTTGGCTTGGATGAGGGACAGCACCTTCTCCATGTTCAGTGTTTTACCAGATACCTCTCTGAGCCCATCTTCTGTAGCCGAAACACGCTGCTCAACCTCCCCCATGCGAGCATTTTATTTCTCAAGTTGTGCGGACATGTGATCCAGTCTGTGATTCACAGCCGCCATCGTGCCCTCTATGGATTGGAGGCTGCGCTGCATCGCCAATAAAGTAGTTTCCAGTGTAGAGGGACTGTCTCCGTGAGCATCCGCCTCCGAGTCTGAGGCGGCCTTCAGTGAGGACTTAGAAGACTTGCGGGCCTCAAACGTGAGGCGAGGCTGTGACTTGTCTGTTCTCCCCATAGTAGATACAGGCAGTGCGCACACACGCTCTTGGGTGGATCACAAGCGGGGGATGAAGCACTTCAAAGCACTCAGTGGGTGAAATATGACATGTCTGGTCAGGAAGGAGCCCCGCACTGCGCAAAGAGCGGGGGTGGCCCACCAGCAGGGTCACAAGCGCAGAGAAATGAGGCCTACCTCCGGCCTTAGGCTCCCAGAGGCGCAACACGTAGCAACACCCAAACTGTAACTACAGCTCGCACAGTACCAACGCACATATGTCGGGGAGAAGAATAAAGTGGACTGGGGATCAGCAAAGTGAAGAGACAGTCTCAGCGGCACACTTCCCCAAAGTCACAGCGTTTCAGCAGCCCCGCACACATAGCGCCACCTTGCCACCTGAAAGCGGGATCCGTTTTTGCAGCCGCGTGATAGCAGAGACAGCCAAAGAGTTTGATGAAGTCAGGGACGATAGGGGCGCGACCTTCCAGCAATCGGGTGATTCCTGACAGCATCAGCGGCAAGCAGCGCGACCGCCCAAGCCTATGTCACCCGTGTAGACTCCACGCCGCAGGGCCCAGCAACAGCTTGCAGAGCGCAGCGGCGGCCCCGGGCCCCCACCCGCCTTCGCAGCCGCGGGCCCAGCCAGGCGCCGCACCCCACTCACCACCGCCGGCCACTGGGATTCCTCGATCGTCAGCCAGACGCCTTCCAGAATCCAAGCATGCAGGGGGAGTGTCGGGCGATCTCCGCTTTCCGTCTCCGCCGCGCCCGAAGTCCGACTCCTCTCCGCTGGTCCCAGGGGATGTTAACCGGTCGATCTTCAGTCCGGTGGCACCGCTACGTCGTGCCGGGGCCGGGGCGCAGCCGCTAGCTGCCAGGCGCCGCAGTGATACCACAGCTCAGGAGCTCACGGCCGGCGCCATTTTGTGAGTGCCTGCCGCGGAGCCGAAATGTCCGCGCCTTCAGCGTACAGCAGGCAAAAATGGCAGAATTCGCCTCCACTCGGTGCAGGGACGCAATACCACACTTCCCAGCCCTGTTTAGGAAGCGGATGCGTGACTCTCAGGCAGATATTTGGCGGATTGTTGCCCGGCCGGGCAGAGCAGCACTAGGGTGCGGCCATCTTGCCGTGCGCCCTCTAGCGCCCCCCCAGTAATCATGGTTACTTGTACTGGGGATAAGGAGGACCTCTTTCCGTAGATTTGACTCATAAAAGGTTATCCCCATTCTATGGGTTTTCTAATTCTTTGATTCCAATTTTCAGTTGAATTTGTTCATTATGGCAGCACCTATTGTGATGGGACCAATTACAAGGAAGCAGTTACTCAGCATCTCATAGCTCGAGGTGTCTCCAATGAGGAGGCAGCAGTTACTTTTGTAACAGCTGCACATGCTTCGTATGCCATTGGGGCATTTTACTCATGGTTGGAGTTTGAGCCTATCGATGCTGCCTCAGGGCCGTTTCGTGCCTATACAGCAGCTGACCCATCAGCACATTATAGTGCTTACGAAGATATGGAAACTGCTTTAACCTACCAGGAACGCCAACATTGGTTTGCTGGTCAGTTGCCACATACGCACAGAAATGTCCGTTTGGGTTCCCTGAGCAATGAAGGGGCTACAAAGCCAGGTATGGCTGGCTTATCCATTTGTTTAATTGAACTGATGTTACAAGTTAGTAACTGTTGTTCCAGTAGCATTCTGTGTCCTAAAGAATGTTGACCTTGTTTCAGGAGTGGTTGTAGAAAAATGTGGCTACTCTATCTTAATATGATTGGGCAGACATTCATACTGCATGAGACAGTGTGAGGTGGAAACTATGAATTATCTGAGTGTATGAGTGGCAGCTCTTTTCTGCCCTCTATTTTTATTTCTTGGTGGTCATATTGCCATAGGCTGCGCTGAGATTTTGTATTTTAAGGTCCTTTAAACATTCTGTTCTATTTTTTGCCGATGTATGTTTATCCATTTGCACCAAGTTGTTCGACACCATGAAAGGCACACAAGGCAAGATATGCAGATGCAGACTTCAGCCTGTATTGCTTCATTAACATGGGTTCTCTTTTGTACCTTGTCTATGAATTGCTGCTAATATTTAAACTTGTAAAGCAAGCTCTTGAGTTTTATGAATTGCTTTGTTAGCATCACAGCAGAACTTGGGCTCTTTCTTTCTGAAGGTCCGTGGGGCTGTAGGTTTCACCTACACAATGATTGGTATAATATTTATGGGATTCAAAACTGAACAGTCATGTGGGAGAACACTACTGTAATAAATGTTTGTAGATGTAAAGTGAAGCCAAATGAAAAAAGAAGGAAAATATGTATACTGTTTCATTCCCTCTGAGCTGCCCAGTGCAAAGAACTATTAGCAAGCTTTGATCAGTTCAGTTCTTATTGACAAGATCATTGACTGATTTTTGTGTTTAGCCTGTAAACACTATCTGGCTTTCGGAGGGGGGAATCCTTTAGTCTGACTGAAGATATTCCATTTAAGAGCCTACACTGTTTGTTGTCCGAGAAGTACTGGTCTGCAGAAATGATATGGCAAATCCTATCTGGGCTGATCTCCAGGGAACCAAATGTCATAACCTGTAGAAGCCAAGACATATAATTACATATTGTAGTTTGTTTCAGAAAGTATAACCACTGTTAACATCTCCTGAATATGTTAGCAAGGATGCCTAAAATTGTTATTGGTAGGGAAGGCATGGGATTTGAACAAAACAAGCAGGAGTCAGATCTACAAGCTTGTATCATAATGCCTAATTTAAAGTTTAGCAAGAGGGTCATCCCTATCACAGTGTCCTTCATTATCAGGTTTGTACCATATAACCTGGCTTCACAACAGTGAATTTTATTCCTCTGTGCATGTCTGTTAACCAGCCTTGTTGTACTAAGTGGTCTTAAGCTCCAGGCCAGGAGGAAATCAAGTGGATATCCTGAAAGGAGTACACCCTATGCACAGTGTGTAATATAGATGACTCTTGTTGCTTCTTTGAGAAAGCTTTAATTATTTTTTCTCTCTCCAGAATTCTATGAAGAGATCTTGAATTTAGCATTCAGCTTGACGTGCCAGATCATTTCTCCTCAAATGTGGCAGCTTTTAGGAATTTTATTTGAAGTCTTTCAGCAAGATTGTTTTGAGTATTTTACAGGTAGGTTACAAGTTGTTTGCACTGTATTTTGAATGTGGTCACCCTGCTAAGATGCCTTTACTGGATCATAGATTAACATTTGTTTATGTATTATTTTTTGGTTCAAGTATGTTTTGAACAGATGTACTGTATAATATAAATTTACAATTTATCTTTTTCGCTTCAAACTTTGACACTGATAATTGTTTGGTCCCACAGACGTTTAGTGTAAGAAGGTCTGAAGATGGAGCAAAAGACCATTTGGGTCAATAATTGTTTGAAAGTTTCATTGTGATTGGAAAATGAGAGGTTTTGAATTTGGGTTTAATTCACAATAATTGTACTTGAGAGGTAAATAATTGTTAAATTGTTCTATTTGAGACTATCTACTGCCATGGTATTGCATAAAAATTAGTGAATGTATTGTTGAGTCAAAGACTGGGACATGAACCACCTTGTGTGCACAAGCATGTGGTATGTGGGTGGCCTCTTTATTCACTAGCAAGCTGTTTGCCCTTTGTAAGGTGGAGTCCATCTTCCCAATCCCTCTGAACCTCACATTTCACTAACCTGTTGCCCCTCCAATTTGCTTAATTTGTTTTCAGGCATTACCAAAGTTGCTATGATAGTGGCTGCCTCGTTTCAGCAAAGGGAGATGCTCCCGCCAGACAGTGTCTCCCTCTCCCTTCCCCCGATCACACGACACCTGTCTGGGGCTGCACACAGGAATTCCTCGCACAATGGCAAAATATCACCTCCGACCAGTGGGTTCTGTCCATTGTGCAACCTGTCTAATGCCAGGAACTCACTGCTCCACCATGAAACATCGTGCCCCCCTCTGCAAATGCTCCCTCCCTATCGGCCACCAGCACGTCCTCCAGGAGGAAGTAGACACGCTACTGCTCAAAGTGGCTATAGAGGCTGCTCCACCACAGCAAAGGGGTATACTCCCTGTAGTTTCTCATCCCCAAGAAAGACTGGTCCCTCAGGCCTCTCAAAAAGTATATTCTGTCAGAGCACTTCCACATGGTCACGCTCCAGGATGTCATCCCACTGCTGCAGCAAGGTGACTAAATGACCGCCCTCGACCTGAAGAACCCTATTTCCATATCCCGATTCACCCTGCGCTTTGCCGCTACGTCAGGTTGGTGCTATGTGGACAGCACTTACAATTCAAAGTTTTGCCCTTTGGGGTAACTACAGCACCCAGAGTCTTTACCAAATGCCTTACAGTGGTAGCCACTAATCTCAGGAGGAGCGGTGTCAAAGTATTTGCAAACCTCGATGACAGGCTGATATAGTGTGTGAGCAGAGAGCAGTGTCTCACCCACACTCAGATCACCTTAGATCTCCTCCATGATCTTGCCTTCACCATCAATGTGGGCAAATTTCAACTCCAACCACTTTTGATAAAGTTCTTCCTAGGGGCGATTCTAAACTAAGTCACAGGGAAAGCTTATCCCAGTCCTGCGCGGGTTCAAGCCTTACAGTACCTGTCTCTTTTTCAGCCTAATCACCAGTTGACGGTCAGGACGGTGATCAGGACAGTGATGGCACCTCCTCAGCATGAAGGCCTCCTGCATCACCATTGTTCCCCACTCTCGATTACACATGCATCTGCTCCAGGAGTGCCTGGCAGCTCAGTGGTCACAAGCGGAGGGTCTATGGGATGATCTAGTGTTGATTTGAACCAGCATCCATCGCTCTCTGCAATGGTGGAATAGCAACAAACTGTTGCAGGGCAGGCCCATTCTAGATCCAGTACCACAGGTGACCATTGCCACAGTTGCCTCCCTCACGGGCTGTGGGGCACATCTACTGGAAATAACTTCAGGGTCTATGGCCGCCCCTTCAGCATTCCGTTATTATCAACCACCTAGAGTTACTGGCAGTCCAGTTGGCTCTCAAGGCCTTTTACTGACACATACATTACAAACAGTCCTGATCTAATCAGACAACATGACTGCCATGTATTACCTTTGGAAACAGGGGAGCACACACTCTCTCCAGCTCTCAAAGCTGGCACAGAGCATTTGGTGTTAGGTAATCCACCACAGGGTTTACCTGCTAGCGGAGTACATTCCTGGAGCGGACAACTGTTTTTCAGACCTGCTCAGCAGGATGTAGGAACAAGTCCACGAGTGGGAACTTCACCCCAAGTCCTAAACCAGTACTTTCAACGTTGGGGGTTTCCCAACGTAGACCTCTTCTCAACTGCAGAAAATGCCAAATGCCCAAGGTTCGCCTCCAGGTTTCTGCATCCACAGTCCGTAGGCAATGCACTATGGAAGAACTGGTCAGGGATATATGCCTATGTTTTTCCACCTCTCCCACTTCTTCCATACGTGCTCTAGAGGCTATGGCAGCCCTCCCTCAACCTCATACTGGCGGCTTTCACATGGGATAGACAGCCCTACTCGAGTTGTCAGTAATCCCACATGAGAAGCTACCCAACAGGCCAGACCTTCTCACTCAGCATCAAAGCACAGTCAGGCATCCCAACCCCAAGCAGCTCAACCTAGCAATCTGGCTCCTCAGGTGTTAGAGTTTGGGTGTCTCAATTTGCCAACTGAGTACATGTCCATATTCTGCTTCCTACCACTTGAGCCTGCTATGCGGTAAAGTGGAAGAAGTTCATTCACTGCTGTCTACCCAAACAAATTGATCCTCTTAAGCCTGTAGTACAGGCCATTGTCTCCTATCTCCTTCATTTACAACGCTCATATCTGGCTTATATTTCCATTCACTTACATTTCTGTGCATTGGCAGCAACATCCTCTGGCTTGCCACCGCTTTAGGGGACAACTGCTTTACAGTCTATGGAGAGCAAGGGTATCTACAGCTACACATGCCACGAATGGAAAATGTTACTTACCCTGTAAGAATCTGTTTGTGGCATGTAGTGCTGCAGATTCACATGCGCCCACCCTCCTCCCCGGAAGTCTTTCACTGTTGTGGATATATTTCCTTTTCTTTACTTTTCATACACTCCTTTGCATGGTCATCTTGTGTCGCTTTCTGTTCTATCTCTAACCTCGCCCGCCGTGTGGGATAACAACCTAACAATAGAAGTAATGACCATGCCAATACCAGTCATGGGAGGAGTCACAACACCTCGTGACTCAAAAGACTTCTTAGAAGAAAAACAAGTTGTACACATCCGAGACAAACACTATATGGCAGTAGTATGCAGAGCATGTAAATCCACAACACAGCATGCCACGAACAGATGCTTACAGGGTAACATTTTCCTTATAACAAAGAGCTTTTTTCTCAACTTGCAAGCCTCCATTGGCCTTGATATCTACCCTGACACTGGCCTCCATTCTCCTTTTATAAATGTAACCACAGAAGAATCTTCCTCCTTTGCCACAGTGATTAGGAGGGCAGCTAAAGTCTTGGATCTCACACTACCCACCACTCTAGGGGAAACCAACGTGTTTACAGAAGTTCTTCACCCTGGACAAACTAACCCAGAGCCTTTGTTACCATTCAATGATGCCCTTATGGACATACTATTGAGCACCTGTACTAAACCAGGATTTACCCTACAGTCAATAGACAGATCACAAGGTGGTACAGACCTTCTCCAGGGGACCCTGCCTTTCTCTTCCAACATGAAATTCTGGTGGCACTGGTCTCCACCAGCTATTTGAACCGTAATGTGTTTTAGGCCACCTCACCAGATAGAGTTGAAATGCATGGAATTGTAGACTTTCGCCAAAAGGATATTCTCCTCTGCCAGTCTTGCTCTCAGATCAGTCAATACCAGCTGCCATCTGTGGTGATACATGCACACTTCTGATTGACTTCTAACCGCAGATTCCTCACCTTAGAATATTCCCCACCTTAGAATATTCCCCAGACGTCAGACTGGATCTGGAAAATCTTGAGCAGTACCTCTGCACACTGGTAGGTGGCATTGATTGGCTTTGTGTTGGCATCGTCCTCGTCTGAAATGATGTTGCGGTTTACTGACATTAGTTCCTTTCTTTCTGCACCAACAGTACGGATCTAGAGAGCTACCTTGGTCCCTTTTGACCATGTTTTGTCGACCCTTTTTGACCATTTGCTCCTAGTCTGTTTAGGGGCTCATCACCGCCAGAACCTACAGGGTTTAAATCCTATAGAGACTGCCACAGACAAATGTTGGTGTTGGATCATCCCTTGGTTTGTCTCTGGTGCCTGAAGTCAGGTACAATCCCAAGCCCTGCAACAAGTCCATGCACCCCAAGGCGACCCGTGAGCAGTTGATGAAGCACCTGGTGATGCGGCAGAAGAAGGCTTTGTGCCATTCCAGGGGGAGATCTCAGGTTGTTCCTGGAGCCGTTCTCACAGACTTTCGTCTTTTCACTCCAAGACGTCCTCTTTAAAGTCAGGAAAGTCAAAGAAACATAAAAAGAAGTTGAAGCGTTCTTCTGCTTCCACCTCGGTGAGGAAATGGGGTGTATTATATGGTGTGGTTGTGCAACCTCATTGTATAATACACTTACCAACCCCTTTAGGACCAGTAGGTTTCCTTTGTCAAACCCTCAGCTCAACCCTGGGAAGCGGTGGCTCTGAGCAGCCAGGCTTACACTAAGGAACAAGTGGAAAGCATTTAAACAGCACCAAAACAATTGTAGAATAAATACACGAGACGCTTAAGAATTCTGACACCAATTTATAAAAGTACACCAAAAACAAAGATCCACTAGGGGGTTCCGGAGGTATAACAACTGCAAGGTTTAGTAAATATGCACTTTTTCACTTAATCACAAACAAGTATTGGCAAATTCAGTGACTTTTACACTTGGAAACTTTTACAAGAACAATTTGGATAAGTATCAGTGTGGTTGCTTAGGGCCACCAACTCCGGTAGGGAGCCAGTCAGGGGACCAGCAAGGTCTTCAGGAACAGTTACCTCGGAGGAAAAAGCAGTCTCCAGTCCGTTCCAGGCACTTTTATCTCTTTCCATGGACCCTTATCAAAGTGGTCCTGATGCAAGGGATACAGGATGATGAAGATGCTGTGGATGCGGTGCGGTCTACGGGGGTCTTCCTGTGGTTACTCCTTGGTCCATGACTTGGTGAAGTGGTCCTGGCCACGAGGATCCAAGCCCCTCAAAGTGCTCTCAAGTCTGGCAGAAGTCCAGTCGCCACTAAGCTACCAGTCGCCCGGTATCACACTCATGGGCAAATACTTCCTTGGGCGTTAACTCGCCTTCTTGGTGACCAAACTACACTACGACAACTCTCCCGGTTCCAGCAGACTTGGGTGACACTTTAAACATCGGTTCCTGACCTTTGGTGCTGCACTGCGAAGAGGAGCAGCGATGTGCAGGTCTGGGCTACCAACTCATTCTAGCAGGCTTCTTCAGCTGTTGTGGACCTGTGCTGTGAACTGAAGGTCAGCAAAGTGACCCTTGGAGTCTCTGGCTTTGGTTGGGCTCAGGAATGACTTCTCCACGAGCAGGACACAGCAGGCACAGATAGTTTTCCTTAGCTAGCCACCAGGTTCAGTTTGTGCAGTGCATGCCGTTGCAGCCTCTCTTAACCGGATCCTTGGTGCAGCTTGGCAGTTCTTAAGTCCTCTTATCCAGTCCATTGAGATCTGAGCTCTGGGTGCCAGGGGTGCCCTTTTTATGCTGAGAAAATGCCCTCCAGGTCGGATGCAGTTGGTAGCCAAAGGGCTACCAGGTTCCCTCCCTCCTGATGACCACTGCATGCAAAGTATGGCATCTGGCTATCCCAGGATGCCCCATTCTGCCCACTTGCAACATGGCAGAACCCCTTTCTTGGCAGAAAGTTGTCTCTAGGTACACCCCATGTGCAACCGTGGATGGACACAGGGTATCTTAGGGCAACAAAGTGGCAGCTTTGTAAAAGTTGCACACTGAACAAGTTGCATTAATTTTGACTTGGGCATCAAGTCTGGCTTAATGTAATGAGTTGTTTGATACCTTACAGTATCAACTTTAGTGTCCCAGTCCAACATTAGCAGGGCTGCTGTGGCATCCTGCAACTCTGTACTTGCCAATGGGGCTACTAGCCTTTTCTGCAGTAAAAACGACATTACAGGTATTTACTGTTAGAACATGTAAAGATACATGTTCCACTTCTTAATAAAGAGCACCCTGCCTTGGGACTAGCTAGGCCTTCCTTAGGGATGACTTGCATATATTAAAAAGGGAGGGCTTGGCTTTGCCATTACTTTAAATTGCAAAGTCGAGGTAGCAGTTTTAAACTGCCCTTCCAGTCTTCAGTGGCAGACTGGAGCCATGTTTTACCTTTGTCACACCCAGGGTGGCACAACCAGTACTGCAGTCCCTGGGGTGACCCTCTAACTTACTGGTCCTTCTGTACCTGGTTGGGCGTGGCCAAAACCAACTTCACCAACTACATGAGCCACATCGCATCATGGATGAGGAAAAACTGCCTCCAGCTCAACACAGACAAAACCGAAGTCCTGATTTTCAGAAACAACCGCTCCTCCTCGGATGCCTCATGGTGGCCTTCTGAACTGGACCCCCTACTGGGCCCCCTACCTACCCTTTCTGACCATGCCAAGAACCTCTGGATCATCCTGGACACCAACCTCACCTTGGATAAACAAATCAACGCCTTCTCATCATCATGCTTCCTAATTCTGCGAATGCTTCGCAAGATTTTCAAATGGATCCCTATGAACACCTGATGAATGGTCACCCAGGCTCTAATCACAAGCAGACTCGACTACAGAAACACCCTCTATGCTGTATTCCCAGTCCGCATTTTATGCCGACTCCAAACCACCCAAAACTCTGCCACCAGACTCATCCTGGGCATCCCACGAAACGCCCACATCTCAACGCACTCCACTGGCTCCCAGTTAAGGAAAGATGTGAATTCAAGCTGCTCACACACGCCTACAAAGCTCTCCACAAACTCGGACCACCATACCTCAACCACTGCCGCAACTTCTACCAACCCACCAGACACCTTTGGTCGGCCTCCCAGGCTACTGCTTCCATCACTCGTATCAAGAGGACCAGATGCGGAGGATGATCCTTCCCACACATCGCAACCAAAGCCTGGAACCACCTCCCCAATACCTCAGAACTGCCCCCTCCCTCATGGACGTCCGAAAGAAGCTCAAGACCTGGCTCTTCCAGAAACAAACAGGCATGACTTCCATCCTTCCACCTTCTCAGGCCCTCACCTTACTTAGCGCCTGAATACCCTCGCGGGTGTTTAGCTGTGCTTTACAAGTTCACATAACATAACAAAGGTACCATATACTAGGCACTAACATGTAAGTTAGCTTACGCCAATTGGGTATAAGTGAATCATACATACACACTTTAATGTCAGGGCACGGGCACTGAGGGCAGGTCAGCAGGCCTCACTGCATTCTGAGTCGAAAAATCAGCAGCATCAGTCCAAACCTTTGGGGCTGACCAAACAAAAAGAGGCATTTCCTGACACTGTCCTGATCTCATACTTTAAGGCTCACTCCCGCACTCCACCTGCAGGGCTGGTGTCCGGCCCGCTCTATGCTTCCCATAGTCTCTTGGGGCCAGAGTAACTCATGCTCAGTTGAAGGAGTTCTATGGTGCCATGCATGCCATGCCATCTTTGGGCCACTGACTCCCTCTAGTGTGCCTTCTGGCCCCACGAAGCTGAGAGGTGCCCAGATTGGGTTACTGCCAGCAGTTCTGCCCTTGACTCCAGCTGGACCCTCTGGATCCACCCCTGGATTGACGTTGCCATGAGGGCATTCTTCTACCCCAGCTCCTTTTCATCTGGCGTCTTCCCCGACTCCACACGTTGCCACTCGACGATGAGCCCATCATCATCCCATCATCATCCCTGACTCTGAGCCAGTGATGTTCGATGTCGATTCCAGCGCCATCCAGGCCCTACCAACCTCTGGACTTAACAGCCCCTAGATAGACCCTTCCTTCTTCAAGGGGGAGATGAGAATGAAGGATTTGGTACCCCTAGAGGAGGGCCCTGAGCCAGAAAAAAACTGTAATGAGAAGCTGGGTGACACCAGTGGCCTGGACACTCCACCAGACTCTGGCATGCTTTCCCCTCTGGGCCCAGGTTTGGAGAGCATGATGCACAGGGCAGCTGAGGTCCTTGACCTACAGCTGCCAGCAGTCGAGGTCAAGGCCAATGTCTTGACAGAGGTGCTTCTTCCAGGAGCGGGCTTGACTGAACTGTTGCTCCCCTTATATGAAGCTTTCACCGACGTTCTCTTGAGGACCTTATACAAACCTTGCATGGGGCTCCTGTGCACCGCATGATTGCCCACCGCCACCATTCTACCCCATGAGACCCAGCCTTCCTCACCCAGCACCACTCCCCCGAAAGCCTGGTTGTGCAGGCTCCAACTGCCAAGGTTAACCCACACGCGTTCTCTTCCACTCCACCGGACAGGTAATCCAAGAGGCTGGACACCTTTGGGGAGTAAATTTTCTCTTCCACCAGCCTAGCCTTGCGGTCGGTGAACAGTGCATGCCTCTTGGGCCGAAACTACCATGTGTGATGGGACTCGGTTGCTCAGCTGCTTCCCCTGTTTCCAGAAGGGGGGGCCTAGCCATCCTCAACCAAGTGTCAGTGAATGGTTGGTATGCAGCGTAATTCGCCATCAGGTGTGGGCTGGATACCACAGACTCCCAGGGTAGAGCCATGGGTACTACGATGGCACTGCATCGCCACGCCTGGTTTGCAGGCCACTGGGTTCTCGGGGGTGACCAGTCATCCTTGATTGACAAACCCTTCAAAGGCATTCGCCTATTAGTGGCAAAGCCCACACAGCGCGTTAGTGCTTCTGGGAGCTAAGTGTCTTGAGCTGTCTCTAACTGCTTGGTCCCAGAAGTCCTTTCACACCTACTGCGGCAGTGGTCAGGGCACCTATGGTCGTCTGCAGTACCAACCATACCCGGCAGTCTAACAGCCTACCCAGGCCTTTCGTGGACGAAGTCGTAGGATGCCAAAAAGGATGCGGGAGCCAGACCCAGCGTGCTGTCCAGTTCCCCACCTTTCCGACTGCCGCAACCATGAAGCCTCTTATGTGGACCCTCAATCCAGCCCAGCCATCCTGTTGGCGGCTGGTTCAGGCATCTCCTGCCCCAATGGTCTGCAATTACGTCCGACATGCGGGAGCTTCAAATTATGCAGAAGGTATACGCCCTTCGATTGTGTAAACCCCTCCGACTTTGCCACTATCCCAAAAACAGCTGACAGAGGATCATCTCTCCTAGCTTCATCAGGAAATGCAAGCTCTTCTGAGCAAAGAAGCAATCAAGAGAGTGCCTGCATCACAAGTAGTATGTGCTATTTCTGCTGTTTTCTGTGCAGAAAAAAAAGACCAAAAACTGTGTCCTCTAGTAGATCTGCCTCCTCTAAGCACGTTTTTACGGAAAGAGAAATTCAAGATGTCCGCCTAGGTTCAGGATCCATCTGACCTGGAGACTGCATGGTAACATTGGACTTGCAGGATGCTTTTTTTCATTTTCACATCCCTGTCCTGCAAGCCTACAAGCATTACCTGTGGTTCACAGTGGGCAACAAACATTTCCAGTTTGCTGTGCTACCCTAGGCCTCACCAATGCCCCTCGGGTGTTCACAAAAGTGATGGCATGGTTGCAACTCATCTTCAGAGATGGGGGTTTCCAATCTTCCCCCTACCTCAACGACTGGCTGCTGAAGGGGGGGGGGGAGGCTCACTCCAGGTAGTCACCCACCTCCAGAATATGGCAAACCTTTTACTCATGCTAGGCCTCACTATCAATATACTGAAGTCACACCTGACTCCTCCTAAAACACTCCCTTTCATCGAAGCCATTCAGGATACAGTGCCATTCCGCTCCTATATCTGGAACAGACAGTCAAGGATATTTGGGCTGTGATGCCCATGGTCCAGCCTCAATTCTGGATTTCGGTGAACTGACTCTGAGGCTTCTTGACCTGATGGCATCCTGCTGGTAAAGCACGCCAGATGGCATAAGCGGGCTCTGCAGTGGGATTTGAAGTCCCACTGGGCGCAGCACCAGGGGAATATCTCTGACATGGTCCAGATTTCGAAGAAGACTGCAAAAGATCTACAGTGGTGACTAACGGACCGCAATTGGTTTCTTAGCAGACCCGTCTCTCTTCCCCACCCAGAGCTAACAGTGATGACTGATGCGTCACTTCTGGGTTGGGGCCATCAACCCGGAGAGGTGACGATCAGAGGAGTCTGGTCTCTGGCAGAATTTCAGTTCCACATCAACCTTTTGGAGCTGAGAGCAATCCAAATGGCATTGATCGCCTTCCTCCTGTCCATCAAGGGAAGGCTGGTTCAGGTGTTCACAGACATCACCACCAGCATGTGGTATTCCAACAAACAGGACGGGATGGGGTTGTGGACCCTGTGCCAGGAGGCTGTGTGCCTCTGGACTTGGCTGGAGTCCCAGGACATCTTCCAGGTTGTGCAGAACCTTGCAGGCTCATTGAACGCCAGGCTTGATGAAATCCACCGTCGATATCCTGCCGATCACAAATGGCAACTACATCCGGAGGTTGCACGGTGTCTCTTCCAAGACTAGGGAGAAACTTGGCTCGATCTGTTCGCCACCACCGAGAACACGGAACGTCGGCACTTCTGCGCTGTGGAGTTTCTAAAGCGGCTCTCGTTCGGAGACGCATTCCACCTAGAGTCGAATTCAGGAATCCTGTACAGCTTTCTGCCTATATCACGCCTGCTTAGAGTCCTCAAGAAGATTTGGACAGACCGGCCCAAGTCATTCTAGTGGCTCCAGATTTGCACGGAGAGTATGGTATCCCAAACTCTTGACCATGAGCATAGGTCCTTTGATCAGGCTCCTCCTTCAGGAGGTTCTCCTGTCGCAGCAACAGGGCAGGGTCCTGCATCCGAACCTGCACACTCTCCACCTTCATGCATGGTTATTCAGTGGCAACAGTTGAGGGTTTTTGATCTTGCTCCAGAGGTCGATGACGCCATCTTTGCACCCAGTCGTCCTTCCACTAAGACTGTATATGCCTACCTTAGGGATACGTTTGTGGCTTGGATTTCCTCACGCCATTTGGACCCCCTTTTTGCAACACAGTCAGAGGTGTTGCTGTTTGTTTTATCTTTAGCCTGGCAAGGCCTGGCCCTGACACTTTTATAGGGTTACCTGGCAGCCATTCCAGGTGTTCTGCTGTTGCCAGATCAACCTTCTCTGTTCAAATCACCTCATGTGACACATTTTCTGAAAGGTTTGCCACACGTGTTCCCTCCTACCCCTTTCATGATGCCCCAGTGGGACCTCAATCTGGTCCTCACATTTCTCAGCCTTTTGAGCCCCTACACAGCTGTTCTCTGCTGCTTTTCACTATCAAAACGGTCTTTCTAATGGCTAGTACATTAGCCAGGAGGGCCAGCGAGCTTCAAACGTATCTTTTCTGCCAAAGGTTGTCACCCAATTTCATGTCAGGCAGAGAATCACTCTCCCTACATTTCTCTCTACCTAATCCTTCCAAGGAAGAGAAGAGACTCCATCGCCTGGACCCAAGGAGTTAGTTCGCTCTTTAAATATTAATCTCACCAAACAGGTGGACGAACAGCTCTTCAGGGTATACTGTAGTGTCAAAAGGGCAAGGCTGTGCAGAATGAAGACCATCTCCCGATGGATTGTACTCTGCAAATAAAACTGCTACTCGTTAGCTAAGAAGCAGCTTCCTGAGGGTTTGATTACCCATTTAGCCTGGGCCGCTGCATTGGCACACGGGGTACCTGTCCTGGACATCTGCCAAGCCGCTATGTGGCCGTCACTCGACACGATCACAAAACACTACTGCTTGGACAGTCAGGTCCATCGAGACGGGAATTTTGTGCGTTAGGTCCTCCATGATTTTCTGGTTTGAGCTAGTTCACAAACCCACCTCCAGGGAGGTATTGCTTGGTATCTATTCTTAGGTGAGGAATCTCTATCTGTGAATGGGGCTCTTCTCCCTTAAGGTCCCAATAAACACTGCACACTAGTCAAACATTGTTTTTTACGTGGCTCTGTGCTCATATATGGGCACCGCAAAGTGACTTCCAACACGGATGATGCCAACGCAGAGACGATCAAAGCCACCTACCGACATGCAGAGATACTGCTCATGATTTTCTGGATCCATTCTAACATCTGGGGAATATTCTAAGGTGAGGAATCTACGGTTAGATAAAGTCTCTACCAGAGAAAGCGTTACCAAAAGTAAGTAACTTGTTCAGACAGGGTGGCAGATATCTTGCCCATGGTCACAAATGATGTTAGGCTAAACCTCCAATGCCTTATTCAAGATGGAAAAGATGCAGTGAAGTACTCCATCCAATCAGGCCTGGACACAACCAACAGTCTGGGTAGAGCAGTTGGCACCAGTGTGGTGCTAAGGTGCCATGCTTGTATTCACTTCACCGGATTTTCCAGTGACGCCCAGTAGTCATTGATGGATATGTTCTTCGATGAGACCCATCTCTTCAGAGACGAGGCAGATTCGGCCCTCGAGTGTTTTAAAGACAGTAAGGCAATTTTATGCGCTCTTGAGCTTGCTCCGCCGGTGTGCAAGTTTCCCCAACAATTTCGCCCCTTTCGAGGCTTTGGGGAGTTATACCAACGGAGGCAATGCTACAATGTCCCCCAACAACAACAGGCCTCTCAGTCCTTTTGAGGTAGAGGCAGCGAATCAGGCCCCCAGGCTATTGCTCATGTAAGAACCAAAAAGGGAGATAGATGCTCTCTCTTTTGAGAAACCTTTATTGTTTTTTAGTTGTCCATAGAATAAAGGGTAGTTTTGGGTGCAAGCATTTCTTTTGTTCTTAAAGTGGTGGCTATCTTGATTTTGTTAACTCACCAGTTGTTTCTCTCCAATTCTTCATGTCCTGCTGAGCAATCTTTGCACAAATCTTATTTAAAGTGGACTTTCTGTATTAGCTGTAGATGACTGAGTGTACAAGGTGACCATGAAAACGTTGTTGGCAAATATCCCTATTGGGGTTGTCTAGAGCTGCTACAGCTGTTTACACATTCACTTAGTATTTTTTATTATTGATGATGATGCCAAGTTACTTTAGGAGGTGTTGATAAGCCTGTTATGATTACATTTGTTTGCCCTGCTGGTTCATTTGTATCACTCCTGGTTGCAGTACTTCTTGCTGTTCTGTTCCATATGTTCTCATTTGAATAACTCCCCATTACTGAGAAATTAGGTTTCTTTTATTTAATTGTAGTTCTCCGTTCTTTTCTTTAAAAGTGAAGCAACATTTTGATTAAATTCAAACTATAATTGAGGTTGTACACTGGCATGAGGCACTGTGACTGCTGCGATGCAAGATAACTTATATGGTACTGCATCTATTAATTGAAACCCCTTTAAAAAAAAAAGAATCTTTTCTGGTTCATTTTTATTTTTATTGGTGATGAGGATCACCATTACTGTCTGGTAAGGAACCTTTATTTTATGTTGCTTTGCAATGTACACATTAAAATGAACCATATCTAGGAGTGGTTCCGAGTTGGTGCCTATATAGAGTAGCATGGCGAGAGCAGTGTCTAATACAGAAATGCTAAAGCAGGATAACGAAGGGTAACGCAGGTCTGCATTTGCATTTAGAGTGCCTTGCCAACTTCATTTTTCTAAGAAGTAAGTTCACAGAAACACATTCACTTTCAAGCATGTATTTTCTACAGATGGATTTCCTTGACGGCACATAAAAGAAGGAAAATCTGGTCTTCATGTTTTAGAAATGGACAAGAAGTGAAATAGGCAACCTCCTTGGAGCCTATATTTTTTCACTTGTGGATGATGATGTTTTTTGAAACAAATATATATATTTTTTTTAAACGAAAGACTCATGACCTATGAATTTAGATTGACAAAGAGACTCTGGCTGGTCACATGTGTAAACCCTCTTATTGATATACAATTGTTTTTATTTTGTCTTTACAGATATGATGCCTCTTTTGCACAATTATGTTACAGTTGATACTGAAACTTTGTTGGCTAACCCTAAACACCTAGAAATAATATACACTATGTGTAAAAAGGTAAGAAATGTATTGTCTGTTATTTTAATTTTTTTTATAAATGCTCTTAGTTTTTTTGAGCTGATGCTTTTAAACCCTGCATGTTGATCGTCCTGCCTATTAACATTTATTATCATATGCAGGTTTGAGGTAATGAAAAAACCTGTCAGGAGGTCTTTCCTTCATTATCTCAAACTTCCTGCTTAAGTAAAAAAAAAAATGTAATCTTGCTTCAATCATGCAGAGAACACTTGAAATATTCCAATACTTTAAGGTCTGACACCGTACCCAGGAGACTTCTTGGAAAATCTTGTATGTGCCTATAACAATTGTGTGCTGATCCCTTACGGTGGATTCATTTATCTAGTTATTAGCAGGTTTGTATTCTATGGGCAGATAAACCAGGTGTGGCAGGGAGCTTTACAAAGGAACAGTTGCGGACAAAGTGTAAACAATATAAAATGTCTGTAATTTACTATAAGTCAGCAGACTATATAACATAATATTGTAATTGTTACAAAGAATTAATAAGTTTTGCATAGTGAATACAGTACATTAATTTGTAAAATTGTCAGATCATGGTCCGAAGCATAGAAAGCCAGGCACAACCTTTTCAGCTCTTTTTTTTTTTTTTTTTTTAAACCAAATTGTAATCTTTTCTTCAAGTCCTTTTCCAAACAACAGAGAAACAGTACACAGGTCACATCCATATTCACTGAAGATGTGTTGATATGTTAGCCATTAACATATTAGAGGATAGAGTAAAGAAACACCCCCAAAAAAAACCATACATTTCAATTTGTATTTTATGTTTACTTCTGAGTGAATCAGCGACTAAGTGAATCATTGACACATATTTCCAAACTTATTCTGATACTTCTAACCTCAGATTCCGCATCTTAGAATATCCCCTTGGGGCCTGACCCGATCCAGAGAATGTTGTAGTTGTGCATACTGACAGCTGGCACTCTGCGACTCCTCATGACTCCATACTGCCCTGGAAGTGACTGAGCAAAGCCGCATTGAGCTGCAGCAATTGACTTCTTTCAATTTGCCACTTGAAGTGGTAGTTGTCCTCCTTGCCGCCAGATGCCCCTCCTTGAAATCAATCTATGCCAGGCACTGGGACAGATTTGTAACCTGGTATGGTGCCCAGAACACTGATCCCTTACAGACAAAGCTGTAGGACACCCTCTTGTTTGTTTTCTCTCTAGCCCAGCAAGACCGTGCAGTGAGCATGGTGGAAGGTTATTTGTCGCGCCTATCTCCTTCTTTGCATTTCCTAAACCAACTGTCCTTCTTTAAATCTCTTGTAGTGATGAGGTTTATAACAGGTTGAAGCACATGTTCCCTCCCAAACCATTTGTAAGCCACAGTGGGGCCTTAACCTGGTCTTGACATTTCTTTTGTGTAAGCCTTTCAAGCCTATACATAGCTGCTTGCTGCATCTTTTGACCTTGAAGACTCTCCTTCCTTATTGCGATGACGTCAACTTTTTGTGTGAGCAGGGCCGGCTTTAGGGCAGTGCGACTGGTGCGGCCGCAGTGGGCGCTGACCTGTGGGGGAGGCGCTGTGACCTCAGGGGGGCGCTGTGTTTATCAATATCTTATGATAGGAGAGATGAGGGGCACTTTTGCAGGTGGTAGGGAGAGAATCCGAGGAGGCGGTCATGAGATGAGGGGGCATCAAAAGTGATTGTCGCACTGGGCGCCACCAGCGCTAAAGCCGGCCCTGTGTGTGAGTGAACTGCAGGCACTTTCTGAGAAATTGCCCTACACCACTGCTTTCCTGGACAAATTCACACAGGCAGCCTTTTTACCGAAAGTCTTGACTCCTTTCAATGTTGCAAAACCAAAGGGGAAGATGGACGGAGTGTTGAACATTGCAAGCACTCACCCCCAGTCAACTGATCTGGGTTTAATCCATCATCATTCTTTAGCTCACTCCGCCACCCCAGTTCAGACATGGCCATATGCAAATCAGTCTGACCCTGTGCCTCATGGGAACAGTCCAGCCCGAACTGCCAAGCCATGTCTTCCCTGGACCGGACACAAGCATCCTGGGACCGGTTTCTGGCTTACAGCCGTCATCAGCCAGGCTATCTTGAATCCAGTGGCAAAGTGAGCAAGGGACCCACGCCTGGGCATACCCTGCCAACTTAGGGCGAACATAGCAAAACCAAAGGGGATGATGGACGGAGTGTTGAACATTGCAAGCACTCACCCCCAGTCAACTGATCTGGGTTTAATCCATCATCATTCTTTAGCTCACTCCGCCACCCCAGTTCAGACATGGCCATATGCAAATCAGTCTGACCCTGTGCCTCATGGGAACAGTCCAGCCCGAACTGCCAAGCCATGTCTTCCCTGGACCGGAAACAAGCATCCTGGGACCGGTTTCTGGCTTGCAGCCGTCATCAGCCAGGCTATCTTGAATCCAGTGGCAAAGTGAGCAAGGGACCCACGTCTGGGCATACCCTGCCAACTTAGGGCTGAACATAGCAAAACCAAAGGGGATGATGGACGGAGTGTTGAACATTGCAAGCACTCACCCCCAGTCAACTGATCTGGGTTTAATCCATCATCATTCTTTAGCTCACTCCGCCACCCCAGTTCAGACATGGCCATATGCAAATCAGTCTGACCCTATGCCTCATGGGAACAGTCCAGCCCGAACTGCCAAGCCATGTCTTCCCTGGACCGAAAACAAGCATCCTGGGACTGGTTTCGGGCTCACAGCCCTCATCAGCCAGGCTATCTTGAATCCAGTGGCAAAGTGAGCAAGGGACCCACGTCTGGGCATACCCTGCCAACTTAGGGCGAACAGTGCAAAACCAAAGGGGATGATGGACGGAGTGTTGAACATTGCAAGCACTCACCCCCAGTCAACTGATCTGGGTTTAATCCATCATCATTCTTTAGCTCACTCCGCCACCCCAGTTCAGACATGGGCATATGCAAATCAGTCTGACCCTGTGCCTCATGGGAACAGTCCAGCCCTAACTGCCAAGCCATGTCTTCCCTGGACCGCCCATCATCCCCTTTGGTTTTGCATTGTTCGCCCTAAGTTGGCAGGGTATGCCCAGACTTGGGTCCCTTGCTCACTTTGCCACTGGATTCAAGATAGCCTGGCTGATGAGGGCTGTGAGCCCGAAACCGGTCCCAGGATGTTTGTTTCCGGTCCAGGGAAGACATGGCTTGGCAGTTCGGGCTGGACTGTTCCCATGAGGCACAGGGTCGGACTGATTTGCACATGGCCATGTCTGAACTGGGGTGGCGGAGTGAGCTAAAGAATGATGATGGATTAAACCCAGATCAGTTGACTGGGGGTGAGTGCTTGCAATGTTCAACACTCCGTCCATCATCCCCTTTGGTTTTGCATTGTTCGCCCTAAGTTGGCAGGGTATGCCCAGACGTGGGTCCCTTGCTCACTTTGCCACTGGATTCAAGATAGCCTGGCTGATGAGGGCTGTGAGCCCGAAACCGGTCCCAGGATGCTTGTTTCCGGTCCAGGGAAGACATGGCTTGGCAGTTCAGGCTGGACTGTTCCCATGAGGCACGGGGTCAGACTGATTTGCATATGGCCATGTCTGAACTGGGGTGGCGGAGTGAGCTAAAGAATGATGATGGATTAAACCCAGATCAGTTGACTGGGGGTGAGTGCTTGCAATGTTCAACACTCCGTCCATCATCCCCTTTGGTTTTTCCTTTCCATGTTGGACAATCAATCACTCTATCAACGTTCTTTGATTTCCCCACACTCCTCAAAGGAGAAGGATCGGCTCCATTGGATAGACTCCAACAGGGCTCTAAGTTTTTACATTGGTCGTACCAAGGACCATCGAGTAGACAATCAACTTTTTGTGGGATGTTCAGGAGCACTCCATCAATCAGTCAAGGGCTTGTAAAGCGCGACTACTCACCTGTAAGGGTCTCAAGGCGCTGGGGGCGGGAGGACTGCTAGACGGACTCTGTGGAGGATCATTCGAAGAGCCAAGTATTGAGGTCCTTCCTGAATTGGGTCAGTGATGCTGATTGCCTGAGGTGCAGGGGCAGGGTGTTCCAAGTTTTGGCAGCAAGGTAGGAGAACGATATTCCTCCGGTTCTGGTCTTTTGGATCCTGGAGATGGTGGCGAGGGCGAGTTGGGAGGGTTGGAGTTGTCTGTTGGGTACACGTAAGCACTGAAAAGGAAAGCTATGCAAAAGTTAACCCTGTTGAGATGAATAGTCCTCTGCATTAAGATCTGCTAAGCGCTGGTCCTTTCTGCTCCCCCCCACAACAGCCACACCAGCAGCCTTGCCACCTCTGGGATATTGGTAGGGGCAACCAATAACATCAGCAGCCCATACAGGTACTGCACTCTACACAGCATTTTTGTTGTAACGGCTGCAGTACCCATTGCGAGGGCAACAGGTACAGCGGGGTAGTGTTTTAGGGTTTAGGGTAGTGTTGTGGTGTTTGTGTAGTGTAGGGTAGTGTTTTAGGGTTTAGGGTAGTGTCAGGGGGTCGTGCAGGGTAGTGTTTGAGTGTAGGGACCGGACTGGGGGAAGGGGAGGGTCGTGCTGGGGGTAGTGTTTTAGGGTTTAGGGTAGTGTTGTGGTGTTTGTGTAGTGTAGGGTAGTGTTTTAGGGTTTAGGGTAGTGTCGGGGGGTCGTGCAGGGTAGTGTTTGAGTGTAGGGACCAGACTGGGGGTAGGGGGAGGGTCGTGCTGGGGGTAGTGTTTTAGGGTTTAGGGTAGTGTTGTGGTGTTTGTGTAGTGTAGGGTAGTGTTATAGGGTAGTGTCGGGGGGTCGTGCAGGGTAGTGTTAGGACTGGGGGTCGGAGGAGTGTCATGCAGGGATACTAAATTAGGGTTTCGGGTAGGGCAGGGTAGTGTCACTTACCTTGCATACTTTTACCATGAGCATACCTTTACCATGCATGCCTTTGCGTTGTATTGGCATGCGTGGTAAAGGAATATGCGTGGTAAAAGTATGCAATGTAATGGCATGTCTTTGTAATGATAACGCATAGTAATACCCGCGTTGTAATGGCACGCGTTGTATTACTACGCGTTGTAATGAGTCATATTCGTGGAGATCAGATACTTCTGGTGTCCGGCGGAGGCCCATCTCCATATCAACCTTCTGGACCTGAAAGCCATCCACCTGGTGTTGAAAGCCTTCCTGACGCCCATCAAAGGGAAGCTGATGCAAGTGTTTACAGACAAAACCACTGTCATTGGGTACTGCAACAAATAAGGCAGGCTAGGGTCGTGGACCCTGTGCCCAGGAGGCTTTGCCTTTCTGGACGTGGTTAGACCTCCAAGGAATTTTTCTGGTGACACATCCCCTGGCAGGTTCCTTGAGCATCATAGCAGATGAACTCAGCCGTTGATGCTTCGTGGATCACGAACGGCGGCTACATCAGAAGATGGTGCAAGGACTCTTCTGTGAATTAAGAGAACTTTGCCTCAATCTTTTCTCCACCACAGAGAACTCACAATGTCAGCACTTTTGTGCGTTGGAGTTTCCTAGGCATTTATCGCTCTGAGACATGTTCAGTGCAGATTGGGACTCAGGACTTCTATACTCTTTTCTACCAATACTCTCCTGGCAAAGTTCTGAAGAAGATCAGGATCGATCAGGCTCAAGTCATCCTAATGGCACCAGTTTGGGCATAGTGTGTGGTATCCAGAACTCCTGGGAATGAGCATCGGTCCTCCGATCAGGTTGTCCCTTCCGGAGGATCTCCTTTTACAGCAGCAGGGCAGGGTCTTTCATTTGAAGGGTCTTTCATTTGAATCTGTGCACGCTCCACATTAATGCTTTGAGATTGAGCAGCAGCAGTTAAGCGCTTTTGATGTTCCTCCTGAAGTTACAATAACGCAATTGTGATGGTTAGGTAAATTGTCAGCAGGCTCCCATCTCCATTATAGTACCAAACTGTATAGCGGTCTTCAAGAAATTATTCGGTGCTTCCAGAGGGGTGTAATGGCCATCAAACACTCCACAACAGGAAAACTTTCAAACTTGAAAACTTGGTGGCAAAGGCAGTTTCCATCTCACAGAATGCGGGGAATGAGAAAGAGAGAGAGAGAAGCTGTCTTTTCGGTGTAGAAGAGTTTGATAGATGGTACATCTTTTTTGCCTCCTGAGATACCTCAGTAGATTGACTGCAATGCCTGTCATTTTTTCTTCTTTGCTTTCCTTGGCTGCTTGAGGGGTGGCTCCTTCGATGTTGCAGGATCCTTCTCATCAAAAATAATTTCAGAGACGGTTTTGTTGTCAGAATGAGACCTTTTTTTAGGTGCTTGTGAAGAGGTACCATAGTATTCACCCAAGAGAATTTTGTCCTTAGCCTTGGACTTCTGGAGCTACAGGAACAATCTTCCTTACTGTTAAGGATTTTCCTTTAATATTTCCTCTAAATCTTGCAGACTTTAGTTTAAGAACCATGTTTAAGCAGTAAATGCATTCAGGACCATTCCCATCATTGACCACATATTAAAGGAGGGCGTTGGCCTTGTTCCACCCCAGAAGAAACAGAGTGGAACTGCATAAACGTGCTTCCCCTGCACGTCGACGCTTGTTCCTTCCTTTCCGCTCATTCAAATGTGGATCCGGCGCTCTGCCCCCTTCTTTGTCAGTTGAAAAATCCTTTCAAATTCTTTTTTCTAGTGTAGTAGGGAACAATGATCCCAACCGTGCCTTGGCTGTAGGAAAAAGATTTCTATGATGGACCCACACAAGGTGCGACTATGGTGTTGGGCTCGGGGCATGACTTCAAGTAGTGCTAAGAATGTGCCCTCATGCACCCGAAGGTGAACAGGGACCGTGAAGCAAAGCTGTATGTCGCTGAACACCAAAAGAAGTCACGCATCACGTGTACATCTTGCGCCTGTTTCATGTTGATGGCACAGACCCATTCCTAATTCTGACACCATTCCTGTGACAAGTCTTCTTCAAGTTTGAAGTCATCTGGTAAGTCGAAGAAGAAGCATAAGCAGTCAAAGTGGAACTCAACCCCATCCCACCAAACTCTCTCTGAAGAAAAGCCAGGAGGGCATCAAAGTTACAAGGAATGGTCCAGCATGCTTTGGTTCTGCAGTTTAATCAGGCACGGCTCCAGGCTTCTTAATATGGGGGAAACATGAAAACATTAGGTGGGCCATGATGATACATGGGGGAAGGATACAAGAATCAACAAAGGTTTATCGGATACAAAGAAGGGGGTGTCAGTGTTGCACCTGGCATTGGTTAAGCCAGTAGATCTCGGCTATGAAAATTATTGGCTTTGCCAATGTTTTTTAGCCATGGTGTACAGCATGGTGAAAAAAAATATGCAGTAATTCAGGCATCGTTGCCGTCCCTCACGCAGCGTTCTTAGTACTTGATCTAGAGAAGGCATTCAATATGCTGTCCTGGGACTACCTTTTCCAAGTGCTGACCAAACTTGGAATTGGCAGGCGTCTCCTGGCATATATGAAACTGTTCTAGGCTTCCCCTCGGGTATGAATTGGCCGATTGTTATCTGCTTAGTTCCCGATCGGAGGGAGTGCATTGAGGAATCCCATTGGATGGTACCACACATGCTGAATCACTATATGCAGATGACTTGCTGCTCAGTGTTTTGAAGACCGGGGCGGGCACAGACGCGAAATATGCGATCCTCCAAGAATTTGAGGCAGCAAGCGGGCCTACGGGTAAAGTGGACGAAGTCATGCGTATTCCCCCTGCACCGAGGTACCCCCCGCCCAAGAGATTCGATTCAGCACTGTTGTACTGGCTTTGGCAGGGGAAATGGTTTGGTACTTGGGCATCTGCTTATATCAGTCGCAGCAACACCTGTTTGAGGGCAACTTGAAATGGGCGCTCACAGCTCTGAAATCCCAGACCTGGTTCTGGAAGCATCTACCCCTTGCCATGACCGGCATGATCGGTCCCTTGAAGATGATTGTCCTTCTTTACCCACCTTGTCATTTCTTCCGGGAGATGGATTCGATGCTTGGGAAACTGATCTGGAATGACAAACTGCGCTGAACAGCCCTTAGTAAACTACAACTGCCGGTGGGTCGCTGTGGATTAGAAGCCCCCTCCGAATTGTACTACCTCACGGCTCAACTTCAGTGAGTATCCCATTGGCTTGCAGGTAAAAATCTAGATGAAACTAGAGCTGGTGACAGACCCTTGCCCCCTAACATCCTCCGTCAGCTCTTACTGCCCTCTAATAAACTGCAACGCTCCTGTTCACTGCACGTATATGTAGCTCGTAAATGCCTTCCCCGAATCTTTGAACTGATGCGCCATGTCCAACCATATGCTTCCATGATTCTCCTCCAGTGCCTACCAAGGATCCCCAGGTCCTTTGCAGCTGAATACCTCTCAACCTGGCACAATAAATCCATAGACAAAGTGGGCAACCTTTTCCAAAACTGTCATCTGTTAACTTTTGATAGCTACGCCAAGACTATGATATCCCCCAGGCCAATTCCTTTTCTCCTTAGAGTTGTTGGCTTTGTGCCAAATCGTGTGGTGCACAGTAGACGAAGAATCCCCCACTCATGCCGTCATACACACCCTGTACACCATGGGTGCTGGGCGCGATTTGATCACATGGCTGTATAAAGCCATCAAGGAACATGTGGAAGTATCTTTGGCACCTCTCCGGCAAACATGCAAGGATGACATTGTGCGGCCCTTGCATGATTCTGAATGGAACGCCGCTCTAGAGTCCCCACAAAGTGTCTCTCGGAATGTGAGACTTAAAACCTACAATGCATGATACTCCAGAGGGCTTATCTAACACTATCCAGACTGAACTGCATAATACCAGCAGTGCACCTTACATGCCCCAGATGTCAGTCCAGTGCAGCTGATCTCCAATACATGCGATGGTCATTCCCCCCGCCTCCGAGCTCACTACTGGCACGCCGTACACAATGCCCTTACCAATATTACCGAGCTCACTACCCTGAACACATGGGAAGAGACTGCCATGGGAATTTATAAGCGAGTGAAAAATCACTAAGTGTGAGCGCGATTCGCAAACCTAGCCCTCTTGCTAGCCAAACGGACCCTCACATTTCATTGGAGAGCCAACCAACCCCCAGCTATCTCACAATGGCACAAGGCACTCCTCTTTTGGGGGGTGGGGGGAGGCTGAGAGTTTCACCCTATATTATGAGGAAGACCGTCATCTTTGTAAAAGACCTATAGCAGTGGCCTGGGACACATGCTCACCCAGTTTAGAGAACTGGTGCGTGAGAGCACCCCCAGACTCCCCGATACACAATGATTGACCATCAGTTTGCCTTACACCTGGCTGGTTGACCCTGATCGCAGACCCATCGCACAACATGGTTTGAATTTGATCACACCCGGCGAGTGCCATGGACGACACTGCTCTATGGAGCCTCCCACCTACACATGGACTCCCTGAGGCAACCCTCCTGGCTCTTGCTTATCCTGCTGTTCAATTGTCCCCCTCCCTAACAGTTTTCTCTCTTTTTTTCCCCTTCTATCATTTAGAGGTTCACATACTTCATGACTTAGTAATGTGGCCCAGAGTCATAACGGACTCAGCCTCGACACATACGGACATCAACGCACTCTATGCCAGATCTGCCTCAGTGTTTCTATATTTACCCTCAAACGCTAGCCATGCTGTAAATAGCAGAACATAGCTGGCTATCCACCAAAATGTATCTAACTCACGCTAATAATTTCTTGTATGGCTGTAACTAATGTTCAGATGTAACGAAAACCTTAATAAAAAAAATAGTAAAAATAAAAAAAAGTGATGCAGCCAATGTCATTTTATAGACTCACATCTGTTCAACACGCATGTGCACCTCTAAAAGGACACAGATTTTCTTTCTTCTGTTTACAAGATCTGAGATGGTTTGGTAAACTAAAAAAAAAAAGAAATGTGCAAACAAGCCTTTTTTGAAACATAGTGAACAGCGTTTTTTTGTTGTTTTAAAAAAATAAAAAATGAGCGGGTTGGTGAGGGGTTTGGGTGGGGCAACAGGGCGGGCTGGGGAAGAACCAGCACAGGTGATAGAACATAGGGGCAAAGAGAAAAACATATTGACAATAGAGATCAATGTGGAGTGCGGATGGTGAAGCACATGCACGAGAAAGAGCAACCAGAGTGCCGGTGGGGATAGGGAAGAACATGGGTGAGGAAGCAACTTGGGGGTGGGGGTGGGGGGTGGGGGGAGGATAAAAGCAAATGAGTGAGACATCTGGAAAACACATGCAGTCTCATAGAGAGCTTAAACAAAAAGAAGGCAGCAGTTCCCTAAAAGCAAGTAATGGAAGCATAGAAGCCATCCAATCAAAGAGATGGTAAAGCGGCTATTTTCCATTGGAGGGAGAAGTAAAAGAGGGACGCAGAAAGCCATCTAATAGAAAGCAAGCAAATAAGAGTGATAATAAAGTAATCAGCGGTAAGCAATGGTTGGGGTGCAAGCCCCTGTATTTTCTTCTTAAGCCCACAGTGTCTTTTGCAACTGGACAGCTAGCGCTGTCTGGTAGGCTTGATCTAAAAAGGTTCCCCATAGACCCATCAAACTACTGACTAATTCCACTACTTGATGTTGAAGCCAAATATTAGACAAAAACCTTAGCACATGAGCTACTTGGGTTGCACATTAAAATCTTTAGCCATTCTTTCAAACAGGTTTCCACGAATGGTACATCAGACCAAATTCTAGCACTCTCTATGGTCATCCACAAACATGTTAATGCTGGAGAGCTACTGTATGCTTGCTTCATCAACTTCAGAACCACATTTGAGGGAGCTGGTAAGAATCTATTGTGAATTAAAAGGAGTAGGTGTAGAACTCCATACTGTTCTGAGCTATCCAACCACTATACTGTGTTACCTAGCTTCAAATAAAGCTTAGCAGAATCAGGATTAGAACAAGGCTGTGTTCTCGCCCCTCTCTTGTTCAGCCTTTATGTAGCAGATATAGGGGCTGTTTTGGCTCATCACAGATCACCCAGAACAGGGGAAGACCTTGACACTAATATTGCAGTATGCAGATTGCAGAGTCATATTGAACCTAATTAGTATCTGCCTGCAGAATTGGTTAACTGCCATTCATAAGAACTGCAAAAGCAACATGGCAATAAACACAACAAAGAGAAATGTTTTAGTATGTGGCAGAAAGTCCAAGAAAGCAGGGCAGTGGTCTACTGAATGGTCATGGAGTTGCAAAATTACCAGCATACAGATACCTTGGTCTGGTTCAATGAAAAAGTTGTTAGTCATGATCAACTAGCATTGCTAAAATTGAAAGCTGCTCCTCAAATATATGTGTTGCACAAGCTATTTACTCACTTCTGATGCCCGTCGGCGGAGCCAATCCTCGTTTCAGGCTGGACCCTATTTCGGTGTACTTTGGCCTATGGTGTACAGGCACATCCAAGGAAACTCTCAAAGTGCTTGTACCATTCGCTTGTTCAGAATCTTACTCAACTCCACGTCACAAGGTAGATTAAATTGGAGTGTAGCCTAACCAAGCAATCTAGGGAAGGAAGCTTGCTGTGTCCGGATATGGCACCAAAGTAGAAATTCAAATAGAGGCACACTAAAATCTCTGCTTTTGTGGGATCTGCTTGGTTTGATGGCTTCCCCTATACTCCAGTGGCTTGTATACTAACATCATTAGATGATGAAATGAAATGAAATGGGTTCTTGTAAAGCGCATGGCTACCCGGGAGCATCCCAGCGCTGAGCGGAACCAGAGAGAGCGACCAGTTTATGGGAAGAGCCAGGTTTTCAGATGCTTTCGGAAAATGAGGTGGTTGGTGAAGTGGGAGAGTGTTTCAGAGTTTGGCGGCATTATATGAGAAAAGCCTGCCCCCGCTTCTGGCTCTCTTGATTCTGGGCACTTCTGCCAGATGGAGCGTATCGGAGCGAAGGTTTCTGGAGGCTTTATACGGCCGGATCAAAGCTTTGATGATGGGAGGTCCGTTCCCTTCCAGAGACTTGTGGGCCACGCAGAGGGCTTTAAAATTGATTCTCTCCTGCACCTGGAGCCAGTGCAGGGAGCGCAGTGCGGGCTTTGCAGAACAACGGTGGCCAGTGCCGGTAAGCAGTCTTGCCGCCGAGTTCTGAACAATCTGAAGTCTCGTGACTGTTGCGTTGGGGGACCCCAGATAGAGGGCGTTGCCGAGATCTATCCTGGATAGAATCAGGGCCTGTATCAGTAGCTTTTTTGCTGGGAATGGAAATAGGGGGAGTACTTTACGGATCATTTTGAGCAGGCCGTAGCAAGAGGCGACCGTCTTCCTGGCTTGGGTTTTGAAGGAAAGGTCTTGGTCTAGCCAGATGCCTAAGCTTTTTATTTCAGATTTTGGGACCGGGGCCATACCCATACAGGCTGGCCAGAGGGCATTAAGGTTGACACTTAAGTGGTTACCAAGCATCATCAGCTCGGTTTTGTCACTGTTGAGTTTAAGATGGGAAAGACTCATCCACTTAGCCACTTCCTCCAAACAGGAGTGGAGGTCAGTGGGCAACTGGTCAGCTTGATTCAGTGCTACGACCAGCTGCGTGTCGTCAGCGTAAGATACTATGTGGATCGCAAAGGGGTCAACGATGTCCAGGACATATGGCTATTTGGATTGGCACACCATGTATTTAAAAGCAAAACAGCTAAAAGACAAGTCATACTGACCAGAACTAATTGATTTTGCTCAAAGAAAACATGTTGAGCTAGTGCTCACCATCTACTTCTGTTCTGACGCCCGGCAGCGCAGGCAGACCCCTGGTCCTTGGCCGCTCACTTACCTTCCTGGGGCTCACCCAATCTGTTATTTATTTATTTTTTGCAGTTTTTATAAAGCGCAAACTCAACCTGAAGGCATTGGAGCGCTTTACATGAGCACCAGTTACATTACACAAGGTCACATTCATTTTTCGTTAGGAACAGGGAGATTAAATGATTGGCCAAGAGTCACAAAATGCTGAGCCAATGCAGAGACTCGAATCTGGTTCCCCAGTCCCCATTATCTAATGTAGATTACAGTGCTGGTGACTCTTCTGCCTAATTGTAGGTTATCTTTACCTTTTCAAATGTATGTACTGCACAGGATGTGACTGTAAATATATGGGGCGCTGAAGGAGCTCCATCTGCCACATATTTGTTGACATGGCTGCCAGATGAACCCCCTATTCAACTCTATTTAAAACGCTGTAGGGTGGAATTGTCCTAATGTCCTATTTGCTCTTACTGAGAGTGACTTTTATAGAGTTTTTTGCTGCCTTAAATCCTGGTGCTTCAAGGAGCAGGTTGCCCCTTTATGGCGGAGGAATTATCAGAGACCGTCAGTGTCTGGGCCAAGTGCTTAGACGATTCCATAAATATGGCTTAGTGCATCGACTGGTTGAGGTGGGTTCTCTCAACTCGTCCATCCCTGAAATCCACCCCTGTACTCGCCCTACCAAGAGTTATCCCTCTGTTCATTATGGTTAATCAAGCCCTGATCCCTCCCTCCACTCTTGCTTTTACCTCATAAGTCAGTTTCACTCGAACTCACTCAGACCCTGTACCCATCTCCTGATTGCTTACTTTACAATTTCTGCAATTCTGTATGTTGGCATGCTTCCAAGGCTCCATCGTTTATACCAGAGGAGTCATATGACAGATGAGCAGGCTTTTGTAGGAGTTGATGCAAGGGTTTCAATGTTATTGCCTGGCTTATAAGTACAGGCAGCCCCTACTCTAAGGGGACTGATCCATTGTTCACATGGATATATGTTACATACATTTGACATTTCCAAGAACTCCAATTACTTAGACGGAGATTACCAAAAGCTAGTTTAGAATATTTAGAATATGACATTAAGCTAGAGTTTATGCAATGCTTTTTTAAAATATGCTCTGTTATACTATTTTAGCGAGCTGTCCTTTCTCTTTTCTTAGGTGTTAACCGGGGATGCTGGGGAAGATGCAGAATGCCATGCAGCAAAGCTCCTTGAAGTCATTGTGCTTCAGTGTAAAGGAAGAGGAATAGATCAGGTACCATCTTTGGGACAAGTCTCTTTCTTGACAGATACAGAAGAATGAGATGATTGCTTTGTTATTGGAGGGCGGGGTTTGATTAATCTTTTTTGCACATATACTCACTTTCTGATTATCCTCCATGGCTGTCATTTTGGGTAAATAAATTAAAAGGGCGTTTTCCTGTTGCATTTGTTCTATGCTCTTAAATCAGTAACTAACATGAGTACATAAAATAGAGAAGCCAAAGGAATGTTGATCAGTTCACTGAACGTGTTGTTCTGCTTTTATGGAGTCCAAACTATTATGTGATGATGTTAATGAATTGCAGTCCGTAGTAAACCGGCCATTTGGCAGTGCTACCTTGTCCTATCCTCGAGGCACATAATACTTTGTTAATGTATGTACAATGGACTGGCATGAGTGCTTCATGTAAGTTAACAATGGATCATACATTTCATGTCCATTTGTAAACGATAAAATATCAAAATGGGAAAAAGATGGCACCGGCGAATGTTCCTTTTAAACTGTTAAAATTAGAAAAAAGTGACAGTATTTGCAATGGAATGGAAACAATAACATGACTGGATGATAATGAGATTTTGTGTATTGTGGGTCTTTCATTGCTCAAGAAATGTGTTGGATGGAACTTCCCCTTTAATATGCAAGTTGTCTCATTTTGTGGTGAGGCTCTGGTGTGATTAGCTCCACTGTTGTGAACATTGTGGCATGCTCCGATATTGTGATTTGGCGTGCTTTGCCTCTTAGTGGGGCCTGCTAGAGAGCTATTTACTACCACATAATCTGTTCCATTATATGTTGATAGCAAGATCAAAGGCCATGTCAAAACCCATGCCAACAGTGATGCCTGTGTCATACCCTTCTGTCATGTCCCAGTATTGAGTGCAGGGCTGTTGTGCATAAGGCCTGGTCAAAGCCTGTGCTCCATGTGCAGTATTTTTAGCCTTGAATGTGTTGTGGGCGTAGGTTCAGGTGTGGCTCAACTCCATGCCCTGTGAACAGAGCCTGCAGAGCATGGGCGAGTCAGTGCGCTGCCCCTAATGCTATTATAGGTGCTAGGTGTAGGATTCCCTACGCCCAGATGCCACAGGTCCTCACAGTGGGAGGAGATGTGACCTAGCGGCGTGACCGGACTACTTTTTACAGGGGAGCCAGGTTCAAATCTGAGCCTCAGCTCAACATCCTGTGAATCTGGGCAAATCACTAAATTTCACTGTCCCTATAAAAGTATGCAATTTACTCTGGTTCTTTTGTAAAGTGCACTAATGCCCTCAAGCCAAATTTGCACTATATAAAACTGCCCAAAAACAAGGAAACCATGCCCAGTGAGTACTTAAGGCAAAGTATATCACTACAAAACCCAGTCAATATCTCAAAAAATGTTGATGGTACAAAGATTACATACTATGTTATTTTTCCTTATTTAAAAAAAGAATTCAGTTGAAGTTAGTTTGTTTGTGACCCACTGAATTTTACCAGTTTTGGTTAGCTACGCAACACAATACATCAAAGCATTTTTCTGTAATGTATAGTTTGCTCTTTGGAATTATCAGAGCATGCTTTTTAATGTGTACAGTCTTAACTGCAGGCTTAAAGAGACCATTCATGTTGATATTAACATTTGCTGTGCATGGTAATTAATGCACTCTACAATACATAACTGCTCCTTAATATTACCCAACACTTTTAGTGTTCAGTTTGTGTGTGGATGAATGAAAATATATTAACTTTTCAAAGATTAGATTCTCAAACTATTAGACAGTGTGTTTTGCTTGCTAGCTGTCCACTATTTTTGTTGGTTTTTGCTGTGCTCTGTGGCCTTTAATGTGGCATGAGTGAGCGCAGAGTGCCCTCTTGATGTGATTGATATAATCTTTGGATAAAATTAGGACGTACGTTTGGAATGTTGCCTTGGGGATCTACTATTACAGTGTATAGGCAGAGTCTGTTGATCTCTGCAATGAGTGCATATCGGTAAGGATGATATCAGGAGATACGGGTGCAATGTCACCCTTTATCTTTTATGAAGAAATATATTATTTTTTTACTGCAAGTACAATGTGATGGAATTAAAATCAGATGTGCTTCCCAGTCCAGCTGTGTCTAAGATCAAGGTATGTGACAGGCACTTCTAGTGTCAAAGTGTGCAGTTCATGTGCCCCCATCGAGCTTAGATGAGGCATTGGTGTTCTGTGAAATTGAGAATTAGTAATATAAGGCTGGGAATATAACTCACGTTACATATGGGTTCATCCTTTACTTTCAAATTTTGACCTAAGTTTTTGTTTTTATTTAGTGTATCCCGCTGTTTGTAGAAGCAGTGTTGGAGCGGTTGACCCGTGGCGTAAAAACAAGTGAACTTCGTACTATGTGTCTACAAGTGGCTATCGCAGCTCTTTTTTACAACCCTGCCCTCCTTTTGCATACGTTGGAAAATGTTAGATTCCCGCATAACTCTGAGCCAATCACAGCACAGTTTGTTAACCAGTGGATAAATGACACAGATTGTTTTCTTGGGCAAGTATTCCTTTTACTTCAAGATATTTCCAAATTATAGTATTGTTGCACAAACCACTTTATAAAATGTATTTACATGGTGTTAAATAATCGTACTCTAATAGCAATAGATAGTCTGTTTGTAAGAAGGTAGTATTTCCTTTGCTATGTACAGTATGCATTCTTAGGTCCCAGACAATTTCATTCCTATGTTTGGAAACTCCAGTTAAGGGCGGGTGGTTCATCCTTCTTTCTGTCCCATAGCCCTGTGGAGTCTTCTCATGACTCAGTTATATTTTTTCTGTACTTGTACTGCAGTGGATAGTTGATACTGCCTTGTCAGCTATTCAGACATGTTGCACTTTGCTTAGTTTTAATTTAGACGGTTGGAAAATCATTTTTATTTTATTAGTATAGTTCATTAAGTTTTTCCTAACTGCCTGACTAATTCTTTTGAGGTATACAGCTGCGAAGTATGTCTTCCTTTAAATACTAGGTGTCTTTAAGCATATTTTCATTTCTCCACACTCCACGTTCTTCCTGTTTTCATTGGCTTAAAAACACCTTAGTGTAAAGTACTCTCCAGGTTTAAAACAAAGTGAGCAGACCACGTTCTGCCTTGCATCTGTGGCCCCTCCATATAAAAGTGACAAAGAATGTCTTAGCCAATTTTTGATGTGTTCCCCACAAGAACAGACTAATATACAATGCCAGTCATTGCATCGTAGTCAAGGATGGCAACAGACTCCCTTGGAGGTGCTGTCCTTTTTAGTTCTCGCCTGAGCCAGCGCATGCGCTGCTCTGGCGAAACTTTTAGTAAGTGGGCTTCAAAAAGCCGACCACAGCTTTTTGTGTGGCCTAGAGCGTGCGGTTACGCGCACAGTTACGAGCAGAGGCGCCATCTGGCTTTCCTCTCTCGTCATGGCTCATTAAGTGCATCGCTCGCGGGCACCCTTACAGCCCGCGATCGCGATCACTTTCACTTTCACGCGCCTCTCTCCTCGCCCACTCACTCGCTCTCTTTTTGCCTCTCCATTAACGCGCCAGTCCCATATTGAATTCGTGTTTTTTTTCCTATATATTAGGAGGTTTTTATTTTTTAAAGAAAGAAGGTACTTTTGCTGCAATGCCTCCTATTTATGCCTTCAAATCAGTTTTTCTTTGACTCCACCATTGCATGCTTTGTTTTTTAATTCCACACCTATAACGGTGAAAAAGTCCAAGACCGTTTTGACCCAACCTAGCGTGTTATGCATTGGTGTAAGTGCAGGAAATCAGGTCAGCTATAGTGCTGTGAAGCTCGAAAGGGGTAGTAAGCGCTATATAAATGCAATCTAAATGTAAACACAAACGGGTGCATCTTATTGGTGTAAAGGCCATGAGGAGTGGTTTTAAACCAGCCCTTTGGCTCTCTCCGTTCCTACAGCACTTTGTGTCCCACGGCATCGAAGCGCTTTGGAATCGACAGCTGTTGCACTGGTCTGTAAGACAGAGGCGGCAGCTAGGCCTCTGCCCAGCTCTTCTCCCACCACAGGTGGGTCTGAGTCTGGACTTTAAAAGAGTGAGGCCGACTTGAATCACCCTAAGTAATAATATGAAACGCGTCATCACGACATGCGGGTCCCGCGCTGCGCACAGCAACCCCACAGAGGGACAGCTTCACCCCCCGTGAGACCCCACAACAGGAGCGCTACTACGTAAGCATTGGCACCTAACTGCCCGTTCCCTGCCCCAGAGGTGCCTCTGACGTCACTTCCTACAACAGCACAGTCACGCCTTTCACCAAAAGGTATGTGCAGGGGGTGGGGGGACAGAAACGTCCTGGAAATCCAGTGCCTCTACAAGGGTGGTAACCCTATGGCAACGACAGGCCCGTGCCAGGCACTACACACTTGCTTCATTCAATCATGCATTTACATTACCTACTCCTCTCTTGCTTCAATCTCGACAACGTATTGTTTACATTAACGTCACTTCCGCCTTCAGATCTTTAAAGCGTGTAGTTTGTTGCAGCGGCTGACATTCCATGAGTTCCCCGATCCGGTCTGTAAAGTAGTGCACTGGGATAGTGTACCTGCTGCAGAAATGTGTGAGTCACCTGAAGGTGGCATGAGTGCACTCAACCAGCCTGTAAAATAATGCTGCGGTTAGAGCTCCTGCTGCAGGAACCTGTGCGTCACCTGAAACTGACACGTATGCACTCATCCTGCTTGTAAAATAGTGCAGCGGGCTAGTGCACCTGCTGCAGAAATGTATGCGTCAACTGGTGGTGGCACGAGTGTACTTATCCTGTCTGTAAAATAGTGCACCGGGCTAGTGCGCCTGTTGCAGAAACCTGTGCGCGTTCCTGAGGTTGGCATGCGGGGCTGACTCGTTACTTCCTTGTTCTACTGTCAATAAAAAGATTTTTAATCTCGATGAATAACAGAATTTCTGTTATACAGATTCATATATTTTGTACAGCTCTTAGACACTCAGGAGAGAGTACTTTACGCTATAAATTACAGCTATTAAAATAACTTTCAGCTGTTCTGTCACTTCATGTTTCTGATAAACCACAGTCCTGTTTTGGGGGTGTTGACAATAACAGAGGCCCCAACCGGCTTCAATGGGATCAGTGTTCCATTACAATGGATTCCAATTATTGGGGCCGATTCACCAACCGAGGGTTGGAAAACTTGAAACCCTCCTGTTCAGGGTAGGTGTCCAAATTGTATTGGGTTAACAAAGGGGCTGATTCACAAACTTCATTCTCTGAGTCGCTGGTCTGTCTTAGGTGTGACTAACTCCTGGATTTCAAGGCCTAACTCAGAAAGCATTTTCTGTGAGTAGTTGAGTTTCCTCCTGCCTCAGATGTGAATTACGCGTGACCACCCAGGCTGATTCAAAAACCATTTGTATGTGGAGCTGTGTTCCACCGCAACCTGGGGTGTGACGTGCTTAAGGCCGCTGACTCAAAGCTGTTTTCTGTGAATAATTCTGTTTTACTCCTGGAAATTTATGAGTATGTCACACCTATGCATGGTATAAGCCACAACTCACAGAAAAAGATTTGTGAATTGTACTCCAGGACTGCCAGGGTACTCCGAAAACCTATATCAGCCACAGATTTCCAAGAGAACTCTAGAAACGCAAAAGTAGCTGTGTGTATTGTCCACCAGGAGGAAAATCTATAGGTGTATATTATGCATCATAGTGCATTTGCCTCCACAGTGGAACGTTTCCCTATTAAGAGCCCCTTTCTCCCACTCTCCTGTGAACTATGGCACACCCTTCAGCTGTTCACACGAGTGTGTGCTTGTGTTTTACTGGTGAGAGATAACCTGTAAAATGTCAGTGAACATTGTCAACTTACGTGGAAACCCTTTCTCCCACTTTCCTGTGACCTATGGGGGTGCTCCCTCTCTCCCTGGATGGCCCACCCTCCAGCTGTTCACAGGAGTGAGTGTGTGCTTGTGTTTCACTGGTGAGAGACAACCTGTAAAATGTTTGTGAACATTGTCAACTCACCTGGCTGTCCCCTACACCTTTCAGAATCAAGTCTAATGTCACTTCTGCTATTTTGCAAACAAAGGAAAATCTGTCCCTGTGTGCACTGGTTTCTATATAGCGCAAACCAGCTCAGAAATAACGGAGCGCTATACATTACATGGGGGAATTGGAAGTACTTAATTTGTAAAAGAATGCCTGCCAGGGCTCAAAGTTTTGCTCAGAAACCACGACCTGGCGCTATTGAATGTCAGGGGTGCTGAATATCGAGGCTGCAGAGTTCTGATTCCACCTCATCCCTCTGTCACCCCCCACTAGGCACTCACTTCCCCTGTAACTCACTCTTTCTGGTTCTTTTTCACCCCTGCTTTCTTTCTTTGTCACTGTTTTTCTGTCATTCTCTTCTTCCCCGCCTTTTATGTTTTTCTCTCTTTTGTTCTGGATCAAAGTAGGATGAGGGAAAAAAGTTGGGTCCATAAAAATGACTGCGGGTGGGTGCCACCAGCAGCCACCGGCTCAAATTAAGCACTGGTAACGGGGCACTGTACACTACTTCAGAGACATTTTAAGGAAAGGGCAAAGTGGGCAATTACCCAGGGTCCCCACATTCCAGGACACTCGCTCCCTCTCTAGTTCACCTCTATTTCCATAGCTCCACCTCTCTCCATGTCGCTGCCTAACTCTGCCTTTGACTCGGTTTCGCTTTGCCTAGAATTATTTTAAGTTTTTTTGGGTCCCCGGGAAAGAGGCATTTCAACGTTTTTTGTGGGAACACTTTCTAAAAGTTTGTTTGGTTTTCTGCGGGCTTAAATTAAACAAGATGTGTAACAAAATTCAAAATTGTTACTAACAGGGGCCCCAACAACTTCTCATCTTGCCCAGAGCTTCAAAAATACTTAGGCGGAGACTGCATTACTGGGGGTTGGGAGACTAGATTGTGTACATCAAGTGGGGATCGCACAGATACAACTCATACATTAAATGACTCGTTTTGAGGTACAGGGAGATGAAGTGATTTGCCCAGAATCACACGATGTTGAAGCAGGCGCCTGGGGCCTTAGGTTCTGAAATCGGCTACTGCTAGACCACACTTATTGCCGCAGAGTGACATTTCAGATTTTTAGAATTCCACAAATCCAGAGTCTATGAATTAGATATCAGATGTGAAGTTATCAAAGCATACTGCATTTTTTGCTCGTAAACAAACACTTTGGTGCACTAATGTTTGTGAAGGCCACTCGATGGCCTGGATAGAGGGGAGGCGTAAGAAGTGTATTCCACATGCACAATTACTGCAGCTAGCGCGAAGAGCATGCCAGTGAGATATATTGTTCCATATGCTCCGGAACTTGGGAGGTCGCTACGCATACTATCTGAACAAGCATTGGCATAGGCCTCGCCTTTGGGACCTTAGAAGTTTTTAGCCATGCAACAGTTGATGTTGTTGCACCAAGGATATTGTGCTGCGTAACTAAATACTTATAATGTCCCAAAAGCGAGACCTATTGGCTATGCCAATGCTTGTTTAAGATAGATGAATTGTCCCTTTGTTTTGTTTAACTTAAGTGCTTCTATCTTGAGCATATGGCTTCCCCAGCATTGAATCTTTAAAAGATTTGCATGTGTGAATTGTTTCCAGTCATCGAGCTGGGAGTCGCATGGTATCCTTTACATAGCCATGTTCTTTCCAGAGGCCTGAAAGCCATGTCACTTTAGTAACCAAACAACATCCCAGACAAAACTAAAACTTAAGCCAATGAAATGCCAGCACTCTAAGCACTCCTTTCCTCAGAGGCCCCCATATCTCAGATTTTCTACTGCATGTTATTTGAAAGGGAGTCTCTTCATATCTTTGCTGTTGCTTCTTTTAGAGATCAGATTTTTAAATTATCACTGGTTTTTCATCTCTACTGGCACTTCTCCTTGGAGTCTTTAGACTTGGAGCCTGATTTTTATACCGGCAGACAGCCTGTTTTTCGCCCACTCCGTCTCTCTGGTGGATCGACCGCCCGCCAGATTAATAACCAACTGCCAAGCTGTTGGTCATTTATAAACCATTGTCAGGAACCGCGTCACGGCAGTTCCTATCAATGCATTTCGCTGTTTGATGTAGGACTCAGTCAACATGACGGACCCTTGCACCAAACAGTTTTCTTTTTTTATTTTGAAAAAGAAAGTCCCAAAACATGATGTTCGAGGCATGTGTGCTGTAGATACACATGCTTTGCATACTCCTGCCATCTAGTGTTGGATCCGGATGTTTGCAAGTTGTTTTTCTTCGAAGAAGTCTTTCATAGTCACGACGTAAGGTGACTCCTCCTGTCGGTGATAGTGCGCATGGTCATCGACTCCATTGTTAGATACATTTTTTCCGCCATCTGGTTCGGACGTGTGTTGCTGTGCTCCGGTTCGAAACCGTTCTTCGGGTTCCCCTTGACGCGCAATCCTCTCTACCCTCGACGGTATTGTTTCCATACGCGTTCCCACTTCTCCGTGTATCGTTTCGACATCGGAATCGACCTTTCATCAGCAAGCTTCGTGGATGGCCTTCGTGGCCTAACCGCGCTCGGTCAGCTCTCCGTCGATGGATCGGACTCCGTTTAAATTCTGTCCTCGGTGCCACGCAAAGTATCTGCGCACCGACTCACACGAAGTGTGCAACTTGTGTTTATCTTCCGAGCACAAGGAAAAAAATTGTGACGCTTGCAGATCATTCCGATCAAAGAAGACTCTTTGCGATCGTCTGTCTCAACGTCGAGAAATGTAGCGTCAAAGCATTGAAGACACGCCGGACATCTTCGGTGAAGACTCCAACCAAGAAGACATTGAGGCATCAGCGACAGAGGAGGAAGAAGCCTTCTTCGAACAAGACTCGGAGCTCGAGCTAGACCTCGACGTCGAAGAACTGCGGCAGGGACATGGTGACGGGAGTACCAAAGACCCCTTGCCCCCACAAACTCTGAAAAACACAAGGCTTCGGCAGTACCTCTGCCTTCTGGCCAAGGTCGGCACCAAGACGACGTTTCTGATGCCCCACCTCCGGGCCCGGCTCCGAAACAATTAGTCAAGCCTTCCGGCTCGGTACCAGGTTGCCAAAAGTCCTCTTCGGAGCCGAAACCCTCCGGTTCCAAGCACAAATTCGGCTCGGAGCCGAAATCCTCCATGCCGAAACCCAAGCTAACTTTGGAGCCGAAACATTCCGCGCCGAAAGGCCAGCCTCCGTTGGCACCGAAGACAACGGCACCAAAAACCTCGGCACCGAAACACAGAGAGACCGCTTCAGATCCGAAAGTGGACACTTTGCCGTTAACACCTGATCCGAAGCAAAATAGGCTACATATTAATCCCGAGACTGGTCATATTCACACTAAACCACCTCTAAAACGCAAGCTTCAAGATGAGGACACTTCTTACACGATCCCCTTGAAGAAAAAATCTGTAGCCACAAGTCCTTTGCAATCACCTCCACCTCCAGCACCTCCATCTCCACCTGAGAATCCTTTGCAGATTACACCGCAGGATTCCCCATAATCTCACCATGATGATGACGATGCAGATGATGAGGGGGATGAATCTCCCAATAGATCCTTGGACAGATTACACAATTGATCCCCCGGGTGATACTGATCCAGACCTTTACCCAGCCACACCTTCTCCTCCAGACGACAATACATCACACCAAGAGCTCATTGCCAGTGCTGCACCTTATCATGGAGTAGAACTACACAGAGAATCACTAGAAGAAGATTTTTTGTTTGAGACTCTAGCATCCACACACAGGCCATCACAGACAGTCCCCATGCTTAAAGGCATGATGCGACATGCTGATGAGATTTTTAAAGACCCGGTCAGAGCACGCATCTTGACTTCTAGAGTGGACAAAAAATATAAGGCTTCTCCTACAGACCCTATATTTATCAAGGGACAATTGTCCTTAGATTCCTTAGTAGTATCTAATGCTCGCAAACGGGCAAATTGTCATACATCAGGAGATGCTCCTCTGCCAGATAAGGAGTCCAAGTTAATTGACACTTCTGGCAAGCGCGTAGCTGCTCAGGCTGCAAATCAGTGGTGCATTGCAAATATGCAAGGCCTATTAGCCAGGTATGCCAGGGCATACTGGGATGAAATGGAGCAATTGCTCCAATATCTCCCAGATGAGCATAAGGCTAAGGCACAGGACTTTTTTTTTTTTTTAATTTTTCAAAAACCTTTATTAAACAAAGTTGCACAGCAAGGTTACAAGATTGCACCGCATCAAGACATTATATACAAGCATACAGTATATTGCAGCAGAGGTTACCTCACACACGTAGCACATGAAATCGATACAAGGGAGAGATGTCGTGGTAGCACTAGAGGAGGAGAGTGAGCCATGGGAAGAAGTACATCGAGTGAGGGAGAAAGGCTGGTGGAGCAGAAGGGAGAATGAGCGGGGAGGAAGGAACTCATTGACCATCACCGGCGGCCGCCGCGGGCGGAGCGCCGGCGGGGAGCGCGGGGGAGGTCGCTGGGCACTGAGAGTTGCGACGTAAGAGATAGGACACAAGTGTACCCCATATGTCAATTGGGCGGGATTTGGCTGGCATTAGGTCCCAAAATTCGGACAGGGGTGTCTGACAGCACGAAGCATCCTCAAGCCAAGTGTCAACCTTAGGTACACACCTGCGACCCCAGCACATGGAGACCCTACGCCGCGCAAGGACAAGGAGCATCGCAGTCAAGCGGCGCGTGGCATCTGGGCAAAATTTAATGAAGCCTAAGAGGCAAAGCAGAGGGTCATGCTGTATCAGCGACGAGGTGATCTCAGAGATAGCGGCACAGACCTCGCGCCAGTATGCGGAGATCTGTGGGCACAGCCAAGCGAGGTGGGAGAAGTCTGCCGCAGGAGCAGAACATCGCAGACATCTATCATTGGGGATAAGTCCCATCTTGTGCAACTGAGCAGGAGTCCGGTAAAGCCTATGTAAATACTTAAAGTGAATGAGGCGCAGACGGTAATTTGGGGATAGGCGTTTAATCTGATTGCAACAGTAAAGCCAGTCGTCTTGAGAGATATCGACACCCAGGTCCTCACCCCACGCCACACGCGCCCGGTCAGTGGAAATGGGAGATGCTGCCAGTGTAAGGGCGTAAATCTTAGTAACTAATTTCCGGGGGGAGGGGGACGTGTAAAGGAAGTCAAGAGTGGCCATCGAGGAAGGAGGCAGGGGAAACGAGGAGTGGAGCTCCCTGCAGATAGCCCTGAGTTGTTAGTAGAGCAGAGTGTCCATGGGGCCGGAGTCGGCAGCGAGTGAGAACAATGTGTCCCCAGGGTAGAGGTCCGCCACTGTGGTAAGCCCTAAGCGGGTTGCATGTGTAACCATTCCGGATGGCTGAAGGGGGGGAAAAGACGGATGATGAGCAATGGGCATGGCATCCGCGGAGAGCATGTCGGAGCCGGAGAGTTTGCGGAGCCCATCCCAGGCCCAGCGCAGGGTCTCCACCGTGTCAATCTCAGTACGTGGGAGTTTCGCCGGGGCAAACAAGGCGGTCGTGAGCGGCCATGGGGCGGCAAGGTCGGCTTCCAACGCGACATGCGGCTGAAAAGGAGTAGGGTGGAGCCAAAAATGGAGAAAGCTGGCCTGGGCGCTAAGGGCATAAAGTTTAAAATCAAAGGCACCAAGACCGCCACGCGACATCGGAAGGGTAAGGATATTGTATGCAATTCTGGGCTGTCGACCGGCCCAGACCAGAGTGATGAGCAATGAGCGGACTTTGCGAAAAAAGTGGGCAGTGAGGGGGATAGGAATTTTGACAAATAGATACAAAAACTTTGGGAGCACCACCATCTTGGCGATGGCTATGCGACCGGCCAGAGACAAAGGCAACCGGTGCCAGAGGGAAATCTTGGACTCAAACCAGTCCACAGCACGGCCAAAGTTAGCTCTCCAAAGTTCGTCTACGTCCCTGCTCAGCCAGACGCCCAAGTATCTTGTTGGGCCCGACGCCCACACAAAGGGGTAATCCGGTGTAAAGGGCACCGTGGCATCAGTGAGGGGGAAAAGCACAGACTTATTCCAGTTAACCTGGATGCCAGAGTAGCCCCCAAACCGTATCACCTCACGAACCAGTGGGCTGAGGTTCTCCTGAGGATTGCGGACATAAAGAGTAACGTCGTCCGCATACATGGAGACGACAAGAGTGCGAGCCGCGAAGCCAAGACCTCTCTGGGTGTGGTGCTGTCGAAGTCTAGCAGCAAGGGGTTCCATTGCGATGGCAAAGAGCATGGGTGATAGCGGGCACCCCTGCCTGGTGCCTCTCTCGATGGAGATAGGTTCAGATATTTGACCGCTGATCCGGAGGCGGGCAGTGGGAAGGGTGTAGAGGAGTAGTATTTGGCGTATGAAGACCGGGCTAAAGCCCAAGCGAGGGAGGAGATAGAAGAGGAAGGGCCACTCCAGGGTATCGAAGGCTTTGGTGGCGTCAAGCAGGGCGGCCACTGCCGGGAGCTCAGGGTTAATTTGATGAAGGACGGAGAATATAGTCCGGAGGTTATGAGAAGTCGCGCGGCCAGGAATGAATCCGGACTGGTCCGGGCAAGCAATGAGCGGCATGAGGGAAAGAAGGCGGGAGGCGAGGAGTTTGGCAAAAATTTTGTTGTCCGTATTAATTAATGAAAGGGGACGATATGAGTCTCGTAGCTCTGGGGGTTTGTCCGGTTTTAGAAGTAGTGTGAGTAGTGCCTCGCGGAGCGAGGGGGGAAACTGACCGTTCTCATAAGATTAGTTGTACATGGCAGCTAAGTGCGGGACCAAAAGGGGCGCAAAGGCCTTATAAAAGGATACTGGCAGGCCGTCCGGGCCAGGGGCCTTGTCGCCGGCCATGCCATTAATTGCAGCGAGGATTTCACCCTTGGAGAAGGGCTCATCAAGGAATTCCCGGTGTGGGTTGCCAAGCCAGAGGAGTTGAAGGGTATCGAGGAGTTGAAGGGTATCAAAATATTGATCGAGAACCTCGTGCGAGGGCACAGTCCCGGCCGTGTAAAGTTGTGCGTAGAATGCAGTGAATCGCGCCTTGATTTCCTCAGGAGAGGTGGTTCTGTCAGGGCCTCCGTCCTGGAGGGTGGATATGTAGGACGCAGCATGAGGCGGGCGGAGGAGATTGGCATGGGTCTTTCCAGGGCGGTCATCCTCACCAAAGCGGCGCACCCGCGCCTCCCTGCCAAGAAACGCGAGCTCTCTATTGGCCTCGCCAGCGAAGTCGGTGAGCTTCCCCCGGATCTGAGCCAGCGTGTCAGGGTTAGGGTCCCGGGCGTGGGAGGAGTCCAGAGCCTTAATCTCCATCTCTAATTTATCAAGAGTGCCGCGAATGGAGCGTAGGACGCCAGACTTCTTGGAAATACATTCTCCACGGACAATGACCTTAAATCCCTCCCAAAGCGTGGAGGGAGAGTCGACAGTTCCTTCGTTAAGCTCAAAATAATTTGTGATATCGGTTTGTATCTCGTCGCAAAAGACCGAGTCGCGTAACGCGTTGGGAGGAAGTCGCCAAGAGAAAGCACGACATGGGGAGTGAGGGAGGCGCAGACAGAGGCGAACAGGAGCGTGGTCTGAAAGGGTGCGCGCCATGTGCTCAACAGAGGTGAGCCAAGCAAGAGCGTCTGGAGTGGTGATCCAGAGGTCCAATCGGGACCAACAGCCGCGGGAGCCGGTTACGCAAGTGCCCTCGCGTGCCTCGGGTGGAGCGTGGCGCCACGCGTCATATAGGGAGTTGTCAGTGAGAATGGAGCGCAATAGTGAAGCTGCGCGCGGGTGGGAAGCGTGAGGACCGGAGCGATCCAGCGTGGTGGACAGCGTTACATTAAAGTCACCCCCCCAGAGGAGCGCTGCGGGGCCCAGGGATGAGATGTGATGCCAAACCTGCGCAAAGAAGTCCGGGTCGTCATTGTTGGGGCCATATAGCGCAGCCAGTGTCAATGGCTGGGCCTGGAGGGTGCCATGAAGGATCACAAAACGCCCCTCGGGGTCAACGACCACCTGGGAAGTCCGCCACGGAAGCCCCCTGCGCAGCAGGATAGACACCCCCCGGGAGTAGTTCGAATAGAAGGAAGAATGTATTTCGCCCCAATGCCTGGAAAGGAGTCTGGAGGAGGTAGCAGGTGGGTCTCTTGTAGAAAACAAATGTCTACCCTGTGCCGGATGAGGTGGGCATGGACCATCCGTGCCTTGCGGTGGTTGTTAAGACCGCGGACATTCCAGGTCCAAAGCGCGGTGTCTGTCATAGTGCCTGGTCGAGGAAATTAATGTCGAGGGAGACTAAAAGTATGGGAGAAACCTCGTGCAGACGGATAGAAAGATGCCGTGAGGAGCAAAGCAAGAACCACAGTGCAATAACATTGAAGGTGCAATAAATCAGCAAAGTCAAAATTACGACAAAAGCCTCATTCGGAGGCGACAGTCCCAATATCACAAAACCCCCAATGAGGCGAATAGCGTCAGATGTGCCATGAGGGCGCAATGCAATAAAAGGGAGGAGTGCAATAGGACGACCTGTACAGTTAAAATGACGTGTCATGTAGGAACCACAAAGAAAAACATACATCTAAACAAAAAATAAGACCTCAGAGGGAGGCAACAACCCCCAAAAACCCCCCTCCCCACCACCCACACCAACCCCCCAATCAGGCTGAGATACCACCCAAACCCACCCCGGGGAAAGGTCTATGTCCAAGAAGGGAATCATCCCGTGGAGGCATGGCGTCGCTCAGCATACACCCCTACCAAGGAGGCAGGGTGGCCAAGCCACGAGTCATGGCAGACAGCAGAAAGAATGACACCAGGGGAGTAGGGGCACCAAGCCCGAAGCGTAGTAATGATGTGGAGTGCCCTGCGGCGGGAGAAATGCAAAATGGGCCAAATCAAAACAGGTACCTGAGCAACATTGAGTACAACCAGCGATAGCGACGAGAGTTCACAACAGTTCAGTCATTCTCGCTTAAGTTGCCATCGGCGATGGTCTGAGAGTTAGGAGGAGAAGAGCGTTGCGACCGGTCCAGTTTCTTCGCGAAGGCCAAAGCGTCCTTGGGATCCGGGAAGACGAGCATCTTGGAGCCCTGCCTGACTCGCAGTTTAGCGGGATATGCCAGGGAATATGAGACTTCATGTTTTTGAAGGATCCGTTTCGCCGGGAGGAACTCACGGCGAGCAGCCTGCAGCGCCATAGTGTAGTCGGGGTAGAACGACAAGGAGTTGCCCTGATGACGAATCTCGCCCCTCTCCCTGGCCGCTCAAAGAATGGCATCGCGGTCCCTGAAGTTCAGGATTTTGGCTATGATTGGGCGAGCCGGGGGGGGCGTGGCTTGGCGCCAATGTAGAACGTAGCGGACCTCGGAGCTCCTCCGAGGCCTCCTGCCGTTACCGTATATCCTGCTGAATTGGGGGGGCCTCTAATCGCTTATCTGCTGGCGGAATGTTAGCTGCCCCTTCAGGAGAGCCGCCGAAGGTTTCCGAGGCTGGGGTGCGGAGTGAGCCGCGATTGTTTGTTCTGCCCGACTCCCGGCGGCGGTGACGCAAGATGGCGGCCGCACCCTGACGGAGAAGCCTCCGTGAGTTGGAGCGACCTGGATCCTAACCGCGGTGGGAGGGCTGATGACTCCATACTTTCCCCCGGAGGCGGAGTGCAGACGGGAGACAGCGCCGCGACCTGGAGCTGGCTGGCGGTCTTAAGATGGCGGCCCTGTGAACTGTAGAGGGACTCAACTGCGAGAGGGTCCGGCAGGCAGAGATCGGTGCCCCCGGCTTAGAGAGCTGACCTGTGTGGAGTGGCCCCTGCTGTGGGTGAGTGCACGGCTGATGGGACTGCGCAGCTGGTGACGGAATCGAGCGGAGCATTGGCCCTGATGGCTACAGGGGGCTTTATGGGCGACTAGGCAGCGGAGCTTACGCGGCTTGGCGCCTGGAGGAGGGGCACTGTCTGCATTTTCCCTGGGCCCCTGGAGGATCGTGGAGGGATCTGGCGGCCGCCCACTGGCATTGATTGCGACTGGGAGCGGCCTGCGGGGGACGTGCGGCGGAACAGGTCGCTGGCTGACTGTGGCTGGACTGTGGGGTACACTGTTGGTCGGAGAAGGCGGCGCACAGAACTTGGAGGGCTGAAGGCCACGGGTGAGTGCGCTCAGGCCTTTGGGGCGCTTTGCACCTGTTGTGTTGCCCGAGCGGACTGAGTGACAGCGCAGGGGGTCGCCCCTGAGGTTTCCCTAACTGTCGGAGTGACCGAGAGTCCCAAGGGGGGGCTGCTGCTATTGGGGAAGCCTGCCCGCTCGGCTGGATATTACTGCTTGTCCTTATTGAGGGTCCCTGGTTGATAGACGAGTTGCCCCGGCGAGTGGCCGAGCTTGTTGCTGGTGTGATCCCGTGGCGCTGAGGGTGCCCTGTGGCCGCGGGTGACCTGTGGCGAGGGGACGAGTGTCCAAAAAGAAGGGATTCGCCGCCCTCCAGTTGGAGGGGACAGGGCACCAGACAGATGACGAGGACGAGGTCTCGGAGCGCTTGGGTGCTGGAGTCCCAGGAGGCCCCACATTGGCAGACATCATGCAGGCCATCACCTCGTCCAGGGAGGCCCTTGAGACGAAAATTGACGCTATTGGTGTGGATCTCTCTCTACTCAAGGATGACCACAGGAAGCTTAAAGAGAGAGTGTCAGCGACGGAGAAATCGATGGAGGGAGTGCCGGACGCAGTGACCGTCCTACAGCGGTCCCTGAAGCAGGTGGAGGACAAAGTTCGGATCTTGGAGCTGCGGGCAGAGGACAGTGAGGGACGGTCCCGCAGGAACAACCTTCGCATAGTGGGGGTTCCGGAACGGGCGGAAGGAGATGATGCTGTTCACTTTCTGGAGGGGTGGCTTCGGACGGAGGTGGCCCCAGAGGGTCTGTCCCCCTTCTTTGCCCTTGAAAGAGCCCATAGAGTCCCGGCGCGGCCTCCTAAGCCGGGCACTCCCCTGCGCCCGATGGTGGTGAGATTGTTGCACTATCGGGACAGGGATCATCTTTGCAGCGGGCCAGGGGAAACAACAGCTCCAAATAGACAATTCCAAAGTGATGATATTTCCGGACTATACTAGGGAGGTCCAGAAACAGCGGGTCTCCTTCATTGCTCTTAAACGAAAGCTACGCCAACTCAGTATACCCTATGCCATGCTCTTTCCAGCCCGCCTGCGAGTAGTGGACTCCACTGGCACGCTCTTTTTCACTACCCCACATGATGCCTGGCAATGGCTGGAGATGCGTCAGGCGAGATCCAGGAGGAGTTCTGCTACGAGCCAAGTAGAACAGGGTTCCCCGGAACGGTTGAGCCCACCGAGGGCGACTTCGGTGCCGGATTACCGTCTTGAGCGGGACAGAGCGGTGCAGGCGGTGGCCGTGATCAGTCGGGGTGAGGTCAGCCCGAAGGCTGTTTCCCCACACTGAGTATTGGATGAATCTGAGTCTTCTTGCTCTGGAAGCCCGCCTGTACCCTCGGATACTGAACTGCCGGCGATCACTCCGCAGACGGCGGACCTTTTTGGCTGAAGGGTCACCTACCGACTAGAAGAGGCAGGCTGGGGGACTTCCTTCGGTTTGATCGCTGCATGCCCCAGGGCCTGCAGGAAGGGAGGGGCAGCATCATTTGATCATTCTTGATGGGTTCCCCTCTGCTGCTGCTGAACGGGGGGAGAGCCGGGAGGGGCTTTGGGTCCTAAAGGGCCAGCACGCGTCTCACTACTGCTTTGTGCACAGTTTTGGTTATATTAGTTTGGATGGGGACTAGTTTTAGGGAACCTGTCCTGGGGAAGGGGAGTTGGGGATTTTGGGGAGCAGTGGGAGGGGAGGGCGAGGTTGGGGCCAAGCATGTCGCAGAGGGAGGCGGGGAAGAGAGGGTTTGGATTACAGCATCAGGGGACCCGCCGTAGGTATTTGCTGCTTGTCCTGGAACATTAGGGGATGCACAACATGGCGCGTCGCCACAAGATCCATGCTTATCTTAGGAGAAGAGGGGTGCAGATTGCGTTACTCCAGGAGACCCATCTGACCAAGCAGGAGGGCTTAGCCTTGCAGCGTAGATGGCGGGGGCAGGTATTCTGCACAACGTACTCGGCTTATGCGCGCGGTGCACTGATCTGGGTCAGGGCTGGAGTCCCCTTTCAGAGCACTGGCCAACTGATTGACCCGGAGGGCAGATATGTGGTAGTGTCGGGCGCTTAGATGGCAGAGACATAGTCCTAGGGAGTATTTATGCACCTAACACTGACCAGGTTTCATTTTTTGCACATCTCTCAGCGAAGCTTGCTCCTCTGCTGGTGGGTTCTGTACTCTTGGGGGGCGACTTCAACTGCATCACGGACGTCGCTTTAGACCGTTCACATCCTCCCCTGGTGGATGCTCCGGTGCACAGACTGGCTGCGGCGAGGCGAGCCTGGCAACAGCAATGGTGCCTTCTCGGACACATGGAGGGTTCACCACCCGACTGACAGGGACTACTCTTATTTCTCCTCGATTCATGATCTGCATGTCCGCTTGGACTCAGTCCTTTGCTCGCCGGATGTGCATGGGGGGATGGTACATAGTGAATACCTTGCCAGGACATCCTCTGATCATAATCCGTTGCTGGTGCGGTTGAATTGGGTTCGGGATCGACCTGCCATTCCCACATGGCGCTTGCGCCCAGACACGCTGGAAGATCCAGTGTTCAAGGACACTATCGGTACGGCCATAGAAGACTACTTCAGGACTAACGCTAATACGGCTTCCACACTACTCATTGAATGGGATGCCTTTAAGTCGGTGGTCAGGGGGCGCTGTATAGGGGAAATGGTGGGAGTGCGCCGAGTGTTACTGCAGGATGTCTCAAAGGCGGAACAGCAGCTCTGCGTTTTGGAGCAAGAGCGCCCAGAGCGGCCCGATAGACACGACGAGCTGCTCGTGGCTCGGGAGGAGTTAGCACTCCAACTTGAGAGATTGCGCTGTTTCGATTATAAGGCCTACATAGATAGGGCGCATGCGGAACGCGACAAATCAGGTGCCCTGCTGGCATGGTTGGCCAACCCGGCGCGTAGGGGGTGGTCATTTTGGAACTCCGGGATCGGGAGGGCGAGGTGTTCTATTCCCAACGGGACATCAATGACCAATTCTTGCAATTCTATACTGAGTTGTATCGGAGTAGGTTGGGCCCTGGACTCCCTGGTGATGAGGGGTTTTTGCCGGGTGCTGCTCTCCCTAAACTCGGTGCAGAGGAGGCGATGGCTCTTGGTAAGGATATTGAGGCGGGAGAAGTACGCAGCGCGATAAAACATATGGCCAGGAACAAAACGCCGGGCACGGATGGGTTACCAGTGGAATTTTACGCGGCCTATGCCGATGTTCTGGTGCCCTGCCTGGTGGCGCTGTACAATAGAGCGCGGTGTGAGGGTTTCCTTCCGGCCTCTACGCGCGAAGCCATTATAGTCCCCCTTCTCAAGCCAGACAAGCCCGCTTGGGACCGCTCCTCGTACAGGCCCCTCGCGATGCTTAATCTGGACTACAAGATTTTAAGTCGAGTGCTGGCCGGTAGGTTAATGCCCCACATGGTGACGCTGGTACATGGGGATCAGGCTTGATTTATCCCGTCCCGGAATACTGCCATGAATATTCGTAGACTCATGCGCGTCTTGGGATCCGATTCCTATGATAAGGAGGAGGCCTGTATCTTCGCGGTCGATATTGAGAAGGCCTTTGATAGCCTGGAGTGGCCTTACCTTTTTAATGTACTAAGGGAATTTGGCCTGGGGGAGCAGTTCATACGGTGGACGGCACTGCTGTACAGCGCTTCTACCGCCAGGGTCCGGACAGGGGGGCCTAATCTCTGCTGCCTGTGAGGTTGCTCGGGGAACGAGGCAGGGATGCCCGCTGTCCCCTCTGCTGTTCGCCTTGGCAATGGAGCCCATGGCTGCTCATGCCAGGTCGGGGAGCTGCTATTCGGGACTCTTGGTGGAGGGGAAGGAGCAGCACATAGCGTTGTATGCGGACGACTTACTCATGTTCCTGCCGAACTCCAGGGATGCACTGCGGGGGGCGAGGGCATTGTTGGAAACCTTGGGGAGAGTGTCGGGGCTCCGTGTGAATTGGGCCAAGTCGTGCCTGTTCCCCACCAAAGCTGGTGGAGGGGATCGGCAGAATGTGGAGGGGATCCCGTGGGAGCCCTGTTGCTTACCTTACTTGGGGACTCGAATTTATCATGATGATGGCGACCTGATGGAGGGTAATGTGGGGCGGGCGTTGCGCAGTGCCAAATCTAGTTTCGCCTTTTGGGGGAATCTTCCATTATCTGTTGCGGGCAGGGTTGCCTTGGTGAGGATGGTCACCCTCCCACGTTTCCTCTACTATTTTGGGACGCTGCCCATTTGGATCCCGGGTAAGTTCTTTGCGCAGCTCAACACCTTAATTTCGGGATTCCTGTGGGGAGCCGGACGGCGGAGGGTGGCTCTGTCTACCATGCAGCGACCTAGAGCAGAGGGGGGCCTGGCGCTGCCGGACCTGGAGGCCTATTACTATGCCGCGCAATTTCAATGGTTCACGAAGTGGGTGGCGGGCCACATCAGGCACCCAGAGAATATGGGGAGTTCGGATCCCAGTTGGCGACTTTTGTCCTGTGTGTTGTTGCGGGTGCGTCCGGGAGGGGACTTGATGACCTCTGACCTAGACGTGGTGCAGCGGTGCTGGGCACGTATGGCCAGGAGGCTGCGCGTCAGGACCCTGTACGCGCCCGAGATTCCACTGGCCATGTGTGAGGTGCTGCCTCATGGGGGCGACTGGAGCAAACTGCAGTCCTGGGAGGAGTTGGGAATCCTCACCGTAGGTGATCTTTATGAGGAGGGCAACCTCCTCCCTTTTAATGCTCTCATAGAACGCCATGATATCCCGCGAGGGGACTTCCTTTTTCATGCGGCCCTGTCCGCGGCCATTAGGAAGCACTGGCGGGGGGGGCAAGTGGAACCGGGCACGTCTCTTGCCTGTCAGTATGTGGTGATGGCCGCGGGTACTTTTAAAGCGGTGACTTGTCTCTATCGTCGGATTACCCAGGACATGCGCCAGCCCCTGGCAGCGTTGCGGCTCAAGTGGGAGACGGACCTGGGGGAACCCCTTGAGGACAAAACCTGGGGGGAGGTGATCGAGAGGCCATGGAGGAGCTCCCGGAACGCGCGCTTTCAGCTTATCCAATTCTATGTTTTACATAGGGCTTACTTAACACCCGGTAAACTGAGCAACTATTTTGGGACGCCATCCGCCTGCCCCCGTTGTACTTTAGCCAGGGCGGGTTTCTTACACATGTTTTGGGACTGTCCACAATTGGGGGACTACTGGCGCGGGGTGATGTCTGCATTAGCGACTGTTACGGAGAGGGAGATTGCCCTGACTGTGAGGGTTTGCTTGTTGCATGGGTTTCCGCACACTGCGAGGACCAAGGTTACCAGTAAGTTCATTGACTTGGGGCTAGTCCTGGCGAAAAGAGAGCTTACTAGTCATTGGAAGGCGAGGCAGGGTCCTTCGCTTGGGCGATGGAGGCGGGAGCTGGTAAAGTGGGCGGAGAGTGAAGGAAATTGCAGGCTGGGCATGGCTAGACGTAATGGGAGCGAGAAATCACTGGACATGGCCCGTGCTTGGGTGGCGCTTGTGGAGCTGGCGAAACATCCACCTGATGCCGAAGAGAGTGCACTGGATGAGATGGAGGGTGCTAGCGCTAACTGATATGATGTGTACTGGCTGACGGGGAGGTGTGATAAGGCAGGTGAGGATCTTGCGGGGCTTACCCCAGTGTTCCTACCCTGACTGGGATGTGGAATTGTGCGGCAGGGGATCTGGCGACTGGTGCGGGGAGTTGGGAATACCCTTGACCTTCCTTAGTGGTCGGCGGCATGCTTGGGGGGGAGGGAGGTGAGGGGGTTTGTTGGGGACTTGTGGGCTAGGAGGGGGTTGGGCGTTGGGAGTGTCTTCTTTTTCGTTGAACTTGAACTCAGGGCGATAGCCTGCATGGAACTGCCTAGGGCTATATAGCCGACTTGCTGTGCGGGGTTGATGGGGATTCGATAATGTGCCCTGAGGGGCCCTACTGCGGCATCGGGGGTCACTTTGCGGGGGCTGCTGTTATGCCACTGCCTATATATGTGTAATATGTATTGCTTCCCCAACTTCTCCTGTAAGTTACCCATGAAACTATTTGTATGGCTTTTTCAGATAATCAATAAAAGTCTGTTTAAAAAAAAAAAAAAAAAAATGATTGGGCGAGCCGGCAGGCCGAGGGAGCGATGGGCCCGCTCGACGATGAAGACCGAGGATAGGACATCACCAAAGAGTTCGCAAATGAGCTGTTCCACAAAGTCCTCCATTTTTGGGATATTGGTGGATTCGGGCACACCCGTGATTCGGAGGTTACTCCTGCGGGAACGCGCCTCCAAATCCTCATTTTTATTCCGGATCAGCTCCAGTATCTTATCCATCTGAAGTAACTTTTGGCGATCCTGCGTAGCGGCATCTTCTGCATCAGATACCCTAGTTTCAACATGCAGCAAGCGAGCATCGTGTGAGTCAACACGGGCCTTGACCGTGTCAAGACGGGCCGACAACTTGTCGAGCTGGGCCGCAATGCCCGTGATGGTGGATTTGACATCCAACATAATGGACTTGAGATCGTCCTCCCGTGATGGGCCCATCTCCGTTTGGGCGGCAGGGTCACCCCCATCAGCGACCGCACCATCCTGGCGCGTTCGCCGGCGCTGATCAAAGGCGATCTTTGGTTGTTTAGGGTCGGTCTTCCCCATGGCCGGGAAGGAGCAGGTGAGGATAGCCGCCAAAAAGCAGGAGGGAGGCCGCAGCGGGGGGTCAAAGTTGCAGAGCCCTGAGATGTGCTAGATGCGACGCGGTGAGAGTAAGTGGAACAGGCGACCTGGGCGTAAAGGCAAGAGTACAAGCACTCAGTGAGCAGGCGGCGGCCAGGCTGGAGAGGGAGTGTGGTGAGGGAGCCGCTGGTGTCACCCCCGGCGACGGCAGGCTGTATCAGGCGTCCGTCAGGCCCTCAGGTCCCGCAGAGGAGTGGCAGGGCTGGCGACGTGGTGGGGCCCCAAGGCCGGCGATGTGGGGGCAGGATCCTGGCCACGCCAGTGCCAGCCTCGGAGTGGCAGCAGATGAGAGGAGTGGGGCCGTGGGGGCCGGAGGCGGCGGGGAAACGCGGGGGGCGCGCTGCCCCCGTCACAGGGCCAACGAATGGAGGCAAGGAGCAAAGGGCCTCTGCTGTACAGGGGATATGCCCGGGCCCCGCGGAACGGCGAGCGCGCACCCAATCCAGCCGCAGGCGCCCCCACGAGAGAATCACTCACCAGGAGTAGGCCAGGTGGCACGCAGGGCCCAGCAAGTCCATGGAAAGAGGAGGCGGCCCAGGGGCGGCGCAGCGCAGGCTCCGGCCCAGCGCCCGCCAGGCAGTCCAAGAGGGAGACGGCCAGTGCCCGCAGTGGGTGAGTGGTGCGGCGGGGGCGACGGAGGCCCAGGCGCGGTCAACAGTGCAGGCCGTCGTCGGGAAGGCAAAGCACCAGGGGGAGAGTGGAGAGATGGTGCAGGGAGTCCGCAGAGCTGGAGACCGCCTGGTGAGGAGTGGTTACTGCGGTGCCGGCTCCGGCCGGGGGCGCCGTAGAAGATGGCGGAGTCGCGGGGGACGCGCAGCCCCCGATGCGGGGCCAGTGCAGCGAGGCCAACGGAGGGAGGTGTGACTGGGAGGCCCCAGCAGCAATGGAGGTAGGCCAGGCCCCGCAGTGCGGCACGCACGCCCCCAACCCCGCCGCGGAAGCCCCCACAGCGGTGGCACTCACCGGGACCAGCGGGAGGCAGGCAGCAAATAGGTCCCAGCGGGCCGCCTCGATTCCAGGATCAACAGAGGCAGGTGGCGGCCACATGAGGCTGTGTCCAGGTATCAAATGGCCAAGGCGCCCATATGGTCGGTCCCCAGCCGGCGCCGAGCCCAGCAGGAGGGCCGAGGCGAGCGTCGGGCAAGGCTGTCGGCGCCGACAGGCGGAGGATGCGTGGCGGGAGGTGAAGGGCGCAGGGCCGGCCGTCAGGCAGGATGATGTCCGTAGAGAGCCGACAGCCAGGCGGCAGTGACAGGCGGGCGGCCGATAGGCTGGAATTGGAGGGCAGCCGGAAAGGCCCCAGCAGCAGCAGCGAGGCTCCGCAGGGAGCCGGGAGGCCGCGCTAGAGGAGAGCCGCCGGCAGCGAGGAGTCGTGGGGAGCGCGTCGCCCACGTCGCGAGGTCCGGTGGGGGTAGGCCGTCACAGCAGGCACCAGGAGCTGGGAGATGGCGCCCGCACTGTGAGACAATCCGGGCCCGACTGTGCGGCACACGCGCCCGCCACCAGACGCCCCCACAGCGGCGGCACTCACCGGCTCCTAAGGTAGAGAGTTGGAGGCTGGGCCCGAGTCGATGGTCCGGTCACAGTGGGCCGCCGAAGGGAGGCACCAGGAAGGCCAGGCCACGGCAGCAGGAGGGCCCAGTTCCGAGGCCCAGGCCCAGCGGTAGAACTCAGCACAGCGGCGCCGTAGGAGAACGAGAGTCGGATCAGGCTGTGCCCCGGAGCGAGGTAAGTCGAGATGGCATGGCGCCGAATGGCAGCGAGGGGATGTCTGCAGGATTACTGGCGGATTATCGGCTTGGCCGGCAGAGCCCACTCAGAGTGCGGCCATCTTACAGCCGGCTAAGCCACGCCCCTCCAGGCTAAGGCACATGACTTAGTAAAAGAAGGTAAGCTCATTTCTAATTCTTCTATACGGTGTGCTCTAGATGCTGCAGACACCGCAGCTAGAGAGGTTAACACCAGCATCCTGCTTAGGAGACATGCTTGGTTAAGAATTTCAGGGTTTAAACCTGAGGTCCAACAATCAATCCTTAACGCACCCTTTGATAAGGAACACCTATTTGGTCCTAATGTAGACCAGGGGTTAAAAAAAAATGAAAAAGGACACTGAAGTAGCTAAATCTATGGGAGCACTTCAGACTACATCCAACACAGGCTCCTTTCGTCGCTCCTTTTACAGAGGAGGGTCAAAAACCCCATCACCAGATCAAAATACCTCAACTTACAAAGGTAACAACTAGTCCTCTCCCTCCAGAGGTTTTTTTTGAGGAGGTTATAGTGGCAACAACTTCAAGGGTAGGGGTAAGGGCAACACACCCCGTAACTCCTCTTCCCCCAACAAACAGTGATTTGCCCACGCTTCCCCCCGATTACACTACACCTGTCGACAATTTTTCCCCATTTGGCAGTCTATAACATCAGACAAATGGGTGCTTGGAATTATCCAACATGGTTATTGCCTGGAGCTTACCAGCAATCCCCCAAACATTCCACCTTGATTTCACAAGTTATCTCCAGAACACATACACTTGCTAAAACAAGAGGTCCCCAGTCCCTCTTCCTAAAAGGGGCAATAGAGCCAGTTCCAATACAGGGCTCAGGGGTTTACTCTCTGTATTTTCTCATCCCCAAAAAGGACGGTTCCCTAAGACCTATTCTGGATCTCAGGGAACTAAACCATTATATACTGTCAGAGCACTTTCACATGGTGACACTCCAACAGGTACTCCCACTTTTACAAAGAGCAGATTATATGTCTACTCTAGATTTAAAAGACGCATATTTTCCCGTTTCGATTCATCCGGCTCATCGTAAATACCTCAGATTTGTGATAGCAGGCAAGCATTACCAGTTCAAGGTGCTTCCCTTCGGAGTGACTACAGCGCCTAGAGTTTTTACCAGATGTCTGGCAGTAGTTGCTGCTCATCTCCGAAGACAACAAATTCACGTCTTCCCCCTATCTGGACGACTGGCTTATCAAAGCCAGCACTCACCAGCATGGTCTACAGCACACACAGATCACAATAGATCTGCTTCATCAACTGGGGTTCACCATCAATGCTCAAAAAACTCACTTGCCTCCATCACAGTTGCAGTTGTATTTAGGAGCCACTCTAGACACATTCAAAGCTCTAGCCTCTCCCAATGTAGCCAAAATATGCAATATTCAGACTATGCTTCTGCATTTTCAACCTAACCAGGCTTTACCAGCCAGAGTGTTCATGCAACTGCTGGGAATGATGGCGTCTTGTATCGCAATTGTACCCCATGCAAGGCTTCATATGCGTCCCCTACAATAGTGCTTGGCCCGTCAGTGGAATCAGTCGCAGGGTCAATTAACCAATCTAGTGTTGGTAGACAGCCGTACCCATCGCTCTTTGCAGTGGTGGAACCCACAAAACTAATCAAAAGGACGGCCTTTTATCGACCCTATTCCACAGATCGTTCTCACAGCGGACGCATCTCTAGCAGGTGGGGGGCTCATCTCAAAGGTTATACAATACAGGGCTTGTAGAGCAGCAGGCACAAAACACTCTACATCAACTATCTAGAGCTTTTAGCAGTTTTTCTAGCACTCAAAGCTTTTCAAACTCACCTTATAGCCAAAACTATTCTAGTCCGAACAGACAATATGACAGCGATGTATTATGTACAAAAACAGTAGGGGACACACTCTCTCCAACTGTCGACACTAGCTTAAGCCATTTGGAATTGGGCAGTCCATCACAAAATGTATCATCTGAAAGAGACACGTTAGTGACAGATTCCTTACCTTAGAATATCCCCAGGCGTCAGGCTGGATCCGGAAAGTTTTTGCGTAGCAGTACCCTTGCGCGTCGGTAGGCGGCGTCGTGCGGCTCGGCGTCGGGATCGCCGGGATGACGTCGCGGGCAGTACCTAGACGCCGCCCCTGCGTGCTGACGTCAGTTCTTCTTTTTCCGCGCCAGTAAGCGCAGATCCGGGAAGAGCAGTGCCCTAGTCATTTTTTGACTATCTTTTTGGTGATTTTTCACTGTTTTTCTCCACGAGTCTCTCGACTCCGAAGGTGTCGGTAGGGATGCCCGGCTTCAAGCCCTGCGACGTCTGTGGTCGTATGATGTCGATCACAGACCCGCATTTAGAGTGTCTCTACTGTCTCGACCACGACACGAAGTCGTGCTCCGACTGCCGGGCCTTGCACCCGAAGGCTTTGCGGGAGCGGTCTCGAAAGCTCCTCGAGGTCCGGCTGTCGGCTCCGCGCCACACAAAGCCCCGGTCACGAGAGAGGTCGAGGGGCCGTTCGCGGAGTCCTCATCGGTCGTCGGGGTCCAAGTCTTCGCACTCCTCCGGTAAGTCGAAGCATAAAAAGTCTAAGAAGCGTCATCGCTCCACGACTTCGCCTCGCCGGTCTCGCGACTCGGCTAAGGCTCCTGTCGGCACCGTCCCCGCGGCTCCGGGAGTGCCTGTGGAGCCGCCCCGCATTACCCGTCCTTCCCGGGTTCGGGGCGACTCCGGCCGAGATACAGGAATTCCTGTCGCCCATGGCCCGCCTATTCGGGCCTCAAGGTCCCCCGGTGCGCCTTCGGGCCCCGCGGGCCCTGATGGGGTTTCCCCGGCGCCGCCGACGACTCCGGTCCCGGCGCCGCCTGTCACACCAGCCTCGGTCCCGGCCCCGGCTTCGGCCCGGGCCTCGATCCCGGCTCCGGTGCTGCTGCAACCCCCATCGACGCCGGTTGACCTAACTACGCCGGCGCCGATGTCTCCGGTGCCTTTTCCGACGACGCCCGGGACTCCGGGCGGCGTCGTCCCCGGTTCTCTCCGGATCCGGACACGGCGCCGGACCAGCGTCGCTCGGCGCCGGCTCTGACGCCGTTGAGACCTTGGGTCCGCGTGTCCCTCCTTCTCCTTATTTTGAACCTGAGGAGGACGAAGAGGACTGGGAGGGGTCGGAGGACCCTCTCACACAGCAGTGTGAGTACGAACAGGACTGGGCTGAGGAACTTGGGGATGCCAGTGGGCTGGACACCTCCCCTGACCCTGGCATGCTGTCTCCTCCTTCCGTGGCAACGGAGGAGGGAGCAAATTTTGCAACGGTGTTGCGTAGAGCAGCTGGGGCCTTACACCTCCAATTGCCTACAGTGGCCGTCAGGACTAACCTCCTGACGGAAGTGCTTCAGCCGGCGGCTACCTCCTCTGAGCCACTGCTGCCGTTTAATGACGCACTTTCTGACGTTCTTTTGGGCACCTGGTCCAAGCCCGCCACAGGGGCTCCTGTGGATAGGAACGTGGCCCGACGCCATCACCCCGCTCCGGGCGACCCCCTGTTCCTCTCCCAACACCCCACTCCTGAGAGCTTGGTTGTCCAAGCCTCTGCTTCCCAAACCGCCTTCCCTACCGCTCCTCCGGATAGGGAATCCAAAACGCCTGGATCAATTTGGGAAGAAGGTCTTTTCTTCCTCCAGTGCTGGCTTGCGGTCTGTCAACACCGCTTGCCTTTTGGGCCGATATTCCCACTCTCTGTGGGACTCGGTGGCGCAAGCTTTGCCCCAGTGTCCTGAGGAGGTCCAGACACTGCTTTCCCGCGCCATTGCGGAAGGAAGAGATGCGGCTAAATTCACCATTCGTTGTGGCCTTGATACCGCCGACTCGCTGGGTAGATCAATTGCAACGACAGTGGCGCTGCGCCGTCACGCCTGGCTGAGAACCACTGGTTTCTCGGGTGATGTCCAGAACACTCTTATGGACATGCCCTTTGATGGGGTCGGTCTCTTTGGGAACAAGGCAGACCATGCGCTGGAGCGTTTTAAGGACTCACGGAGCTACGGCCAAGTCCCTGGGCCTTTCTGCTGTACGCCCTCCGCAGCCATCTGCTTTTCGCCCCTTTCGTGGCCACGGAAGGGGCGCCCAGTCACGTCCGCTGCCCAGCCACCGGCCCGCGCAGCAAGCGTCTTCGCGTGGCCAAGGACGTGGCTCCCGCCGTGGCGGGTCGGGCAACGAGCGTGCGGGTCAGGCCACCAACCCCGCCCCGTCCGCGGCCTCCAAGCCCTCCTAGTCCTTCCTTTCAGGTGCACAGCACGCCAGTAGGGGGCAGGGTCCGCCATCACCTTCACCACTGGCGTGCCATCACCTCGGACAGGTGGGTCTTGGACATTGTCCGAAGGGGCTACTCCCTCCCCTTCGAGACCTCCCGCCAGCCATGCCACCTCAATTCCACCGCATGTCAGGGGATCACTTGGTGCTTCTGCAGAAGGAAGTCACGGCCCTCTTGGCCAAGAGGGCCATCGAGCATGTTCCGACCCCAGAAGTTGGGCGTGGTTGCTACTCCCACTACTTTCTGGTGCCCAAAAAGGACTAGGAGGACATGCGCCCTATCTTGGACCTCCGGAACGTCAATCGCTTCCTCCGGAAGGAGAAGTTCAAGATGCTCACCTTAGCTCAGGTCTTGACTGCCCTCAACCCTGGAGACTGGATGGTAGCGTTGGACTTGCAGGACGCTTATTTCCACATCCCCGTCCTGCCGGCCCACCGGCGTTACCTGCGGTTCATGGTGGGCCTCGAGCATTTTCAATTCACCGTGCTCCCCTTTGGCCTCACAAGTGCCCCTCGGGTGTTCACGAAAGTGATGGCGGTGGTCGCAGCTCATCTGCGCCGGGCAGCGGTTCCAGTCTTCCCCTACCTCGACGACTGGCTGCTGAAGGCGGGCTCGTCCCAGGCAGTCGTCTCCCACCTCCAGACTACGGCCGAACTCCTGCACTCGCTGGGGTTCTCCATCAATGTGCCGAAGTCGCACCTGATTCCTTCTCCACAGCTCCTTTTCATCGGAGCAGTTCTGGACACGACGCAGTTTCGGGCCTATCCTCCCGAACGGCGAGTCCGGGATATTCAGGCTATGATTCCAATCTTTCAGCTTCTATCCTGGGTTTCGGTACGGATGACCCTGAGGCTGCTGGGCCTCATGGCCTCCTGCATCCTGCTGGTCGATCATGCCAGATGGCATATGCGGGCTCTGCAGTGGGACCTGAAGTTCCAGTGGGCGCAGCATCAGGGCAACCTGTCCGATCACGTCCAGATCTCGGAGGGGACTGCAAAACAGTTGCAGTGGTGGCTCTCGAACCGGCAATGGGTCATGGGCAGATCCCTCTCCCTTCCCCAGGCAGAGCACACAGTCGTGACAGACGCGTCCCTTCTGGGATGGGGCGGTCACATGAAGGCGGAGATCAGAGGCCTCTGGTCTCCGGGTGAGTCCCGGCTCCATATCAACCTTCTGGAGCTCCGGGCGATCCGACTTGCACTCAAGGCATTCCTTCCCTCTGTCAAAGGGAAGGTAGTGCAGGTGTTCACAGACAACACCACCGCCATGTGGTACTGCAACAAACAAGGCGGGGTGGGGTCATGGACCCTATGTCAGGAGGCTCTGCGCCTCTGGACATGGCTGGAACATCAGGGCATATTCCTGATGGTTCAACACCTGGCAGGTTCCCTGAACGCCAGGGTGGACGAACTCAGCCGCAGGTGCATGATGGATCACGAGTGGCGTCTTCACTCGGAAGTGGCGCAAGGACTCTTTCTACAGTGGGGAGAGCCTTGGTTAGATCTATTCGCCACCGAAGAGAACGCGCAATGTCATCAGTTCTGCGCGTTGGAATTTCCAAGGCGGCACTCGCTCGGTGACGCTTTTCGTCGCGAGTGGAGTTGCGGTCTGTTGTACGCTTTTCCGCCTATACCACTTCTACCCAGAGTGTTGAAGAAGATTCGGCGCGACCGGGCCCAAGTCATCCTTGTGGCTCCGGACTGGGCTCGAAGAGTTTGGTAGCCCGAGCTACTCAGTATGAGCGTCGATCCCCCGATCCGTCTGCCTCTTCGGGAGGATCTTCTGTCGCAGCAGCAGGGGACGGTCCTCCACCCGAACCTGTCCAGTCTCCACCTGCTTGCGTGGAGATTGAGCGGCGGCAGTTAATTCCTTTCGACTTGCCTCCCGAAGTTTGTGATGTGATTCTGGCAGCCAGGCGTCCCTCCACTAAGGTGGTATACGCCTGCAGGTGGAACAAGTTTGTGGCATGGTGCACAGCAAAGGCTGTGAATCCCCTCTCTGCCCCTCTTTCTGAGGTTCTTCTGTTCCTTCTTTCTCTGGCCCAACAGGGTTCTGCCCTGGGTACCATCAAGGGCTATCTTTGTGCAATCTCGGCCTTCCTCAGGCTCCCTGATCAGCCCTCTCTTTTTAAGTCCCCTGTTGTTAACAGGTTTCTAAAGGCATTACACACCTCTTTCCTCCTGTTCCGTTTGTCATGCCTCAGTGGGACTTAAACTTGGTTCTTACCTTTTTAATGTGCGCTCCCTTTGAGCCTCTACATAACTGTCCTCTTCGTCTTCTTACTTTGAAGACAGCCTTTCTGGTGGCCATCACCTCCGCTCGGCGGGTGAGTGAGCTCCAGGCTCTATCATGCAAACCTCCCTTTCTGTCTGTCCATCCAGACAAGGTTGTTCTTAGGACGCGTCCGTCCTTCTTGCCAAAGGTGGTTACTGCCTTCCACATTGGGCAGACCATCACTTTGCCCACCTTCTTTGCGCCTCCGCATCCTTCCAGAGAGGAAGAGAGGCTCCACCGTCTGGACCCAAAACGTGCGCTTTCCTTTTATATCAACCGCACACAACACTTCCGGGTGGATGACCAGCTCTTTGTTGGCTACGTGGGCGCCAAAAAAGGTTGGGCGGTGCACAAGAGAACCATCTCCCGCTGGGGTCGCCTTGTGTATCAAAGCCTGCTATTCTTTGGCTAAGAAGGAGCCTCCTGTTGGGCTGCGTGCCCATTCCACCAGGGCAACGGCTGCTACCACGGCTTTAGGCCGCGGTGTTCCGCTGCAGGATATATGTCAGGCAGCTACGTGGGCCTCGCTGCACACGTTTACCAAGCATTACTGCCTTGACAGCCAGGTCCGGAGGGACGGCTTCTTTGGCCGTTCTGTCCTCCGGGACTTCCTTGTCTGATCTTTGTTCGCAGACCCACCACCGGGGTTGGTATTGCTGGGGTATCTATTCTAAGGTAAGGAATCTGTTACTAACGTGTCTCTTTCAGATGCACAAGTTACTAACTTGTGTAACGATATATCTGTAAGAGACAGTAGTTAGTGACAGATTCCTACCGCCCACCCATCCTCCCCGTTCTGCGGAACTGATTTCTAGGGTTAAGGACATCCCTTTCAGGGCCTAGTATTTTTCAGACACTTATGTCAGCTTCTTGCATGGCTCTGCGTTCCTGGCACGGAAAGTCGTGTACAGAACTGACGTCAGCGCGCAGGGGCGGCGTCTAAGTACTGCCCGCGACGTCATCCCGGCGATACCGACGACGACGACGGACGCGGAGCCGCACGACGCCGCTTACCGACGCGCAAGGGTACTGCTACGCAAAAACTTTCCGGATCCAGCCTGACGCCTGGGGATATTCTAAGGTAAGGAACCTGTCACTAACTACTGTCTCTTACAGATATATCGTTCCACAAGTTATTAACTTGTGCTTCTGGCAGAACATCTCGTTCCACAAGTTATTAACTTGTGCTTCTGGCAGAACATCTCCCAGGAGTAAGCAATCAAATTGCCGACCTCCTCAGCAGAAGGAGACAGCAAATTCACGAGTGGGAACTTCATCCCCCAAGTTCTCCTTCCCTACTTCCAACAATGGGGTTTTCCACAGATAGACTTGTTAATCACAGCCGAAAATGCAAAATGCTCAAACTTCGGCTCCAGGTTCCCACACCCGCTCTCAAAGGGCAATGCCCTATGGATGAACTGGTCAGGGATATTTGCCTACGCTTTTCCACCTCTCCCGCTCATTCTGCATGTGGTTCGGAAGCTCAAACAAACATCCCTCACACTAATCCTAGTAGCTCCCACATGGGCCCGTCAACCATGGTACACCACCCTGTTGGAGCTATCAATAGTTCCACATCAAAAGCTGCACCTCACCTCCAGTCTCCTCACACAGAACCATGGAGAAATCAGACATCCAGATCCCAAAGAACTAAATCTAGCGATCTGGCTCCTGAAGTCATAGAGTTTGGTTATTTAAACTTACCACCAGACTGTATGAATATTCTAAAGGAAGCAAGAAGGCCTACCGCCAGAGTTTGCTTTGCAGCTAAATGGAAAAGATTTGTTATATACTGCAATAACAACAAAATCGATCCTTTAGATGCTTCTATACAAAACATTATCTGTTACCTCTTACATTTACAACAAACTGGACTGGCTTACTCATCTATTCGTTTGGACCTAGCAGCAGTAGCTGCGTACTTAAAGAATAGACAACATTTGTCACTATTCAGAGTTCCAGTAATCAAAGCTTTCATGGAAGTATTAAAATGGGTAATACCACCAAGAATTCCTCCTGCCCCAGTATGGAATCTTAACATCGTTCTTACAAGGCTCATGGGGCCACCCTTTGAACCATTGCACAAGTGCCCTTTGCAATTTCTGTCTTGGAAGGTTGATTTCCTCATTGCCATCACATCACTGAGGAGAGTTGGTGAGCTACAGGCACTAACCTTAGAAGAACCCTTCTTTCAGCTACACAAAGACAGGATAGTTCTCCGCACCAACCCTAAATTCCTTCCCAAAGTAGTTTCTGCTTTTCATATAAACCAATCGGTTGAGTTACCTGTTTTCTTTCCTCAACCTGATTCTGTAGCAGAACGCGCTCTTCACACGCTTGACGTTAAAAGGGCTTTACTGTACTACATAGATAGGACAAAAGACTTTTGCAAAACAAAACAACTGTTTGTTGCATTTGCTCCACCTCACAAAGGCAATCCTATCTCTAAATCTGGTATTGCCAGATGGATTGTTAAATGCATTCAAACATGCTATATTAAAGCTAAAAAAACTTTAACCATACCCCCTAGAGCGCATTCCACTCGCAAAATAGGGGCTTCAGTAGCCTTTTTAGGCAACATTCCTCTAGCTGACATATGTAAGGCAGGTACATGGTCTACACCACACACATTTACCAAACACTATTGTGTAGATGTGTTAGCACGTCAACAGGCTAATGTAGGCCAAGCAGTACTTAAAACACTGTTCCAAACAACTGCAACATCTACAGGTTAGCCACCGCTTTGGGAGTATACTGCTTTGTAGTCTATGAAAGCATGTGTATCACAGCACACATGCCTCGAACGGATAATGTTACTTACCCAGTAAGCATCTGTTCTTGGCATGTAGAGCTGTAGATTCACATGCGCCCACCCACCTCCCCGGGTACCTGTAGTTGTTGCAGTTATTAATTATTGACTATTCACTAAAATTACTTACGTATATATACTAAAATTACTTACTCCATTCTCACCCTCTTGCGGGAAAACAATCTAACAATGGAGTCGATGACCATGCGCACTATCACCGAAAGGAGGCGTCTCTGAAAATAAAGAAGACAATGCTCTCTTTACCATTGGAGTTGTATCCCATGCAAGGGGAGCTTTTAGCAGCTTTTACTGGCCATTACCACCAGGGTTTTCCTGGCGGTGACAGGTAGTGAAAACTGACCTCTAATTCTGCCCATCTAAATTAGATGGGCGGAGTTACAGGTCTGCCTCCAATGGTCCTTACTATACAATGCAGTCGGAGGGTGTTTAATCATGCCAGAGACAGCGGAGATTTCACCTTGATTAAACGTATGGTCTGCCTGCATATAAATTTGGCTAGGCGGACTATTATCTTGGCAGTATGTATACTCCTTTGCTGTTTGTCACGGAGTATACATACAGCCAAGATATAAGCCAGGCCCTTAAGCGTCATTAAAAGTTGGTATGACATCATTCTGCATCGTAAGGTCCTCTGCGATGGTCATAAACGTAGAATATTTCTGTCAACGAATACTTCTTTTCCATTGCATAGTAGAAAAAAATCTTCACTACGGCTGAATATTTCTAAGTAGGTAATTTATATGTCACCTCCCTAGAGTCAAGCATGAAGGCTTTTACTTTGTTTTTCTTACGTGAATAGTCAATATAGAGAGCAATAAAAAAAGGCTACATCACAGAACCGGTCCACTTTCAAACGGTCTACAAACAGTCAGTTTCCAGGAACAGTTTAGAATGGAAGCCTGGGAAAAGTGTTTCAATCAGAGGATGATACAGGCCGTTTTGGAACGAATTCATAAGAAAAACAAAGTCACAGGCTGCTGCCACAGGGGACAGCCCGCACCCCCGCCTTGACAGCTACTGTATCTTTCATTAGCGTTTCTTTTGGAAGCGGGGCTGGGCACATCCTGAATAATTTATAATGCTTCACCATTTGAGTCTTATCGATATGTTGGTGCTCACTGCGCTGAGCGGAATTATATTGCTTTCCTGTGATTTACCTGGAAAAATCTAATAAACATATGTTTGAAAAAAAAGAAAAAAAACAAAGTCACAGGCTGACTCTACAAGTCTCTTCTGTGCATGATGTCCTACATTCCTTTTCACCATGTATGTATGCGTCATCTTCAGGAAGCGTCATTTTCAGGAAGCATTTAGGCGCACAGTGTTTACTAGTCACCAGATCATAATACCAGGTAAAGGTCACATCTGCAATGAAAAACACACTTATGGTGGCTTTCACAGAACAACCTTACTGTGTGTCTTCCGTTCCATCAGGGGACTACATGGTTTATGACACCTAAAGCATTGTTAGAGGGTTGGGATGCCCATTTTCAGAAGCTGAAAGTAAAAACCACTGATCCCCATAAGAGAAACACCATATCAATGTATGACTGCGCAATGTGAGCAGGAGTGGTCTTCAGTCAAACCAAGAATGTCAAAGACACCATTTCTGATAACAGACAATGTCACCATGGTATTTGATATAAACCGGGTGGCACGAGATACTAAATTCTCGTATTGAAGCTCAGGGTCTGTGGAACTGCACCATTAGCTAAGGCATCTCATTGAAAGCAAAATGCCGGTCAGGGATACAAAACACATGGGTGGACTCGCTCAACAGAGGTCTCAGTAATTCATGAATTGGAGTTGATTCTGACTCAGCTTAACAAAATCGTTCAGTGTTGGGGCTTTCCAAGTCTGAATCTTTTTTGTGAGATTGTGCAACAGAAAATGGAGGTACTTCACCAGCAGGAACTGGGAATCCGGTTTGAGTGGAATGCCTTTTAGATGTCCAGGTCCAAGACTTGCTAACTCCTTTCCACCGCTTCCCTTTGTGTAATCAGCAAGATCAAGAGTAAGCCTTGATGGCTGATTCCTATAGCACCAGCTTGCTTTCTCCAATTCGATGGTTACTTCTAACTACAGATTCTGCACCTTGTGAATATCCCCAGGTGCCAGGCTGGACCTGGAGAGTTTTCTCAGCATAGCTCCTGCACACCAGCAGGTGGCGTCCTGTGGCTCTGCGTCGACTCCCTCCTGCCCCCGGAAGTGACACTAGAGCCACATATAAGTGTCAATCCTGTGTGCTAACGTCAGTTCTTTTCTTTCTTTCTTTTTTCTCTACACTGTGCAAGGGAGCATGTCCCACCAAAAACTATAGGTAAGTCTCTGGTGTCTAGGGACCTTGCACAACTCCAAGTCTTGCGGAAGTGCACCCAGATGGACCCCAAGGAGATCCAGGACTGTAAAGCCAAGCTCTGTGTCACTGTACACCATCAGAAGGCACATTAGGGCCGATCCAGGTCGAAGTCAAGGACTTCCCGGACGCGGTGTCATTCCTGCGAAAGAACCTCCTCACATTCCTAGTCGTCAAGTAAGTCCAAGCCTAAAAAGAAACAGAAGAATTGAAAGCAGGATTCTCCCTCGTCCTGCCACCCATGAATTAGATCCACAGGCTTCTCAGGGAATGTTCAAGGGTCTCTTCAGAGATACGGCAGACTCTGACCTGGAGTGCTCATGAAAAGCAGGTCCACAGTGTGCTCTCTCTCTGCCTTCATTTGCCTGTACAAAGCAAACACAAGGAGTACAGCAGTATCCCCAACTGTTTCACCCCTTTTGAGGTTTTGGAAGGGGCATGGCCCAAAGACAACACCAAGGTTCACCTTAACAGGAACATATCAAACCCCACTCATCCCACCCCTGAACTTTAGAGGCCAGGTTCGAGATCCCAGCCGACAACTTTCACACCCCAATGCTTAGCGCACTGCTCAGTCCCTCGCGCCTCACATTGCCACCACCAAACCACTTTAGCTTGCCCTCTGCAGTATATGGCCATCTCGTTGCAGGCAAGATTAGTTATTATCTCCACTGGTGGCAGAGCATTACATCCAACAGATGGATGCCTCAGATAGTCCAGCAAGTATACACCCTACCATTCCTTTCCGATCCACCGCATTTTCCACCTACATCAGAGCGTCTGTTGGAGAAACATTTGTACGTTTTGTGGCAGGAGCTTCAGGCTCTTTTGCACAAAGGAGCCACAGGGAAGGGTCCCTGCATCAGAATAGATACTGGATGTTGTTCCTGTTATTTCATGGTGCCGAAAAAGGACAGAGGGCTTTGTCCTATTTTTGATCTTGCCTACTCAATTTCTTTTTCGAAACTGACAAATTCAAGATGCTCACATTGGCCCAGGTTGTATCTGTCCTGGATCCCAAAGTCTTGATGGTAGCGCTGAACCTGCAGGACACCTATTTTCACATTCTTGTCAAGCAGTCCCACAGGTGTTACCTGCGATTCAAGGTGGGCTAGGAGTATTTTCAGTTTTTGGTGCTCCCCTCTGGCCTTACCAATGACCCTCAAGTTTTCATGAAAGAGATGATAGTGGTTGCAGCACATCTTTGGACTTGGGGAAACCAGTCTTCCCCTACCTCATTGACTGGCTGCTGAAGGCAGGCTCACCACAGTCAGTTGTAGACCACCTTCAGTCGACCGTAAACCTCCTTACTTTTTTGGGGTTCTCGATTAACTTGCTGTTAATAACATTTGACTTTGCAGAAGCTTCTGTTCATCAGAGTACTCCGGGATACGGTCCACTTTTGTGCTCGCCCTCTGATTCAACGAGTCCAGGACATTTGGGCTATGATCCTGATGTTTCAGACTCGGTCCTGGGTCTCAGTAAGAGTGGCTCTGAGACTTCTTTGCCGCTTGGTCTGCTGCATCCTACTTGTCGACAACGCCATGTGGCACATGTGGGCTCTGCATTAGAATCTTAAGTCTCAGTGGGCTCAGCACAAAGGGAACCTGTCTGATTCCATCCAGGTTGAGAGGAGACTGCAAAATACCTACTGTGGTCTCAGGTTCACCACAATTGGACAATCTGTAAACCCCTCTCTCTACCCCACCCAGAGAAGACGGGTTGTGGAGGTCATCTGGCAGGGGTGTAAATCAGAGGACTCTGGTCTCTGATGGAGACCCGCCTCTGCATCAGTCTCTTGTAGTTGTAGTCCATTCTCTTAACGTTGAAGGCCTTCCTACTGTCCATCAAATGTAGGCTGATCTAGATCTTCACGGACAATAACACCACCAAGTGCTACTGCAGCAAGCAGGGTGGAGTGGGGTCCTGGAGCCTTGCGGCAGAAGCTGGCTGAGTCAGCTGCATGCACACATGAAGGAAAATGGTGGGTGAGATATTACCTGCGCTCTCAGAGGACTTATGGCGTCTTTAGCCCAGACCATGCAAGAAAGTCAGGATGCAGCCAAATATGTCATCCACTTTTGCCTGGACTCAACAGACTGTCTTGTTAGGGCTATGGGAACCAGCTTGGTGCTTCGATGCCATGCCTGGATGAGGTGCAATAGTTTCCCAGAGAGATTCAGGTATCCTTAATGGACATGCCTTTTGACTACTGATTGGTGAGAAAGTGCGTAAATAAATTAAACAATATACAACACATAATTTGAAAATACAATCTGCAGAGTTAGTCAAATTCTGTATATGACCCTCACGCCCAATTCACTAGTCAAACAGACACTTGGGATGGGTTTAATATGCAGCTGTAGTACAGTAAGACAATAAGTGTGGGTCACTGATCTCCATAGAGTACAAAATTTGATGGTGACATTGCATGGCAAAACATAGGTAACAGAACCAATACACCCCAGTGGGCTAGTAATCAAAACAAACAAAATGGTGTATCCTTTGCAGTGTACAGAGGGTAACTGAGGAATACAGGTCATCAACATGTCGAGAAACTCAGAAAAAACAGCTGTAATTTTACATGTCGTCTATGAGGATCATCTACTGGATTATATTTTAAAACAGTGTTGAATTGTGATTATTACAGAGTTTGTTTGTTGTATACATGTCCTACTCTGGCTTAATATTCTGCAAGCTATTTAATTTGATTTGTTTTTGGAGGATGTGTGTGTTTTTTTAAATTTTTTTTTTTTTAAATCAATTCTGAAGAGCAATTTATTTTGAAAGATGTTTGTGTAATATGTGCATAGTACTTCTTTAATTACGATAAATTGGGCCAGTGTACTCATTTAAGTTTTTATGTTTGTATACCTATGAACCTTACTACTCTTACTTATTTCTCACCATTGTTGAAGGATGGCAGGCTCATCATGACTCACTACAGGCTTCGCCTCTCATGAGACGTGACCCCTCCTCACAATCCAAAATTCTAATAAATAGTATATTATACCAGAGGAGCTTAGCTGTGATCCCTTGTAAGTAGTGGGGCTGCTTCTTTGGTACTAACCTTCGTCAGGATAGTCCCATACATAAAACTGAAGGTGATTAAGGACTAAAAGTACAGGAGTTCCTACGATTCACTTCATTCCCCATGCCTCCAATGTTGAATTATTATGAAATAATACCAGTTAGCAATGCCGTTTCTTCTGTGGAACAACTGAGATTTGAGTATGTTAAGGAGGAAGGGAGAGCTCAGGTAAAAAGATAGAGGAACTGTGTCTTTGTTGCTTGGGATCCTTCATTTGATGAGTCAATGAAATGGTTCTCTTGTTCAACGCAGTGCAAGGAAGACCTCTGACTAAAGACAGATGTATTCATGACTTATCTGGTACAGTCCTTGCCTCTGGCGTTGTACAGCGAGCAGCAGATGCGCTTTTCTTCTGGCCTTATCAGTAACATCAACTATGTGGCTTGTTTCAGACTTCATGACCGAAAGATTTGTATAATAGGACTTAGTATCCTAATGGAGTTACCAAACAGACCCCCTGCTGTGGATGCTGTGGCAGATGTAATCATACCATCCATTCTTCTTCTGTTTCTTGGATTGAAGCAAGTGTACACAACTAGAGAGCTAAACGAGCATGATAATTGTTCCAAGAGGGCAAAAACTATCCTAGATGACAATGGTAAGCATTCCTGATTTCGTAGTTTGTATTTCTCTGGGTTTTTTTCCACTTGCTGTATATCTGCTTTCATATGTTTTTTACTTTGCAAATGTACCTGTTTTATCGGCTATTGATTTTAGGGCTGTTAGACTACTTATCTGAAAGAAACAGTTAGTTATAGATTCCTTACCCTAGAATCTCCCCCAGGCGTCAGACTGGATCCGGAAAGTTTTTCGTCAGCAGTAAGGGTTAATGGCGTCTGAAGGTGGCGTCGGTCGACTCTGCGTCTGTCGTCGGCGTCTTGGTCGCCGGGATGACGTTGTGGAAGTTACTTAGACGTCGCCCTCGCGCGCTGACGTCAGTTCTTTCTTTTTCCGCGCCAGCAAGCGCAGATCCGGGAAGAGCGGTACCCCCAGTCACTTTTTGACTGAGTTTTTGTGACTTTTGTCGACTTCGTTTTCGAGTCTTTATCCGTCTCCTGGTGCACGAGGGGTGCCCGGTTTCAAGGCCTGCGGTTCCTGTTCCCGAATGATGTAGTTGACGGACCTGCACCGCGTGTGCCTCTTCTGCCTGGAGCGGACCATGACCCCAAGTCGTGCTCCGACTGTCGAACCATGGCCCGAAGTCTTTGCAGGAGCGGTCCCGAAAGCTCCTCTAGGCCCGGCAGTCGGCTCCGCGTCGCGCAAGGTCCCGGTCACGTGGGAGGTCGAGGGACCGATCGCGGAGTCATCATCACTCCTCATCTAAGTCTTCGCACACTGGGTCAGGTAAGTCGAAGCACAAGAAGAAGTCGAAGAAGCATCGTCGCTCTTCGACTTCCCCTCATCCGTCGGCCGACGCGACGCAGGGTGCGGGTGGTGCCACTCCTGCGGCTCCGCGTGCGGAGCCTTCAGGGTCGACTTCGGCCTTCCCTCCCTTCCTGGGACCGGGAGCGACCTCTGCCCAGCTTCGCCAATTTTATGAAGCGATGCACGCCATCTTTGGGCAGTCCGACTCCGCTGGCACGCCTTTGGGCCCCGCGGACCTGGCTGAAGGGCCCTAGGCCTTCGGCGGCTTCGGCACAGCAGGGCCCCCTGGGATCCAGGCCTGGATCCGGATCGACGCAGGTCGACCTCATTACACCTCCACCGGCACCATGTCCGCAGCCGACGCCGGCTGGACTCCCAGCCGGCGTCGACCCCTGCTCCCACCTCGACGTGGACACGGAGTCGGACCGGCGTCGGCCGACGCCGATGGGTACTTTTCTCCCTGTGTTCCACCCTGGCTATTTTCAACCAGATTGGCAACCAGAAGAGGGTGAGGAAGACTGGGAGGGGTCTGGTGACCCTTTGACTGACCAGTTGGAATACTATCCGGACTGGAGAGAGGAACTGGGGGAGGCCAGTGGTCTAGATACCTCCCCAGACCTAGGCATGTTGTCTCCTCCTACCGTGGCTACAGAGGAGGGAGCGTCGTACGCAGTGGTGTTGCGTAGGGCGGCCGAGGCTCTCAACCTCGAGCTTCCTACGGTGGCAGTCAGGACTAACCTCCTGACAGAGGTGCCTCAGCCGGCAGCGAGCTCTTCGGAGCCCCTGCTTCCGTTTAATGAAGCCCTTACAGACATCCTTTTGGGCACTTGGTCCAGGCCCAACACAGGGGCTCCTGTGGACAGGATGATTGCCTGACGCCACCGCCCGGCCCCTGGCGACCACACTTTCCTCTCCCAACACCCCACCCCTGCGAGCTTGGTAGTCCAAGCCTCTACGTCCAAGGGCGCCTTCCCTACTGCACCTCCGGAAAGGGAATCCAAAAAGCTGGACCACATTGGAAAGAAAATGTTTTCTTCCGCCAGCTTGGGACTGCGGTCGGTAAACACTGCATGTCTGTTGGGCCGTTATACCCACTCGGTGTGGGATACGGTGGCGCAGGTGCTGCCTCAGTGCCCGGAGGAAGCCCGGGCCACGCTCTCCCGTGCCGTTGCCGAGGGGAGAGACGCAGCGAAGTTTACCATCCGCTGTGGGCTGGATACCGCCGACGCACTTGGCAGGACGATTTCACGTCAGTAGCCCTTCGACGCTACGCCTGGTTGTGTTCGACTGGTTTTTCAGGGGATGTCCAATCCACCCTTATGGACATGCCCTTTGATTGCCGTCGCCTTTTCGGCAACAAGGCAGACAACGCGCTGGAGCGCTTTAAGGACTCACGGGCTACAGCCAGGTCCTTAGGCCTCTCCACCACCCGCCCTGCGCAGTCTGCTTTTCGCCCCTTTCGTGTCTATGGAAGGGGTGCCCCACTACGTCCCGCCCAGAGCCACAGGCCGGCGCAAGCTGTACAGTCTCAGCGCGGCCGGGGACGTGGGAACCACCGGTGTGGTTCTGGGGGCCAGCGAGCGGGCCAGTCCACCACCATCTCCTCTGCAGCAGCTTCCAAACCTTCCTAGTCCGACATTTCAGGGCCATCAAACGCCAGTGGGCGACAGGATCCGCCATCACCTCCCCCACTGGGGCACCATCACATCGGACAGGTGGGTTTTGCAAATAGTCCGAAGGGGCTACTCCCTCCCCTTCGAGACTACCCTTCCCTCCATGCCACCTCAGTACCATCGAATGTCGGAGGACCACCTGGCCCTTCTCCAACAGGAAGTTTCGGCACTCTTGGCGAAGGGTGCCATCGAGCGCGTTCCTGTCCCAGAAGTAGGTCGTGGTTGTTATTCCCCCTACTTTCTGGTGCCCAAGAAGGACAAAGGCCTGCGTCCTTTCTTGGATCTCAGGAACGTCAACCGCTTCCTCCGGAAGGAGAAGTTCAAAATGTTGACGCTCGCTCAGGTCTTGTCTGCCCTCGACCCTGGAGACTGGATGGTAGCGTTGGACTTGCAGGACGCTTACTTTCACATCCCCGTCCTACCGGCCCACCGGCGTTACCTGCGGTTCACGGTAGGCCACGAGCATTTTTAGTTTACCGTGCTCCCCTTTGGCCTTACCAGCGCCCCTCGGGTGTTCACGAAAGTGATGGCGGTGGTCGCAGCTCATCTGCGCAAATCAGGGATTCCAGTCTTCCCCTATCTCGACGACTGGCTGCTGAAGGCGTGCTCACCCCAGCCTGTCGTCTCCCACCTCCAGACTACGGCCGACCTCCTGCATTCGCTGGGGTTCTCCATCAATGTGCCGAAGTCACACCTGATTCCCTCTCAGAAGCTCCTCTTCATCGGAGCGGTTCTGGACACGACGCGATTTCGGGTTTATCCTCCCGAACAGTGAGTCCGGGATATTCAGGCTATGATTCCGATCTTTCAGCCCCTATCCCGGATTTCGGTTCGGATGACCCTGAGGCTGCTGGGCCTCATGGCCTCCTGCATCCTGCTGGTCGATCATGCCAGGTGGCATATGCGGGCTCTGCAGTGGGACCTGAAGTTCCAGTGGGCGCAGCATCAGGGGAATCTGTCTGATTACGTCCAGATCTCGGAGGGCACTGCACGATAATTGCAGTGGTGGCTCACAAACCAGGATTGTGTCAACGGCAGATCCCTCTCCCTTCCCCAACCAGATCATACAGTGGTGACAGACGCATCCCTTCTGGGATGGGGCGGCCATATGGGAGAGGCGGAGATCAGAGGCCTCTGGTCTCCGGCGTAGTCCGGGCTCCACATCAACCTTCTGGAGCTTCGAGCGATCCGTCTTGCACTCAAGGCATTCCTTCCCTCTGTATGGGGAAGAGTAGTGCAGGTGTTCACGGACAACACCACCGCCATGTGGTACTGCAACAAACAAGGCGGGGTGGAGAGGCTCTCCGCCTCTGGACATGGCTGGAACATCAGGGCATATCCCTGGTGGTTCAACACCTGGCAGGTTCACTGAACGCCAGGGCGGACGAACTCAGCCGCAGGTGCATGATGGATCACGAATGCCGTCTTCACTCGGAGGTGGTGCAAGGTCTCTTTCAGCAGTGGGGAGAGCCTTGGTTAGATCTATTCGCCACCGAAGAGAACGCGCAATGTCAGCAGTTCTGTGCGTTGGAATTTCCAAGGCGGCACTCGCTAGGCGACGCTTTTCGTCGCGAGTGGAGTTGCGGTCTTCTGTGCGCCTTTCTGCCTATACCACTTCTGCCCAGAGTGCTGAAGAAGATCAAGCACGTCCGGGCCCAAGTCATTCTTGTGGCCCCGGATTAGGCACGAAGAGCCTGGTATCCCGAGCTGCTCAACATGGGCATCGATCCTCCGATCAGACTGCCTCTTCGGGAGGATCTTCTGTCGCAGCAGCAGGGGACGGTCCTCCACCCGAACCTGTCCAGCCTCCACCTCCTTGCGTGGAGTCTGTGATGTAATCTTGGCAGCCAGGCGTCCCTCCACTAAGACGGTGTACGCCTGCAGATGGAATAAATTTGTGGCATGGTGCACAGCAAAGCTGTGGATCCCCTTTCTGCCCCTCTTTCTGAGGTTCTCTTGTTCCTCCTCTCTTTAGCCCAGCAGGGCTCTGGTCTTGGCACTATTAAAGGCTACCTCTCGGCCATTAAAGCCTTTCTTAGGCTTCCTGATCAGCCTTCTCTTTTCAAGTTCCCTGTTGTAAATAGATTTCTTAAGGGCATTACTCATCTTTTTCCTCCTGTTCCCTTCGTAATGCCCCAGTGGGACTTGAACTTGGTTCTTACATTTCTTATGTGCGCTCCCTTTGAGCTGCTTCATAATTGCCCTCTCAGGCTTTTAACTCTGAAAACTGCCTTTATGGTGGCTATCACCTCAGCTCGCAGGGTGAGTGAGCGCCAAGCTCTTTCTTCTAAGCCTCCCTTTCTGGCTATCCATCCGGACAAGGTCGTCCTGAGAACTAGACATTCCTTCCTTCCCAAGGTGGTTACTTCTTGCCACATTGGCCAAACCATCACTTTGCCCACCTTCTTTCCGCCTCCGCATCCTTCGAAAGAGGAAGAGAGGCTCCACCGTCTGGATCCAAAACGTGCGCTTTATTTCTACTTGGATCGCACAAAACAGTTCCGGGTGGATGACCAGCTCTTTGTTGGCTACGTGGGCGCTAAGACAGGTCGGGCCGTGCACAAACGGACCATCTCCAGCTGGGTTTTTTTTGTGCATCAAAGCCTGCTATTCTTTGGCTAAGAAGGAGCCTCCAGTGGGCCTGCGTGCCCATTCCATCAGGGCGACGGCAGCTACTACTGCTTTGGGACGAGGAGTCCCCCTGAATGACATCTGTCAGGCAGCCACGTGGGCATCGTTGCACACGTTTACGAGACACTACTGCCTGGACAATCAAGTCCGGAGAGACGGCTTCTTTGGCCGTTCTGTTCTCCAGGACTTTCTGGTGTGAACTTGGTTTGCAAACCCACCTCCGGGATTGGTATTGCTTTCGGTATCTATTCTAAGGTAAGGAATCTATAACTAACGTGTTTCTTTCAGATGAACAAGTTACTTGCCTTCGGTGACGATATATCTATAAGAAACCTAGGTTAGTTATAGATTCCTTACCGCCCCACCCATCCTCCCTGTTCTGCGAACTGACTTCTAGGGTTAAGGACATCCGTTCAGGGCCCTAGTTTTGTGCACCAGTGGTCAGTGTCTTGCATGGCTCTGCGCTTCTGGCGTGGAAAGTCGTGTACAGAACTGACGTCAGCGCGCGAGGGCGTCTAAGTAACTTCTGCGGCGTCATCACGGCTACGCCGACGACGGACGCGGAGTCGACCGACACCACCTTCAGACGTGCAGGGGTACTGCTGACGAAAAACTTTCCGGATCCAGTCTGACGCCTGGGGGAGATTCTAAGGTAAGGAATCTATAACTAACGTATGTTTCTTACAGATATATCGTTACCGAAGGTAAGTAACTTGTTCTTCAATGCGAAAGGCATCTGAAAGAGACACGTTAGTGATAGATTCCTTACCTTAGAATATCCCCAGGCGTCAGGCTGGATCCGGAAAGTTTTGCGTAGCAGTACCCTTGCGCGTCGGTAGGCGGCGTCGTGCGGCTCCGCGTCCGTCGCTCGGCGCTCGTGATCGCCGGGATGACGTCGCGGGCAGCACTTAGGCGCCGCCCCTGCGCGCTGACGTCAGTTCTTCTTTTCCGCGCCAGCAAGCGCAGATCCGGGAAGAGCAGTGCCCTGGTCAATTTTTGACCATTATTTTTGGTGATTTTTTCACTGTTTTTTCCATCTTTAAGGTGTCGTAGGGATGCCCGGCTTCAAGCGATGCGGCGCCTGTGCGCGGATGATGTCCGTCACCGACCCGCATTGGGAGTGTCTCTTCTGCCTCGGCCGAGGCCACGACACCGAGTCTTGTCCCGAATGCCAGGCCCTCAACCCGAAAGCTTTGCGAGAGCGGTCTCGAAAGCTCCTCGAGGCCCGGCATTCGGCTCCACGGAGGCCCCGGTCGCGTGAGAGGTCCAGGGGTCGCTCGCGGAGTGCACACCGGTCGTCGGCGTCGAAGTCTTCTTCGTCCGGTAAGTCTAAGCACAAAAAGTCCAAGAAGCATCGTCGCTCTCGGACTTCGCCTCGCCGGTCTCGCGACTCGGCTGAGGCCCCTCCCGGCACCGTCCCCGCCCCCGCGGCCCCGGACTTGCCTGTGGAGTCGCCCCGTCATACCCGCCCTTCCCGGGTTCGGGGGCGGATCCGGCCAAGGTACAGGAGTTCCTGTCGGCCATGGCCCGCCTCTTCGGGCCTTCAGGCCCCTCCGGTGCGCCTTCGGGCCCCGCGGGCCCTGATGGGGTTGCTCCGGCGTCGCCGGCGGCTCCGGCTCCGGCGTCGCCCGGGCCTCCAGCCTCGATCTCGGCTCCGGCTTCGGCCCCGGCCTCGATCCCGGCTCCACAACCCCCATCGACGCCGGTCGACCTCACGACACCTCCGCCGGCGCCGATGTCTCCGGTGCCGTTCTCGACGCCGCCCTGGGCTCCGGGCGGCGTCGTCCCCCAGTTCCTTCCGGCTCCGGACATGGACCCGGAGCGACGTCGCTCGACGCCGGCTCCGGCGCCGATGGGACCTTGGGTCCCAAATGTTCCTCCTCCTCCTTATTTTGAACCAGAGGAGGACCAGGAGGACTGGGAGGGGTCTGATGACCCTCTGACTCGCAACTGTCAGTATGATGAGGACTGGACAGAGAGTCTAGGGGAGGCCAGTGGTCTGGATACTTCTCCTGACACTGGCATGCTGTCTCCTCCCGTGGCTACGGAGGAGGGGGCCAATTTTGGTACGGTGTTGCGTAGGGCTGCTGGGGCCTTACGTCTCCAGCTCCCTACTTTGACGGTCAAGCCTAACATCTTGACAGAGGTGCTTCAGCCGGCAGCCTCCTCTGCGGAGACTGTGCTGCCGTTTAACGACGCCCTCACAGACGTTCTTTTGGGCGCCTGGTCCAAGCCCAACACAGGGGCTCCTGTGGATCGGAACGTGTCACGACACCATCGCCCCGCTCCGGGCGACCCCTGTTTCTTTCTGTCCACCCCACTCCTGAGAGCTTGGTTGTCCAAGCCTCCGCTTCCCAAACCGCCTTCCCTACCGCTCCTCCGGATAGGGAATCCAAACGCCTGGATCAGTTTGGGAAGAAAGGTTTTTCTTCCTCCAGTGCTGGCTTGCGGTCCGTTAACACCGCTTGTCTTTTGGGCCGATATACCCACTCTCTGTGGGATTCGGTGGCGGATGTTTTGCCCCAGTGCCCTGAGGAGGTCCAGGCACTGCTTTCCCGCGCCATTGCGGAAGGAAGGGATGCGGCCAAATACACTATCCGTTGTGGCCTTGACACCGCCGACTCGCTGGGCAGGTCCATTGCAACGACGGTGGCGCTCCGCCGCCACGCCTGGCTGAGAACCACTGGTTTTTCAGGGGATGTCCAGAATACTCTCATGGACATGCCCTTTGATGGAGTCGGTCTTTTTGGGTCCAAAGCAGACCATGCGTTGGAGCGCTTTAAGGACTCACGGGCTACTGCCAAGTCCCTGGGCCTTTCTGCTACACGCCCTCCGCTGCCTTCTGCTTTTCGCCCCTATCGTGGCCACGGTAGGGGCGCCCCTTCACGTCAGCAGCCCAGCCACCGGCCCGCGCAGCAGGCGTCTTCGCGTGGCCGAGGACGTGGATTCCGCCGTGGCGGATCGGGCAACCAGCGTGCGGGTCAGGCCACCACCTCCAACCCGTCCGCGGCCTCCAAGCCCTCCTAGTCCCTCCTTTCAGGTGCACGGCACGCCAGTAGGGGGCAGGGTCCGCCATCACCTTCCCCACTGGCGCACCATCACCTCGGACAGGTGGGTCTTGGACATTGTCCGAAGGGGCTACTCCCTCCCCTTCGAGACCACCCCCCAGCCATGCCACCTCAATTCCACCGCATGTCAGGGGATCACTTGGTGCTTCTACAGAAGGAAGTCACGGCCCTCTTGACCAAGAGGGACATCGAGCATGTTCCGACCCCAGAAGTAGGGCGTGGTTGCTACTCCCACTACTTTCTGGTGCCCAAAAAGGACAAGGAGGACATGCGTCCTATCTTGGACCTCCGGAACGTCAATCGCTTCCTCCGGAAGGAGAAGTTCAAGATGCTCACCCTAGCTCAGGTCTTGACTGCCCTCGACCCAGGAGACTGGTTGGTAGCGTTGGACTTGCAGGACGCGTATTTCCACATCCCCGTCCTGCCGGCCCACCGGCGTTACCTTCGGTTCACGGTAGGCCCCGAGCATTTTCAGTTCACCGTGCTCCCTTTGGCCTTACCAGTGCCCCTCGGGTGTTCACGAAAGTGATGGCGGTGGTCGCAGCTCATCTGCGCCGGGCAGGGGTTTCAGTCTTCCCCTACCTCGACGACTGGCTGCTGAAGGCGGGCTCGTCCCAGGCAGTCGTCTCCCACCTCCAGACTACGGCCGAACTCCTGCACTCGCTGGGGTTCTCCATCAATGTGCCGAAGTCGCATCTGATTCCTTCTCCACAGCTCCTTTTCATCGGAGCAGTTCTGGACACGACGCAGTTTCGGGCCTATCCTCCCGAACGGCGAGTCCGGGATATTCAGGCTATGATTCCGATCTTTCGGCCTTTATCCTGGGTTTCGGTAAGGATGACCCTGAGGCTGCTGGGCCTCATGGCCTCCTGCATCCTGCTGGTCAATCATGCCAGATGGCATATGCGGGCTCTGCAGTGGGACCTGAAGTTCCAGTGGGCGCAGCACCAGGGCGACCTGTCCGATCACGTCCAGATCTCGGAGGGGACTGCAAAACAGTTGCAGTGGTGGCTCTCGATCCGGCAATGGGTCATGGGCAGATCCCTCTCCCTTCCCCAGCCAGAGCATACAGTTGTGACGGACGCGTCCCTTCTGGGATGGGGCGGTCACATGGGAGAGGCGGAGATCAGAGGCCTCTGGTCTCCCGGCGGAGTCCCGGCTCCATATCAACTTTCTGGAGCTCCGGGCGATCCGGCTTGCACTCAAGGCATTCCTTCCCTCTGTCAAAGGGAAGGTAGTGCAGGTGTTCACAGACAACACCACCGCCATGTGGTACTGCAACAAACAGGGCGGGGTGGGGTCTTGGACCCTTTGTCAGGAGGCTCTGCGCCTCTGGACATGGCTGGAACATCAGGGCATGTTCCTGATGGTTCAACATCTGGCAGGTTCTCTGAACGCCAGGGCGGACGAACTCCAGCCGCAGGTGCATGATGGATCACGAATGGCGTCTTCACTCGGAAGTGGCGCAAGGACTCTTTCTACAGTGGGGAGAGCCTTGGTTAGATCTATTCGCCACCGAAGAGAACGCGCAATGTCATCAGTTCTGCGCGTTGGAATTTCCAAGGCGGCACTCGCTCGGCGCCGCTCTTCGTCGCGAGTGGAGTTGCGGTCTGTTGTACGCCTTTCCGCCTATACCACTTCTACCCAGAGTGTTGAAGAAGATTCGGCACGACCGGGCCCAAGTCATTCTTGTGGCTCCGGACTGGGCTCGAAGAGTTTGGTATCCCGAGCTACTCAATATGAGCATAGATCCCCCGATCCGTCTGCCTCTTCGGGAGGATCTTCTGTCGCAGCAGCAGGGGACGGTCCTCCACCCGAACCTGTCCAGTCTACACCTGCTTGCGTGGAGATTGAGCGGCGGCAGTTGATTCCTTTCGACTTGCCTCCCGAAGTTTGTGATGTGATTCTGGCAGCCAGGCGTCCCTCCACTAAGGTGGTATACGCCTGCAGGTGGAACAAATTTGTGGCATGGTGCACAGCAAAGGCTGTGGATCCCCTTTCTGCCCCTCTTTCTGAGGTCCTTCTGTTCCTTCTCTCTCTGGCCCAACAGGGTTCTGCCCTGGGTACCATCAAGGGTTATCTTTGTGCTATCTCGGCCTTCCTCAGGCTCCCTGATCAGCCCTCCCTGTTCAAGTCCCCTGTTGTTAACAGGTTCTTAAAAGGCATTACTCACCTCTTCCCTCCTGTTCCGTTTGTAATGCCTCAGTGGGACTTGAACTTGGTTCTTACCTTTTAATGTGCGCTCCCTTTGAGCCTCTGCATAACTGTCCTCTTCGTCTTCTGACTCTGAAGACAGCCTTTCTGGTGGCCATCACCTCCGCTCGGCGGGTGAGTGAGCTCCAGGCTCTATCTTGCAAACCTCCCTTTCTGTCTGTTCATCCAGACAAGGTTGTTCTTCGGACGCGTCCGTCCTTCTTGCCAAAGGTGGTTACTGCTTTCCACATTGGGCAGACCATCACTTTGCCCACCTTCTTTCCGCCTCCGCATCCTTCCAGAGAGGAAAAGAGGCTCCACCGTCTGGACCCAAAACGTGCGCTCTCTTTTTATATTGACCGCACCAAACACTTCCGGGTGGGTGACCAGCTCTTTGTTGGCTACGTGGGCGCCAAAAAAGGTCGGGCGGTGCACAAGAGGACCATCTCCCGCTGGGTTACCTTGTGCATCAAGGCCTGCTATTCTTTGGCTAAAAAGGAACCTCCTGTTGGGCTGCGTGCCCATTCCACCAGGGCAACGGCTGCTACCACGGCCTTGGGCCGCGGTGTTCCGCTGCCGGTTATCTGTCAGGCGGCTACGTGGGCCTCGCTGCACACGTTTACTAAGCATTACTGCCTTGACAGTCAGGTCCGGAGGGACGGCTTCTTTGGCCGTTCTGTCCTCCAGGACTTCCTTGTCTGATCTTTGTTCGCAGACCCACCACCGGGGTTGGTATTGCTGGGGTATCTATTCTAAGGTAAGGAATCTATCACTAACGTGTCTCTTTCAGATGCACAAGTTACTAACTTGTGTAACGATATATCTGTAAGAGACAGTAGTTAGTGATAGATTCCTTACCGCCCCACCCATCCTCCCCGTTCTGCGAACTGATTTCTAGGGTTAAGGACATCCCTTTCAGGGCCCTAGTATTTTTCAGACACCTGTGTCAGCTTCTTGCATGGCTCTGCGTTCCTGGCGCGGAAAGTCGTGTACAGAACTGACGTCAGCGCGCAGGGGCGGCGCCTAAGTGCTGCCCGCGACGTCATCCCGGCGATCACGACGCCGACGACGGACGCGGAGCCGCACGACGCCGCCTACCGACGCGCAAGGGTACTGCTACGCAAAACTTTCCGGATCCAGCCTGACGCCTGGGGATATTCTAAGGTAAGGAATCTATCACTAACTACTGTCTCTTACAGATATATCGTTACACAAGTTAGTAACTTGTGCTTTTCGCACATGGTACTAGCTCATATGAAGTCCATTGTAACTTTAGATGAAACTACGGACAGTGACCTGCATTCTAAATTCCAGGCCAGTTTTTCAGGTAAAGGTGTCAGTCAGAGCAGGATGAGAGGTTCATGCTGTGCCATGCTCACTGCGACAGTCTAATCCCAATACAAAGTGCAATTGCTTATAAAGAATAGTTTGGTGTAATATGACAGTATATGTAGTATTTTTTTTTACCTCATAGACTTCCAAAGTGTAATCTGCCATGAGAAAACACCAGTGTGTGTGCAAACGTATTATTTATTTTTTTATAAATTATAGAACATGGTACCTCGACATCTTGCTTTCTTATGTGCACATTTCAATTAGTATTTCATTGTTATCATTTAAATCAGATGTAAACTATAAACAAAGTTTCTGTGGTAAAGTTACAATCTTAGGGCCAGATGTAGGAAGCGAAATAGCGATCGCAAACGCTGAAATTCGCAGAATTTCAACGTTTGCGACCGCAAAATAGCCCTGTGCAATGTAGGTAGGAAAAACATACTCGCAAAATAAGGAATCGCAAATTTTGCGATTCCCTATTTTGCGACTGCCTTTAAGGAATCGCAAATTGGGATTCCTTAAATGCAATGCAGGAAGCCCAGAAAGTCTGCGATTTGGGCTTAAGGAATTGCAAATTACCACCAACTTCAAGTTGGTGGTAATTTGCAATTTCTTTGAAAAATGCACTTTTTGCATTTTTCTAAGTGCCATGTGGCGCACATACATGCTCTTAGGGCATGTATGTGCGCCACATGTGCACACACACATATTTCAGGGGTGCAACAGGGTGTCCTTTTGACACCCTTGCACCCTAGAAAATGCATTCGCAATTTGCGTGTACCTAATGGGTACTCGCAAATTGCGAATGTCTTCCCATTCATTCCTATGGGCCTCTAGGCCCATAGGAATGAATGGGAAGGTATTCCTTAATTGCGAATCGCAATTAAGGAATATTAAGGAATCGCAATTAATATTGCGATTCCTACCTACATTACATTTTGCGAGTCCTTAATAGCGATTCGCTAAAAATCGCTATTAAGGACTCGCAGAAATGAGTTTACCTACATCTGGCCTTGGTCCCTTATTATTTAGAGTTCGACAGATGCCTCAAAAAGTGTCAGATATTCTGTCTGCAATATTTAGAGTGGATTGATGTCAGTGGCACTCTAAATAATGTGGGCAGGACATACACTACTTTGGTGGATGTCCCGCTCCGCCCAACCTGGTGTACTAAGCACCTTAATGGTATTAAACGCTCTGACTCTGTGTTTGCAACCAGTAAATTATTTTTCCAGTGTACTGATCCCATTTTAGGAGTCGGAAAAGTCCAACTCCTAAAATGGGACTCTGTATGAATACCGAGTCGGTATCTGGACGGGGCGTGTTGTTGGTGTCCCTTCAAGATAGCTGCTCAGTATCTTATGCATCAATGTTTTGTGACCAAATCTGGTCATAAAGCATTGAAAATGTGCCAGCACCTCAAAGAAACTGATAATTTTGTAAAAGAGTAAGCAGTGGGCTATGCCTTTAAAAAAAATGGGCTGGCTTAAAGAAAAAAAAAGAAAAACTTTATTGACAATCAATCACAGACAATCTTGTGTGTCGAATCAGTTTGCAAATCCTAGGATTTTCTTCTACCAAAATACCTGTAACAGGTAGGTTACCCATAGTAAAAGAATCTGTCATGCAAGTCAATCCCGTATCTGTAATCGCTGACAAAAAAATCCAGAAAAAGCACAACTGTCTCCAAAGGATCCTAAATCAATTTCATTGCCCTATCAATGCCATTGACTCCATGTCGACAAGTATTGCTTCTTAGTGCCTGCTGCCTATTCTTGCTGCATGAAAAAGACTGCTTATTGCGAAAGCTCTGAGGTTTGGCAATGTCCCCATAATCCTCTATGTGATGAGACTGAGCAGTTTTGCTTCTGATGTTTGAGACAAAGAATCCTAAACCAATGAAGTGGGATTGAAAAAATCCAAGAAGGTTCCAGAAGACCTGGAAGCTATATTTTAGAATTAAACCCCAGTGTATTAATAAACAACCACTGAGAACATGAATGGATACTTGCGTTATGGGGGAGTCAACAATTTCATGCGTCAAATAAGTTTACAAATCCGAGGATTTTCTTTCACCGAAACACCCGCAACTTATTGGTTGTCTATAGAAATAGCTGAATCTCCCATGTAAGAGTAGCACTGACAAAAAGAAAATCCAGAAAAAGCACAACATCTGGCTCCAAAGGATCTCAAATCTTTCATTACATCATCAATACAATTAAATAATTAATGGACCTTTTAGTTCTTCTTAGTGCCTGCTGCCTAATCTTGCTGTCTGAAAAAGACTGCTTATTGCGAAGGTCCTGACTCTTGCCGATATCCCTGTAATCTGCTATGCGATTAAGCCGAGTAGTTTTGATTCTGATAATTGAGACAAATCCTCCTCAACTAGTGAAGTAACATTGAAAAATGCCTAGAAAGTTCCAGAAGAACTGGACGCTAGAATGTCAGAATTAAACCTCAGTGCACCCAGAACCAACCATATTGAACAGACTATATCACTCTGACGTCCTACCTTTATCCAGTCCTTGAGGCTGAAAGGTCCTTGCAAGGGTTAGATATGAAAATGTCCTGCGTTATTACTTAGTAATTACAAGGGAAGCCAAACTTTACTGCTAAATATAGAACTAACTCCACCACTGAATAAGCATCCATGCTTCTATCAGGAGAAATGTCTCTATCTCAGACATTTGCAGTTTAGGTTCAAGTTGCTATTCCATTCTATATAGTTAATGAATATTAGAGTAGAAAAGTGTAGTTACTTGTATTCCTAATTTTCCGTCATAGCTGTTATCACTAAATATGGCTCATCCACTTCCCCTCGAACCAGGGCCATACTGTTTATATTGTCAGAAAGCCGGTCGACTTGGCTTACTGCCTGCCATGTACAATGCAACAGCACAGATTACAGAACTCCTAAATTTCCAGGGTCAGTTTTACTCGGTTCTGCATTTGTAAAGGAGTGCCTTTCCATGCTTTATTTTTATTTTAAAGCCCAAGGAGAGAGTGGTGATTGATTTGATTTATTTACCTGTAGTCTATACGTTTTAGAGTGCACAGATACTAAAGCATGACGAAGATTGTTGCATCAACTGATTTTGAATCAGACAACAATTTGGAAAAAAATAATGTGTTTTCAGGGCCTTAAGAGTGCCTCAGATAACTCTCTGTTGCTTCACATTCTAGAAGCAGATTGTTCCAGACTTAGGATCCAGATATCGAAAGGAGTGCCTCTTTGCACACTTTTTCCAAATATGAGGTATACTCAGAGATGCAGGTTGTCAAACTAACCAAGCAAGTAAGCTTGGAAGGCAGGAGAATCTTATCAAAGTCTAATTGTTCCATGCTTTGGAAAACACTGTAGGTCATACAAAGGCACTTACATTTCACCCTCTACTCATTTGCCAGTTAGTGCAGGTCCCTCAGGTCCTCTCACATGATAAAAGTTGCAGAGATTTTTGATGTCTTCAACTGCAAAGTTCTGAATTTGGGAAATAACAGACCAGGGCAGACCTAGGTATGTTCTGTTTCATTAATAAATTCTGGACAACCTAGTTGTAATGCTACAGAGGCGTGTATGGAATTTGTCTGTATCCATAAAGGGTAATGGAAAAGGAGCTACCTTTGAGCAGAATCTCCGTTTTACTCGTGTTGAATTTAAAATATTTGTTGTTACTCCAGTATTGGAGCTTTCATAGATTCACATGCCTGAATCATTCCCCGTCGTCGAGACGGGAGTCTCCGGTATATAAAAAAGCAATGCTTAGTTGGATAGCAAACTGAAAAGAGGCCTAGGCCCATTTCCCTTTTGCAACCCATAACCTTCGTTATGTAAAAGAGACCAAACTTGTCCCTGAACCAATCAGAGCTCCTCACCCTCTAGAACCCTCCTGAGAGAACCTTTTGCCCCTCAGATTTTCTACCGCACGTTGTGCTAGGGAGTCTCCTGTGAGCTCTGCTCAAATTCTGCTTTTTTCAACTTCTTTGAAAAACTTTGTTCTTAGAAATTCAACTGGATTCTGTACTACTCTGGATTGTCTTCAAATACATTCTTTAGAGGATGTCTGGAAAGGAGAAGAAAGGTTTATTTAGAGCCTGTGCAACTTGTTCCAAGAAGAGGCTCTACACTGATGACCCTCATTCTGACTGCATTTACTGTCTATACCCGGATCACCAGGCCAAAGACTGTAAGGTATGTCGCACTTTCTCAAGTAAAACTCTGAGAGATCGTGAAGGGCGCCTTTTGATATGGCTTCAAAAGCTAAAGGCCAGAAAGGAGGTTATCTCCAGTGACAGTGAGGAGGAGTCCTCCTCAACATCTAGGAGATCTCAAAAGAGAAGAAAATCTCCTCAAACTCATTCCTCAGGAGAACGTCTTGAGAAGGCCCTAAAAAAGACCACTCATGGGTCTTCTGGGCGCAGTCCTTCAAAATCTCCTCAATCTGTGGAAAAGGAGAGTAAGGGACATGCTTCTGGAGAAAAACAATTGAAAAAGATGGGTTCTGAGCCGTCAAAGTCACCTCTGCAGGTCAAAGAACCCTTCAGGAAGCCATCTTCTATGCCTCCTGAGGTAAATCTAAGAAACAGGCGTCGACGAAGAAATCATCATCGTCGTCGACGACGAAGATTGAGGTAAAGCTCATATCAAAGACACCATCATTGCCTATTACAGTGGCCTCTCCGTCGACGACGTCATCGTCGACGGTGGTGTCGACGCCGGTTACATCGGCGACGACAGCAACAGCGACGACGACAATGTCGACGACGGGAACATCGACGACTATGTCGTCGACGACGGATAGTTCTCTACGCCTGGTGTCGACGACGGCATCAATGACAGTGGTATCGACGGCGATCTCGTCGACTGGCTCGTCGACGAGGGAAATTCCAGAAAAACTAGAAATCGTTAAGAAGAGGAGAATTTCACCAGAAATCACCTCCCCAAGCAAGATCACTCCTCTGGTGCCATCGCACCTGCTAGAGGAGCAGGATTCAGAGGAAGAGGAGGACGACGGACCCTTTGGATACGCCAGTAGTCCCTCACAATTACATGTGAAGTGTCAGGATGATGACTATGAGGAGGGATATGGGGAGTACCAATATCCTCCGCAACAACACTATCGCCAAGGGTACCAGGAAGAGATGGTGGGTATGCCATCGTCCATGATGATGGATCTGCAGTTTATGCTGGCAGACTATAAAAAGAGATTTCCGCCGACACCAGCTTCTCAGGAAATCCCTGTCTCGTATCCACGTTCCATCCCTACTACTCCAGTTAGAAGCAGGGAACCACTACAAGAAGTTACGCCTACAACTCCTCAAACAATACACCACCAGGATCCTGTCACCACGGACGATGATGACCAGGAAGAGGGAGAAATAACATATCCCAACAAAGAATGGGATGATTACCCGATTCCATCTCCGGCATCTCCCTCACCAGTACCTGTGGATTCTCCGCCGGTGGATATTGGCGGATTCCATAATCTAATGGAAAGAGCTGCGAAGAGGTTCCAGCTTCCTATGGCTACAACACAAACGGAATGCTTCCTATACGATTTTAAGGAGCCATACCACAAGTCAGTCCGGGCTATCCCAATTGTTAGCCATGTGTGGGAAGAAGGTTTAAAAGTGATAAAGACACCGGCGACAGTTACACCTGTGCTTGCTAGATTGGAGAAAAAATATAAAGCTCCTTTAGACGCACCAGCGTGTTTACTGGGCCATCCAAAACCTGATTCTGTGATTTCGCAAGCGGCGCAACAAAAATCTAAGAATCCCTCTGCGCCTATATCAGCACCTCCTGACAGAGAGGCGAGACGCTTAGACAATGCAGGAAAGAGGTTCTCATCCATGTCTGCTCTCCTAGTTAAAGCAGCAAATGCCCTTGCCATTCTGGGCAGATACGACAGGCAGATGTGGTGCGATATGGCACCATACATGGACCTCATCCCAGAGGACAATAGACAGGAGGCGAAAAAGATCCTTCAGGAAGGGGAAAAGGCTTCGGCTGAAGTCATTGACTGTGCGATGGATATCGCAACCACAGCCTTCCGGTCGCTTGGAGGAGCGGCGGTGCTACGGCGTCAGGGGTGGTTAAGGGCGACTGCCTTTAGACCAGAGGTCCAAAATAAGATCCTAGATCTCCCTTTCGACGGAGAAGATTTATTTGGGAAACAAGTGGATGAGGCACTTCAAGGTATCAAGAAAGATACAGATACTGTGAAAGCCCTAGGTACACTTCAATACCGTAAAGTGCCCTTTCGGGGTGCCAGAGGGAGAGGCCAATCATCCTATAGAGGGGGTTACCAACAGGGGAGATACCCCTCTTATTCCTCATCATCACAACCATACCGTCAGCAATATGGTCAAAAACAATCAGGGAGCTATACAAAGTCTGCTCCTAGAGGAAGAGGAGGTCGTCAAGGAAAGGACAATGGTAGAAGACAATGACAACATCCTGAATCCGGCTACATGTATTTCTTCCCCTCCACAAGCTCCCCTGGGTGGAAGAGTTGCTTCCCATCTGCATCATTGGCAGAAAATAACGACGGACAGATGGGTCCTCAATATAGTACAATTCGGACACACTCTAGAATTCCTTCAATTCCCTCCTTGGACACCACCGACAAGTCAAGAGATCAAACATCTATCTCAGATGCGTCGGGAGATTCGGACAATGCTCCGAAAGGGAGCATTAGAACCAGTGCCGATCTCCCAAAAAGGAAAGGGGTTTTACTCCTGTTTCTTCCTAGTCCGGAAGAATGCTCTCCAATGGCGTCCTATTCTAGACCTGAGATCTCTGAATACTTATCTCAAAAAGCAGTCTTTCCGGATGGTGACCCTCCAAGACATTCTGCTGCTCTTAAACCCAGGGGATCATATGACCACTCTAGACTTACAGGATGCATATTTTCACATCCCCATTCATCCTTCCCACAGACGGTATCTTCGGTTTGCAGTAGCCGGAGACCATTACCAGTTCAAAGTACTTCCGTTTGGCCTCATATCAGCCCCGAGAATTTTTACAAAGTGTCTGGCGCCAGTGGCAGCTTTTCTCAGAAAGCTAAGACACAAGGTGTTTCCATACCTGGACGACTGGTTAATAAAAGCGCCATCAGAAACTTCAGCCCAGGTGTCAACTACGGCATGCATACAATTGTTTGCCGAACTGGGACTGACTTTGAATATAGAGAAATCATCCCTTCAGCCTTCAAGGAAGATCACGTTCCTGGGAGCGATTCTGGACACCTCTGTAAACAAGGCATTTCCCTCCACAGAGAGGCAACTGGGTCTCATGACGTTTGCCAAGAATTTCACAAGAAAAAAGTGTCTTTCAGTACGCACGTACAAGTCGCTACTAGGGACAATGTCCTCTTGCATACCTCTGATTCCTTTATGCCGACTAAAGATGCGTCCATTACAGGAGGAACTGGATCGGCAATGGCACCAGGCAGAGGGATCCTTCGACGACAAGGTGAAGATCACGCCGGCTATGGGGCAAGCAGTAGCATGGTGGACCCACAAGAGGAACATTTCGGTGGGCCTTTCCTTCCTGACCGAACCAGCTCCATTGGTAATTACCACCGATGCATCCCTGGAAGGATGGGGGGCGTTCCTTCAGGACCTACAGGTCAGCGGTCGGTGGAGATTGCAAGAACAGCAGCTCCACATCAACTTGCTGGAGCTCAAAGCGGTAGGCTTGGCATTGCTGGCTTTCCTACCAAGAATTCAGGGAGCATCTGTTCTGATAAGAACAGACAACACAACTGCAATGCACTATCTCAACAAGCAGGGAGGTACAAGATCACTCTCCCTGTCACAGGAAGCACAAAAGATATGGAAGTGGGCTGTTCAACACGGGGTATCTCTAAAAGCGGAACATCTTCCAGGAGATCAGAATGTCAAAGCGGACACTCTCAGCAGACTGAAGTCCACATGCCATGAGTGGGAGATCAACCAGGAGTTCCGACAGTGGATCTGTTTGCGACAGCTCAGAACAAGAAATGCCGGTTCTTCGCAAGTTGGCATCACCAAAGGGGATCTTGGGGGAATGCGTTTTTGATGGCATGGTCAGGCGTCTTTGCCTACGCCTTTCCTCCGATTCCCCTCCTGCCACGCGTTCTCACAAAGATAAAGAAAGAACCGTGCAAAGTGATACTGATAGCTCCGTGGTGGCCCAGGCAACACTGGTTCACAGAGTTGCTCCTGCTGCCGGAGGATCATCCGATTCGTCTGCAACCAATACCATCACTCTTGACAATGTCCCGGGGACAAGTGCTTCATCCAGACCCGAAATCGCTAAGCTTAGCGGCCTGGCTCCTGAACACTGCGAATTTCTACACCTAGATATTTCATCAGAATGCAGAGATATACTAGCAAATGCCAGAGCGGAAAGTACAAACAAGACATATAGGATGAAATGGAAGAGATTCTGTTTGTGGTTCCAAGAACGTAATATTCATCCTCTAAACTCAGCGGCACATGAAATTATTCCATATATATTAATGTTTGCAAAATCTGGTTTAGCCCATGCTTCTATTAAAGTGCATCTTGCTGCGATTTCTCGATATCTCGGGTCCATCACTGTGGTCTGACAGAATTATCAAACAGTTCATGAAAGGATTGTTTCGGACTTTTCCTCCCATAAGACCTCCTCCACCTCTCTGGCAGTTGAACATTGTTCTTTCTCAATTGATGAAGCAGCCCTTCGAACCAATTCACAGGGCGGATCTAAAGTTCTTATCCTGGAAGGTAGCTCTTCTAATAGCTCTCACTTCAGCCAGAAGAGTTGGGGAAATACAGGCTCTCACGATACAAGAACCTTTTTTGCAGTTCAAAGAGGACAGGTTTGTTCTCAGGACTAATCCGAAATTCATTCCGAAAGTGCCAACAGATTTTCATCTGAATGAACCACTGATCCTTAAGAGGTTTTTCTCTCAACCGTCAACAGCAGCGGAGAGAGCTCTTCATTCATTAGATGTTCAACGCTGTCTGAAGTTTTACTTGCAAAAAACAAGGCTTTTCCGCAAGTCTTCCCAACTGTTTGTGGCTTATAGTGCCCCCAGGAAAGGGTTTCCTTTGTCAGAGGGGAATTGCCCGATGGATTTCAAGTGCAATACAGTTTTGTCATCAGGCGGCAGGGAAGCCGTTGAATGCACGTGTTCGTGCTCATTCTACAAGAGCAGTGTCCACCTCCACTGCTTTATTTGCGGGAGTACCTATCCAGGATATCTGCAGAGCTGCTACCTGGAGGAGTACGCATACTTTCACCAGACATTACTGCCTCGATGCACCTGCAGAGAAAGATGTGGCAGTAGGACAAGCAGTACTGAGGAACCTTTTCCAGTGACGGTGAGCCCTCTTTACCATCCCTCCTTCCTTTTATTGGTTACATATGCACATTTTATTGTTGTATATTGTATTATATGCAATTTGGAAAGTTTTTTCTGTATGTATTGATATATGAAGACCGCTTTTATCGAGCTACATGTTACCTAGTTCCAGGTCTTGGGTAACAAAAAATGTGCAATGATTTACTGCTCGCTATTCTGATTCAGGCATGTGAATCTATGAAAGCTCAAATACTGGAGTAAGAAAACAAGTTACTTACCTGTAACTGTAGGTTCGAGGCATATGAGCTACAGAGCTCACACTGAGCATTAGATCGCCATCTGGTGTTGGGCTCAGATGCTTGCACCTTGTTGTTGTCTTGGAAGAAGTTTTTGTAGTCACGAGATAGGTGACTCCTCCCTTGGACGACAGTGCGCATGGGCATCGACTCCAGCCTCAGATTGTTTTTTTCCGCCATTGGGTTCGGATGCAATTTTTGCGCACCGGTTCGAAACTTTAGTTTTGAAACTTTTCAACGCGCAAAACTTCCAACAAACTTTCCAATCGATATCGAAATCTCGACGCGCCTTTCATCGATTCCTTTTCAGTCGACGCGGGCCGCTGGGCCCATTGACGCCGTGAGGCCTACGGCTCATGGAAAGGACACCCTTCAGAAAATGCCCCCAGTGTGGAGCAAAATTCCCACACAGTGACCATCACGAGATCTGTAACCTGTGCCTTTCGCCCGACCACAACGAGTCCAGCTGCCCAGCCTGCGCCACCTTTCGATCGAAGAAAACTATTCGAGATCGTCGAGCTCGAAGGCACGTCATGGCGCAGAGATCAGCTCCGGAACCGATGGACATCTTCGACGAAGGCCCAGATGTCCCTGAAGAAGATTCCGAGGATCTCCAAATCGTGTCAGAGGCAGAAGACTCAGACGACCCCATCACTCCTGGGCAACGAGTGAGTACTACTGCCCCTACCCCAACCCCCCCACCAAAGCACAAGGCACTGGTCAAGACTTCGCCCGTTGGCCCCAGTCGCGACCGAAAACACACTTCAGAAGCCCCGCATTCGAGCCCGGCTCCGAAGAAAAAATTCAAGCCTTCCAGTACCTCGGCACCGAGCAAACCGCATGTGCTAGTCCCACCGGCACCTTCGGCACCGAAACCGAAAGAACACTCGGCTCCGATTCCTTCCACCTCTAAACACAAACCTGCCTCGAACACATCGACGCATGGGGATAAGCCGGCGTCGAAACCTAAAGATCACGCCCCTAAGACAAAGGCTTCGGAACCGACAACCAAGCCTAAGGATTCTTCCACGCCTCCAAAGGCCAAAGAGCATAAAACTCAGCCACCACCCCGCTCGGAACCGAAAAAATCGGCGCCGAAACCAGTTCTCCAAGAGGAGGAGCTTTTTCATCCGGATCCTGTTGATCCTAAGCAAACAAAGATCCACATCAATCCTAAAACAGGGCATCTCACAGCTGTACCACGCCACAAGCCAGTACCTGTGGAAAAGAAGGACTGTGCCACTTCACCTATGCCTCCTTCTTCCCCTGTCCTTCCATCTAACACCCCTCCTCTCCACAAACCTGTTACACCGCCTCAGCCTGTAACATCTCCACCACATACACCACCTACATATGATTATCAAGATGACATAGGTGACGGTGGTGACCCTGGTGACCCATTCACCGATCCAGATGACCCACCACAAGATGATTGGGATTACAATGATCCAATAGATCCCCCAGACCTCCCAAGCCCTCTACCATACCCAGCAAAACCCTCTCCTCCGGATGATAATATTGGGTTTGGACAACTGATTAATAGGGCTGCTGTATTTCATGGGGTACACATGCACACAAACGCACCAGAGGAGGATTTTCTGTTAGACACATTTGAACAGTCCCAAAAAACTGTACAAATATTGCCAATGATTAAAGGGGTTATTAAGCATGCTCCCGACATATTTAAAGATCCTGTGCGCGCGCCAGGGTTCTTAATCCCAGGGTCGATAAAAAAATATAGGCCTGCCCCTGACGATCCTGCGTACATTAAAGGCCAGCTGCCTCTAGACTCGTTAGTAGTCTCCAATGCTAGAAAACGAGCTAATTCACAAACCTCAGGGGACGCATCGCCCCCTGATAAAGAATCTAAATTACTAGACGCATCTGGCAAAAGAGTAGCTGCGCAGGCCGCCAATCACTGGCGCATAGCCAACACTCAAGCACTGCTGGCCAGATATGATAGGGCCCACTATGACCAGTTGGAAACCCTGTTACAACACTTGCCTGACCAGTATAAAACTCAAGCAAATGACCTAATTCAAGAGGGCAAACTAATCACCAATGCGTCAATTAAGTGTGCCCTTGATGCAGCTGACACTGCCGCTAGGTCTGTCAATACTAGCGTGCTGCTCAGAAGACATGCATGGTTGCGCATTTCAGGCTTCAAGCAGGAGGTCCAAACCACTATTCTAAATCAGCCGTTCAATCAAAACCAACGTTTTGGACCGGCTGTGGACACTGCGCTTGAAAAAATGAAAAAAGATACAGAAACTGCCAAGTCAATGGGAGCGTTACAGTCTCCACAACCGCGTGGCTCCTTTCGTCGCTCCTTTTACAGAGGAGCCTCCAGGAACATCAGCACAGATAGTTCATCTTCCTTTAAAAATACCACCCAAACATCCCCCAATAGAGGATATTTTAGAGGAGGTTACAGAGGGAACAACAGTAAAGGGAGAGGCCGAGGTAGCACCAACACCTGTACCTCCCCTGCTGCTAAACAGTGACTTCCCTCCACTTCCCCCCGACCATTCCACTCCTGTCGGGGGAAGATTAGCACAGTTCCTACCTGTCTGGAACTCCATCACAACAGACAGATGGGTGAGACAAATTATCCAAGATGGTTACTGCCTGGAACTTACAGCTACTCCCCCAAACATACCACCCAAGCAGCGTCCAATGTCCACAGACCATCTTACACTTTTAAAGCAAGAGGTTCTCTCACTGCTTCAAAAGCATGCCATAGAGCCAGTCCCTTTACTACACCAGGGAACAGGGGTTTACTCCCTGTATTTCCTCATCCCCAAAAAGGATGGGACCCTAAGGCCAATTCTAGACCTCAGACCCCTCAATCAGTATATACATTCGGATCATTTTCACATGATCACTCTCCAACAAGTGCTTCCCCTACTACAACAGGAAGACTTCCATGCCACACTAAATCTCAAGGACGCCTACTTCCACATTCCCATACATCCTGCTCACAGGAAGTATCTAAGGTTCGTACTCGATGGACAACACTACCAGTTCAAAGTCCTTCCATTCGGGGTCACCACTGCTCCAAGAGTGTTTACCAAATGCCTTGCAGTAGTAGCAGCGCACCTACGAAGACAACAAATACATGTCTTCCCGTATCTGGACGACTGGCTCATAAAAGCCAGATCATTCAACCAGTGTATCCAACACACTCATCAAACCATTCAAACACTACACAACTTGGGGTTCACAATCAACTATACCAAGTCGCACCTCCAGCCCTCCCATGTACATCAATATCTGGGGGCCACAATAAACACTTCCACAGCTCTAGCGTATCCCAGCCCAGCCAGGATAACCAGTATACAAGCTCTCATCACCAAGTTTCAAATCCAACACTCTCTCCCAGCCAGAGTGTTCATGCAACTGATAGGCATGATGGCATCTTGCATCTTCATCGTACCTCACGCAAAGCTTCAGATGCGTCCCTTACAAGAATGTCTAGCACACCAATGGAATCAGGCTCACGGACAACTTACAGATCTGGTGTTGGTGGACAGCCGCACACATCGCTCTCTGCAGTGGTGAAACACAAAAAACTTGTCCAAAGGGCGGCCGTTCCTCGAGCCTGTTCCACAAATAGTACTAACAACAGACGCATCACTCACAGGATGGGGAGCACACCTGTTAGATCACACAACACAGGGTAAATGGACCACTCAACAAAGACTGCTCCACATCAATCATCTGGAACTCCTAGCAATATTCCTGGCTCTCAAATCATTTCAACTCCAGGTACAAAACAAAGCTGTCCTGATCCGCACAGACAACATCACGGCCATGTATTATATACAAAAACAGGGGGGGACACACTCTCTTCAACTGTCCCAACTTGCACAGAACATTTGGAGGTGGGCCATCCCACAAAACATATACCTTCTCGCCGAACACCTACCAGGAGTTCACAATCAGATTGCCGATCTGTTAAGTCGACAGACACAACAGATTCATAAATGGGAACTACATCCACAAGTTCTTCTACCTTTTTTCCAGATGTGGGGTCAACCAGACATAGATCTGTTTGCCACACACCAAACGCAAAATGCCCAACCTTCGCCGCCAGGTTTCCACACCCACAGTCCAAGGGCAATGCGATATGTATGAATTGGTCAGGCAGATTTGCGTACTCTTTTCCGCCACTCCCACTCATTCCGCTAGTAGTACGCAAGCTCCGACAACAGTCTCTAAAAATGATCCTAGTGGCTCCCACATTCGCATGCCAACCGTGGTTCACAACACTGCTGGAACTATCAATAGTCCCACACCAAAAACTACACCTCTCCCCATCACTACTAACGCAGAACCATGGAGAGATAAGGCACCCCGATCCAACTCAACTGAATCTTGCAATCTGGCTCCTGAAGTCCTAGAGTTCGGTTACCTTAACCTACCACCGGACTGTATGAACGTCATTAAAGAGGCCAGACGCCCTACCACCAGAGCTTGCTACGCAGCAAAGTGGAAAAGATTCGCCATTTACTGCAATAACAATAATATCCAGCCACTACATGCCTCCATACAAAACATAATTTGCTACTTACTACATTTGCAAAGGTGTAATTTGGCATACTCATCCATACGTCTTCATCTAGCAGCACTTGCCGCTTACTTACAAAACAGACAACACTTATCACTTTTTAGGGTCCCAGCAATCAAAGCCTTTATGGAAGGCCTTAAACGGATCATACCTCCCAGATTACCACCTTCTCCAGTGTGGAATCTTAACATCGTGCTTACTAGGCTCATGGGACCCCCATTTGAACCTCTACATAAATGTGAACTTCAATTCCTTACATGGAAAGTAGCTTTCCTTATTGCAATCACCTCTCTCAGGAGGGTGAGTGAGATCCAGGCTTTAACCATACAAGAGCCATTTTTACAAATACATCGTAACAAAATAGTTCTCAGGACAAACCCAAAATTCCTTCCTAAAGTAATTTCTCCTTTTCACCTTAATCAATCTGTGGAGCTACCTGTGTTTTTTCAAAACCCGGACTCCGTAGCAGAAAGAGGTCCCTAGACCCTAGACGTCAAAAGAGCTCTAATGTATTACATTGACAGGACCAAGTCATTTCGCAAAACAATTGTTTGTAGCTTTCTCTCCACCGCATAAAGGTAATCCCATCTCAAAAGCTGGGATTGCAAGGTGGATCGTTAAATGTATCCAGATATGCTACCAAAAAGCCAAGCGCACATTATCAATTCCCCCTAGAGCGCATTCAACACGCAAACTAGGGGCTTCCATGGCATTCTTAGGGAACATTCCTCTAGAAGACATCTGTAAGGCAGCCACATGGTCTACAACACACACCTTCACTAAACACTATTGTGTTGATGTGCAAGCCAAGCAACAAGCTTCTGTGGGTCAAGTTGTTCTTAAAACACTTTTTCAAACTACTGCAACACATACAGGTGACCACCGCTAGGGGAGATACTGCTGTACAGTCTATGCTCAGTGTGAGCTCTGCAGCTCATATGCCTCGAACGGAAAATGCTACTTACCAGTATGCATCTGTTCTTGGCATGTAGAGCTGCAGATCCTCACACGCCCACCCACCTCCCCGGGACCTATATGTGTTCCAGCCCTATCTTACTTAGATATACACACATGGACATCTCTTTCTTTTCTACTAACTCCATCATTTCCCATTATGGCGAAAAACAATCTGAGGATGGAGTCGATGCCCATGCGCACTGTCGTCCAAGGGAGGAGTCACCTATCTCGTGACTACAAAAACTTCTTCCAAGACAACAACAAGGTGCAAGCATCCGAGCCCAACACCAGATGGCGATCTAATGCTCAGTGTGAGGATCTGCAGCTCTACATGCCAAGAACAGATGCATACTGGTAAGTAGCATTTTCCTTCTCCAGTATTGGAAGCTTTCATAGATTCACATGCGACCCACCCTCCTCCCCTGAGAGGCTCACCTTGGATTTAGCACAAAAGGTGTCTATGGCACAAGTGCACGAAAATCTGAGGGGCAAAAGGTTCTCTCAGGAGGGTTCTAGAGGGTGAGGAGCTCTGATTGGTTCAGGGACAAGTTTGGTCTCTTTTACATAACGAAGGTTATGGGTTGCAAAAGGGAAATGGGCCTAGGCCTCTTTTCAGTTTGCTAACCAACTAAGCATTGCTTTTTTATATACCGGAGACTCCCGTCTCGACGACGGGGAATGATTCAGGCATGTGAATCTATAAAAGCTTCCAATACTGGAGAACTACAGTTACAGGTAAGTAACTTGTTTTCTTCATCCACTGATGAAAAGTGGTTAAACAACCCATGATTCATAACCTTTGAATGAACTGATTTTCCAGCCTGACAATTAAATTGGGTGTTATCTGCCTAAGATAGAGCAGCCATCCCAAAAATATGATCCAGGCAGACAGAAAATGAATATAGATGTTAAACAATATCAGAGACAAAGATGAACCCTCTGGAACTTCACCAGTGGAGTCCAAATTCGCAGATGGGAGTGTTAGAATTTTGGGACGCCAGTTATTAACTCATTGGCCCCTTTATAGATTTACAAGCTTGAATGTACCTAGTTGTCAGGCTAGGAATTCTCTGTAATTAAAGTTAAAACAGCAGTGTTTCCACAACCTCACTTTCCATTGAAAACAGCAATAGACAAAGATCTGCTCGGATTTTGTACCGCAGTCAAACTGGCAATCAGGGACTCCTTAGAGCTCTGCCCTTTGCTTCATAGCTAATTTTTCTTACAAATTGGGTGTTTCAGTCTTTTCTTTGGGAGTTCTCTTGCTGTCATTTACAGAAAATAGGCTGATTGTTCTGTCCCTTTTCTATTTGATTGGCTGAGCCCTTTGAACCTTGCAGATGGATGACACCCCTTCAAAAACTAGGGCCCTTTTCTGACCTTGCAAATCCTGGAGACCAGGATGTCTTATCATGATGACCCACAAGAAGTGCTTGCTGTGCTTGTATCGTTCAGGAAATGTGTGAAATCTGTCGAAATGTTTGCAGTAAGACCCCTTAATGATAGAGAACCATGGACCTTGTGTATTCTTAAATTGCATCTCCTGCTATGAGCAAGAAGCACAAACTGAATTTGGTCAGAACCTCATCATCTGCGATTCAGCTACCCTAACAAACTCTGTGCCTTCCTCTAAAGCGCAGACCCCAGGTCCAAGTGGCCAACCTTAAGAAGAAATAAAAAATACAACACTTTTGTCATCTTGTCATCTACCATTGGTGACTCAGTTGTTGAAATCCTTTGACAGCGTCAGGCAGGTTCTCGTTAAGAAAGAAAGTTTCTAGAAATTATGATGGTCTGTCGAAGATTAATCCATCCATGATGGCCTTCAGGCATCCTGTGTCAAGGAAGAAGGTGACTTAATTGGGAGGATCGTCATTGATGACTCAACTCTTCTCATCAACTTTAACACCAATGACAACCACCTTCACCACTACTGTGTTGTTGACAATAACAACATATATTACTTCATAGACAGCCTCATCAACAAGCATATTTTCAGTGGCACCATTGATTAAACCATCCCTCAAAACCCTTGGCTCCTATCATGTCACTGATGTAAACAGTATTGCCAATATAGATCACTCCAGTATTGCTCCTATTAACGGAGCTTCCATCCTATTTGAAAGGCGAGGACATTGGTGACCAAGAGGCATCCACCCGGAATTTTAAGTGTCACAAGATGAGGATGACTATCATGATCAAGCAGTTGATCCTCATGATATGGATATGTATTTAATACCTAGTGATTCAAATGACAGTCACTTCTATGAGTGGCCATTGCACTACGATTAACATTGTGTCTTCCACTTTCAGGACCACCACAGTCTTTGTCACTGCTACCATCCTTGCTTACAGACGACACTGCACCACAGCATGTACTTGCGGAATTCCCATTAGCTGAGATTCTAGTAGAATGATACATCTCACTCCTAGGGTACAAGAAGCTTGCCCAATGCGATTCAGGTGGTTCATTTTAAGGACTTAGTGATGACAATGGTGGTAATCATTATCTGGATAGTGTTCATAATTTTGATATTCCTGCTGAGTATGACGTATGTGAAGGATGACGATTCAAGTCCAGAGCTGCAACAGACACACTCTCCTAGTGATAAATTCCACCTTTTTCATACCTTTATTTTGATAGGGGTTGTACAATTAATCATTATACCGATCGCTATGGTCAAACAAATTGTTATGCTTGTTAAATATTAATCATAACTCTAGGTAATCCATCAAATCTGTTCCCCTTTTTGAACATCTTTGTGAAGATGGCCTAGCTTGTATGAAAATTCCAGCAACAGGAGCCACCTCTGTATGAGGCTTGAAAATAAGTTGAATTCCTCTTCAGCCTGCTTTAGTACCTCCTGACAAGGAGGGCCGATGTTTCGATGCTATGGGTAAGAGGGTAGGAGCCTTTGCATCAGTGGCTGTAAAGATTTCCAGTGCCACTTCCATTTTAGCACACTACAACAGGCAGTTGTGGTGCAACTTATCTTCCTTCCTAAATTATCTTATGATTACAAGGATCAGCGGAGATCCTTGTATCATCAGCTCTAATTTTCGCCTCTTTGGGTGCATCTAACAACTGAGTCAGACAGATTGTGACAGGAGCTGTTTTCCTCCACAGGGTTTGTTTTAAAGCATATCTTTCCATTCAGAAGACCAGTCTAAAGTGCTTGCATACCTATTGATTGCCAACAGTTCTACTGCCAGCATGTTCATGGAGATATGCAGTTTATCAAAGCTCACACAGATACAATTTGGTTAAAATGCATAAATATGGACATTATGGTTATTCCTGTGTTAGCAATTTTCTATTCTGTTACTAGTCTGAACACTACGAACATCTCTCATCTACGTGCAGCCAATATGTTACTCAACAACATTCAGGAGGACATTCACAGTGAGTGAGACGAGGCATTTTCTCTTATTCACCTTTGTCTAAAGATGATACCAGACCTGTCTGATTTTTATGAACTTTCTTTCCAAATTGGTTCCAGATTACATTGAGACCTTTGGGTTTTGAATGTCATTTGACATGGTCTTGAAATAGAATTTGTCTTAAGGCTGTCTCGACACCTCTGATAAAGGAGCACCATCTACATCTAAAGGCTTTAAGGGTGTAGATATTAAAACTCATTCAAAACATAGCCATTGAACCAGTGCCCGAGTCCTAATGCAATCAGGGATTGCATTCAAGATTTTTCCTTGTACAAAAAAATTCAAGAGAATCACATCCAGTTTATGATTTAAGGGCACTCTGCAAGTTCATTAAGGCACAGTCTTTCAGAAGGGTGTCCCTTCTTGATGTTATGTAGTACAGGAACATTTATCTGGCATCTCTAGGCCTGGAGGATGCTTATGTTCATTCACTCATAGATTCATAGATCCAAATACAAAATGTTTCGTGGTGTCATGGTCAGTGGACATTATTTTCAGTCCTGGGAACTTCCTTTTGTTCTTTATTCAGCACCCACAGTCTTCACCAAATGGCTACCTCCAGTGACAACAAATCTACAACGGCAGCATATTTACAGCGGCAGGGGTCTGGGTGTTCCCTTACTTGGACCACTGGCTTATAAAAGGTCTGTCTTCCGAACACACATATCAAAATGTGAGCATCACCATACCTCTACCCCAGATGCTGGAGATGTTGGGTAACAGGCTAAAGAAGACAATGTCAGTGCTTACCCATGTCAAGAGATTGTATTTCTTGGTTCTCGCATATACACGTCTAACCATTTCAAGACAAAGGTGACAAGCTAACATTGTTGGTGCAAGTGATCAGCAGTCAAAAAGAGATTTCAGTACGCAGGCACAAAGACCCGTTGTATATGATTTCATCTTGAATTGCTCTATTTCTAGAATTTCCATCTACAAATGAGCCCTTTTCCGGTACAACTAGGTGTATAATTGAGGCAGATTTCAGATCAGCAGGTAACAAGGTCTTTGTGACCCCCCTAAAACCAGGTAAGTTCGTATATGTTAGGTGAGATAATTTATCATCCTCACAGATCAGGAGATTTAATCGTTTCACTCCAAGTCTTTAGTCATCATGTCCATGATCTGTCCATCAGCTGACAGCTGACTCTGGTACCTAGAAGAAGCAGAGTTTCTTATCAATATCCTAGAACTGAGGGTGATGCCTTTGTTACAAAAACATCCCTAAAGATTAAATTGTTGCTTCCTTGACCAATGCCAGTTAAGGTTCTGTTTTGTCTGATTGGGATATTGCTAGTTGGATTTCAGCATGCATCTCATTCTGCCACAGAAAATTGAGCAGACTTTTCAGAAGCAACCAGGGGCATGACTGCAACAGCTCCACTCTTCGTGGGAGGGCCAATTGATGACATCTGTAAAGCAAAAACAAGGTCATTGATGGGCATATTTGTGAAACATTACTGTCTTTATGTCTAGAAGGTATTAGAGAAGCCAGTTGGACTAGTGGTTCTGATCAGATTGTTCAATTAAGATCAGCCTGCTTTTTCTAATGTCTTTTAGATGAGCAAGCGCCTTGACACCCTTGGGTGATTGTTTCGCGCTCTACAAATCTCCATTTCATTTCATTTCATTTTATACATGAGCTGATATGCTACTCCATATTCAAGAATCTGAAAGAAACAGTTATAGATTCCTTACTTTAGAATTACCCCCAGGCGTCCGACTGGATCCGGAAAGTTTTACGTCAGCAGTACCCCTGCGCATCGAAAGGTGGCGTCGATCGGTTCTGCGTTCGTCGTTGGCGTCGTGGTCGCCGGGACGACGTCGCGGTAGCTACTTAGACACCTCCCTCGCGCACTGACGTCAGTTCTTTCTTTTTCCGCGCCAGCCAGCACAGATCCGGAGAGAGCGGTACCTCCAGTCACTTTTTGACTGACTTTTTGATGACTTTTGTCGACACCGTTTTTGAGTCTTCGACTCCTGGTGCACGTCAGGGATGCCCGGCTTCAAGGCTTGCGGTTCCTGTAGCTGACTGATGTTGGTGACGGATCCGCACCGCGTGTGCCTATTCTGCCTGGAGCGCGACCACGACCCCAAGTCGTGCTCCGACTGCCGGACCATGAATCCGAAGTCTTTGCAGGAGCGGTCCCGAAAGCTTCTCTAGGCCCGGCAGTCGGCTCCGCGCCGCTCGAGGTCCCGGTCGCGTAGGAGGTCGAGGGACCGGTCGCGGAGCCACCATAATTCTTCTTCCAAGTCTTCGCACTTGGGGTCAGGTAAGTCGAAGCACAAGAAGTCGTCGAAGAAGCATCGTCGCTCTTCGACTTCTCCCTGTCCGTCGGCCGGCGCGACGAGGGATGCGGGTGGTGCCCCTCCCGCGGCTCCGCGTGCAGAGTCCGAAGGGTCGACTCCGGGTTTCCCTCCCTTTCCGGGACCTGGAGCGACCCCTGCCCAGCTTCGTCAATTTTACGAAGCGATGCATGCCATCTTTGGGCATCCCGATGTAGACACGGAGCCGGACCGGCGTCGACTGACGCCGGTTCCGGCGCCGACGGGGACTTTTGTGCCCTTGTTCTACCCTGGCTCTTTTAGACCGGATTGGCAGCCAGAGGAGGGTGAGGAGGACTGAGAGGGGTCTGGAGACCCTTTAACTGACCAGTTAGGCTATGAACCGGACTAGAGAGAGGAACTGGGGGAAGCCAGTGGTCTGGATACCTCACCAGACCTTGGCATGTTGTCTCCTCCTACCGTGGCTATGGAGGAGGGAGCGTCCTTTGCAGTGGTGTTGCGTAGGGCGTCCGAGGCTCTCAACCTCGAGCTACCTACGGTGGCAGTCACGACTAACCTCCTGACAGAGGTGCTTCAACCGGCAATGAGCTCTTCGGAGCCCCTGTTGCCGTTTAATGAAGCCCTAACCGACATCCTTTTGGGCACTTGGTCCAGTCCCAACACAGGGGCTCCTGTGGATAAGATGGTTGCCCGACGCCACCGCCCGGCCCCGGGCGACCCCACTTTCCTCTCCCAACACCCCACCCCTGACAGCTTGGTGTGGTCCAAGCCTCTATCTCCAAAGGCGCATTCCCTAACGCATCACCCGATGGGGAATCCAAAAAGCTGGACCATCTTGGGAAGAAGATGTTTTCTTCCTCCAGCTTGGGACTGCGGTCGGTAAACACCGCATGTCTGTTGGGCCGTTAAACCCACTCTGTGTAGGATACGGTGACACAAGTGCTGCCTTAGTGCCCGGAGGAGGCCCGGGCCGTACTCTCCCGTGCAGTTGCCGAAGGGAGAGACGCAGCAAAGTTTACCATCCGCTGTGGGCTGGATACCGCTGACTCACTAGTCAGGACGATTTCCACGTCGGTAGCCCTTCCGACGCTAAGCCTGGTTGAGGTCGACTGGTTTTTCAGGGGATGTCTAATCCACTCTTATGGACATGCCCTTTGATGGCCGTCGCCTATTCGGCGACAAGGCAGACAACACGCTGGAGCGCTTTAAGGACTCTCGAGCTACGGCCAGGTCCTTGGGCCTCTCCACCTTCCACCCTGCGCAGTCTGCTTTTCGCCCCTTTCGTGGCTACGGAAGGGGTGCCCTGCCACGTCCCGCCCAGAACCACAGGCCAGCGCAAGCTGTTCAGCCCCTGCGCAGCCGGGGACGTGGAAACAACCGCCGTGGTTCTGGGGGCCAGCGGGCGGGCAGTCCACCACAGCCCCCCCTGCAGCAGCCTCCAAACCCTCCTAGTCCGACCTTTCAGGGCCATCAAACGCCAGTGGGCGGCAGGATTCGCCATCACCTCCCCCACTGGCGCACCATCACGTCGGACAGGTGGGTTTTGCAAATAGTCCGAAGGGGCTACTCCCTCCCCTTCGAGACTACCCCTCCATCCATGCCACCTCAGTACCATCGCATGTCGGAGGATCATCTGGCCCTTCTCCAACAGGAAGTTTCGGCACTCTTGGCCAAGGGGGCCATCGAGCGAGTTCCTGTCCCAGAAGTAGGTCGTGGTTGCTATTCCCACTACTTTCTGGTGCCCAAGAAGGACAAAGGCCTGCGTCCTATCTTGGGTTTCAGGAATGTCAACCGCTTCCTCCAGAAGGAGAAGTTCAAAATGTTGACGCTAGCTTAGGTCCTGTCTGCCCTCGATCCTGGATACTGGATGGTAGCGTTGGACTTGCAGGACGCTTATTTTCACATTCCCGTCCTGCCGGCCCACCGGCGTTACCTGCGGTTCGCGGTAGGCCACGAGCACTTTCAGTTTACCGTGCTTCCCTTTGGCCTTACCAGCGCCCCTCGGGTGTTCACGAAAGTGATGGCGGTGGTCGCAGCTCATCTGCGCAGATCAGGGGTTCCAGTCTTCCCCTATCTCGACGACTGGCTGTTGAAGGCGGGCTCGCCCCAGGCTGTCGTCTCCCACCTCCAGACTACGGCCGACCTCCTGCATTCGCTGGGGTTCTCCATCAACGTGCCGAAGTCACACCTGACTCCCTCTCAGAAGTTCCTCCTCATCGGAGCGTTTTTGGACACGACGCAGTTTCGGGTCTATCCTCCCGACCAGCTAGTCCGGGATATTCGGGCTATGATTCCGATCTTTCAGCCTCTATCCCGGGTTTCGGTCAGGATGACCCTCAGGCTACTGGGACTGATGGCTTCCTGCATCCTGCTGGTGGACCATGCCAGATGGCATATGCGGGCTCTGCAGTGGGACCTGAAGTTCCAGTGGGCACAACATATGGGGAACCTGTCCGATTGCGTCCAGATCTCGGAGGGCACTGCACACCAACTGCAGTGGTGGCTAACGAACCAGGATTGGGTCGACGGCAGATCACTCTCCCTTCCCCAACCAGAGTTCACAGTGGTGACCGATGCATCACTTCTGGGATGGGGCGGCCATGTGGGGGAGGCGGAGATCAGAGGCCACTGGTCTCCGGCGGAGTCCGGGCTCCACATCAACCTTCTGGAGCTTCGGGCGATTCGTCTTGAACTCAAAGCATTCCTTCCCTCTGTCCGGGAAAGAGTAGTGCAGGTGTTCACGGACAACACCACCGCCATGTGATACTGCAACAAACAAGGCGGGGTGGGGTCATGGACCCTATGTCAAGAGGCTCTCCGTCTCTGGACATGGCTGGAACATCAAGGCATTTCCCTGGTGGTTCAACACCTGGCAGATTCTCTGAACGCCAGGGCGGACAAACGCAGCCGCAGGTGCATGATGGATCTCGAATAGCGTCTTCACTCGGAGGTGGCGCAAGGTCTCTTTCAGCAGTGGGGAGTACCTTGGTTAGATCTATTCGCCACCGAAGAGAACGCGCAATGTCAGCAGTTCTGCGCGTTGGAATTTCCAAGGCGGCACTCGCTAGGCGACGCTTTTCGTCGCGAGTGGAGTTGCGGTCTTCTATACGCCTTTCCGCCTATACCACTTCTGCCCAGAGTGCTGAAGAAGATCAAGCGCGACCGGGCCCAAGTCATCTTTGTGGCTCCGAATTGGGCACGAAGAGTCTGGTATCCCGAGCTATTGCACATGGCCATTGATCCTTTGATACGACTGCCTCTTCGGGAGGATCTTCTGTCGCAGCAGCAGGGGACGGTCCTCCACCCGAACCTGTCCAGCCTCCACCTCCTTGCGTGGAGATTGAGCGGCGACAGTTGACAGCATTTGACCTTCCTCCCGAAGTCTGTGAGGTTATCTTGGCAGCCAGGCGTCCCTCCACTAAGATGGTATACGCCTGCAGATGGAACAAATTTGTGGCATGATGCGCAGCAAAGGCTGTGGATCCCCTTTCTGCCCCTCTTTCTGAGGTTCTCTTGTTCCTTCTTCCTTTGGCCCAGCAGGGCTCTGCTCTGGGCACTCTTAAGGGCTATCTCTCTGCCATTTCAGCCTTTCTTAGGCTTCCTGATCAGCCTTCTCTTTTCAAGTCCCCTGTTGTAAATCACTTCCTTAAGGGCATTACTCATCTTTTTCCTCCTGTTCCCTTTGTAATGCCTCAGTGGGACTTGAACCTGGTACTTGCGTATCTTATGTGTGCTCCCTTCGAGCAGCTACATAACTATCCTCTCAGGCTTCTGACTTTGAAAACTGCCTTTCTGGGGGCCTTCACCTCTGCGCACAGGGTGAGTGAGCTCCAAGCTCTTTCTTCCAAGCCTCCCTTTCTGGCTGTTCATCCGGACAAGGTCATCCTCAGAACTAGACCTTCCTTTCTTCCCAAGGTGGTTACTTCTTTTCACATTGGTCAGACCATCACTTTGCCCACCTTCTTTCCGCCTCCGCGTCCTTCAAAGGAGGAAGAGATGCTCCACCGTCTGGATCCAAAACGTGCGCTTTCATTCTATTTGGATCGCACCAAACAATTCCGGGTGGATGACCAGCTCTTTGTTGGCTACGTGGGCTCCAGGAAAGGTCGGGCCGTGCACAAGCGGACCATCTCCAGGTGGGTCGTATTGTGCATCAAAGCTTGCTATTCTTTGGCGAAGAAGGAGCCTCCAGTGGGACTGCACGCCCATTCCACCAGGGCGACGGCAGCTACCACTGCTTTGGGACGAGGAGTCCCCCTTCATGACATCTGTCAGGCAGCTACGTGGGCATCGCTGCACACGTTCACTAAACACTACTGCCTGGACAGCCAAGTCCGGAGAGACTGCTTCTTTGGCCTTTCTGTTCTCCAGGACTTTCTGGTGTGAATTTAGTTCGCAGACCCACCTCCGTGGTTAGTATTGCTGGGGTATCTATTCTAAGGTAAGGAATCTATAACTAACTGTTTCTTTCAGATGAACAAGTTACTTACCTTCGGTAACGCTATATCTGTAAGAAACATAGGTTAGTTATAGATTCCTTACCGCCCCACTCATCCTCCCCGTTCTGCGAACTGATTTCTAGGGTTAAGGACTTCCTTTCAGGGCCCTAGTTTTGTGTCTTGCATGGCTCTGCGCTTCTGGCGTGGAATGTCGTGTAAAAGAACTGACGTCAGCGCGCGAGGGCGGCGTCTAAGTAGTTACCGCGACGTCATCCCGGCGACGCCGACGACGAACGCGGAGTTGATCGACGCCACCATTCGACGCACAGGGGTACTGCTGACGAAAAACTTTCCGGATCCAGTCTGACGCCTAGGGGTAATTCTAAGGTAAGGAATCTATAACTAACCTATGTTTCTTACAGATATATCGTTACCGAAGGTAAGTAACTTGTTCATTAGAATCAATGAGTGATGCAGTGTTTGAGAAGAACATTTTAAATACCTGTAACTACAATTCTCTAGCTTTGGTACCTTTTCATGGAGTTAACTGCAACCATCTCCCTCCTGGGTAATGAGGGTTAAAGATGTACATAGATATATTAGCTTGGCTAGCTGCAAGAATATGAGCAGCTCACCCTCTATGCGTAGTTGATTCCTGTGCCTCTTCACCCTCATTGGCCAGAGTTTGTTCATGTAATGAGGTGAATACAATGTGTCTAGTCCATGGATGTCTTCAATGTTATCTGAGTGTATAGGAACACTGCTGTATTAACATTGTGTACCATGGATTCCCTGACTGACAATGGGACATATATTCAAGCATGTGAATCTTTGAAAGATACCCAAGTTGAAGAACAGTAGTTCCAGGAAAACATCTTTTTCATCACAAAGGATTTGAACAAATTCACTGCCACACCTCCAATATCACCTTCTTAACATTTCTGAACTAAAAGCCATCTCTAGGATAGATCTAATAAAATCACTCCAACTGCATCTCCTTCATACCCAGTAGCTATTATCTCACCCAAAGGGTTTTCCATTGTGGATTCAGTTCCACGCCCAGGATGGGAAGCTATGTGTTAAGGATCTAAAATAGTGGCATCTTCAATGACTAGAAACTTGCTAAGCCTCCCCATTATCTTTCCCAGTGCGGGAAGAAGGGTATTGGACTGGTAGTTACTAATGCTGGTAGGCTCAGGGTTGGGGTTTTCAGAAGAGAAATATTAACACTAGTTTCCAGGCGTCTGATAGCATCTCTGAGATGAGGATGGTGGTGAACAGTTACACCAGCCTTAGCAATGGTATTTCCAGTCAATACTGTTTTATTATTGTTAAAGCAGAAATTTTGCCTCCTACAGGGGTATATTTTTGTTTCAATTAATTTCAGATGTGAAAACATGCACATTTAAAATCTGTTCGGGGTGTCTGCTCACGCATCTAGCTAGTCTACCATGCATGAAGTCTGAAATAAATCTATTGTGTAAAACTAGGATTACAAGTAAATATCTTTCCTTTATACATTTTATGAGCAGTAGTCAACAATCATAGGTTTTATTTCTAATCCTGAAGATCATAAACGTGTTCTTCCAAAAGAAACCCAACTCCTTAGTCTTGTGGAGTCCCATAAAGCCCCTCGTAGTGGTCTTCCTGCCCACTTTGGGTATATGTTACACAGACATACGGCTGGTCATGCTATTTTTACATGTCTCTGTAGAGTAGGTTTCTCCTGTATTTAAGTTGGTTGGTGACATTGGTAAATGCTTTATCTGATCGAGACTTATAACCGCAGATTCCTCACGTTGTGAATACCCCCCCAGGTTCCAGACTGGATCCAGATGGTCGTCGAGTGGCTTCGGATGTGACTTTGGGGCCAATATATTTTCACCACCTCCACGTGCTGACATCAGCTCTTTTCTTTCTGCACTTTTCAATGCAAATTCGGAGCTTCTTCAGATCCTGTCAACTTGACAGAAATTCTTCACTCAATTTTTCCAGTGTGCAAGAGACATGTAACCACCAAAAAACTGCAAGGTTCAAACCATGTAGGGACTGCCATCACCAGATGTCAGTGATGGCCAACCACAATGTCTGTCTCTGGTGCCTCGACTCCAAGCACAACTCGGCATTGTATAAACGCTGCGTGAAAATGAACCGCAGGGCCATCCGTGACTGCAAAGCAAAACTCGACATCGCGGAAATCTGAGGGAAGTCAAAGAAGACCCGGTGTTGGTCGCATTCATGGGTGTGGGCGTGCCAAAAGGCCGATCACACGATCACTTATTGTTGCAGTCACAAAACTTAGGTAAGTTAAAATAAAAAAAATCCAAGAAACATAAGAGAACCAAACATGGCCCACATCGTCTTGTCACTCCCACCATTCAGAGTCACGTGACACCTCAGGTACCTCCAGGCTGCAGAGTCGTTCCATGAGTTTGGAACCAATTCTGATGCTGCTCCCAATGCGCTCCGATTACTTGGCCATCGACATTGACACAACTTACAGACCTGAAAATGGTCCCGGACAGAGCAATTGGTACTCCACCAAATCCATCTGGTACCCCTTTGGCCTGCAAGGGTCATGGCAGCCTCCAGTTGGGGGTTACCTCCAGCAGATTTGTCCCTGTTGCCGACCGTGTCTCAATTCTTTGATCCAAGGCAGACCTCTCCTACGAGCTCGGCTCTACCGACTCCAGCTCCGACACAGCGCCCGTCACCGCCTTTGGTGCCAGGGCTGATTCTGCCAGCCTGAGCCTCAATACCTGCATTCTACTTCAGAGTACCTGTTGGTATAAGCTTCCACGTGCAGTCTCAACCCCGGTGTGTTTCTGAGCTCCCTGCCAGAGAGTCGAAACAAAGGCAGATATTCGCCAAGCGGGTGTTTTCATCTGCCAGTCTTGCCCTCAGGTCAGTCAATTCCAGCTGCCTCTTGGGGACATATTTGCATGGGTTGTAGGACTGAGTGGCAGACATCTTGCAAGTTGTCTCTGGTGACATCAGGCTATCCCTGCAATGCCTCGTTACAGATGGACAGGACGGAGCAAAGTACTCCATATGTTTGGGCGTTGACACTACTGACTGTCTGGGTAGGGCAGTTGAAATTTTGTGGCACTTTGACGCCAATCCCGGATTCGCTCCATAAGCTTCTCAAATGATGTCCAGCAATCACTGATGGACATACCTTTTGATGACTATCGCCTTTTTGGAGTGAAGGGGGATTCGACTTTGGAGAGATTTAATGACAGAAAGGCTACAGCTCATTTACTAGGTGTCGCTCCACTGGTTCAGCAGTTCGCCCACCAATTCCACCCTTTTCAAGGCTTCAGCAGTGGATACCAGCAGAGGCAACACCAGATCATACCTCAACAAGAACAGGACTCTCAGTACTTTCGAGGTAGAGGCAGCGAAGGGGGCAGACAGGGTCCAGGCTTCTAGGGGCAACGATCTACCCAGCGATCTATACCCCCCAACCGCTCTACAGCTGCTGAAAAAACTACTTTAAGTCACCATTGGCAGCAGACGAGCTCACGGTAGGAGGTTGCATCACCTTTCACCTCCCCAGATGGAGGAAGATTACATGTGACCAATGGGTGCTCCATATGGCTCCCCTTCATCTGAGCCATCCAGGATACAGGGCTCTTCCGAGCCTTTCCTACGCCTCAACAAGTACAGAGCAGTCGGGCTATGATCTTGATCTTTCATCCTTTTTCCTGTATATTAGTGAGAGTGGCTCTGAGGCTTCTGAGCCTCTTGGTCCCCTGAATCTTGCTGGTCAACCACGGCATTACCAAAGGTAAATAACTTGTCCGTTAAGTCAGAAATGGCATTTACACAATGCTTTGTGTATTTCATATACATTTTTATATTCTTTTACGCCGATCTGTTTGATCTAAATAATGTGCATATTATTTTCGGACATAATAGACATCTTTTCAAATAGAGCTATAACCGCTTCTCTTATTGCTTCTTCCGATTTCATTTTATCAGCAGCAGGTAGATCCGTCCTGTTTAGAATGTTATTTTTTTGTTCCTATTCAGTTTCTAATAGATCCTCATTTGGCAGGTGCTGTACAAATCAGTGCCTAATGAATCGATTTTATTTTTGCCTAAATAAATAGTGAGATTTTAAGGAGAGGGATGGATGGGATGAATTTGTGTTGTGGTGTGTATTTCAGAGAGAGAAAAATAGGTGATGTATAAAGCCTCATCATAAATAACTGTGGCAAAAGTTAAAGCATATGTTAAGATGTGAATGGTTGTCTTTACATATTATGTTTCTAGAAGAGATCCCAAGTGATGAAGACGAGACAAACCCGGTGCCCCAGGCAATGCAGGAGAATCAGAGTGCTGATGGAGAAGATGAAGATGATGATGATGATGATGACTGGGATGATGAGGCTTTGGAAGAAACCGCTTTGGAAGGATTCAGCACTCCACTTGACTGCGATAATAGTGTGGATGAGTACCAGTTTTTTACACAGGCACTTTTAGGTGAGCAGAAGTTCATTATTAAATGGCAGAATGTTGTAAAAATATTTGTTTTATCTGATTTTAATTTTCATTCAGAAATAGGTTCATCCAATCTATATATCCAAATATATATATATATTTTTCCTCTATTGCAACAGCCCTGCTGTGTGTCATGGCAAGTGACCATAATATCACCCTGTTATACTGTAAAATCGAGGTCCAGCACCTGTGAGGCAGCTTGCAAGATTTATCTAATTTGACCTTCAGTCTGATAGATAAACTGTTTAACAGTTGTACACCTAAGATGATTCATTGGCTCTCTATTTAATTGAGCAAGGAAGAGAGAAAAATTAGACCGAAAAAGAGGATGAGAAGAAAAGAAAGAATGTGAAGATGATAGTAAATTGTCTAGAGTGGTCCCATCTATCCCACTCCAGTTATCCAGCACCTCCCCCAGTTCTACCCAAAATCCTTCCCCACCATCAGGAGGTGCCCCATCCCTGAGTCACATTCACTTTATTGCTTCCCCGAAACAGATCATTCCCATTTTAATTTCCTGTGTGCTCAACTAATGTTAATATGTCCCTTTCCTGTCAACCTAGTTAATTCACATAAAGGGATTTCATGGTGTCTGACTTCTGCTACATTGCAGTGTTAAACATGGTCCCAAATCCATTACAAACTGTTAGTGTACCCTAATTTTGATGTCTGTGTCTCCCTGGTGCATGTTTCTCATGCCTTGTGCAACCATTGCGTTTGCCCAAAAAGAGTCGGTATAGTCCAAAAATTGAGCCACCAGTGTTATAGCTGCTACTGATAGGATCTGGCCCCGCTGCACAGCCGCAAGGCGTCAGATTTCTAACCCACTGGAGCAAGGACATGGTCAGTGCACCAATTAAATTAAAAATCCACTTGGACTGCAACTCATACACAACCAACCAAGCAATATTTATTTCATTTATTTATTTGTTTTATTTATTTCAAAATGCGCACACATCATCCCCAAAAGAAAATCCTGGTGCTAGAACCGATACAGGGAAACTCTGCAATTAAATGCCCCTAAAGTGGAAACATCCAGATTTTCAGGTGCTTACGGAACACAAAGAAGTCCTCCATAAGACGCATTTCTAAGGGACAGGAATTCCAGTGAAGTGCCGTCAGATGGCCAAACGAGCAGCCACCCAGCCTGCCTTTCCTAATTCGCGTGCTGCGAATCAAAGCTTGATGGAAAGAGCGCAGCACTCTACTGAGTTTATAGAAAGCCACTTTGCCACGCAATATAGCTGGCCCTGACTCGTGAAGTGACTTTTGAACATAACAGAGTAGTTTAAACGTGGCTCTTTTCCGCTTTGGAATCCAGTGCAGCCAATTGAGGCAGACTGATTCTGAGCTCCTATTGGGGCTGTTACAGATAAGTCTGGCTGCTTCGTTTTGTATGAACTGCAGGCGGCTAAGTAAGTAATCAGCCATCCCTAGATAAAAGGCATTGCCATAGTCCAATCTGCTCAAAATAAGCGCCTGGGTAACTGTCCTATGCCAGGCTAACGGATCCATCTGAACAGCTTTTTCAACAAGCGTAGGAAACCAAAACACCTCCCGCACACTGAGTTAACCTGGTATTGCATAGAGAGGGAGTCATCTAATACAACTCCCAAATTCTTGGTGGCTTTCCTAGGTAGTGGAGCCACGTCAAAAGAGGCAGGCCACCAGGTATTATTGCAAACTTTGTCCGCCCCTTCAAACAACAGAGCTTCAGTTTGTTCTGCGTTCAACTTCAAACAATGTGAACTCACCCAGCTAGCCACGTCAGAGAGGCAGCTCTAAAGATTCTCTCGTGTTTGAGGCAGACTCTCGTCAATGGAAATGATAAGCTGGGTATTATCCACATAAGAAAATGTCTTGAAGCTCTAAGACTTGACAATATTCGCCAGGGGTGCAACATAGACATTGAACAGAGACGGGCTTAGGGATGACCCCTGTGGTCCTCCACAGTTAGCCTTCGAGGCAGTCAATGTAAGCGGAGCCAAATAGACAGAATTTGATCTGTTGGATAAGAACGGTCCAAACCATTGTAGTGTGGTAGAATACAAGCCTGCTTCATGAAGCCTATGAACTAACTGGAAGGGTGAGACAGTATCAAAGGCAACAGACAGATCTAACAAGATCAGGGCAACAGCCTTGCCCGGATCTGCCTCTGGTCTAATTCTGTCCACTACTGCCAGCAAGGTAGACTCCGTACAGTTGTTGGCTCTGAATCCCGTTTGGGACATGTCCAGAATATTATTGGCTTCCAAAAACTGTGATAGCTGGACATTAACTAGGCTTTCCAACACTATTGCCATGTAGGGCAAAAGAGAGATAGGGTGGTAGCTGGACAAATTGGCAGCTTCCGCTTCAACCTTCTTTAATAAAGGTAGTACAAGAGCAAATTTCCAGCTTGCTGGGAAATCTGCATTTTCCAAGGAGGACTTAAACAGCAGGTAATGTAGGGACTTAAAACAGGACCTAACCTAGAGAAAATAAAATGAGGAAAAGGGTCTAATGGAGAACCCGATTTCACCTCCTTAATGGTTTTTTCCACCATTTCTTGTGTGAGTTGTTCCTGAAATTCACCCCAGTGGATGAACATTCCGGGGTAAAGGTTGGCTTCTTCCAGGAAAAACTCTGCCAGGGAGGGTTGGGTCTCGAATGTAGAGTAGATCTTAACGATCTTCTCATGAAACAATTCTGCCAAAAGTTAACAGCAAACAACTCCATATTAACTCTCCTCCATGGCCTTGGCCCCCCCAGAGGGGTTATATGATTGAAGAGAGGCTTGTTATGCACAATGAATCTGAAGTTTAGTAAAAAGTGGTCAGACCAGCACACATTGTCGATAGAAATAGAACAAAGATTGAAGAACAGTAGGTCAAGGGGATGGCCTGCTCTATGGGTGGCACCCTTAATCCACTGAGTTAATTGTAGCATTCAAATTTGGTTCTCCATATTTCTGCTATGCAGGTCATCCTCCTTCTCAAAGTGAAAATTAAAATCACCTATCAATAGGAAGTGTTTGTACTTTAAGACCAAGGGGGGGCAGTACTGCAGATAAGGTGGCTGCAATTAGAGCATTATAGCCTGGAGGTCCCCCAGAATAATCAAAATCTTACTGGAGAGCTGAAATGGCAACATCTCACAATCGCCGTTAGGGGATATCTTTATTTCCGTACACTCATAGCAGTTTCTATATGGAATTGTCACCCCCCCCCGCCTACCTTCCCGGTTACGCATCAGAATCTTAACAATTAGATACTGTCAGAGTGGTTGTTAAGCCATGTTTCTGTAATAAAGAGTCCTCACATTGATATAGTGCTGCTAATAAGAGGGTCGACTCCTACAGCCCCATGTTCTCCCTTTCCCTTCGCAGCCCTTGAATATATGAGGGGGGTGCAGCAGCACCCTTCCTCTAGTCAGAGTATATTGTCTCCTGAGAGTCCATACATCCCCATATGCAAATGGCACAGGAAAATGGGCCAAAGGTAGATCCAGGCACCTATTTACAACAACAAGGCGAATGTGGCCCCTGAGGTTTCAGAGCAAACAACATATCAAGAGAAAAGGTGGTCAAAGGTTTCTTGCCCTTGTCAAAAAGGGCAGGTGTCCTGGCAACGGACAGGTGTAGACGGGCTTGCCTTTGGCGCGCCCGCTGCGCAGCTCGCTCAAGTCTAAATACATGGTCAGCGTCTAACACTAGACCGCTGACGGAACACATTCCACTCCCCTCAACCAAAATGACTACGACCGGGAAAGCAGCAGCACAATGGCTTAACTGGCCACTGGTGCGCTACACTGTGCAGGCAACACAATTTTAGTGAGCACTAACTCTGCTCAAAAGTAAAAATTCAAAATCAGAGCCATTTCAGCAAGAATCATAAAAAACAGTACAAACATCTAAAAACAATCTGTAGGGACCCACAGCCCCAGGAATCAATACAAATCAGAATAAAGCAGGCAAATAGAATATAGTGCAAGATACTAAAATTGCAGATCGTCGCTATCAGTGTACAATACTGCACACAAAATGTTTTCTGGTAATGATCAGTCACACAAGATGAATTCAGGGACACGGTGGAACTCCAGACCCTCTTTCGTAAATGAATACTACACTCAAAATAACATTAAGAAAGGGGGCGTGTATTTTAACATGTTGTAGGAAGCTGGCTCTGTATATACTATACCAAATTAAGGTATAGTGTGCACAGAGTCCAGTGGATCCCCAAATGTAGGCAGAGGTATAAGTTGATAATACCTTACTCTCTATTTGTGGTAGTGTGGGCGAGCAGTAAGGCTTTATCAGAGGGTAGTGTTAAGCATTTGTTGTACACACTCAGGCAAGAAATGATGTCACACACTCAACGACTGAACTCAGACCAGTTTGTTTGTATCAAAAATATTATTTAGTCATTTTATTTCTAGAACCAAGCCAAGCCTGGTGCAGGTAAGTTAAATAATACTTTGCAAAATCTTATGCAGTCATTTACAGTTGAATGCAGGTTCAAATGCAGTTGGTTGAATTACAGGTAAGTCAACAGTTCGAAATTACTTTCCAGTTACTTTACAGGTTACTGTGCATGTTACCTTTTAGATTACTTTTTAAGTTACTTTTGCTTATCAGTGTGATATTCCTAGATATCACACTGAGACAATTTTTTGACCAAAGGAAATGAATTCACTTTTAGTACATTTGCAGTTTTTCAATGTTTCATACAAACCAACTCCACACTTGGAAGAATTTTCAAGGAAAAGCAGTCAATGCAGGCCAATGGAAGGAAATGAAGTTAACGGTTTGCAGGTAAGTACTTATGTGTGGGAGTTGGTATTCTGGGGGAAGAACCAGGATTCCCCCAGGGTCGAGGATGCACTCTCAGAACACCCTCAGCGGCACTAGAGCGGCCTGGTGCAGAGTAGTGAGCCCCAATGTTATCCAATGGGGAATATGGGGCCTCTGGTTGGTGGCTGCTCACGAGCAGGCCACAAAGTTGTGGGAGTAAAGCTCCTGGAGTTAGGCTCAGGGCAAAAGGGGATCCGAGTTAGCACACAAGGTGCACCCGCAGCGGTGGCTGGGTGCAGGGTGCTGTTTTGGCGTCAGGTGCCCTGCTGTTTTCAATGGTAGTTGCCGTTTTTGGATTTTGGCTGCAGGCTCAATCCAGGAAGACTTCCAGGAGGAACCAACAGCTTGGCAGGTAAGTTGGAGGGCCCGGGGGCCTATTGTATTGTAATTGCATTTATATAGCGCTTACTACCCATGGCGAGGCGTCAAAGCGCTTTTTCGGCGAGTAGCACGCTACCCCGGAACCCATAAAGGATTAGTGTTGAATTAGTATAGTGAAATATAAAAGTAATTTGAGTGCTGGATATTAATCCGTTATTTGGATTGAGAAGGATAGCGGAGGGATAGAAGAGGGAAAAAGGTTTGCATTTATATAGCGCTTGTTAAATGAAGTGCTTTTTTTTGGCGAGTAGCACGTTACTCCGGACCCCATAAAGGATTAGTGTTGAATTAGTATAATGAATTATGAAAGTAATTTGAGTGGTGAGCATGTTAGTCAGTTATTTGGATTGAGAAGGGTAGGGGAGGGATAGAAGAGGGAAAAAGGTTTGCATTTATATAGCGCTTGTTACCCCTGATGGGGTGTTGAAGCGCTTTTTTGGTGAGTGGCATGCTACTCCGGAACCCACAAAGGATTATTGTTGAAAGTTAGTATAGTGAAATATGAAAGTAATTTGAGTGGTGGATATGTTATTCAGTTATTTGGATAGAGAAGGGTAGCGAGGGATAGAAGAGGGAAAAAGGTTTGCATTTATTAGGTGCACCTCGGGTTCTCTTCTCTACGGCGCAGGGCGGCTGGATGCAGGGGTGTATTTTGAGGTCGGATTTCTCCTTACTGGGCCGCCCGTGGTTGAGGGGGGGTCTCCCTGCAGAGGCTGCTGGCGACGTCCTGGAGGGGTCAACCCACGGTGGACTCGGACTCTGGAGCGCTGGGGGAGCTCGCTGGGACCGGTGGGTCACTCGAACTCGGGCCGTAGGCGACGGGTACAATGGTGGTTCCAGGCGTCGGGTTTCTTTGTCCTCAGCAGGCTCAGAGTCTGTCTTGGGAGTTTCTTTTAAACAGAGCTGCTGTTCACAGGAGATCCGGTCTTTGTTGAAGGCAGTCAGTCCTCCCAGAGTTCTGGAGGTCGCTGGCTGCAGGACAAAGCAACTTTTGGCGCAGAATGTCTGGAAATTGCAGACGGGCCGGTAGGGCTGGGGCCAAGTCAGTTCTTCTCAGCAGTCTCCTCTGCTATGCGTCTTCTTTTGTCCTTCTTCTTCGTAGGTTGCGGGAATCTGTCTTCTTGGTTCAGGGCTGCACCCTAAATACTGTATTTAGGGGGCGTTTTAGGGGTCTTGAGGTCAGTAGCCAATGTGCTACTAACCTTCGTCACGTAGGGATTGTGCTCACCCCACGTGGGGGAGTGGGCACAATCCCTAATCCTGATTGGAGAGTGCCTGCAAGATGGCGGGCACTGAAGAGTGGGCTTCACCTCGCCTCCTCCACCTGAGGGGTGGGGTTCGCAGAGGTGGGCACACCTTCTGGGCTGTGCTAATTTTTCCAGCCGAAAAGGAGGGGAGACGGGAAGGGGGCCTGCTCCTGATAGCAGGAGAGGCTGGGGGTCCCGTTACAAAGGCGGCAAGGCCTTTGAAGCTCTACTGCCACAGACGGCTCTGCCTGGCCTGGGGGAGGTGTGACCACCTCCGCCCAGGAAAGGCTTTCTTTCTGGGCTCAGGGAGCGAAGGCTCCCACCCCAGGGGTCCAGAAACATGGCTCATGGTGACAGGCTGATGTGTACCAGTCAGGGAACCCACCAGAGGCTGGTTGTTTTTCAGTGGGCATCTCTACGAAGCCCTCTGAGCGCATTTTTCATTAAATCCCACACTGGCATCAGTGTGGGTTTAATGTGCTGAAAAGTTGGATTCCAAACTTCCCAGTTTTCAGTAAAGCCATTATGGTGCTGTGGAGTTCGTAATGACAAACTCCCAGCACCATATACTCTTAATGGCATTACTGCACTTACAATGTCTAAGAATTGGTTTGGACACTGTAGGGGTACAGGGCTCATGCACCTGTACCCTCACTACTGGTATAGTGCACCCAGCTAGAGGGGTGGCTGACCTATGCCAGGGCAGTGGGTTGTAGGCATGACACACAGGGATGTGTGCCATGTCGACTCTTCACTTTGTTCTGCACCAAAACACGCAGCCTGCAATGGCAGTGTGTGTGTGTAAAGGTACAGGGCCTCTAAGGGTGGCACAATAAGTGCTGCAGCCCTTACAGGCCTTTCCTGGCCACAGTGCCCTTGGTACCCATGGTACCTTTTACAAGGGACTAACATGTGGCCAGAGAGGTGCCAATTGGGGGTACAAGTTACAGTTTTGGGAAAGAACACAGGCCTGGGGAGCCTGATTGGCAGGAACCCAGGGCACATCAAGTCAAAGTGCATCAGTAGTCTGGCAAAAAGTGGGGGGGTTACCTCTTCCTACACATGTTTATTTTGAAAATTGCAACGCAGTTCACAAAATATGAATGATAACCACACAACTCGAAAAGGAATGCAACTGAGCATGTCACACTTTGCGAAAACAGCAAGAACATTTCTAACATAGTTATTGAGTTCTTAGCATCCTAACACCTTTAAGCTATTTCTAAGCTCTGTGCTAATTTTAGCTAAAGCATTAAATAGTAAGCCTATATATGAGTTTCTCAAAATGGATCGCACAGCATACCTGTGTTTTTGTTACACCATAGCAAGTCAGCTGTTTCTTATCACAGCGTGTTTGGGGCTGGCAAATAAACAATGACAGGCTGAAAGCCACTTCTCGCTGTCCCAAATGCTGTCTCTGACTGAAGTTGGTTGGTGCTGCAAACTGGTCTGATCTTTGGTGTGATAGTCCTAGTGCGAAGTCCTTATCTGACTATGGTTCGAGGCCTGGGTTTTTATAGTAGCTGATTGCTGATTTTTATTTTATAAAATGAAAACAAATGCAGCACTTCGAGACACCAAAGTATTAAAAAAGACTTAATAATCGTAGCAAAAAATGTGTCAATGCGATTCACATATTGAGTATATTCACCTATACCAAAAAGAAATAAAAGAATATCAGCATAGATGTTAAGGGGGGATGATAATATGTTACCTTAGGCTGTAAGGAGACATGATAGTAAGGTTTCTGCACGTCTTGAAAACTTCTCACTTTCTATGAAAGACATAAGAGAATCTAAGGATATGTGTAAAATGAAAACAGCACATCCCGATAGGGCTAAACTATGCAAATAGAAGAACTTGAACGGGAACTGCCACAGTAATCACGACACTACCAACGTAGCATCGTAGGGAATTATTGGATACCTAATTTTCTGCTGCCATCTTACAAAATTCTTACAAAATTCTGAATCTTATCGATGGAGATGGAGATGCGCATCTCTGACCTTGCTAATCCATCCCAAAATCTTCTAGTATTTCTGGGCACAAGCAAACCCATAACCAGTGTGAAAGTACACCACCTTTGCAGTGAAGTCCCTTTGGCAGATCTCTGCAGATCTTCCAAACTTATTTGAAATGCGCTATGGAAGATACTTCTGTCTATGTAATACTTTGAATGCCATCCTGTTGCAAAGTCATCCTGTGCCCTGGGCACCCCCCAACTTTTTGCTGACTGGTACTGGTGGTAACTGACTCTGACTGACCCTGGGCTCTGCCTAACCAGGCCCAGGGCATGTGCTATGCTGAAAGAGACACATTTAGAATACAGTGAAAACACCTACATTCACTAGGGTACACCATGGTATGGGGTACCCCTGTGATTGGCATGACCTACCATATCAGACCCTAGTAAATAATAGGGCAGGGGGATTGAAACTACCTAGAAGTCCCTAGTACACAATAGGGCATGGCAGTTTAGAGGCCAGCAGCTTTTTCTGCACTTGCATGTGTGCACTGCTGAAGCCTGAGGTCAGTTTAAAAGCAGCCCTGGGTGGCAGGACTGCTTTCAAAAAGTAAATTGTACCCAAACTCGACTTTGGTGTTTGGGGCACTTAAAAATGGATAACCTACAATGTTTTGGCATATTAGGAACCCCCAGGGTCTCCCCTAGGTGTCCCAGGGGTGGGGGTTCAGGTATTTATAAGGTGGACCCTTATAAAATGAGTTTTATATGCCCTGGGTTAAGTGAAATTTCACATTTCACTCCCCACATTGTGATAAAGTGCTGTCCAAATTCGACTTTGATGCTAGGAGCACTGTGGGGGGAGGATCTGCAATATTTCTACAGATTCAGAACCCCTAAAGTCTCCCCTAAGTGGTCCATGGGGTGGGGGTCCTGTAGATATAGGCGGAGTACTTGTAAAATATGTTTTTATAAGGCCTGGTGCTGTTAAAATGGCCCAAGTCATTTTTCCCATTGCAAATCCCATGCCACATAGGTTAACATGTCAAGAGGTTATTAACTAATAACTCCTGATAGGAGAATGATAGAACTTCCATTCAAAGACTTCCCAGAATGGTAGTGATAAATCCAACAATATGATATTGTTGAATTTCTCCTAAAATGTACAGACAAGAAGTTATAAGACTTTCTTGTTTGCAAGTCCAGATTCAGCCTTCCAGTGGTCTCCCTGATTGGTCAGAGTTAAGTGGATTAGCCAGGCTGCTTTGAAGAGGTGATAAAGAGCCCCTGGGGTTAACCAGCTCTGCTGGGAGGGCAGTGTGCTGCTACACAGGAATGCCAGAACAGGGGGAGGAGTCGTAAACCATGGAATTCAAAGGAAAGGGGAAGGCCTCAGTGTCAGTTACCACTCTACTCTTTTGACCCCAAGCCAGAGCTAGGCTTAAGGAAGGAATGAGCAGATGCCAGGGGGGGAGTCTATGGAAATTAGCCATCCTAGGGGTGTGTTTAGCCAGCTCTGAACTCTCTGCTGGAAAATCAGCCATTATGAATTTGGAGGATTTGGTGCACTCTGGGACAAAATAATGCCACACTCTACAGGATGTGGTCATAACCTTGGGGAGTTACCCTGCCCCCATTGGTCAGGAGTGACCTCCTGCTTGACCCAGAGAACTTGGAATAAGTATCTGAGAGGGGCAGAGCCTCTCAGATCTGCTGCTTGAAACTTAAGAAAGCAAGACGTGGTGCCATGCTGAGAAGTTTGATGTGCAATTTCTAAGGCCTGCCCTCTGAAGACTGCACCATCTGGAACTACAGCCCTGTGGACTACCTTGCTGTAAAAGAACTAAAGAGTGGACTCATGCAAGATACAGGTTAACAGAGCTCACCTGGAACTTCACCACCAAGGATCCTCAACCTGGAGAACTACCAGTGGATTTGTAAGGGTTTTGTCCAAGTGGATTGTGGGAACTGAAATCCTCAACTTTCAAGGACCATCTTGCAGCTTCTAGACCCTTAGAGTGAGTTTGAGACACTTTGGGACCCTTTGAAGAACTCCAGTAAGAAGTTCCAGAAGTTTGGAGAACTTTGGAAAAAAGCTCCATAAGGGGACCGACTTAACCTGGCCAGCCAAGCCGCCTGCCTTCAACCGCGAGCCGGCCTGCCGTCCAGGTTCGTCCCGCTGAAAAGTTCCGGAAGTCCGACTTCCAGAGTTTGACCGGGAGTAGGCAAAATCCGAGGCCGGCGAACCCTCACCGAATCCGGCCTTGTGAAGAGCATCGAGGGACCCCGCGAGAAAAAGCTCCAGAAAAGTTTCTAAGTCCGAAGGTAAAAACTGTGACCGGGACCTACCGCGACGGGTAGCCGCTCAGGGCTCCATCGCGGTCTGCCTGAAACTTTGACTTTGAGCCGGTCTATCGCGACCAGATATCCCAATATGGTGCTTTAGGTTTCTAAGTGCTATATAATGCTAAATCTTTGGAAATTCATATCTCCGGTTCCCTACATTGGGTTTTTGTCGTTATGGTGTCATTTTAAAGATAAAAATATTTCCTATTTTTATAAATTGGTGTTGGATTTTTATTATGCAGTGTCTTAATTATTTACTGAATTGGTGTTTTTAAATGCTTTACATACCTGTCTTTGAAGTTAAGCCTGCCTGCTCACAGCCAAGCTACCAAGGGTTGAGCATGGGAATAATTTTCTTAGACCTATTCTGAGCCCTATACTGTGTTAGTGGCCTTATTGCCAGTGGCAGACCGACTTTTGCCCCTACCAATAATCCACTTTCCAGCACATCCTAATAGCATATGTGGATAATCCCCCATGGAATGTTCTTTTCTGTTTTCTATCCCGTAACTCACCCAGGAGTTGCCCCACTCCATGTTTTTCCCCTGTCCTGTCTACACTTTCAAGAGTGTTAACTATAAATTAGATTTACGCTGTGGGGTTGTGTTCACTGCGTCTCCAATGGCCATCAGGGTTTTCTTAATGTTTGGGCCCTACTTACCTTTCATGAGTTATCCTTTCATCCTGAAGAGTGGGAAGATTCTCATCTGAGGAACTGGTGTGTCCTTTCCAGTGCTCACCATATCTATAAATTCAGCCTGTCTCAAAGGTTAGCTTAGTTGCTCAGGTCTCCCTTTCAACCACTCCTGATAGGTTTAAGTTGCTGACTTGTCAAAGTGGATAGGTCTTCACCACAGTTTACAGTTAATTGTCTGGTGGATACTTGTAACAAAAGACTACTCCTCTTTGGAATATCTTCATGCGCCAACTGGATTCAGAGATTTTTTCAGCTTTCTCCACTGCGCCGCAGTGACTGTAGGGTCCCCGATGTGACGGAGCGAAGCCAAATATAAGCTCCCCCGTGCACTGACTGTAATTCCTTTTTTTGTGTGCCTTCCGATGCTTATCGAGAGCTCCACTTTGCCAGTCTTCCGACAACTTCTTACTTTTTTTCTACTGTGTGCTAGGGAAGATATCTCCCCTGAAGATGACAGGATTTATGCTGTGCCGAGACTGCAGTAAGCAGATGTCGGACACAGACCCACACAACTTGTGTCTCTGGTGCTTGGGCTCTGGTCATGACTCGAAGAGTGCAATAAATGATGTGCCCTCGTGCACCAAAAAACGATCTGGGAGCGGGAGGCACAACTACATAGTCTAACATAAGAAGAGGTCGCAGTGTAGTCATAGGTCTTGCTCCAAGTTGTAAGCCGCTCAGAACTTGTTCAAGAGGCTGGTCTTGTGTTAAGTCCTGTTCCTGCTCAACTACTTCCAGTAACTCGAAGTAAAAAAATGTGCCAGAAATGCAAGAATGCTAAGGGGGACTTGACACCATCCTGCACTCAAAATTAGTCAAAAAGGCGCAAGGCTTTTAATCAATATCAATTGGATAGTCCTCTGCATTAAGATCTGTTACTCATTGGCTAAAAAGAAGCCTCTAGAAGGCCTTAGGACCCTCTCCATCAGGGCTTAGACTGCTAATACTGCATTACCACGAGGAGTGCCTGTCCTGGATATTTGTCAGGCAACAATGTGGATATCAGTGCAGACATTCACAAAGCACTAATGCCACGACAGTCAGGTCCTTCGAGATGGGCATTTTGCCTGCTCTGTCTTGTTGGACTTTTTAGTCTGAGCCATTTCATAAACCCACCTCGTTGTGAGGTACTACTTCGGTATCTGAGGTGAGGAATCTGTGGTTAGAAGTATCTGTCAGAAGAACATGTTACTTACCTTTGGTAATGCTCTTTCTGGGGGATCCTCTAACTGCAGATTTCTCACTGCCCTCCTACCTCCCTGTTCTGTGGTATAGTCTCTTCCATCCAAAAACATCCCAGTCAAGGATTTTGCACACTGGTTCTTTCAGTTTGTTGATGGGCTCCGTGTCTGAGAGAGTGGAAGACTTCATTAAAGAAACTGACATCAGTGCAATCAAGAGCTTATATGCAGGAGCACTGCTTTTAAGTTTGCCGGATCCAGTCTGGCACCTGGGGAAATTCACAAGATGAGGAATCTGCAGTTAGAGTATCCACCAGTAAGTGCATTACCAAAGGTAAATAACTTCTGTTTTTAATAAAGCATCCTATGCCTCAAAATGTGTTGGTACAGGCATCCGTAAGAAAAGTCACTCTTAATACTTTTTCTGCAAATCCTCTGGATAGAGTCGAAGAGTTGATGCCTTTGGAAAGAGAATGCACTCTTCAGCTTGTTTAGCCCCAAGATCCTTGAATGCAGTGTGCATTCTGGGCAGGTACATGCTTTAAAGAGTATGGACAGCGAGATTTTGCTAGCTGTCCCCAAGATCTTCAACCCTTGCTGGCTCAAACAATACGTAATTACAGGACGCTAAAAAGTATGTCTTGTGTGCTGGCTTGGACACCACAGACTGTTTTGGCAGTTATTGGCATCAGCGTTGTGCTTAGAGGACACGCCTGGGTGAGATGAGCCAGGTTTTCAGGAGCTGTCTATTCGCCATTGATGGACATGCCCATTGTTGACTCCATATTGTTTGGAGAGAAGGCTGATTCAGCTCTCAAATGATATACGGACAGTCGAGCCATAGTGCAGTCCTTTGGGCTCTTGTCTCCTGTCAGCTGTTTCACCAACAGTACAGAGGATTTAGGGGCTTTTTTAGGGGGTAAGCTTACAGACCACGCCAACCCTCCCAACCAGTGCGACAGCAGCAGACCCAGTGCTTTTGAGGCAGATGTTTTGAGGGCAACGGAGCCCGTTTACCCCAGTAGAAATGGCATTTTTGTCACTATATCTCCTGCGCTGCAGCGACTGCCAAGCCTCTTTTTTTTTCCCTTGCAGGGAGGAAAAATGCAACATTTCCTCCCCAGCTGGATATCTACCATGTCAGACAGATGAGTCCTGCAAATCTGAGCAATTTTCAGGGGATCATTTTGCAATCTTGCTGCAAGAAATCAACCTTCAACTGGCCGAGGGTGCTATAGAGTGGGTGCTGGATTCGGAGAGAGGAGAGGGGTGCTATTCACGCTATTAACTCTTACTGAAGAAGGATGGAGGCCTCGGGCCTATACTTGATTGCTGTCCACTAAATCACTTTCTAATGAAAGACAAATTCAAAATGCTTTCTGTCTCAGATTTTCTCTGCTCTGGATCTAGGGGAGTGGATGCTGTCCCTAGACTTGAATGACACGTATTTTCATATATCCATTAAGCAGTCTGCATAAGCGTTTTGTATGGTTCACTGTTGGGTTGGAACACTTCTAATTTGCCGTGCTCCCCTTCAGCCTTACCACAGTCTCTCGGGTATTCCCAAAAATTATGGCAGTGATTGCTGCCCACCTTTGGATATCGGGAATACATGTGTTCCTATATCTTGCTGACTGGCTGCTCAAGATAGGCTCATTGCAGTCCATCACATGCCACCTCCGGACTATGGCCAAATTCCTGACACATTTGGGGTTTTCCATCAATGTGCTAAAACCCCACTAAAACTCCCTTTCATAGGGGCTTTCCTGGTACACAGTGACTCCAAGGCTTTTCCTTCACCTCAACTAGTCTGGGATATTCGAGATATGATTCCGATGTTTCAACTCGGTCCTAGGCCTTGGTGAGGAGGACTCTGAGGCTTCTTGGAGTTTACCCAAATAGCATATGGAGTGAAACTTGATGTTTCAGTGGACCCAGCAATAGGGCTACCTTTCCGACTCGATCATATCTCGCTGGAAATTGCTCAGGACCTACAGTGGTGGCTGACCAGCGCAAACCTTACCATAATCATTTCACGCTCTCTTCCTTCCCCAGACTTCACCGTTGTGACAGATGCATCGCTGCTAGTTTGAGAGGTAACCGAGGGCAGGGGGAGAGCCAGGACCACATCAGGCTTCTGAAGCTTTGGGTGATCCATCAGGCCTTAAATACCCTCCTGCCATCCATCAAGGAGAGGGTGGTGCAGGTCATCACATACCTCACAACTGCCCTCTTGTACTGTAACAAGCAGGTCAGGAGTGGTCCAGAGTCCTGTGCCAGTTGGCCGTACATCTCTGGAGGTGGATGCACCACCAGAACATCCATCTGTAGCCAACCATATAGCAGGGATCTGTGAATGCCTGCACAGACATCAGATGGTGGATTACAAGTGGCCACAGACTTCTTCATCAGTGGGGCATACCCTGCTTAGATCTGTTAATCACAGTCAAGAATGTGCACTGTACTGCTGCGCACTGGAGTTTCCTCCAGGAAGGTCAGTGAGAGACACATTCTGACTCCAATGGGAAACCAGACCTCTGCCTCAAGTGCTGAGGAAAGTTAAGGGTTACCTGTCTACCCTTTTACCATTTTTGTGTGTATCCCCATATTTAAATCAAGTATTTTGATGCATTTTATTAAAGGTCGGATTTGCACCTTACTGTCACTGCTATAGCCATCCAACATGCCCTAAGAGACTTGAACGTACTGTTGAGATTTCTTATTGTACACTTTTTGAGCCATTTCACAGCTGTTTATTTAGACTGTTGAAGATCATAATGATTTTCCTGATTGTTATCACCTCTGCTTGCAACATGAGTGTATTTCAGACGCTCTTGGTGCAACCGCCCTACACCACCTTCTTTCTGGACAAATAAGCACTGAGATCCCTGCAGCCTTCCTGCCCAAAGTTCTGACATCTTTTCACATCAGCCTGTCGTATCACTCTGCAAACGTTTCTTTCTCCACTTTACCCTTCAAAAGAAGAGAGGCTTCATCAGCTTCAAGTTTCTACACTCACCATACAAAAAAACATGTGGATCGTCAGTTCTTTGTAGGATTCTCTGGAGCAAAGAATGGTGAGGCGGTGCAGAAAAGGATCCAGTCAAGATGGCTAGTCCTCTACATCAAAATCAACTATGCGCTGGTCAAAAAGCAACTTCCTGAAGGCCTGCCAGGTCCGATGAGGTGGAAATTATACCTGTTCTGTCCTGCAAGACTTCATAATCACTCCTCAGACCCTCTACTTTGGTAGGTCCAGCTGTGGTACCTATTTTAAAGGTAAGAAATCTGCTGTTATAAGTATCCATCAGAAGAAGAAGCCGCAAGGACAGGCCAAGTGGCCCCGTCTCTTCCGAGCGGACCTAGTCTTACTTTGTTTCTTGTATGGGAGAGGGCGCCTTTAAACCAGTTTATGTGCTCCTGGTAGGTGAGCGGAATTTCAATGTCCTCATACGGACTGAATTCCTCTGGTGTTTCATCTTCAGTGTAAGAATGAAATGTATTTGATTGTGCATCTGCTTGTGGGAATTTAACTCATGAATAGAATACCTTTGTTCTATATGACTCGTGAGCCTCAATCACAAAGGTTACTGTCCCACCCCTAGCTGTGACTCCGTAGTCTGTTAGCTTTTGAGTAAGGGCATTTCTGACATTTTCTGAAGTATTAATTTCTCCTTCTTCCTATACTAAAACGTGCTGTGCTGGCAAAATGTCGTCTTCTGTCATTGTTGAAAAATAATTTCAAGGAAGAGTTTCAAGGAAACTGAGATAAGGTTTTATGCACAATAGGAACTGTCTGTCCTTCAAGCTTGATAAACCTACAGCCAATAAATAGGAATTTTGCCTACTCGGCTGTGACGGATAATTCCCTTCCCACTCCAGACATCTCTGGGGATATGTGAGTAGGGGTCTCTGAGAATAGCACGACTGAACTACTCAGATTCGACTGTTAAATAAGTACCAAACCAACGTTGGCGACGCCATGTCGTGTAGTTCCTATAAACCTATATAGGATCTGCGCGTTTAGACAACATATACTGTAGGATTGGAGTCAGACTGAGCCTGGACACCCCTACCGAATATGTCAGCCTGTATACCAGCTAACTCACAGTGCCACTAGAAACCCCTCTTACCAAGGAGAGAATAGTTCTTGGCAACTATCGAACATGACAACCCTGATCTCTCAGAATCGTGGAAACAGTGCCACTTTTCGCTCAGTCACTCGTGCTCACTTTGTCTCAGAGAGATACACAGAATAAACAGTGGGGACGGTTTTCAATAAGCATTTATTGAACCAGCGTCAATCTAGTGTAGAATAGGTGTGCTGAAACAACCATTAGACAGTAACAGATATAAATGATTATAAGCACTAACAAAGTAAAAGGATGGTAGATTTCTACCATCGTACTAAAACAATGAATACAGGCAAGTATATAAAATACATGACAGTAAAATGCGTACTCCTACGATGCGTCCCTAACTAGATGTACCTGAGTGTACCTAGCATGTATGTGGGTGTAAAGCCTAGAATCCCTCTACGATAAAGCCAACCCCATTACCTGAAGTGCGAGACTGTGGGACCCCATCATGGTCTCGAGATGGACACCCCGCAAGGGATGTCAGACGACTGAGAGCTGGAGTGTCCGCGTGCTGGAAACTCAGCGTCTCACGTCAGTGTGACGGCATGGAAGTCCGTTTCTCCTCTGACTACCTTAGCAAGTGAAGGTGTATATATACCCAAAGTGAGACTCCCTGGGGATATACCTCGCTGTGTCATGTAGGACTGGGATGACAGAAGGAATGACCCTTATACATAGTTATTATGCAGGAGATGGTAGGCCTGCTGTCCTGCTGTGATTCCAAGAATCCTCATGCATAATGAATGAGGCTTAAGGTTTTCGGAGAAAACCCCATGTCATCTCTGGACATTATCGTAACTAGGTAAAAGGTCAGTATTAAGAACCGTTATGCAGTGTAATGGTAGGGAGAATATAGGTAAGAGCTTAGGTGACTACCTGAGCCTATATTAGGGTACCTATATGGAACATAATAGTGGAAGTAGAAATATTAAGAAACTGACGTCAGCGCATAGGCGTGGTGTTTATATGTGGCTCTGCTCCATCATGGCAGTAGTGGTACGGAGTCACCTCAGCGCCACCTGTTGGGCACGCTGGAGTATTGCTGTAAAATTCTCGGGATCTAGTTTGTCGCTTGGGGATATTCTAAAGGTGCCAAATCTACGTTCATGGGAGTATCCAAAAGAAATAACGATACTGCAAGTAATTAACTTGTTCGTTGCTGATGCAATTTCCACATAAGGAAATCTGAAGGAGATGTTATGTTTTGTTATGTTATGTTATTTTAATTTATTAAGTGCTCGAATCACCCCCAAAGGGGTATCTCTGCGCGAGACCAAGACAATGGGCGGTAGGCAAAAAGGACTCTTAAAATAGTTAGGTCTTAAGCGCTTGTCTGAAGTGGGAGTGATTTTCACAGATGCGTAGTTGCATTGGCAGTTTATTACAGAGATGAGGGGCAAGGAAGGAGAATGATCTGCAACCAGCCCTGGCCTTTCTGAACCTAGGGACTTTAAGCCAAGCCTTGTCACATGATCTTACAAGTCTCGAAGGGGTGTAAGACGAAAGTTTAGACGCTAAGCATGTGGGCCCTTGTCCATGGAGGGCGTTGAGGGTTAGACATCAGATCTTGAAAATAATTCTCTTACTCACCGGTAACCAGTGCAAGGACTGAAGAGGGGCAGTTGCCGTGCCAGGGGGGAGGTTACATACAAGACATGCAGCGGTGTTCTGAACTACCTGATGTTTTGAGAGCAGCTTCTCATTTATGGAGGCCAAAAGTGAATTGCTGTAATCCAGACTGCTGATGACCAGCATCTGGACAAGTGTTTCCCTTGAGGAGAGTGGTAGTAAAGGAAAGACTCTTCTCAGCAAACGCAACAAAAGAAAGCACGAGCCAGTAATGGCTGAGGTGGGTTCTGTCATAGAAAGTGATTGGTCCAGCCGGACTCCCATGTTTTTTACCACTAGTTTGGGTACTGGGGCAGAACCCAGTTCTGATGGCCACCATTCAGGAGCCCAAAGAAATTTGGCTTGTCCGAATAACATAGTTTCAGTTTTTGTGAGGTTAAGCTGAAGCCTATTTTCCGACATCCAGGTTGCAATGGCTTCATCCCAGTGGAAAAAGATGCTTTTGATTTGGACAGATTGTTTCCAAAGTAGAAGGGCAGCTGCATGTCATCAGCATATGAGGCTATCTCAAAACCAAAATCTCTGACTATTTTGGCGAGGGAGGCCATATAAATATTAAGTACCCAGGAACCCCACAGAGGTAGTGTGCAGGGTGGAAACACAGCTCCATGACCAGTGGAAGTCAAAGGAGAAGTCGCGGTTGCAGTTTTGCTTCCGATCCTGGGAAAGGGGGTGCGCTGCCGCGACTCCTCCCCCACGTTTCGGCGTCCGACTTCGACCTCCGATCAGACGTGATGACCCACTGAATTTAAGCATATTACTAAGCAGAGGAAAAGAAACTAACCAGGATTCCCTCAATAACGGCGAGTGAAGAGCCCAGTGCCGAATCCCCGCCCGGCGGTTGGCAGGGGAAATGTGGCGTACAGAAGACCAACTCCCCGGCGTCACTCAGGGGCCCCAAGTCATTCTGATCAAGGCTCACCCCGCGGACAGTGTTAGGCCAGTAGCGCCCCCCCCCCGGCGCGCCAGGATCGGGTCTTCTCAGAGTCGGGTTGCTTGGGAATGCAGGACAAAGCGGGTGGTAAACTCCATCTAAGGCTAAATACGGGTGCGAGACCGATAGCCAACAAGTACCGTAAGGGAAAGTTGAAAAGAACTTTGAAGAGAGAGTTCAAGAGGGCGTGAAACCGTCGAGGTAAGGGTAGAGTCCGTCCAGAGGATTCAACACTGCTGGAAGGTTGGTGTCCCGGGAGGGCAGATCCTCTCCGCGGGATGACGCCCCGGGGGCACCCGGCCCCTGCAGGGTGCATTTCCTCTGCAGGGTGCGCCACGACCGGCTCCGGGTCGGCTGAGAATGCTTCGAGGTGGCTCTCCGCTCTGGCTGCGGGCCGAGGGAGATTCGACCGCCTCCGCTCCCTCCCGGCGCGACTGTCGACTGTGGCAGAATGTGCCGCTGGGCGGGGAGGCCCACGTCGGGTGCCAGGGGTCTGCGGCGATGTCGGTTACCCACCTGACCTGTCTTGAAACACGGACCAAGGAGTCTAACACGTGCACGAGTTGAAGGGCCGAGCGAAACTCTGGGGCGCAATGAAGGTGAGGGCTGGCTCGCGCCGGATGAGGTAGGATCCTGCCGCGCGGCCAGCAGCGGGTGCACCACCGGCCTGTCTCGTCCACTCTGTCGGGGAGGTGGAGCATGAGCGTGCGTGATTGGACCCGAAAGATGTTGAACTGTGCCTGGGAAGGCCGAAGTCAGAGAAAACTCTGATGGAGATCCGTAGCGGTCCCGACGTGCAAATCGGTCGTCTGACCTGAATATAGGGGCGAAAGATTAATCGAACCATCTAGTACCTGTTTTCCTCCGAAGTTCCTCAGGATAGCTGGCGCTCGGAGCCCCCAGTTTTATCTGGTAAAGTGAATGATTAGAGGTCTTGGGGCCGAAATGATCTCAACCTATTCTCAAACTTTAAATGAGTAAGAAGCCCGGCTCGCTGGCGTGGAGCCGGGCATGGAATGCGAGCGCCCAGTGGGCCACTTTTGGTAAGCAGAACTGGCTCTGCGGGATGAATTGCAGAAGAAGGACCCTTCCCGGAGGACCCCAAAGAATTCCCTTGAAAGACGGAAGGTTGGAGAGCCACCCCACCTGTGGATGCCTCGGGAACCAGGTTACCTACACCAGGGAAGCCAGGGGCAGGGGTGAAGAGATGTCGGAAACCTCCTTAGACGACAATGGAAGACTTGAAAGAAAATGCCTCTGGAGAAGAAGGTGAAGAAGTCTGGTGGAATCCAAGGGTGGATTCTGGAAGTGAAGAATCTGCAAGCAGAGGGGACAGAGTCTTTGCCACCCAGGTGTGACCAGGAGTCATGGAAGAGCAACGCCCACCGATGTCGGAAGGTTCAGGTGAGTCGAAGGTGACCTTGTCGCTGCAACTGTGTGGACCAGGCGATGATGAGGAAGACCAGGAGCCATGCACAAGCTGTTCCAAGTCGGATGTCGGTGACTAGGTGGTCGGTGTCTGGCGGGAGCACCAACAAGCCTTGCTAGCCGCAACTGGTGTGAGGAACGAAAAATAAGTGACATTGGGACCAGCAAGGTCCAAGGGACTCACCAACAGCAGGAGAGTCGGAGCAGACCCTGAGCAAGCAGGGTAGCCCCCTGAAGCAGGAGAAGACCCTCAGGAGGACCCAAAGGCACAGGAGTCTCAAGAGGACCTTGAGCAGCTCACCGAGAACAAAGGCCCATGGTGCAGAGGATTCGGTGAGGACGCTGAGCTTGGAGGGAAGAGATGGTGGAGGCTGGAGCTTTTTGTAGCCCGAAGATCTCTAGAGTGCAGAGCCAACAAGCCTTGGCAATGGCAAATCAACGTTGTGCACAGGGGTTCAGTCCCAGCGGTCCCAACGAGGGATACTGGCCTCAAAATTGCATAGAGGAGAGGTAAGGCCTCGAGGGAGTCGCAGAACCACCACCTGTTTTGCTGAACCTCAGGAAGTCCGTAGGATGTCAGGAGCAGCAGACCAGCCAGTTCGTTGCGGTGCCTGCAGATGCAGGGGAGTGTCTCCTTCACTCCAAGGGAGATTACTTCGGATGTCGTTGATGTCTACAGGTCTAGTGAAGAACCTGGAAGAAGCTCAGACACAGACGATGAAGAAGACTTGCAGACCAGCAAGACCAGGAGCAGCAGGAGTCTTCCTTGGTGCAGTCTCGGTTCCAGGTGAAGTCCAAGTGTCCAGACGGTCGAAAAGTGACGTGGTTTCAGTCTTGAGTCTTGTCCCACGATGAATCTAAAGACCCACCCACAAGTAAGCCCTTAAGTACCCTAAGGAAAGGGTTGAGACAACTCGGGGGTCCCTCCTAGAGGAGGGGCTGGACAGAGAGAGGAGGATACTGCCATGTCCTTTGTCGAGTTTCACGCCAGAGCGGGAGACCAGGGCTCCCCGAACTAGCTCCAACTGGTCTATGCAAGGAGGCCACCAAATGTGCCCTTCAAAGTAGTCTGGTGGCGATGGCAAGCTCCCCCACCCCAGCCCAATACACTAAGTCCTGTCTGGGAAGGTGGTCACACCACCTCCTTGCGACAGGAAACATATTGTTCTACCTTCCCCTGCTCGATCTTGGCTCAGCAGCAGGGCAGAATCGTGTCTGTGGTCGGCAGCAGCACTAGCTTGCTGTCAGACCTTGAAAGGCTGTTATCAGGAATATAGGGGGGGTACCTCAAGGGAGCCCCCCCCCAGTACATGGGATCATACTTCCAACACTGGAATCGGTGTTAGGGTATGATTCCAACATGTTTGATACCAAACATGACCAGGTTTGGTGCAGCCACTATATAGTTAGACATCTCGTAATGATAGATGTCCACTATATGTAGTAAAATGGCTGACTGCACTTACAAAGCCTGGAGAATCGACTCTGGGATTTGTAGGGGTGTCCTGCTCATGCAGGGACCCTCACACTCATAACTAAGCACCCTGCCCTCAGGACTGCAGAGCCTGCCTTAGGGGTGACCTATAGGTTTTAAGTGTAGTGATCTCATATATAAGGAAACTAATATCTGTCATTAAAAGTGTAGGCACCAACTCACACATGCTGTAATGGCAGGCTTGTAGTCAATGTGACAGTGGACTACCTTGGGTGGCACAATACATGCTGCAGCCCATGGGAGACCCCTGGTGTACCTGTGCCCTGGGTACCTTAGTACCATATACTAGGGGCTTACAAGAGTACACCAGTAGCCAATTGTGGATGTATAAAAGTACTTGCCATGGTCAATTTAGGGAGAAAGCTGGGGTCCTGATTAGCAGAATCCCAGTCAGACTAGTTCAAAACATACTGACACCAAGCAAAAAGTGGGGGAACCCATGAAAACAGATCCTACTTTCCTACACATGGCCTGTAAGTAAGGAAAGAAAGTCAAGAGGAGGATGAAAGGGTAATTCTTCAGGAAAAATATTGGAATGCAATCAGTTTGTTTGAGGCCAACCTTTCCTTCTTAGAGATGGCCAAGGAGAATCATGCATCCATATTCCTGCAAATACGTTGTATCACAAAGGCAATATTAAAATCCCAGACGTATGCTGGTCCAGGGTCACTGCTATAACCAGGTATTGAACGTGATCCTCTGTTGTCTGAAGAGGGGCACAGAGGAAGCATTGCAGTCTTTCACCTCGCACCTGTATACAGATGGATTTATGCCGGTTTGCAATCAGTCTTGAGGCTTCCCCATGGACTCTTAACATCTGCTGCATTAGTGACGAGAAGCTCTCTGCTGGCTGGAGGAAGAGCATCATATTGTCTGCATAGAGGGATAATCTATCCTCCGACCTCTTTTTTTTGTTTAAATCTTTTTATTGCTTTTTTGTTGTGAGAATGCCATAATGCACAATACATTAGCAATACCGGATCACATTGGTACATTATGAGATGACAAGGATAACCATGTCCAAAAAAGAAAAACTGTGCTGACAACAGTACAGTTACAGGCCTTTAGCATCAAACACTTTACATGCAGCAGCGATTGAGCAGTAACAGGCCAAAGGCATTCATACAGTCTTATCGAGGTGGATGCATCAACACAAAGAAGAGTCCAATTAAGTGGACGGAATTAAGTACACAGGAGACAACGGTTTGCAATATCTGACATAAACAATTGACTATTTCAAACGAAAACAACTGAAACATCAACAAAACGGTTGTAATAGTAACCACTATGCTCACCCTAATATCACTCCCCCTCCCCGCACCAACTAGCGTTGCGTATCTAGGTATTGAATCAAGTTCATGCATCTGTCTCCGGTTGAAGTGAAGCTGCACCCGAATCGGGCTTGTCAGGGAAGGCTGTCACATTGAGAGGCAAATCCTGCACCCCACCCCCCACCCTTCCACTCCACCCCACTCACTCCCAGCTCTCCATCACAGGACAATTAGACATCTGACAGTGTGGAAGCGTCAGAAATATCTGTGTGTAAGTCAGCCATGATGGTGTACCAATTGCTGGCTATTGGGTGTTTGCAAAGCCCAAGGCTGTCTTCCCTGTGCAGAGTGACGCTTTCAGCCTGTGCTCAATTTGTGAGTGACTGTAACCAGGCCTTAAGGTGTGGTCTTAAGGTGTATCTGTGGGCGATCAGTCTTTTGGCCAGCAGCAGACCCAAGTCAATGAACCTAGACTTTGCCTTGTGTTTCTTGCTCCTGAGGTACAGTCCCAGAGCACAGACCTCCCACGTATTGGAGAGAACCCTGTCAGTACAATGTGTTAGGCGGCTCATCACTCCCCGCCAGTAGCACTGTAAGGGGGGGCAGGCCCAGAGCATGTGTATAAGGTCTGCATTCACCAATTCACACCATGGGCAGGCAGCATCTGTACAATGAAAATACCTGTTTATTTTGTCAGGGGTGAGGATGCCCTGTGTACAATGTAGGGGCAATCGAAGTCTGCCACCCTTTATCCACGAAGGGGGAGGAGTGATGGCGCTGTGTGGTTACGCAGAAACTTAGAGAACCAGCGGACTAGATGCCTGCCCAGGCCCAAAATGTGAAGGTACTGCACAGTCAGGTGCATAGGGGGTTTGCAGGCCATTTCACCCCAGCTGTGTCCCAGCGCCCCCACAATTGAAGTGTGCAGGAGAAATTGTCCAGGGGGGGAAGGCAATCCTCCACCAGCGACTCGTATGTTAAAAGCACTCCATTTTCTATAAAGATCGCCTACTGACTGAATTCCCGCTGCAATCCTGACAGATAATTCCTCCGTGGTGGTGGAGTGCAGCCTGTGTAGTGTGCCAAGGAGTGCTAGAGCCGGTGAATAGGGGATTGTCTGCCATGTAAGATAGAGGCTGTGCATAAAGCAGCAGTGCGCTAATAGAAGTGTGGGCGTGGGCGGCGATGGTCTGGCGCAGGGGTGGAAAAGCCGGAAGAGACTGGACAGACTCAAGTGGGCAGCGTTGTGGTGTTGTCAAACAGATGGAAAGCGGCAAGCCACCGCACCACCCACTGAAGCTGGAACGCCAAGTAATGTTGCTCAAGGTTAGGTACTGCTAGTCCCCCACGGTCCGTGGGCTGATAAAGCTTTTCGAGGGCAACCCGGCATCAAGAGGTGTTCCAAATGAAGCCTCTGATCACACCTTCAGATGAGCGAAAAAAGGAAGCGTGTACATATAAGGGCAGATTTTTCAAAATAGCACAGGAAGCGATGGAGCGCTTTCATCTTGAGCAGAGCAACTCTGCCCGCCACTGACAAGGGTAACGTCTTCCAGAAGGCTATCTGGGCACGTAGTGATGTGACAGCTCGTGTCAAGTTTCCTTCAAATAAATCTGCGAGGGAATAATAGATTTGGATTCCCAAGTATCTGAACGAGGTGGACTGCCAGGTGAGGGGGATTTTGGTCAGGTTAAGGCCCGGTTCAGTCATGGTCGGGTACGATGAATGAATGAATATACGTTTTGTAGAGCGCGAACTTAGCCCAGGGGCATCAAGGCGTTGCGGAAAGCGAACAGAGTAAAAGGTGTCTATAAAATAGGAAACTTAAAGGTTAAGGCAGGTGAAAAGCCAAGTCTTCAAGGACTTACGAAATAAGGAATAGGTTTCCAGAGTGAAAATTGGGGAAGGAAGGGAATTCCACAAATTGGCCCCTAACGGCGAGAAGGCCCTCCCCCCCCCCCACCTAGCTTTCCTCACCCTGGGAACTGTTACCCGGTTCTTACTTGCAGATCTCAAGTCCTTGCTGGGAAGATATCTTTGAAACATTTTGTTGATACCTTCTGACCCCCTGTTGTGGACGGCCTTGTGGACCAGGCATAAAGCCTTGAACACAATTCTCCTCCCCAACGGGAGCCAGTGCAGGCTTTTAATGGTAGCTGAGACTGAATGGAATCTGGGAAGACCCATCACCAGCCTAGCGGCGGCATTCTGCACCAATTGAAGTCGATGAAGAAGTCCTTTATTTATCCCTAAATAAGGGGCATTACAATAGTCTAGCCTCGAGACCACGAGGGCCACCACTGCCTGTTTCCGTGCAGAAAGGGAAAGAAAACGGAATATCTTCCTGAGAGTCCGTATCATCCCAAAACAGGTAGAGACAGTTCGATTTATTTGTGAGCCCAAGGAAAGAGAGGAGTCCACAATGATGCCTAAATTCTTGGCACTAAGACAAGGGCGGGGGCAGGATCCAAGAGAGTCAGGCCACCAGGCCTCCGACCAGATATCCTTCTTGTCTCCAAAGATTAGGACCTCCGTTTTGTCCCCATTGAGTCTTAAGTAGTTCTCAACCATCCATGCAGCCACCGCCCGCATGCAGTTTTTAAAATGTACTGCTGAGGCTGAGACATTCTCAGTGATGGAAATCAGAATCTGAGTGTCATCAGCGTAAGAAAGCACTTCAAGGCCAAAAGATCTTACCACAGTGGCGAGCGGGGCTACATAGATATTAAAGAGGGTAGGACTCAATGAGGATCCCTGGGGGACTCCACAGAACAATTGTTTAGGGGCAGAAAGAAATTGGCCCATCTTGACTCTTTGCGAGCGATTCAAAAGGAACGATGAAAGCAAATTGAGTGCAGAATCCTCTATCCCAATTTCCCGGAGCCTGCCAACCAGCCTACAAGGAGAAATCGTATCGAAGGCTGCCGTCAGGTCCAGGAGAATCAGTAGGGTGGTATGACCAGCATCAACCTGTTGTCGGATGTTATTAAAGACAACGGTTAATGCCGTCTCCGTACTGTGTTCACTCCTGAAACCATGCTGCGAGCCATCGAGCAGTTGGTATTCCTCCAAATAAGAACTGAGATGGCGATTAAGATGTTTTTCCAGGATCTTAGCCGGAACGGGCAGCAGGGAAATGGGCCGATAGTTTTTTAATTCTGTCGGGTCAAGAGAGGCCTTCTTTAACAAAGGTTTTACCACCGCCATTTTCCATGCGGTGGGAAATTGGCCAGAGGAGATGACGAAATTGAGAATGGCGGTCAGAGGAGGTGCAATGGCCTCGCTTCCTAATTTCAGAATCTTAAGAGGGCAAGATTCGAGGGGAGAGCCAGATCTAATCCCCCTTAGCAACAGCTCGGTATCCTCTTGCAGAATAGGAGGAAAGGAGCGCAAACGGCAGTGCTTCACAGGTACTACCCGAGGATCAGATAGGGGATTAGTTTTAGTTCCCACAGAGTTTGAGTTCTCCAAAGAGGAGTAAATGTCCTTAATTTTGGCATAAAAGAAACCTGCCATTTTATCACAGAGGTCCTGAGAGACCTCGGTGTTTACACTAGTCGAAGGGGCTGAAAGGGAATGGATCATAGTAAAAAGTTCCCTAGGGGATCTAATAGATTCCATCATCATTGAATAGTAGGAGAGCTTTTCCTCATTGATAGCTTGCTTATAATCCCTTAGCCTGATTTTATGCAGATCCCTTTCAGCTGTAGTAGGGTCCAAGCGCCACTTTCTTTCCTGATATCGGCAAACCTGTCTGAGCTTTCTCAACCTCTCAGAAAACCATGGGGCTGAGGGGCGCTTTCTTGCCACATAGTGCTTCTTAAGAGGGGCAAGAGAATCCAAGGCTGCCGTTAACCAGTTAGTAAACTCGTCATAAACGGCATTAACATCAGCGTGAGGGGGGCAGCAATAATTGCTGAGTTTGTCAAGAAGAGCCTCCTTATTAATCCCTCTAAGATTTCTCTTCAACTCCGATGGAAAGAGAGATCAGCAAACTGGTGAAGAGTGCAAGTGATCTCAGCAGGGATAGAAGTAATGTCTCTTAGATAAATAAGCAGGTCATCTGCATAGAGGGATGCTGTCACCCAAAGGTATTCCCCTTTCACCAACCCATACAAGAAGATGAGCTGCCAGAGGTTCCACCGCCAGAGAAAATAGCTGTGGAGAGAGTGGTCATTCTTGGCGCTTGCCTCTTGCTATGTGAATTGGGTCAGAAATAAGAGAGCCCGTCTACATTCTGGCTGTCGGCCAAGTGTATAGTAAGCGGATAAGCCTCAGGAATCTATCATCGAAGCCATAATGTGGAAGTACTGCAAACAGAAAGGGCCATTCCAAAGAGTCAAAGGCCCTTTCCAAATCCAGGACCAAACATCCTGCATGCGACCATGAAGCTGAGGCGTATTGCAAGACACAGAAAAATCGCCACAGATTATGCGAAGTGGTGCGGGAAGGGACAAAGCTATTCTGATCCCGGTGTACCAACCCCGCGACCAGTGGTGCCAAGCGACCCGCCAGGATTGTTGTCAGAGTTTTGTAGTGAGTGTTCAGCAAGGCTAGCGGCCAGTATGAGCCCAAGGCCTCAGGGTCTTTGCCCAGCTTCGGCAGGGAGATGAGGAGTGCCTCTCATAGAGAGCCTCATACAGGGACTGCAAGTGGGGCACAAGCAGCAGGCATATGCCTTACAGAATTCCGCAGGCAAACCGTTAGGACCTGGGGTCCTGCCCGTTGCCAACACCCGCATCGCTTCCTGTGTCTCAAAAGATGTGATAGTCTTCTAACTCTGCTTATTGATCTTGCGTGATGCGGGGAAGTGACACAGCAGTCAGAAAAGAGGCAACATCCTCCGAGGTGGTCGTAGTTACCGATTGGTAGAGGGAGGTATAGTGACGCTTTAGTTCACCATGAATTTCTCGCTGGGTGTAATGTAGGGGACCAGCAGTAGAGTGCAAGGCTACAGTAGGACAGCTGGGATGATCTTGTATCAACCAGGCTAGGAGTGAGCCAGCTCCATCCGCTGTGGCATGAGTTTTAGCTGAGTGAGCGGCATCGTTATGACATCTTAAGCATTCGAGGAGAGTGGCGCGCTTACGCTACGCCTCTGCCAATTGAGAGCTGCCTTTAACGTTGATTACAGATGTATTTTCTAAGCGCAAGAGCTTACAATGAGTGCGCAATATGTCAGCGTTTAGGTGACGACATATGTTCCAGCGCAAGCCCAGACAGTGTCCCTGCAGTGTCACTTTAAATGCATCCCCTACAGTGGATCCTGCAACGGTGGTATCTGCATTAAGATCAAAGTAGTCATCTGTAGCTGTGGCAACAGAGGAACGAAAAGGTGGGTCTTCCAACGCTACTGATTGTAGGCGCCAAGTGGGGATCGGGAGGGTCTCCGCCTCCCACGCAAGTGGCAGATATTGGAGATTATGATCTGAGTGTGTACAACCCAGATAATAAATATGGTCTACATAAGAGGCGAGTTCCAATGTTCCTATCAGTGTATCCATCCTCATGTGCAAGGAGTGAGGCACAGAATAGAGGGAGTACACTTTGGTGGATGCATTGCGACTGCGCCAGATGTCAATGAGGCCCCAGTTCTGCAGCCAGCTCTTGAGCACCCGGACATTGGAGGAGGCAGTCGTGCGAGGCAATGGAGGGAACGATCGATCTAGATCAACATCAAGTACCCTGTTAAAACCACCCTCAAACAGCCACGGGATCCCATTCCAGCACCACAGAACCCCCGAGAGTGCATGCAAGAATGTCACTTGATCGGTGTTCGGGCATAGATGCTTCCTAGTACTATGTACCCTCTGTCTAGTCTGCCCCTAACGAGAACGTATCGTCCCTCCGGATCTGTGACAAATGGAACACCAGGTTTCACCCATAGCATTGTTCCACGGGCATATGAGGAGAAATTAGTGTTGAAGATTTTCCCACACCAGCGCTGCTGCAATTTAATTGCCTCTAGGCGTGTTAAATGAGACTCCTGCAGCAGCGCAATATGACTAGAGTGGTGTTTAAGGTAAGAGAAGATAGCATTGTGGCGCACGGGGTAATGGATGCCACGCACATTAGAGGTTAGCACTTTAATGTGCGCCATGTGTTTTAGGGTGGGTAGGGCAATGACAGGACACAAGCAGCAGAGCTAAGGCTGCGAGTGCATGCGAGTGTGACACACCACAGGTTGGAGAGAGGGGTGCGAGCAGGTCACGTGACATGTAGAACCTGAGGTTAGAGAACATACTAATGAGAACAGAAACAATGAATACCATACGAGCAGTACACCAAATGAGTGGCCACTCAAACTATGCAATAGTGTGCTTCTAGCAAACAAACAAGAAGTACATGGGGGGCCCGGGGAAGGAGCACAAGAGGTACAAACCCTTAGTTTGCAAGGAATAGTAAAGACCCATATAGTGCAATAACCTTCTGCAATGAAGGCCATCAGAGCCTAACACATCTTCGCGATTAGTGTGGCTGGGTATGCCACCCAGGGGATTCATGACAATCCATGCTGAGGGACACTTATGGGGTGAAAAGGGCATTGTTAGGCATTTACAATCTAAACATAGCGATGGGCGAGTCAGCAGGATGTTAGACAGATCAGTAAGTAAGTCAGATCATATCATCAGATATTTGCAGAGTGACATCAGGAGGGAGTGCTGAGTTCGTTCGAGAGGGCCAAGTGGCAACGGAGCATTAATTGCTGAAAGAATGAAGCGACCCCTCTTCAGGACTCGAGTGCGGCGTTGCCTCCGTGAGGGCATGTTGTAGCGCATGACGACGCTCCGTAATTATCTGTTCCAAATCAGGAGTTGCCCAGGGGGTCGGGGACTGTCTCGGCCTAGGGCGGCGGCCACCGGCATGATGCCTTCCTAAAGGACTATCAGATTGTGATGCACGAGGGCAGGAGGCCAGCGGATTTTCAACCAATGCCACACGTTGTCTGGTCTGGTGAGTTGAAGAAGTGTATGTTTCCATTTGCAGCCATTCGGAGGCGTGGCGGGTAGAGGAGTGAGTATTTCAAGTTTAGCTCACGGAGGCGCCACTTTACCACAAGAAAAGAACTCCGCTGCCTCTGTACTGCATTGGTATAGTCAGGAAAGGACATAATCTGAGCATTGTCTACTTTGATCTCAGCAAGGTTTCTGGTCTTGTGGAGGATGGAGTTCCTGTTGTGGAAATGCAATAGTTTAAGCACCATTGGACAGGGGTTGGAAGCAGTTGGGGGCTTACAAGCAGGGGCGCGGTGCGTCCGTTCAAAGTAGAAATATTGCGACAGTGCATTTGGAGGAAATAAATCCCGCAACCATTCTTCCATATATCGCACTGCGTCTCGACCTTCCGCCTCCTCTGGGAGGTTCACGATGCAGACTTTATTCCTTCTGATCTCCCCTCCGCATCCTCAGCTCTCTTCTTCAGTATGTTGACAGCAGTGCTTGCACATAGGAGTCTATGCATTGAGATTTCAGCTGCGGGTCTGCAAGGGACTGTTCTACGGAGATTACTCTATCGGTGAGTTTGCGATGATCTGCATGTAACAGCATGAGATATGTAGCGACATTGTCTATCTTGGCCTCCAGGGACATCTGAGTGTGTTCAATAGCTCCCAGGACAGTGTCCAGCTTGTCTTCCAATGACGTGGAGCAGTCAGGAGGTTTCGGCAATGAAGTGTCCTTGGTGAGCACAAGTGGGGTTGATGACGGGCGCGACGGTGTGCCACCCATAGGCATTAAGGAGCACGCCAGGTGAGCGCTATATCTGAAAGAGACAATTAGTTATGGATTCCTCACCTTAGAATTACCCCGAGGTGTCAGACTGGATCCGGAGAATTTTTTCTTCAGCAGTACCCCTACGCGTCGGTAGGTGGCGCCGGTCGACTCCACGTTTGTCGTTGGCGTCGTGGTTGCGGACTGACGTCAGCTCTTTCTTTTTCCGCGCCAGCCAGCGCAGATCCAGAGAGAACGGTACCTCGAGTCACTTTTAGACTCTATTTTGGCAACTTTTGTCGATGTCTTTTTGAGTCGTTACGACTCCTGGTGCACAGGGATGTCATCTCGGCGGACCGGCTTCAAGCCTTGTGACTCCTTTCACAAGCTGATGTCGGTGACGGACCCCCATCTTGTGTGCCTCTGGTGCCTGCAGCGCGACCACGACCCGAAGTCTTGCTCCGACTGCCGGGCCATGGCCCCGAAGTCTTTGCGAGAGCGGTTTCGAAAGCTTCTGGAGGCCCGGCAGTCAGCTCCGCGCCGCTCGAGGTCCCGGTCGAGAGGGAGGTCGGCGGACCGGTCGCAGAGCCATCACCACCATTCCTCGTCGAAGTCTTCGTCTTCGGGTAAGTCGAAGCACAAAAAGAAGGCGAAGAAGCACCGTCGCTCTTCGTGTTCTCCCCGTTCGTCAGCCGACGTGACGCGGGATGCAGCTGGTAGTCGCCCGGCTCCGCCCGCGGAGCCTGTTGGGTCGACTCTGAGCTTCCCTTTCCCGGAGCGACCCCTGCCCAACTTCGTAGTTTTTACGAAGCCCTCCATTCTGTTTTTGGGCAGCCTGACTCCGCCGGCGCGCCTTCGGGCCCCGCGGACTCGGCTGGGGGCTCTAGGCCTTCGATGCAGGCGGCTTCGACTCCGGCGCCGCAGGGCCCCAGGGATCCAGGCCTGGATCTGGTTCGGCGCCGGTTGACCTCGTGACACCTCCCCCGGCTCCGAATCCATTGGCGACGCTGACGCCCCCTTCGACGCCGGTTGTGTCCCCAGCCGACGTCAACCCCGGCTTCCCCCTCAATGTGGACACGGAGCCGGACCGACGTCGGGACCGGCGCCGACCGGTACTTTTGTACCCCTGTTCTCCCCTGGTGTTCCCTATCGCCCTGAGTGGCTACCAGACGAGGGTGAGGAGGACTGGGAGGGGTCTGTGGACCCTTTGGCAGACCAGTTGGAGGAACCGGACTGGAGAGAGGAGTTGAGTGAGGCCAGTGGTCTGGACACTTCCCCAGACCTTGGCATGCTTTCTCCCCCTACCGTGGCTACGGAGGAGGGTGCGTCATACGCAGTGGTGTTGCGTAGGGCGGCTGAGGCCTTAAACCTCGAGCTTCCTACGGTGGCGGTTAAGACTAACCTCCTGACAGAGGTGCTTCAACCGGCAGCGGCCTCTTCGGAGCCCCTGCTGCCGTTCAATGAGGCCCTCACGGACATCCTTTTGGGCACTTGATCCAAGCCCAACACAGGGGCTCCTGTGGACAGGATGACTGCCCGACGCCACCGCATGACACCGGGCGACCCCATTTTCCTCTCCCGACACCCCACCCCTGAGAGCTTGGTGGTCCAAGCTTCGACTTCCAAGGGCGCATTCCCTACCCACCACCTGATAGGGAATCCAAGAAGCTGGACCATCTTGGGAAGAAAATGTTTTCTTCCTCCAGCTTAGGACTGCGGTCGGTGAGCACTGCATGTCTCTTGGGCCGTTACTCCCACTCCGTGTGGGACACGGTCACGCAGGTGCTGCCATAGTGTCCGAAGGAGGCCCGGACCGTGCTCTCCTGTGCAGTGGCCGAAGGGAGAGACGCAGCGAAGTTTGACATCCGATGTGGGCTGGACACCGCCGACTCGCTAGGCAGGACGATTTCAACGTCAGTAGCCCTTAGACGCTACGCCTGGCTGAGGACCACTGGCTTTTCGGGTGATGTCCAAGCTACACTTTTGAACATGCCCTTTGATGGCCGTCGCCTGTTCGGCGACAAGGCAGACAACGCGCCCGAGCGCTTTAAGGACTCCAGGGCTATGGCCAGATCCTTGGGCCTCGCTTCCACCTCTCGTCCTGCGCAGTCTGCTTTTCGCCCCTTTCGTGGCTACGGAAGGGGTGCCCCGCCACGTTCCACCCAGAGCCACAGGCTTGCGCAAGCTCTCCAGCCTCTGCACGGCCGGGGACGTGGGACCCACCGTCATGGGTCTGGGAGCCAGCGGGCGGGCCAGTCCACCAGCACCCCCTCTGCAGCAGCCTCCAAGCCCTCCTAGTCCGACCTTTCAGGGCCACCATTCGCCAGTGGGCGTCAGGATTCGCCATCACCTCCACCACTGGCTCAACATCACGTTGGACAGGTGGGTTTTGCAGATAGTCCGAAGGGGCTACTCCCTCCCCTTCGAGACTACCCCTCCATCCATGCCACCTCAATTCCATTGCATGTCGGAGGATCACCTGGCCCTTCTCCAACAGGAAGTTACGGCTCTCTTGGCCAAGGAAGCCATCGAGCGAGTTCCTGCCCCAGAAGTAGGTCGTGGTTGTTATTCCCACTACTTTCTGGTGCTCAAGAAGGACAAGGGCCTGCATCCTATCTTGTAACTCAGGAACGTCAACCGCTTCCTCTGGAAGGAGAAGTTCAAAATATTGACATTGGCTCAGGTCCTGTCTGCCCTCGACCCTGGAGACTGGATGGTAGCGTTGGACGTGCAGGACGCTTATTTTCACTCCCGTCCTGCCGGCCCACAGGCGTTACCTACGGTTCACGGTAGGCCAGGAGCACTTTGTTTACCGTGCTCCCCTCTGGCCTTACCAGCGCCCCTCAGGTGTTCTCGAAAGTGATGGCAGTGGTCGCAGCTCATCTGCGCAGATCAGGGGTTCCAGTCTTCCCCTATCTCGACGACTGGCTGTTGAAGGCGGGCTCGCCCCAGGCTGTCGTCTCCCACCTCCAGACTACGGCCGACCTTCTGCATTCGCTGGGGTTTACCATCAACGTGCCGATGTCACACCTGATTCCCTCTCAGAAGCTCCTTGCATCGGAGCGGTTCTGGACACAGCGCAGTTTCGGGCTTATCCTCCTGAGCAGCGAGTCCGGGTTATTCGGGCTATGATTCCGATCTTTCAGCCTCTATCCCGGGTTTCGGTCAGAATGACCCTGAGGCTACTGAACCTCATGGCCTCCTGCATTCTGCTGGTGGACTATGCCAGGTGGCATATGCGGGCTCTGCAGTGGGACCTGAAGTTCCAGTGGGCACAGCATCAGGGGAATCTTTCCAATTGCGTCCAGATCTCGGAGGGCACTGCACGCCAATTGCAGTGGTGGTTAACGAACCAGGATTGGGTCAACGGCAGATCCCTCTCCCTTCCCCAACCAGAGTTTACAGTGGTGACAGATGCATCACTGCTGGGGTGGGGCAGTCACATGGGAGAGGCGGAGATCAGAGGCCTCTGGTCTCCGGCGGAGTCCGGGCTCCACATCAACCTTCTGGAGCTTCGGTCGATCCGTCTTGCACTGAAGGCATTCCTTCCTTCTGTCAAAGGGAGAGTAGTGCAGGTGTTCACGGACAACACCACTGCCATTTGGTACTGCAACAAACAAGGCGGGGTGGGGTCGTGGACCCTATGTCAGGAGGCACTTCGTCTCTGGAAGTGGCTGGAACATCAGGGCATGTCCCTGGTGGTTCAACACCTGGCAGGTTCTCTGAACGCCAGGGCGGACGAACTCAGCCGCCGGTGCATGATGGATCACGAATAGCGTCTTCACTCGGAGGTGGTGCAAGGTCTCTTTCAGCGTTGGGGAGAGCCTTGGTTAGATCTATTCGCCACCGAAGAGAACGCGCAATGTCAGCAGTTCTGCGCGTTGGAATTTCCAAGGCGGCACTCGCTGGGCGATGCTTTTCGTCGCGAGTGGAGTTGCGGTCTTCTATACGCCTTTCCACCTATATCACTTTTGCCCAGAGTGCTGAAGAAGATCAAGCGCGACCGGGCCCAAGTCATTCTTGTGGCGCCGGATTGGGCACGAAGAGTCTGGTATCCCGAGCTTCTACAACTGGCCATCGATCCTCCGATCAGACTGCCTCTTCAGGAGGATCTTCTGTCGCAGCAGCCGGGGACGGTCCTCCACCCGAACCTGTCCAGTCTCCACCTCCTTGCGTGGAGATTGAGCGGCGACAGTTGACAGCTTTCGACCTTCCTCCCGAAGTCTGTAACGTTATCTTGGCAGCCAGGCGTCCCTCCACCAAAACGGTATACGCCTGTAGATGGAAGAAATTTGTGGCATGGTGCACAGCAAAGGCTGTGGATCCCCTATCTGCCCCCCTTTCAGAGGTATCTTTCCGCCATTTCAGCCTTCCTTAGGCTGCCTGACCAGCCTTCTCTTTTCAAGTCCCCTATTGTAAATCGCTTCCTTAAGGGCATTACTCACTTGTTTCCTCCAATTCCTTTCGTAATGCCCCAGTGGGACTTAAACCTAGTTCTGACCGATCTTCTGTGTGCTCCCTTCGAGCCGCTACATAACTGTCTTCTCAGACTTCTGACCCTTAAAACTGCCTTTCTGGTTGCCATCACCTCTGCTCACAGGGTGAGTGAGCTTCAGGCTCTATCTTCTAAACCTTCTTTCCTTGCTGTCCATCCGGACAAGGTTGTCCTTCGAACTAGATCTTCTTTTCTTCCCGAAGTGGTTTCCTCTTTCCACATAGGACAGACCATCACTTTGCCCACCTTCTTCCCGCATCCTTCTAAAGAGGAGAGAGGCTCCACCGTCTGGATCCAAAACGTGCGCTTTTGTTCTATCTGGATCGCACAAAACAATTCTGGGTGGATGACCAGCTCTCTGTTGACTTTGTGGGCGCTATGAAAGGTCGGGCCGTGCAAAAACGAACCATCTCTCGATGGGTCGTTCTTTGCATCAAAATCTGCTATTCCTTTGCGAAAAAGGAAGCTCCAGTGGGGTTGCGCGCCCATTCCACCAGGGCGACGGCAGCCACTACATCTTTGGATCGTGGAATCCCCCTTCATGACATCTGCCAGGCAGCTACGTGGGCTTCTCTGCACACATTTACCAAACACTACTGCCTGGACAGACAAGTCCGGAGAGACGGCTTCTTTGGCCGTTCAGTTCTCCAGGACTTTCTGGTGTGAACTTAGTTTGCAGACCCACCTCCGGGGTTGGTATTGCTGGGGTATCTATTCTAAGGTGAGAAATCCATAACTAATTGTCTCTTTCAGATGAACAAGTTACTTACCTTCGGTAACGATATAGCTGTAAGAGACCTAGATTAATTATGGATTCCTCACTGTCCCACCCATCCTCCTCGTTCTGCGAACTGACTTCTAGGGTGAGGGACTTCCCTTCAGGGCCCTAGTTTTGTGCACCAATGGTCAGTGTCTTGCATGGCTCTGCGCTTCTGGCGTGGAATGTCATGTAAAGAACTGACGTCAGAGCGCAGTGGCGGCGTCTAAGTAGATACTGCAACATCATTCCGGCGACCACGACGCCAACGACGAATGTGGAGTCGACCGACGCCACCTACCGATGCGCAGGGGTACTGCAAAAAAAAATCTCCGGATCCAGTCTGACGCCTGGGGGTAATTCTAATCTAATCTATGTCTCTTACAGATATATCATTACCGAAGGTAAGTAACTTGTTCATCTGGCAACCAGGCCCAGGACCAGTCTGTCCCCCGGCAGCTAGAAATCCCAGCGTAGCAGTGTATTCAGGGGAGCAGCAATGTGTCTACGTCTATGAGAGGCTCAGACGCCAGGCATAGTGTCAAATGCAGAAGGATGGCAGGTGCCGTTATGAAATTGGTGGCTGGCAGCCGCAGCTGGGCCCATCCAGCCCCCGACCAAATGGCCCCAAATTGCTCATGCTGTGGACAGGTAGGGGCGTCTCAAAGCAGCGGGAGAGGGCCCAAGTGAGGTGTTGCTGCCAGATACCTCTCCCAATAAGCCATGTCTGCGCTAGTTGTGGGGGCCAGAGGCTCAACTAAAGCCACATTTCGGGGGGGGGGCTAATAAATATTTTGGGGGGCTAATTCTTCCAGCAATAGGCAGCGTGGAGATCCAGGGGCTCTAAGAAGGGGTGAAAGAACAACAAAGCTTCGTTAACATGTAAATGGTGATTTAAAGACCTGTGAAGTACTCTGGTGCGGCTGCAGTAAGACGGACGCCAGACCAGACAGCCCACAGCAGCTCCAAAACTGTCTGTGTGAGCGCCCGGAAAACTTTCTCAGCCCGGGCTGGCACACGACAGGGGAGGGGTCGGGGTGCTGAAGCCCTTTGAGCCCTATGCGCCTGGTGGGGGCCTAGGTCCGATCTGACCCCCGTAGCCTCACCCGTGTATGTGGGTCTGGCTGCGACGCGGGTGCATTGAAAGCCCGGTGCCAAGCGTCCCCAGCCACCTTTCCCCGATCAGAAGCGCAGGGAAGAGAAGCGGGGCCGGAGTCATAGACTCGATGCGTATCAGCGACCCGCTCAGCCCTCCTCAGCCAAGCCTAAGCCCGATATGACCTCTGGGCTCTCAGCTGCAGTTTTTGGGGGATGGAGGGCAGAAGCTCGGCGGCACCACAGCTCCCCAGCTCACCTAACACAGATGATCATGGCAGGCTGCAGCAGGTCCGACGGCATCACCCCTAGGTGCAGTCAACGAGCCCCCCAAGGATAGAGGGCTCGGTGCCACAGGAGATCCATACAGTATGCTGCATGGGCACGCCACATTGCTGAACCTCAGCAGCTGCCAGGTCAGGTGCCGCAGTAAGCTGGGGCACCAGTCGGGGAGGGAACAGAAAGAGGCACTGGCTAGCTCGCCCACAACAGGCCCAGGCACAGCAGCCTCTCCCACTCCGGCTCCATGCAGTATAGGCCGCTGCTGGGTTCCCGACAAATCTCCAGCTCTATCTGTCAACAGGGGACAGTTACTGAAGTCAGAGGGGGTGGGTTAGGACAGCAGATGCCTAGGTAGGGCCAGACTTATTGCCGGGTAATGGGGCAGGTGTGCGGAGCCTCCATTGAACGCGTCTGCCATCTTGGCCTTGCTAGCCATGCCCCCATCTATCCTCCGACCTCTTAGGCCAACGAAACCCTACCAGCTGTGCATCATTTCTAGCCTACTCTGCCAGGGTTCAATGGCGAGGGAGAAGAGAGATGACATCCCTACTGCTTGCCTTCCTCTATAGTAGCGGTCTGATAACACTGTTAATCCTAACCTGCACCCGAGGGACAGCGCATAGAGCCGCCACATAGTGCAAGAAACGGGGGGCTATGTTCATCTTCCAGAGTACTTGCATTAAGAATCATGTCAAAGGGCTTTTTTAAATCTATAAGGACTATTGTATCTGCAGGGGAAAGATTTATCGTCCTGGTCAATGCCATCTGGACACAGTGCAGGCAAAATCTTGTGCTTTGGTTAGGCCTGAATCCATTTTGCCAGGGCCAGGGCACGGATCACCTTGGTCAGACGGGAGGCCAGAATTTTAGCAGTTAGCAATTTGTGCTTGGCATTAAGCAGGGAAATAGGCTGCTAAGAGGCACAGTTATTTGAGGGGTTTGAGGATAATAGTTTTGGGGGCACATTTACAATACAACTCTCTGGTAACCAGCAAATGGGTCAGTCACTCTCTTATTATCATCAGTGTATATTGAGGAAATAAATCCGGCTGAAGCACCTCTGTTTGCCAGACAGTATATTAGCTTTCCCGCCTTATTACCTAGCTCATATGCTCGCTACTGGATTATTGTCCATGCTGATTTAGCTGTGGCCATTAATTTCTGACTTTGTCAGTTGGAGCAGGGACCGCTGGCCACGTTCTGCCTCCTTACACTCACTCAGCATGGGGATTAAGTCCTCCAGTCTAGCCAAGTCCCTCATCCTGTCCTGCTCACTCCTCTTCACAAAGGAAAAGGCTCACCCCCTCAGATGACAGCCATGAACGCTCTCACACAGTGGCTGAGGGGAGACAAACAGAGCATTAAGTGCAAAATACTCAGTATTTGCTTCACAGAGATGATCCATCAATGCACCATCTCATAGCCACCACATGTTAAGACATCAGAAGCCCATGGGGCCCCGATGGGGTGACCCAACATTACCTCCGGTGCATTATCTGACAGACATCTGGGCAGTATTCAGGCCACCCGGGACAGCTCTGAACTGTATTATTACCTTTCGGGGGTGTTCCACCTATGCCAGACATCCCCATCTTCCAAGGAAGCGGCCCAAGTATGCAGGATAATTAGTCTGGGTGTACTGGAGGGGAAATCAACATCTAAAGTCTGATGCGTCACAGCAATAAAGTCGCCCCTAACAACCACTCTACCCAGTGAGGTGTTAAGAAGGACTGAGTACACCATCTGCAATATGGCATTAACTAGGGTGGAACATACATACTACAACGGGTCCAAGGGTGGCCACATCCAGGGTACCTTCAGCCACACCGCTAGCATCCCCAGCATGGTACATTCTACTATGGATGTATGAAGCAACCACGCATTCCATTGTAACGCATGCCATTGCAACGCGGCCTTAACGACGCAAATGCTGTTCCCACGTATAACCTTCAACACGTAGATTTTTACAATGATTTTGCCTTTACCACACATGCCTTTACCACAAAGTTTGTTGTTAAAGCATGAATGGTAAAGGCATATGCACGGTAAAGGTTTTACAAGTAAATATAAGTATTGTACAGGTAAGTAAAAAACCCTTCTATCCTACAATGTAATGGTCTCATAGATAAACTAAAAAGCTATTCCTCTCATTCGCCTTTATTTTTAGATGTACCTGATTTTATTTTGGTGTTTTTAGTGTGGCCTGTGAATTTGACCACTGTGATTTTGCCTCTTTCAAATATCACTGTTCCTTTAGATTTTTTAATAGATGTATATTTACAATGTGATGTCTAAAATTCCTTGATAAATATGCCGCTTCTTTAACATGTTTGCTATCTTATAAGTCATTCTCTAGAAACAAAACTTTCCTTTGATCATTCATCTGCCTAATGCTTGCAATAGCTATCTTTCTGTGGTATAGGGTCCCAATGGTTTATGATGGTTTGTAGAAATGTAAACAGTTGAAAATCTGTTTATAGTTTACCAGCATTTTTCATAGTGATTATGTTTGAGCACTGTCTCAGATCAACGGCAACAGTTAAGTGTGTTCTTCATATTGTTGGCTACGTTGAGAATTCGGAGCACAGACGTGTGGTCTTCATAAAAATGTTACATAGGCAGAATATGTGCTCATTGAGCTTACTTGGATATCTTGTTTTTCATTTTTGGGTGATAAGCTGGTGTGTTTTTGAGCAAAATACCATTACAAATAGGATTTTTAAATGCAAAGTGCGTGCATTTTCCTGTGGATAAGTGTATTGAGTCCTCACTCTCAAATTTAATCCTCATTACGAATAATCAAAAGGAGTAGTAATTTGTTTCAACTGTGTATAATTAAACAAAATAATTTAATAATTGTCCTCCTCCTTTTTCGTCAATAGCGGTGCAGAGCCGGGATGCAGCTTGGTACCACTCGCTTACGGCACCTCTGAGTACAGATCAGAAGAAACAGCTTCAAGAAATTTACACGCTTGCAGAGCAGAGGAGAAGCAATGCAGGTTTGTGATTTCTTTGTGGGAAACTGCTCTGATCCAGTTGCACGTTTTCTTCATCTGTCCACCACAGCTCTACTAATTTGTCCACCAACAAGGTTGGTGCACAACTGCCTGCTTTCCCTTTAGTTCAAGAAAATAATTTTTCTACCATTTATTTATTTTCAAATTAAATATATAAATACTGCTTCTTTTAAATATCCGGAAAAACGGGGCACTTAACTGAAAAGTAAACAGTTACTTTGACTCTTGCTCTTGTCGTAAAATAATTTTTTAGGTGATAGTTTTCAGCCATCATTTTAATAATGCCTTCTGCTCTGTATACAAAAGTTAGAAATATAAGGAACTCTTAATCTGGAAAAGGAAAATGTAACTTGTCTGTAACACTAGATCCGTAAGGTAGTGCTGAGACATCCATTTCTGGCAAGGTGGTGAGTATCTGAATCTTTTTTATCTGTCCTTGGTGCACTCTGAAGAGAGGGTTTGAAATGTGTGTAGGAGTTTGAAATTCCTTAATGGCCCTTGGGCAAGGCAGGGACTTATTTGGAATGTTCTAGGCATAAGGGAGAGATTGAGGAGAAGTCAAAGATTGGGGAGTTTCTACACATCCACTTCAGAAGTTGACAAGGGTAGGGAGAACTTGTTAACATTCCATTGCTGGACAGAGGGGATGGGGACTGATGCGTCCCGCCCTGGCTCAGGAGCAGATTTGGAGAGTTAAAGGTGAAGTCTACACATTTTTTCCTGGTCTTTTGGCAAAGCAAGACCTAGGAGGATTTTGCACAGTTGCGCTCAGCCCCTTGGAGAACATGGGTGGTGCTTTTTAAACCTCTCTATTCCTCAGTTCAGGGCAGGTTACAGAGGGTTGAGGTTAAGGCCTTTTTCAAAGACCCCCACGCCCCACTCTGCAATCATTGATCAAGGAAGAGGTTGGGAAAAAGTGGAGGTCTTTTAGCCTGGCCAGTTTTATACAGTGATGTAGAAAGTCTTCCCCTGTGTTGTAGGTTTTTTCTCCCTCTGTGATAGCCCATACTGAGAGATTTTATTTTTATTCGGATGTTATTTTAAACATGGTACATTTCCCCAAAAATGCTATACTATGCTTTTGTTAGAGTAAAACAGCCCTTTAAATTTGTTTCTCCTTAATTGTTTGTGAATATCTGATAGATACTTCTAGCCATAGATTCCTTACCTTAAAATATTCCCTAGGTGTCAGACTGGATCTGGAGATTTCGAGCAGTACCCCTTCGGTCCCTAGATGGCATAGTTCGGTCTGCACCAGATGTGACATGTGCGGTGCGTATCTAGGTGCCACCCCAGCGCTCTGACATCAGTTATTTTCTTTCCATTCCAGTCAGCGTAGAGCCAAGAGAGTTGCGCCCAGTCAATTTATGACTTACCTTTTCTTGACTTTTTGTTGATACCTTTTCGAGATTTTTAATCTCCTGGTATGCTAGGGATGTCCCCTAAGACACCTGCTGGTTTCAAACCATGTGTTGCCTGACACATTCAGATGTCTGTGACAGACCACACTTGGTGCGTAGAGAGACTTGTGAGAACTGTCGACCATGCACCCGAAGATTCTGAGGGAACATTCCCTCAAACTTCTCGCCACCCGACGCCTGACGACCCTGCGACATTCAGGATTCCGATCATGCGTAAGGTCCTGGGACTGCTCGCAGAGCCGCTCCTTCCGATCCTCATCTCAATCCAAGTCGTTTGGTAAGTCACATAGGAAGTCAAAGAGATCTTAACTTCTCCGCACCCATTCAAGTCTTCAGACGAGGCACAAGAGCGTTTTCACTCTAGTCTTCTCTCCTCTGCGGAGCCAATTCCAGGGTCTGCTCTTTGCCTCCCCGATTTTCCCGGAGCGACCCCTACCCAACTCAGAGTTTTATGAGGCTATGCTCCTCATATTTGTGCGGTCTGAAACCTCTGGATTGCCTTCGGGCCCCACAGGTTTGGGAGAGGCCTCCACTGGATTCCCCCTGGTAGGTTTGCCCTTGGCGCCAGTCAGGCCCCTTGGATTCGGTGCTGGATCCAGAGAAGAACACACTCTGCGAAAATGCGACCTTCCCCAGCGCCCGCTCCAGTACCGACGTTCATGTCGGCGCAATCCCCATCGTCATACCTGACTCTGACACGAAGTCCAACAGGCTTTGTCTGGCACCGACTGAGACATTGCCTCCCAAAATGGAGTCCATGCTTTCTTTATTTGGCAGGCCTCAAGAGGATGTTGAATGGGAGGGTTCTGTTGACCCTTATGGATACCAGCATCCAATAGACACAGAGGACAACTGGTATAAAGAACTGGCGGATGATAGTGGGTTAGACACCTCACTGGACACTGGTTTGGTCTTTCCTCCTACTGTGGCTATGGAGGAGGGAGCCTCCTTTGCAGTGGTGGTGTGGAGGGCGGCTGAGGTCTTGGACATTTAGTTGCCATCGGTGGCAGTCAAGACAAACGTCTAGACACAGGTGCTTTAAGCGAATGTTGCTCCCTTCAAACCCTTACTCCCATTTAATAAAGCCCTTACCGATGTCCTACTCGTCGCCTTGTCCAAGTCCTGCACAGGTGCTCCTGTGCGCAGGTCAATTACCCACTGCCATTGCCCCTCTCTTGGGGACCCCAGTTTCCTCACACAGCACCCCACTCCCAAGCCTCCACTTCCCGAGCCAACCCTGGTGCGTTCTCTACCACTCCACCAGATAAGGAATCCAAGAGGATGCATATTTTCGGTAAGAAAATATTCTCTTCTGCCAGCCTAGCACTGCAGTCAGTGAATAGTGCTTGTCTGTTGGGCCGATACACCCATATGATTAGGGATTCGGTTGCACAAGTGCTGCCCATGGTCTTGGAGGTGGCATGAGCCATACTGTCACAGGCAATTGCAGATGGCAGGGATGTATCGAAGTTCACCATCATAGACTCAATACGGCCGATTCGCTGGGCAGAACAATTTCATCGTTGGTGGCCCTTAGGCGCCACACCTGGCTGAGAATCAAGGCTATTCAGGGGATGTCCAAGCTTCACTCATGGACATGCCCTTTGATGACTCTCGACTTTTTTGTGAGAAGGAGGGCTCAGCGCTGGAGCTTTTTAAGGATACCAGACCTATGCCAGGCCTTTGGGACTATCCATGGCCCTTTGCCAAACTCAGTCTGCCTTCACTCCTCTCATGGCTGTGGAAGGGACTCCCACCTGCGTTGCATTCCCAGCCTTTTCGTGGCCCAGGACGCAGTTTCCACAGACGTTGTAGGGCCAATAGCCAGAGATCGGCCCAGTCCACCACTCCTCCGGCAGCTGCAGCCTCCAAACCCCTTTAATTTACCCTCATACCAACTTCCAGTGAGGGTTAGGATACGGATCACCTGTACCACTGGCAGCTGATAACATCCGACAAGTGGGTTTTTACAAATAGTCCAATGGGGCTACTCCATCTCCTTTCTAGATACCCCTCCACCAATACCACTTACTTATGACTTGGACCATCTCTCCATCGAGAAGGTGCCAGCCTAAAAAGTAGGTCGAGGTTGCTACTCCTCCTACTTTATGGTGCCCAAGAAAGACAGAGGCCTTCGTACTATCCTAGACCTGAGCCATCTCAGCTTCTTCCTGAGAAAGGAGTTTAAGATGCTCATCCTAGCTCAGGACCGACCTGTCTGCCCTAGACCCTGGAGACTGAATAGTGGCGTTGGACCTACAGGACTTTACCTGCGGTTCACGGTCCCCAGTAGCACTTTCAATTTGCTGTAATCCCCTTTGGCCTTACCAGTGCACCTCAGTGTTCACCAATGTGATGGCAGTGGTTGCAGCACATCTGAGGAGGTTGGGGGTTCCAGTCTTTTCCTACCTCGAAGATTGGCATTTGAAGGAGGGCTCGCCTTAGGCAGTCGTCTCCCACCTTCAGACTATGGCAAACCTCCTACACTCGCTGGGATTCACTATCAACATGCCGAAGTCACACCTGACTCCCTCTTAGACACTCCCTTTCATCAGAGCTGTTCTGGACACAGTGCAGTTTTGGGCCTATCCTCCCGAGCGGTGAGTCCAGGATTTTCAGGCTATGATTCTGATGTTTCGACCTTTATCCTGGATTTCGGTGAGGCGGACTCTGACGCTGTTAGGCCTCATAGCCTCCTGCATCCTGCTAGTGACACATGCCCGTTTGCATATGCAGGCTCTGCAGTGGGGCTGAAGTTCCAGTGGGCACAGCATCAGGGGAATCTCTCCGACATGGTCCAGGTCTCAAAGGGAACTGTAAAAGACCTGCAGTGGTGGCTGACAAACCACGATTGGGTCAGTGGCACATCCCTCTCCCTTCCCCAACCAGAGTGAGCCATAGTGAGAGATGTATCACTCCTGTGCTGGGGCGACCATCTGGGAAAGGTGGCGATCAGAGGACTCTGGTCTCAGGCAGAGTTCTGGCTTCACATCAGCTTGCTGGAGCTTCAGACGATCCGATTGGCATTTAAAGCCTTTCTTCCCTCCTTAAATGGAAGGCTGGTGCAGGTTTCACGTACAACACCACCGCCTTGTGGTATTGCACAAACAGGGCATTGTGGGTTCCTCCATCAATGTAGATGGCAGGAACGTCAGGGCGTTTGCCTGGTGGTTCACCACCTGGCAGGCTCTCTGAACACCAGGGTGGATGAACTCAGCCGTCAATGCCTAGCAGAAAATGAATGGTGTCTCCATCTGGAGGTGGTGCAAGGTATCCTTTAAGAGTGAGGAGAGCCTTAATTAGATCCGTTTGCCATCACAGAGAACGCGCGATGTCCGCAGTTTTGTGCGCTGGAGTTTCCAAAGCGGCTCTTGTTCTTGAGACGCTTTTGTCTCTGGCCCTCACCAGGCGGAGTGGAGCTCCGGCCTCCAGTACTCCTTTCTGCTGATACCTGCCCAGAGTTATCAAAAAGATTAAGAACGACCAAGCCCAAGCCATTCTTGTGCCTCTGGATTGGGCACGAAGAGTCTGGTATCCCGAGCTATTGAGCATCTGTCCTCCAGTTATATTGCCTCCTCGGGAGGCTCTCTTGTTGCAACAACAGGAGAGGGTTCTGCACCCGAACCTGCACACCCTCTGCATTCATTCATGGAGATTGAATAACAGTTAACAGCTTTCAACCTTCCTCCCAAAGTATGACACATTATACTGGCAGCCAGGCATCCCTCAACTAAGACAGTATACACCTTCCATTTGAACAAATTTGTGGCATGGAGTGCATCCAAGAACATTGGCCCTTTCTTTGCAACCCTCTATCAAGTCTTATCATTTGTTCTTTCTTTGGCCCAGCAGGTTTCTGCCCTGGTCACAGTTCAGGGGTGCCTTTCAGCCATTTTGGCCTTTTTTCAGTTGCCTGGACCAACCTTCTTTGTTCAAGTCACCCGTTGTGACTAGGTTCCTCACAGGTCTCCAATACATGTTTCCTTTCAGCCCATTCATCATGCCCCAGTGGGATTTAAACCTAGTCTTGACCTTTTTGATGTGCACGACCTTGGAGCCGCTGCACAACTGCCCACTCCATTTGCTAACCATTGAGACAGCTTTACTTATAGCCATAACATCAGCCAGGAGCAAACTACAAGCACTCTTTGTGCAACCTCTTTAAACTACCTTATACCCAGACAAACTGGTTCTTCAAACTTGTGCCTCCTTCCTTCCAAAGGTTGTGACGCCATTCCATGTAGGCCAAAATATCACCATGTCTACCTTCTTTGCTTCGCCTCGTCCTTCTAAAGAACAGGAAAGACTCCACTGCCTGGACCCACCACCTGGAGTGTTGTCGTTCTACCTTGACTGCACAAGAGTTCCGGGTGGATGATCAACTCTTCGTAGGGTATATAAGAGCCTAGAAAGGGAATGCTGTGCAGAAATGGAACATCTCAATAGTGATAGTGCTCTGCATAAAGATCTGCGCGTTGGCCAGTAAGCAACCTCCTTAGGGCTTGCAGGCTCATTCCATCAGAGCCAATGCTGCAACCCCATGCGTTAGCTTCCCTGTCGTGAACATGAACATCTTTCAGTCACCAATGCGGGCATCTCTGAACACGTTTACCAAGCACTACTGCCTGTTCTGTCCTGCATGACTTTTTGGTCTAAAATTTGTTTTGCAGACCCACCTCTGGGGAGGTATTGTTGGGTATCTATTCTAGGGCAAGGAATCTGAAGCTAGAAGACATATTTAGATGAACAAGTTACTTACCATCAATAACGCCTTATCTGGTAGAGATTCTATCTAGCCGTAAATTCCTTACCAACCCTCCCGTCCTCCCTACTATGTGAACTCATTACAGTGTAAAGGTCACCCTTCTAAGGGCCTTAGAAATGCACACCAGTTTGTCAGTGTTCTTCGTGGCTCCGTGCTTCTGGCCTGAACAATTGTGAAAAGAAACTGACATTAGCACGCTGGGGTGGCTTTACATAGGCACAGTGCCTGTCACTTCTGGCGCAGCCGACACATAGCCAAACAACGCCACATACCAGCGCGCAGGGGTACTGCTCGAAAATCTCCTGATCCGGTCTGACGCCTGTGGAATATTCAAAGGTAAGGAATCTGCAGCTAAAAGCGTCTCTACCAGATAATGCATTGCCAAAGGAAAGTAACTTGTTCATCTTGATGCTTTGCAGAAAAATGCTTGGGAAACAGTGTTGCTATCCTAAATACACAAATAGCCCGTTTGTATCTTTTTTTTGATCTCTCATTGTTTAAAATCACAGGGAGAGATTTAAAAATGCTGTAAGTGTGCTACAGCATTGTGCCTATTTTCCAAGGTCTTTGAAAGAATTAGTTATACTTTTCCAGAGAGCTGGTACCATAGACTACTTAAATTTCTTGTTTGTGATGGAACAAGGGGAGGCCTCTCATGAAGTCTTTGTAAGCTGACTTTTTATGACACCATTCGCTGCAGGTAAAAGGAAGGTCCTGCAGTATTATTTTCATTTTTTCTTTTTTTCTAGTGGATAATTTGTCTCTCAGAGCCATTAAATCAAAACTTAGCAATCTCTTGAGGCATCAGATTGGCAAACGGCACCGCCGTGCATCTGGATCATTTCTCTGCACAGGTTAGCCCAACATTAGGCTGTGCAATCAGTAAGGCACAACCCTGCTTCTATAAGGAGCCCTTTGCAGCCCCTATTTCACAATATCAGATTTGCGAGGATGGAGGCCATATTTGGGTCTGATGTAGAGCCTATTTAGATGTCTCAGGATGTTCCACACAATGAGGATTTTGAAAAGCAGGCAGATAATTTTCCCTCTCATTATTCTGATGTAAGTGTTTACTTCGATCTTCAAAATACCAGTGGCCTGGATAGCCTTGCCCGACTTGCCGTGGAATCTACTCATGGTCCACCTACAAAAAAGAGTGCTTCTTTTGCCAATGTACTCTGGTGAGCTGTAGAAGTTTTGGAGTCACTGCTCGCTAATGAGAAGATAAAGGCTAATTTGTTTCTAAAAATGTTTCAGTGGAGGCAATCAACTTAAGAGCCCCTTATTGCTTTTAAAGATGCCCCTGTGAATCCCATTCTGGCAACTGGTCCAAATAACTTTCAACTCCTGTGGTTGGCCATCAAATTGCGTGGCATCACAGGCCAGCTCTTACGGACTGCCAGTCCATGATGCTTTTCCCTTCACCGGTGAGTCTGATGGCGCAAGCCTTTTCCTGCAAGGTAAACCCTAATGCCTTGCCTCCTGTTCCCCTGCACAAGAAGTCGAAGCGGATCAATCCCATGGTCAAGAATACATCTTTTCTAAAGGCAATCTGGCATTGCGGCGCTTAAACACCATTTGTCTTCTGACTTGGTACTGCATGGCGCAAGAGGTTTTGCCCTTTGCTCCGGAGGACTTAAGCATACTTTTTAACAAATTGTTCAGGCTCCATCTTATGTTCTGGCCTGAACTTTGCACATTTGGTTGTCCGTGCTATAGGAACTTGATTTATCATTCTCGGGCATGCGTAACTGTATTCCATAGGATTTTCCGGAGACTTCTGAGCCCCCCCATAATGGGCATGCATTTTGATGGCGACTGATTGTTTTGAGACCCTTAGAATGACAGAGCAGAGCAACACTTCTGGAAGTTTATGGATTACTGTAGAAGTTTCATCTTTCAGAGCAGTTGTTGCAATCCATACTACTGAGGAATACAAACAAAGTGATGGATTGAATGGTTGAATTAATTTCAGCCGCTGGTAAAAACTCAGCCACATCCCAGTCAATCTTTTTTAGCCCACCATGCTGCCTCACATTGGACCCAGCCATATGCAAATCTGTCTTGGTCCTTCTCCTACAGGAACAGACCAGTTTGAACTGCCAAGCGGGCTCCTCTCTGAACCGGAACAGAAGCAACTTAAGACTGATTTCAGCCTAACTGGGCCATATCATTCCGGTGCAGCTTGGTTCTAGTCGCAAAGTGACCACGGGACACACATCTGAACATACCTGTCACACATAGGGCATCGCACTGAGGAATACAAAAAGTAATTGTTAGACCTGGTATCTTTTGGCGTGTTTCCTCTGTCTTTTGGCCTTCTGACCTGTTTTTGATGGTATGCTGGACTTAGTTTTTGCTGGTTTAGTGTCTCTTTGTACTTTTTCAATGCTATTCATTGCTTAATCGCAAGTGTTCTACTGTAAATTGTGTTATAATTGGCTTTCCATGATTGCTTTATTTGATTTGCTAGTAAGTCCCTAGTACGGTGCACTGTGTGTGCCCAGGGCCTGTAAATCAAATGCTACTAATGGGCCTGCAACACTGGTTGTGCCACCCACACAAGTAGCCTTTCAAAGGTGTCTCAGACCTGTCACTGCAGTGTCTGCGTGCAGTTTTTACTGCCTTGTCGACCTGGCAAGTGCACCCACTTAGCAGGTCCTAACCTTCCCTTTTATTACATGCAAGTCACCCCTAAGGTAGGCCCAAAGTACCCCCATGGCCAGGATGCAGTGTATATGAAAGATAGGACACATAGTGGTGTGTTACATGTCCTGATAGTGAAATACTGTGCATTTTGTTTTTCACTATTAAAAGGCTGTCTGTCCCATAGGTTAACATGTGAGCTGCCTTGTAACATCTTGCAAGTGTAACTTTCCATTGGGACGAGATGGAGAAAAGGAGTTTAGGCTCTCTGAACTCAAAATTTTATAACACATCTTTTAGTAATGGTGGTTTTTAAATTGTGTGTTTGGAAATGACACTTTTAGAAAGTGGGCATTTTCTTACTTAACTATCCTGTGTGCCTCTTCCTGTTTGTGAATTCACAGTCTGGTTTTGGAGTGACAGTAGCTGGGATGTGCAGTCACTGTGGAAACTGACAGGGGGGTAGGGGGGTGTTGAGCTGTGTCCTGCCTTTCCTGGGTGACTCATAGCCAGGCTGAATAGACCTTTCTGCATTTAGAGTGGTGGGAGGAGTTTTCACCAGCACCTGAATAGGCTGTGTCTTCACTTCACAATGCTGTGTCCACCTCCTGCAGTGAAGCTGGATGTGGTATCGGGATGGTGTTTTTGGGTAGGGTAGGTAGAACGTGGTGATGGAAGGGGCACTGTATGATGTGCGGGGATTCTAGGGTTGACCTTTTATCGGCGGTTGTAGGCATCGCCTGCCACTGGTGCCGCTCTGTATGGATGTACATGATTTGCATCAATAAATGAAGTAACTACTTACCGGTGTGTACTTACGTCTTTTCCACAATGGCAATGAAGATGGGATGGAGTGGCACCGGCAGTCTCAGGATAGAGGAACCAGGGTGTTGATTGCGACGTTGTGGAAGTACTGTCAGTGACGTAATTCTTCGAAGCCGGTAGAGCTGTTTAGCGGCTGCTGCGCTGGTGGTCAGGGGCTCAAGCCTGGACCGGGAAATTGGCAGCGTGTTAGAGGGGGGGGTGACGGCGTCTTCTGGTGGCATGGCCGAGGCCGATCTCGGAGCTTCGCTAGTGTTTCCGTGACGTCAGAGGTGCCATATTGGAAGGAGTCCAAGTTTGGTTCCTGTGATAGCGTTGCTGGCGTGCGGGAGTTGCCTGATCTTTCTGCGAGAGTTCGGCCATATTGGAAAGAGCTAAGTGTTACCACTCCAGTGTTGGTGGTGACGTCGGACCGATACGTCAGTGTGCTGCGTGTCGGCCATATTGGAAGTATTCCGTGGGTACTCTTCCAGTGTGGTGGATGACGAGTCGGTGCATCAGGCATTTCGTGCTGGATTATCTTTGGGTGTAACGTCGACGGAGTCGAAGACTTTACCTTGAGCGGAGCTGCAGTGTGACTTGAAGACCCTGCTCTCATTTCTCACGGTGAAGGGCACACCTTTGATTATGCCACGTACTCTATCATTGCTCTTTAAGAAGAGTGTTTAGGCCAGTTCTTTTCGGTGATTGGCACACCAGCCTTGAGTCTTGTGGGGGAATACTTGAGGCCAGTTGCTTACGGTGATTGGAACACCATTCTTTCTGTGAGAGAAAGGCGGGTTATCATACGGTATTTTATCTTCTGTGGGACCATGGCAAGCATTAAGCCACCACCGTGTTTGTTTTGGAAGAATTGGGTGAGCCTCCTCTACCTTGGGACTTATGGATTGACTTGTTTGAAGCTTATGTGGAATTATTAGAGGAGTGTGCGTGTTCAGAGGAAAGGCAATTGTCTTTACTCAAGCATCGGTTGGGTGCAGTAGGATTAAGAGAGTTTAAAAATGTACCTGTGATTGAGAGATTGGTGTGTATCAGTATGCGATTAAACAAATGCAAGAAAGATTTGGCAGGAAAATAAATGTTGTCATGGAAAGATTTAAGTTCTACTCTAGGGCACAGAAAGAGGATGAAAGCATTGATCAATTTGTATTTGCATTAAGAGGTTTAGCTGTGACATGTGGTTTTGATCATATGACGTATGATCAAGTTCTTCAAGACCAAATTCTTATGAAAACCAAATCAAAAAAAATTCAAGAAAACGTATGGTCTTGTGGGGAAATATCTGTAGGGTGCGCTGGATGTGGCTAGGGGTATTGAAGTTTCTGATTAGTGCATTCAAAAAGTAAGGAATGAGGAATGTAAAAGTACTCATGTGAGTGCAGTTGTGAAGGATACCAGGGTGAGAAACAAAAGTGGTGAGTGGAAAATGATTGATGGTGTGGTGAAAAATAAAATGGGTGATGGGCGGAGTTTGCTTTGTTTTAGGTGTGGTTCTAGTAGTCATTTGGCTCATTCTAAATGGTGTCCTGCATTAAGTAAGGTGTGTAGTACTCTCAAGAAAAAGGACCATTTTAGTAGAGTGTGTAAAAACGGGGGGAAGAAGGTGAATCAGATTCTGGAAGATATATCGGAAGGAAGTTTAAGTGGTGTGGTGTTGAGTGTGCAAGATGGGCTGACAGATGAGGTTGGGAGAGTCACGAGTTTACCTACTTGTACGGTGTGCATTGATGGAATTGATGTTAAGACCATGGTTGACTCGTGTGCGTGGTATACCGTCCTGGGTAAAAGTACGTTTGAGAAATTATGGCCAGGTAGAACATTATTGAGTCCTGATGTTAAGCCTGATAGTTATTCTGGGCACAAGATTCCCATGGAGGGATTTATGTGGGCCGATGTAGAATTTGGGGTAGGAAGTGTCATGGTAAGGTTTACGTAGCTAAGACATTGGCTGCATATCACGGGTTTAGGAATGAAAATAGATGCAAGTGTGGATTTTCTTGTGTGTGTAGTGCAACAAGAGTGTGAGGAAGGAGAATTGAAGAGTGGTACGGATGTGGAGTATGCCGAGCTTTAAAAAATGTATCCAGATGTTTTTTCTGACCAGGTGCGCAGAATGCTTGATTTTAAACACAAAATTATTTTGCGGGATGGTACCATGCCAATTAGACAGAAACTTAGGAATGTGCGATTGAATTACTGGGAGAAATTGAAAAGTATGTTGCAGGAGTTATGTGGGTAGGGGATAATAGAACCAGTGGAAAGTTCTGATTGGATTTCTCCGGTTGTGATTTCCCTTAAGCCGGGTGGAGATTTGCATCTATGTGTAGACTTAAGGTGCCTTAATGATGAAATATGGGTAAACGCTTTTCCTCTTCCAAATTTACAGGAATTGACGTCATCAATTGGGGATGCAACTTGGTTTTCTAAAATTGATCTAGTAAGTGCGTACCACCAAATTGACTAGGCTGATGAATCAAAACATTGTACAGCAGCGTTTATCAGGCCTGAAGGCATGTTCTGATATTGTAGAATGCCTTTCGGGTTGGCGAGAGCTTCGGCAGTGTTCCAGAGAGAGATGGCGAGAATTCTTCGAAGGATACAGGGTGCTAAAGTATTCCAAGATGATATTTAAATTTTTGGTCAAGGCAAGAGCGCTCATGATGATTACCTCCATGCTGTGTTGATGGCTCTTGGGAGGCATAGATTGACGGTTAAAAGTGAGAAGTGCTTGTTTGGAAAGTAGAGTATTTGGGTCATGTGATAGCTGAGGAAGGGATTTGACCAAAAATCAGTCATCTGGAAGCGAATTATGGCTGCACTGGAACCTCGGAATAAGGAACAGTCTATGCATTTTTGGGCCTCACTTATTCGTGTTTTGTGGAGAGCTATGCATCTAAAGTTGAACCGTTAAGAGCGTTGTAAAAAAAAAAGTGACAATTGTATTGGCGAAGGAACAAGTTGCATGTTTTGAGGCAGTGAAAAAATACATTTCTATAGCTTCATGTTTGAGATCATTTGTGAGGGAGGCTGATTGTGTCTTGTCGGTGGATGCGTGTGGTTATGGTATTGTATTTTCACAAAGGATGAAGGATGAGACATGGATTGTGGCTTATGCTGCCGGTACCTTGACACCATCTGAGCGGAATTACTCAGTGATTGAAAAAGAGTTACTTGCGGCATCGTGGGCGGCTGAACTGTTCAGGTTGTATGTATGGGGAAGGAAATTTAAGATACATACAGATCATAAGCCATTGTTAAATATTTTGAGACCTGAAGGAGGGAAGAACTTGACACAGAGAATGGCAAGATTGGTGTCAAAGTTGCAAATGTTTTATTATGAGATTGAATACATTCCAGGGAAGAATAATTCGATTGCTGATGGGTTGTCTCGATTGCCTAGTGGTCACGTGGTTGATTTGGGGGAGGATGTGAGTGAGTGTGAAGTTGCTTTTACATATGAGGATTTTGTCTCTGGTGGAAGTGAAAAGATGGTGGGTGATCTACAATTGACAGAAAAGCATTGAGTACGGGAGATGAGGAACGATGTTGTGTTAGGTGCTGTGGAAAGGTATATCTTGTGTGGTTGGCCGAGGGAAACGAGTTACGTGGTGAATGTGGCGCTTTTTGGAAAAATAAAGAGGAGTTGTGTGTATCTAACGGGATAATATTGAGAGGCGACAGGATTGTGCCACCTGTTGGTGTGAGGAGTCTTATTGTGGACATGAGTCGTAGGGGGCATGGTGGTATGTCAAGTACAAAAAGGAGGATCAAGGAAAGTTTTTGTGGCCTGGAGTGGACGATGCGGTGGACCATTGGGTTAGAAATTGTAAAGCATGTAGTACCAGGGATAAGGTGGCTAAACCATTGAGGGTACCTTTGACTATGGTGGGGTTACCGGAGGCAGAAGTTAGCCATTGAGTTTATGGGTCCTTTTTCTTCTTTGTCAGTTGAAGATAGTTATGCCATTGTGTTAATTGATTATTATTCTAAGTGGCTGGAGGTAAGGATGCTGAACAATGTGACTACAGAGGTGGTGATTGAATTCTTGGAGGATGTGTTTGCGCGTGAAGGTGTCCCGGAAGTAATAATTTCTGATAATGATACGCAACTGACGTCAGATTGATTGCAAAGGTTTTTAGCAGGAATGGGTATTGAGCATGTGAGGACATCATTGTATCACCCAGAAGGAAATGGTTAAGTGGAGTGCTTCAATAGGGTGGTCAAGGAGACTATTCAGTTAGCTTTGGCAGCAGGTATACCTTGGAGGCAAGCGTTACTGGAGAGGTTGTTGGCTTATCATGCGACACCAAACTGTGTGACTGGTAAAATACTGTTTGAAGTGTTAAGGGTAAGGTCGCCTTTGACTAATTTGGTTGAGGAGAAGGAATGAGAGGGAGAGTGTTGTGAGGCAAGATGAGGCTATCCGGTCAAGGGTTAAGGAGTTTCAGGAGTATACAATGAGTGGTCAGAGTCATAGTAATCTTTGTCCAATGGTTAAGGTGGGTCAATTTGTTCGTGTGAAGAACCCAAGAGGGGTGGTGAAGGGGGCTGCGTGTTGGTCTGGGCCATTTAGGGTGAGGAAGGTGTTTGGGTAGTGCTGTGGAGTTGGAGGACTGTAGAAGGTGGAATTTGTGTCGGATAACTTTATGCAATGTTCAGGAGGATATGGGTGTGTCCAGTAGGGATAGTGGTAGTGAAGATGAGTGGAGTGGGTATGTTTTTGGCAGAGAAGGAGTTGTGGAGGCGTGTAGTGGAAGGAAGGAAGGAATGGTGGACAATTGTGTTGGAAATTAGATTGCTGTGCGACGTGGTGGTAGAATGAGGAAGTGTCAGGCATATTTTGCTGATTATCAGTTGGGGAAATTTGGGTGTTTGTCTCTACTTTTATATTTTTAATTGTTTATATGTAGTGTGTATATAGGTGTTAGTTGTTTTGGTTGTGGTTTTATGGGGGGAAGGTGTGTGGTATCGGGATGGTGTTCTTGGGTAGGGCAGGTAGAACGTGGTGATGGAAGGGGCATTGTATGATGTGCGGGGATTCTAGGGTGGACCGTTAAACGGCTGTTGTAGGCATTGCCTATCGTTGGTGCCGCTCTGTTTGGTTGTACATGATTTGCATCAATAAAAGAAGTAACTGCTTACCAGTGTGTACTTACGTCTTTTCCACACTGGACCAGGGAGGACAGAGCTGATTTTCACTGAACTCAGAGACTTTCTGCCTAAAAGTTCAAAGGGAAAATCAGTATAAATATTGGGGCCTTGACCCCAGAACGTTAGAACTGGTTTGGACTAAGGAACCTGTCAAGAAGAAGAGCTGGAGAAGCTCTGAGGAGGAACTACCGCTTTGCTGTGTGCTTTGCTGTGTTTGGCCTGCAGTGGCTGCTTCTGTCTTGGGCAGTGAAAGGACTGGACCTTCTGCAACTTATTTTCCTGAGTTTCTCCAAGGGCTGAGGTGGACCTTGGTTTTTCCAAGGGCTGAGGTGAGCTTGCCCCCTGTTGAAGAAGTCTCAGGAACAGCAAATACTTCAAGTTCATCTGCTACCAGCACTAGGAACTGTGTGTTTTGTGGTGCAACAGAAGAAAAAGCAACGCCGTCAATGACCTGTTGGCACTGCAGAGAGCACTGTGTCAGACCTCTGGGCCACCTAGCACATGTAGTGTGTGCATTACTGAACAAAAGACATTGGGTTAAAAGGAGAAATCAGTCCTGGAATAATAATTGGAAAATGTTATACCGCGAGTGGAATTCCAAGATGGCCGCAGATTCTAAATCTACACTCGCGGTCTAGTTTATTTCACCACAGGTGCCCGAAGCCTTGATGAAGCTCGCGCTCAATAACGAATGCGCACTTCACCAGAGAAATTTCCAAGCTCGTACCTCAGGAAATGAGCTCCGTGTGATTCCTTCCTTCCTTCCCTAGAGTGTCGCGTCGTGTATTCTCCCGGGTTTTTCTCTCCGTTTCGTCCCCGTCGGGAGTAGCTCCCATTTGTCTACTTGACAAGGTTCTTGCTGGTTGTTTTCCAGAGGCAAGGAATGTGAGGAGGCGTTCCCAGCTAAGACGCGCCCCCCCCCCTCTCTCAGCGGAAGATCTACAGTCTTCATTGCCTGTTAACCTGTTAATAGCAGTTTCCAGTCACCGGCAGCCAGGAAAAGAGAAGAGAGAAGCTAAGTGACTGCACGTTTCTAATAGAGAAATATAAACAAGACTTTAAGAAAGCATGTATATATTTTGAAAGTTTAAAAGAAGAAACTTACCTCAAACACGTAATTTCAAATGCTGTAAGAAAATATGGAAAGATGTTAAGTTTCTATCAGTAGTATTAGCTGTACAGATGAGGATATTTATATATATATATATAGTTACGTAGGATTCTGAAAGAAGGAAGAAAGAATAACAATACATTGAGAAGAACCAATAAGCAAAAGGCTAAAGACAGGAAAGTAGGTAAGGCATTACAGGTTAATCATATAGTTAGAGAAATATAGATTAGAAAATATAGTAATAATTGTGTTGCTTGACAGGGTTAACCTACGGAGTACTATTTACAATAAAAGAAGAAAGAAGAGAATATTAATAAAGAATAATAAAGAAGAGAAGCTAGATACTCGGAACGTTAGGTACGTAGTTGAGCGAAGAAGGGAATTTAGACTAGTTTAGAGTAGAATAGGTAGTACAGTAATATCTGTGTTTAGTGTCCTCAGGTCTTCTCGGAGTTTCAGTCTGCAGGACGGACGAAAAACAAGAGAAGCTGAAAGAACAGTTCCAGAACCAGTCTCTTCTGTTGTTTGTTATTTTATCCACTCCCCCTTCCCCCTTGGGGGTCTTTTGGAGTCTAGATCTTTATCGGACTCTGGAGAATCCTTGAGAGGGAGTTTGGAACTAGCATCTTCTGTTCCTGTGCAAGTTCTTGGTAAGATATCTCTGTTGGTCTTGACAGAGTGAAGTGCCCATGTATTATACTTGCACCCGAACAGAATGGCCGAAGGGATTAATTTGCAGACCTTGGGAACAGTTCTAGAGGCAATTCAAAAGGAGTTGGTAGCTGTTAGAGAGGATAATCAGAATCTTAGACAGGAGGTGGTAAATTCAAGAAAGGAAACAGCGGAGTTAGCCTTGAGAATGGAACAACCATTTAGTTCAGGAAGAGAAACCTTAAATCCTCTCACCGAAGGCTCAAGTAGAACAACGACACAAGTAATCCATTCATTGTCACCAGTCATTCCGTTAGCTCCCCGGAACGATTTAGTGGGGATCCACAAAAGGCACAAATATTCCTCACTCAATGCTCCCTACACTTCATGTGTCGCCCTTCTATTTTCCCAGATGCGCAGTCAAGAGTGGCCTTTGCTTTGTCGTATTTAAGTGGGGATGCAGCGTCTTGTCCATGCCCCTGGTCTCCCGTGACGATCCTCTTTTGCAAGACTATGATGAGTTCAAACAAGAATTTCTTCGAATTTTTGACAGGCGACGAATCTCTCAGGCTGTCGACAATGAATTGTTAGAACTACGACAAGGTAACCGGGACCTTGTAGCCTACTTGGCTCAGTTTAACAAATTAGTACTGGAGACAAATTGGCCGGAGAGTAAAAGAGCTGCGGTCTTTTATCGAGGTTTAAGAGATGAGCTTAAAGACGTACTGGCACAAATACCAAATCGACCCACAGAAATCTCGGCACTAGTAGATCTGGTGCTAGAAATTGATTTCCGTCAAGGCGAAAGAAAAGGTGAAAAAAGGGATTTCAAACCAATAGCTCCAAGGTTTGATAGAATCAGGTCCGAGGGCAGCCGAACTATTGAAGGACCATCAGTTTCGGAACCCATGCAGATTGGAACCATAAGGGGCCCTTTAACTAAGGAGGAAAAGGAGAAAAGGAGAGCTGGGAATTTGTGTATGTATTGTGGCTCAAGTGGACACTTCGTGAGGGGTTGTCCAAAGAAACCCAAAACTTTATTTAAACCGAAGGAAAACTTGCAGCACCACCTGTAGGAGGAGTTGGACCGGTGGATGCTAATCAAGAATCAACTCCAAAGGAACATCAAGTGGCCAATACCCTGCAGTCGTCCTCACCACATTTAATTGTGTCCATGGTTATCAAGTTTCGGCAAATAACTCTGACAGGAGTTTGTGTAATGATAGATTCCGGAGCCACTGGAAACTTTTGCGATCTAAAATTTGCAGCAAAAGTGGGGTTGCGAGCTATACAAAAATCCAAAGGTGAGCCAGTGCGAGCGGTGGATGGGACTAATCTCTCATCTGGGCCCATAGTGAGCCATACTGAACCGATACAAATGATTTCGAGTGATGGGCATGAAGAAGTGATTCAATTTAATTTGATCGATGCACCCCAGTTCCAGCTCATTCTAGGATTGCCATGGCTTACAGAGCATGACCCCACCATCAATTGGAGCTCCAGAACGATAACGATGGATTCTGATTATTGTAAAGGAAATTGTTTTGGAGAAAAGGAAAAGACCTGTGAGAGTAATCCTGCTCACTCTTTGTGTATGGCTGGAGCATCTGTGTGTATCATTGATTCTCAGGAAATACCTCGAGAATACCAAGATTTTGAAGATGTCTTCAATGAAAAAGAAGCTGAGCAGTTGCCCCCCATCGTGTATACGATTGTAAAATAGATCTGGAGCCTGGTTCGAATCTACCATGCAGTCGAGTTTATGCTCTAACCGAGAAGGAACATTGGCACTTGAAAGAATATTTGGACAAATACTTGGCAAACGGTTTTATACGGCCATCCCAATCTCCTGTATCGTCGCCTCTGTTTTTCGTGCCGAAGAAAGAGGGAGATTTGAGGACTTGCATCGATTATCGTGCAATTAATAAAATCACAAAGAAGAATCGCTATCCTCTCCCCCTCATTTCAGTTTTGTTAGACCAAGTCAAAGGAGCGCAAATATACACGAAGTTAGATCTAAGAGGGGCCTACCATTTAATCAGAATGAAGGAGGGCGATGAATGGAAAACAGCTTTCAGAACAAGATTTGGGCTATTCGAATACCAGGTTATGCCGTATGGTCTGTGTAATGCCCCAGCTGCCTTTCAGTATTTTATTAACGACATCCTCAGTGAATACATAGATCAATGTGCAATTGTATACATTGATGATATTCTGATTTATTCCGCTGACAAGAGTAAACACCAAGAACAGGTGAGAGGAGTGTTGCAGAAGCTCAGAGAGAACAAACTGTTTGTAAAACTGGAAAAATGTGCATTTAATGTTTCCAAGGTGGAGTTTTTGGGATTTATCCTCTCACCAACCGGAATGAACATGGATGAGCGAAAGATAAAGGCCGTCGTTGATTGGAAGTCTCCTGCAAGTGTTAGAGGTTCAGAGCTTTATAGGGTTTGCGAACTTCTATAGAAGATTTATCAATGAGTTCTCACGAAAGATACTTCCTCTTACACGGTTGCTTAAAAAAGGAATCCGTTTTGAATGGACCGAAGAAGAAGCCTTTAAATCTCTAAAGAAAGGTTTCACGTCTGCACCTGTACTTCTACATGCTGACCCATCGGAACCATTTTACGTGGAGACTGATGCTTCAGATCAAGCGGTTGGTGGCGTGCTATCCCAAAGACACAAAGAAACAGGTCAACTACATCCAGTTGCCTACAGGTCAAGAAAATTAACACCTGCTGAAGTGAATTACACAATAACAGAGAAAGAATTGTTGGCCATCAAGGACGCCTTTAAAGAGTGGCGACACTACCTCATGGGAGCGCAGCATCAAGTAACAGTTTTCACTGATCACCGGAACCTGAAGTTCTTGAAATCAGCTAAAACCTTAACTCCAAGACAACTCAGATGGTCACTGTATTTTGCTGAATATGACTTTGTAATCACTTACAGACCAGGGGCTCAGAATGGGAAAGCAGACGCCTTGTCCAGATTAGGAACAGACAACCAAAAGAGTCAGATAGAAGTTCAAACAATAATTCCAAGCTCAAAAATAATTTGTGCCACTACTCCATTTGATTTGAAAGAGCAAGTCACCCAAGCCATAAGTCCAGAAGCTATGCAGGATTGGATCGAGAAAGAAGCCGGAAGAGAGATTCGACATCAGTTGCCTTATCACAAAGGAGCCTTGTATCTACCTACCAAGAAACTACAGAATCAGGTACTGTACGAATGTCACGATAATCTTTTGGCAGGACACAAGGGAGAATCCAAGACAGAAGAATTGGTGAAGAGACATTATTGGTGGCCTCGAATGACTACAGATATAGAGCAATATGTTAAGACCTGTGAAATCTGCGCTCAGGGAAAATCAGAACGGCAGGCTCCAAAAGGGTTGTTACAACCCATGCCTACCCCCCCTTTCCCACGGCACACAGTCACCCTAGATCTAATTGTTGATTTACCTTCCAGCCAGGGTAACAATACGATTTTGGTGGTTGTAGATGCATTTTCAAAGATGGCACACTTTATGGCACTAAAAGGGGTCCCGTCTGCGAAACAACTAGCTAGTCACTTCAGTACTCACATAGTTAAGCTTCACGGAATCCCCAAAATCATTATTTCGGACCGAGGTTCACAGTTCCTGTCCCATTTTTGGAAGGCCTTTGTTGAAGGTTTAGGAATTGAAGCCAGATATTCCACCAGTTATCATCCCGAGACAGATGGGCAGACAGAGAGGGTGAACCAAGAATTAGAGCAGTATCTAAGGTTGTTCCTTTTGAAGCAAGATGGGGATTGGCCAGAATATTTATGGGCAGCAGAGTTTGCACACAATAATGCTACAAATGTTTCCACAGGATATTCTCCATTTTACCTGAACTATGGTAAACACCCAAATTCCACAATAAGACAAACTGAAATTTCAGTCCCAGCAGTAAAAGATTTAGTAAACCATTTACAAAAAATTCATCAAACTGCTTCACAAAACTTAGAGCAGGCTAAAAAGAAGTATAAGATCTATGCAGATAAGAAGAGAAGAGAAGGCCCCCTTTTAGAAGAAGGAGATAGCGTTTGGCTAAGTACAAAGAACCTTAGACTAAAGGGTAATAGAAAGTTTCAACCTAGGTTCATAGGGCCTTACTTAATTGAGAAAAAAATGAATCCAGTTACTTATCGGTTAAGACTGCCTACCAAGCTGAAGATTCATCCAGTCTTCCACGTTTCCTTGCTAAAAAGGCTTCACCAGAGTTACGAAAAGACTCACCTCCAAGACCTATCCAATTAGAATCTGGAGTAGAGTTTGAAGTAAAAGAAATCCTAGATTCTAAGAAGGTTAAAGGAAAGCTATATTATTTGGTGGACTGGAAGGGTTATGGTCCAGAGGAACGATCTTGGGAGCTTGAGTCAGATGTTCATGCTCCTAGGCTGTTAAAATCTTTTCATCAAAGATTCCCTATGAAACCAAGATTGGAAGGACCTCCCTTGTTGGGGGTACTGTCAGACCTCTGGGCCACCTAGCACATGTAGTGTGTGCATTACTGAACAAAAGACATTGGGTTAAAAGGAGAAATCAGTCCTGGAATAATAATTGGAAAATGTTATACCGCGAGTGGAATTCCAAGATGGCCGCAGATTCTAAATCTACACTCTCGGTCTAGTTTATTTCACCACAGGTGCCCGAAGCCTTGATGAAGCTCGCACTCAATAACGAATGCGCACTTCACCAGAGAAATTTCCAAGCTCGTACCTCAGGAAATGAGCTCCGTGTGATTCCTTCCTTCCCTAGAGTGTCGCGTCGGGTATTCTCCCGGGTTTTCTCTCCGTTTCGTCCCCGTCGGGAGTAGCTCCCATTTGTCTACTTGACAAGGTTCTTGCTGGTTGTTTTCCAGAGGCAAGGAATGTGAGGAGGCGTTCCCAGCTAAGACGCGCCCCCCCCCCTTCTCTCAGCGGAAGATCTACAGTCTTCATTGCCTGTTAACCTGTTAATAGCAGTTTCCAGTCACCGGCAGCCAGGAAAAGAGAAGAGAGAAGCTAAGTGACTGCACGTTTCTAATAGAGAAATATAAACAAGACTTTAAGAAAGCATGTATATATTTTGAAAGTTTAAAAGAAGAAACTTACCTCAAACACGTAATTTCAAATGCTGTAAGAAAATATGGAAAGATGTTAAGTTTCTATCAGTAGTATTAGCTGTACAGATGAGGATATTTATATATATATATATAGTTACGTAGGATTCTGAAAGAAGGAAGAAAGAATAACAATACATTGAGAAGAACCAATAAGCAAAAGGCTAAAGACAGGAAAGTAGGTAAGGCATTACAGGTTAATCATATAGTTAGAGAAATATAGATTAGAAAATATAGTAATAATTGTGTTGCTTGACAGGGTTAACCTACGGAGTACTATTTACAATAAAAGAAGAAAGAAGAGAATATTAATAAAGAATAATAAAGAAGAGAAGCTAGATACTCGGAACGTTAGGTACGTAGTTGAGCGAAGAAGGGAATTTAGACTAGTTTAGAGTAGAATAGGTAGTACAGTAATATCTGTGTTTAGTGTCCTCAGGTCTTCTCGGAGTTTCAGTCTGCAGGACGGACGAAAAACAAGAGAAGCTGAAAGAACAGTTCCAGAACCAGTCTCTTCTGTTGTTTGTTATTTTATCCACTCCCCCTTCCCCCTTGGGGGTCTTTTGGAGTCTAGATCTTTATCGGACTCTGGAGAATCCTTGAGAGGGAGTTGGGAACTAGCATCTTCTGTTCCTGTGCAAGTTCTTGGTAAGATATCTCTGTTGGTCTTGACACACTGCCCCGCTTTGCACCACAACCCTGGTCTCTCCGCCGCTGCCCGATGCTGCCACTGAGCCGCTGTTTGCGCCGTGACCCACCGCACCTCGCACCACCTGGTATCCCCGACGACGACGCTCCATGCAGACAATGACGCCGCTACCTGCACCGTGGCCTGGGGACACCGCTTGTAAGTTACTCTGCTCACTGCAGCGTTTCAGACCGCAGCCTTGGCCTGCCGGTGACATCGACTCCAGATCATCTACCGACAACAGCGCTTCAGCAACAACAACGTCTCTGCTTGCACCGTGACCTGCCAGCACCGCACCACTTCACCCCGCAGCCCTGGTCTCACTAACGTCACTGGACGCCGTCACCGAGCCACTGCCTGCACCGCGACCTGAGGGCACCACATGCTGCACCGCTGCACTTCGCACCACAGCCCAGACGCCTTCCAATGTCAGCACCCCTGACTGCAACCTTACGAAGTTCGATCTGCAACGTGTGTGACTTCAAGGGCCCGGCAACTCCTGCACTGACCTTAAAGGACCGACGTCTGCCGACACGCCTCTTCGGAGCTTATCGCAAGGTCCAGGACGCCATGCATTTCCAAGGTACTGTTTGCGGGTCGATACCACGGTCGGTCTAAACTGTTGGATTTGTTTTTTCACTTCGCCTTGATAGCCCTGGACGGAGCTATCGACTTCAAGGAACTGTATTTTAAGCCTATTTTTGCAATATTCGTATCTTGATTACTGTATGTTGGATTGTTATTGTTTTGGTCTTGTTTTACACAGATAAATATTGGCTACTTTTCTAAAACTGGTGGGGTGTCCTTTTATAGTGTTTTCACTGTATTACTGTGTGTTATGTGCAAATGCTGTACACATTGCCTCTGAGATAAGACTTACTACTTGTGCCAAGCTACCCAGGCGGTGAGCAGGGGTTATCTAAGTGTCTAATCTCTTTATCCTCACTAGAAGGAAGGGTCCCTACTTGGACAAGATGCATACCACTGCCAACTAGAGCCCCCCATTTCTAACAGTGATTGATGGAATGCTTGACTTAATCTCAGCTGCTGGTAATTACTTGGTGCTAACTGGGCCAAAATCGAGTTTGGGTTGCTTGTGTTATGTTTCTCAGAGGACCTGGCTTGGCATTTGGGGCTGGACTGTTCCAGTAGAGCAGGAACAAGACTGACTTGCGTATAGCTGGGGTTCATCTGAGGTGGCGTGATGAGCCAAAAAACGATGGAGTGGGATACGACTAATTGCCATTGGCTGAGAATAATTCAAGCATTCCATCCATCACTTTTTTGCATTCTTCATTCACCCATACAACAGCCTTTGCAAACATTTCAGAGCAGAGGGACAACTGCAGTGTAAATGTTCTAGGCAACAACAGTGGTTTTGCTGCATGAATTCTTTTCTGGATTCACATGCTGTGCATTATTCTGCCATCTAGAGGTTGGGTCCAGAATTGTTCTTGTTTCTTTGCCTTTTCCTTTTTTAGGTCGAGCCTGGGCAGCGCATGCGCTGCTCTGCGAGGCATGCTGTATTCAGGTATGGACTTGAAGGTCCGCCCATATTTTTCATTGACTTGTCATTGTCCACTGTAAACTATGGCTTTTTATTGGTCAATAGGCTTATTAGTCTCTCCTTAGTACCGCCTTGTCTTATTTTGTAACCTCCCATGAGTACACCCCCTGTTACGTGTTTTGTTATTCGGTAGGCTTTAATTACAGCCTCCGAGCACTATTTTCTCAAATAGCTTTCTCCTGCCTGCAACAGGACACGCTCTCTCCTAACGCTTTAAAAAATATATATTTGTAGCACGGGCTCCAAACGCATTTGCAATGCAATAGGTCTCGCATTTGCGAGAGTTTAAGCAATTGGCATTGTAAATGACAATGCCTTTTATTTAACTGTTTTAAAAACAACACATAAATAAAAGGCAAAGCCTATAGCTCAAACACTCGTAAATGAGAGACCTATTGCATTGCAAATGCTTGTTGTTGTTGTGGGCATCGTCGACCACCACTTGGTGGTATTTCCATCCCCTGGGACGTCAGACAGCGCCTCGGGAGTTACTGTGCGTAATTGTCATCTTCAGATTCTTTTTCTGCCGTTGGATCTGGAAGCACGACGGAGGAGCTCCGAAGTTTTTGGAAAAAATTAAAAAGACCGACCAAATCACTGAAGACCGCGAAAAAAACAAGGACAAGAGAAGGGGATCCTTCTCTATCCCAACGGGGGATTTTGACATTAACAACCACGTGGTCGGAGAATGAAGGGAGGAGTGGCAGATAAGAGTCATGGAAAACACCCCTTTTAAGTTCTGCCCTATAGAAAAGTGCCTCCTTTTGACATGATCACCTCCACTTTTTGCCCTAGTACTGATGGTTTTTGACTGAAAGTGCACTGGGCCCCTGCTAACCACACCGCAGTGCCCTTTCCCTAAAACAAGGTACATGTTCTATTGTTAAACCAATTGGCAAGGACTTTAGCACCCCTGTAAGTCCCTAGTAAATTGTACCTTTGGTACCTACGGCATGGGTACTAAAGAGGGCCCCTAAGGGCTGGAGCATGTATTATTCCGTCTTAAGGGACCCCAACACAAATTGCCTGCAGACTGCCATTGCAGGCTGTGTGAAATGGTGCAAACCCTTTTGAAAACATGACATGGCACACTTCCTGTGTGCTATGCCCATAAACACTGCATATACTATAGGTAAGTCACCCTTCCACAGGCCTTAGATCCCTAAGGCAGGATGCATTATATTATACATGAGGACATATCTGCATGAGCAGATATGTCCCTGTGCTATCTGGTTCCATTGCCATGACATTGCAAGTGTTCAGGAAGCCATCTTAAGTATGTTTACTGGGCACTGGTCATTACAAGTTACCCATCTACATGATGGCTTCCCTGAATATAATGGTGTTTGGTGTCAAACATCTCGTCTTGACAAATCCATACTGATGCCAGTATAAGCTTTGTCCTGACATGCATCCAGAGGGCACCTTAGTGAATCGTACTAGTCTCTTAGTGTGCTGGCTGACTGGTATCTTCCAGCGTGCCACGACAGACAAGTTTCTGACCCCCTGCAGGTGAGAGCCCACGCTCTCTGAAGTCAGAAACAATGCCTGCTCTAGAGGAAGGTGTTCACACCTCCTCCAGCAGTATGGCTAGTAGCATATCAAGGCCAGAGGCTTCAGAGCCTTGATATGCGACCCTGGCTTCCCCCAGACCTGGGAGATGCAACCCCCCACCCGGAGGCCCATTTGGCACCAGGACAGACGGGAGAATTAGCTAGTCAGGCGTGTGCACTCTCAGGCCAATCACACCCCTAAGGTGGGTTACCTGAAGTGAACAACGAAAGAAGGGTCTCACCATCTTGTTTTTAGAGGAACTAGAAACTCTGGTTCAGGTTTATGCCCAATCTCCCCAGGAACCCCAGGGGAGGTAGCCCATTTGCTATTACCTTACACCCCCCTTAACACCCTTAACTTCAGTATTTAAGTGGCCCCCTGATACCAGAAACTCAGATATGTTATGTTATAGATTTTGTAGAGCGCGCGGCTGCCCCAGCAAAGGGGTGTCCCGGCGCTACTGGGAACAGAAGAAGGACCAAGAAGAGCCGAAAAGGCAAGAACTCTCGACTCGCCCCGGATTTGGCACAAACCCCTGACTGCCTGCTACTGTTGCCGCGCCAATTGCAAAGACCCAACTCGTCCTGCAGCTGTGCATCGTCCTAAAGCCTTAGAGGGCTGCCAGCACTTTGCCAACCAGCCAGCATCTTCCTTGAAGTGGAAGGGCCCCTTCCCTACAGTCTGCAGGTTCTGACCACATCTGCCCGGTACACCGTTCTGCTGAGTACCTGGTCCACCGAGGAAGCAGCACCCTTGGAAGAGGACTTTGTGGCTCCCAGAGGTCAGCCCCGTCTCACCAGCGAGTCTAAAGTAGCTAGACCCTCCAGGAGCCCTCCAGCACCAATACCCCGGGTACCAGAGCCTTTGCAACAGTCAAGACTTGATAAGTGTCCAGTCCAGACACCAGCCCTGCCAAGACCAACCTACCAATAAGGGACGGCTGCAGGCTGAAATAGCCGCCCTCCTGCAGAAGAAGAAGGAGTTTGACGACTCCTTGAGGGAAATCCATATTCCTGCGTAGCCTTTGGCCACCGAAGCCGAAGACAACCATCTGGGATAGAGGTGCCGGCAACCCCAGAACCTATTGAAGACGAACAAGAAGAATTCTATGAACTCGAGGAGGTCAAAGAGACAACAGGATTTGACAGTCAGTTCAAGGAGACAGTGCACGATCTCTATGCCAAATCCCAGAAGTAGTGGGTGGATAGCTACCTTTCCAGGCCATCTCCACCAGACGACCTATCCCTCTACAACAGTCTCATCAAGAGTGCTGCAGAGACACATATGGTACAACTAGAGGAGGAAAAAGATTCATGTTTCCTCCTTGAAACATGAATGCCCTCACATAAGAGAAACCTTTATCTACCCATGCTCCCTGACATCTCAGACCAGGGGAAGGAGGCCTTCTGTGAGCCTGCCACTGCAAGGGCTGTAATACCAAGAGTGGAAAACAAGTACAAGCCTTCCACTCAGGACCCTAAATACATCAAGGGTAACACTCCTGCGGACTCAATTATTGTGACGACCCCCAGGAAGAACAACACATCTGCATACCCTGGTCCACCTCCAGAAAAGGAGAGTAAGAGACTTGACTTGGTGGGAAGAAAGATGAGAAGAGAAGCAGCAACCCAATGGAGGATTGCTTACTCCAACGCTCTCTTGAACCGATACAGCCACCAGCAATGGGATGAGATGAAGTTCCTCATACAACACCTCCCAGAGAAGTACAGAAAAAGCGCCAAGGCAGTAATGCAAGAAGGAAAAAACATTGCTAATACCTTCCTCAAGTCATCACTAGATGCAGCAGACACTGCCAGCAGGCAGATGTGTACAGTAACAACATTAAGAAGGCACGCCTGGCTCAGAGTATCCGGTTTCAAACCTGAGGTGAAAGCCTCAATCATCAATATGCCATTCACAGGCAACGCCCAGTGCGGACAGGTGGTGGATGATACCATTCAACAGCTAAAGAAGGATAACGAATGGTAAAGGCAATGGAGGCACTACAATTCAGGGGTTCCTTCAGGAGAGGAGGAACTGCAACCAGGAGACCAAAGGCAGAGTGCCCTTCACATCTGGGCAATAGCAGCCACAAGGCAGCACAAACCATACCATGCAGCAAACATCATACCAGCAGTAGCAACACCCTGCAAGACAGTTGAGGAAGGGGAAGAGCCCAACCTCCCAGAGGGGAAGAGCCAAAAGGCAAGTGACTAATGCGGCATCCCATCCCACCACGAAACACCTGTGTGAGGCAGAACAAGGGATTACCCCCAAGACTAGGAAAAGATTCTCTCAGATAATTGGGTTTTCAACATAATACGCCACAGATACTGCATAGGACTACTCAAGGAGCCTCCACAGATTCCCCCCAAACAAAAGAAATTTCGGAGACAAGAGATCATACGACTCAGAAAGGAGGTCAAAGAACTCTTACAAAAGAGAGCCATAGAAAAGGTCCCAGCAAGGGAAACTATTCACCATATTTTCTGGTGCCAAATCAAGACCTGATCTTGAGGCCAATCCTAGACCTCTGATTCCTAAACAAATTTATCCATACACAACACTTCAAGATGGCAACACTTCAAGGAGTAATACCCTCTTAAGGAAGGGGGATTATATGGCTACCCTAGATCTAAAGGATGCTTATCTACACATACCTATGAACCAAAAACACAAAAAATACCTCAGATTTGTACTGGACAAGGTGCTTTACCAATTCAGGGTGCTACTGTTTGGCATAAAGTCAGCCCCAAGAGTCTTCATAAAGTGCCTCACGGCGATAGCAGCAGCCCTAAGAAGACAAGGAATCCATGTCTACTCATAATTAGACGATTGGTTAGGAAAAGAACAATCCAAATGTGGTTAGGAAAAGAACAATCAATATAAAGATGTCACAGAGGCATACAAACAGTGATTGCCACACTGCAACGCCTTGGTTTCACAATAAATCACAAAAAGACTTCACCACAATCGGAACAGGTAAAGGTGTTCCTAGGAGCAATATTAAATTCTAAGACAACATGAGCATATCTTGTCCAGAGGAAAGCAGAATCAATCACAGAGAAGACTTGCCTTTATCAGAGGGGTCGGTCTCTGACAGTGAGGACTGTCTTGAAACTCATTGGCATGATGGCATCATGCATCCCTGTCATAACGCATGCGAGATTACACACACACACACCCCATCCAGGAATGAATCTGCAACAAATGGTCACAAGCCTCCGGGAGCTTTGAGGATCTAGTGGTTGTCAAAGCAAAGGTAGAAAAGAAGATGCAATGGTGGAAATCAACAAGCGTGAACATGGGTAGACCATTCATGACACCAGCTCCCATGGTGACCATAACAACGGACGCATCCCACAAGGGTTGCGGAGCGCACACAGGCAACCTAAAGGTCCGGGGATTATGGAACAGCACAGATGCAGTAAAACACATCAATTACCTGGAGATGAAAACAGTATTCCTAGCTCTGAGGGATTTCCAATCACACATAACGGGTCAAACTGTACTGATCCAAACGGACAACAAAACAGACAGGTTGTATCTCAGCAAACATGGAGGAACAAAATCAGTCACCCTGTCCAAACTAGCCGAGGAAATATGGAGATGGGCGATCCAAAGACAGATTACACTGCAGACAGTCCTCCTACCAGGAAAACAAAACACAGAGGCAGACAGACTAAGCAGGCAGGACAGCACTTCCCACAAATCGTAGTTGAAATAGGAAACACTGAAGAAAATGTTCAAGTTCTGGGGAAGACCCCAACAATAGACCTGTTTGCAACCGCAAAAAACACAAAATGCCAACACTGAAATGCCAACACTTTGCCTCTAGGTTTCCACACCACCAGTCAGAGGGGAATGCCTTGTCAATAAACTGGTCTGGGGAATTTGCGTATGCCTTTCCACTGATTGCCTTGATCCCAAAGGTACTGGACAAAGCCAGACAACCAAGGACAAAGCTCCTCTTCATAGCCCCACAATGGGCCTGACAGACCTGGTACTCGGACCTACTAGAACTGTCTAAGGCACAGATGATCACACTCAATGCAGAACAAGATCTGCTATCTATGCAAGACAGGAAAGTGTACCACCCGGAGCCAGCCACACTCAGCCCGCATACATGGCTCCTGAATCCTAAGAGAAGCAAGGAAACCAACTACAAGGAAATGTTACTCGGCAAAATGGAATAAATACATTCACTAGTGCACAGATAACAGGAGAATGGAAACAACGCAGAACAGGAAACGGTACTGACATACCTCACACACCTGCTAGACAACAGACTAGCCTGTGCATCGTTAAAGGTACACCTAGCCACAATAGTACCCTACACCAGAGATACCTCAGGTCTCTTCACACCCCGAGTGGTAAAGAGATTCTTGAAAAGTTCTAAAAGAGTGGCACCACATAGATCAATTCCAGCACCATTGTGGAACTTGAACACCATACTAACTCAATTAATGACAGAGCCTTTTGAGCCCATGCACAAGTCGGATCAAAGATTACTCACTTCTAAAGACAGCCTTTCTAATTACTTTCACATCCTTACGCAGAGTCAGAGAACTTCAAGCATTAACGATACAGAAACCATACCTACAGATCCACAGGGACAATGTGGTCCTCGGAACTAACCCACATTATCTACCCAAAGTGGTGAGCCAATTTCATGTCAACCAAATCATACAGCTACCAACTTTCTGCAAAAGACCAAAGACACAGACCGAAAGAGCCCTGCACACATTGGATGTGAGGCGGGCTTTAATGTACTATCTACAGGAAACAAAAGAGTTTCATAAAGGAAATAAGTAAAGGAACTATTGCAAGATGGATCGTGGAAACAATACAAACTTGTTATTCCAGGGCTGGGAAAACCCTATAGCCCCAGCGCGCACTCATCAAGGAAAAAAGGCACAATGCTGGCGTTCTTAGCAAATGTTCCCATTGACGAAATTTGCACAGCACCTACATGGGCATCACCACACACCTTTGCCAAACATTAGACATTCAGATGAACAAGGAAGCACAGGTGGGGCAGAAAGTACTACAAAACCTGTTTGCTAACACTTCATGATTTCAAGCCAAGTAAAGGGATACCGCTATATAATGCACAGCATGCGAGTCCAGAAAAGGATTCATGCTGCAAAACGTAATGATTACTTATCAGTAGGAGTAGTTTTGCAGCTTAAAGAGTTTTCTGGAGTCACATGTGACCTATCCCCAGAAATGGGAGTTCAAGCAACCAGATGGGAAATCATAAAAGATGAAGAAGAAATAAAAAGGAAGAAAAGAAGAAAAAAAAAACAGAAAAAAGAACCCGAAGATGGCGACTATGCACAGGAACTTCCAGGGCGCCGTCTGACGTCACATAGGAGATGGACATACCACCAAATGGTGGTGGGCGACGCCCACAACAACAAAAATAAAAATAAACTAGCATTGGTAAATGCATTAGGTTTCACCTATGTTAATAATAAGCTGTTTTTGTTGTAAGTTGTAGCTTGGGGAATAGTTGTGCAATATAAGTTACTGAAACTCGGGGGGGCACCAGAGGGTGCGTGACCAAGATGGCCGCACCTGCGTGAGGCTCTGGCGGTCTGGGAGGTCTGATCCTGCATTATCTTGCTCCTAAGAGGTAATCGGCCAGGCAGACAGGTCTTCACGACACCGGACTGTCCCTGGCACTGATTGAAGTGGTTTCTGGTGCCAGACTACGACTCCCTGCTGTATGGCTCAAAGCCTGGCCCTGCCGTGAAGGAGACGAAGGGAAGCGGCGCCAGCCGAGATGCCGCGAGCGTGGCGCTGGGCCCCACCGCCGCCCTGTGCCGGGGCGATCTCACCTGCCCTTCTTGTTGCTGTGCGGTGGCGGCTGGGACCCTCGATTACCGGCTGGCGGCGGCGACCGCCATAAGAGAATCCTTGCCGGCCGGAGTGCTGCATCGAGCCACCATGCGGACGGAGGCGTTGCCCCAGCCTGAACGAGCTGCTGGGCCGCAGGGGAGAGGCAGCCAAGAAGGCGCGCTGAGCGGTAAGGGCCTGTATAAGATCGGCAAGAGCAGTTGGAGCGGCGGGCAGCGGCGGGCCCAATTGAGAATCGGACATTAATCAGCGCATGATTATTTGAGGCTGCGAGGGGCCCGCTCCCTAGACGTGCAAGCTCCATGGCGCTGGAGGCCTGATTGCGCCGCCGGGCAGCGAAGTGCCAGGAGAGGCGCACATACCCTACCTGACTGTTGAGTCCCCCTGCGTAGAAGCGGAGACACTTCCCGGTATCGAGAGAAGCTTGGTAGGGGGCGCCCCAGCTGGGGCCCTCTGATGAGTAACGTCTGGCGCGGCCGCCCCAGAGTGCCGCGGACATCTGTGGGTGCACCTGTATCCCTGGGGAAAAAGAGGCCGGGGGCGCGGGCCGTGGTAGCAGACGGAGTCCAGGAGACCGGAGGATCCCGACGGGCCCTGCCACCGCGGCGATCGTCACCCTTGACCGTGCCAGACAGGCATGTAGCCCATTTCCTAGGACTCAGGCCCACACAGAGTGACAGTACTCACCGCTACAGAGGAGAGCCTATATCGCAGCGGAAGAAGCCGCCATTTTGTCTTCCCCCCGCCCCCCCCCCCCAACTAAGAGAAGCAGCAAAGCTGACTCGGGTGCGTTGTCAGGACGGCGACTCTCCGCTAGCAAAGGGGGTGCAGCCTGAAGCAGACCGACTGCCCCGCGATCCTAGATGTGCACGGGGACCGTTGCGACAGTCTTTGGGGTCGCAGTAGAGCTTACTCGTGCGCTCTGAGGGGGGAACTCGGTGGTGGGTCTGCGATATACGTGGCCCTGCACCGGTCATTTAAAGGGAGTCCTGACTGTGTGAAACCTGGCAGGATGGGCAAAGTTGACCCCAAGCAGTCGAAACTGCCCTTCGAGGCCCGCAGGACGCCGAGACATCAAAATGATCCTGAACCGGTGCCTACAAGCCAGCGGGATGACGATGCACGAATGGAGGATGACGACCTCAAAACATTGCTAGTCACTATGAAAAATAGCCTAACCGCCATTGAATCCAAAATGGACACTATGTGCAATCACCTGGACTTTATGGCCCAAAAGCTAGAAAAACACGACGCGCGCATCGGAGAAACGGAGAATAGAATCTCGGACTTGGAGGACGCAGTGTCTTCTCAAGATAAGAAAATGGCACAGATGGATAAACTACTCAAGATCATAGCGGCCAAGAACGAGGATCTCGAGGCGTGCTCCCGCCGCAACAACATCCGCGTTTTAGGAGTACCGGAGAGCGCCAACACCGGGAAAATGGAGGAGTAAATAGAGAAGATGCTGCATGGCCTCTTCGGCCCGGAAGCGCTCTCGGCGCAACTGGTGGTGGAGAGGGCACACCGCTCCTTAGGCCCCATGCCTCCCCCAGGGGCACCAGCCAGACCCATTATTGCCAGACTTCTCAATTACAGAGACCGCGACGCTGCATTGAGACTGGCACATGCTAAATCCTCCTTAATGTACGATGGACATACCGTTGCTCTGTATCCAGACTTTACTATGGCCGTTCAAGAGGCCAGGAAAAAATTAGTGCCGGTGAAGTGGAAACTGAAGCAAGCGCAGATAGACTATGCGATGCTGTATCCTGCACGCTTACGCATTACACACCAGGGGAAACAGCACTTCTCCACTACCCCACAACAAATAGAGGACTATCTGCGTAAACTAAAGAAACAGACATCTAACCGTGATTCTGGCAACCTGGAAGCGCATTCGTCTTCCCAACTTTCTGATAATGATTGACTGTGCCTCAACAAGAGACGGTGTAGGCAAAGAGCCCCCCGCCGAGATTGGAGAGTGCTATATAAACTGAACTGATCTCCGAAATGTTTTAGCTCATGCACCGCCACTACATAGAATACTTTCACCCACTTGATAGCTCTGTACCGTTTGGAGGTCACGGGTGAGCAGTGTTTTTATTTGACTCCCAGGCACCCCGCCCCCTCTTACTTCCGGACCACAGGAAGAGGGGTAGCGGGTATCCGCGCCCTCTGCTGTTACCCCCTAGGGAGAACCCCCCTAACCACAGCAGTGGTCTTTTGTTTATTTCTTAATTTCTTCACACATATTTGAGCGGGGTCCCCGTAGGACGACTCTCCGCTGCTTTCTCTGTCCCCTTTCCTTCCATTTCTCTCCATCCTCTGCCAATTCCTGAATTAACCCCCCTCCTCCCCCCCCTCCCCCCGCCACCCCTAATCCCTCCGACCTGACCCACCTTTTTTCCTCCCCGGAGTACACCTTGAAGTTCCTCCCTGATCTCCGGAACCACCCCCCCTTCACCCTGGGCTACCTCCCTGCCTTCCCTCTCCGCCAACCTTTTCCTCTCCCTTTGGTCTTACACCGCCTGACACACCTTCCTCCTAATTTAGTTATTAGCAATAATGGTTTTACTTCTTGTGTTTTCGGGGAAAGAGGGAGGGAATGACTTTCACGACAGGTTGGGGATGTCGCTGGGGGAGGGGATGGGAAATGTTATTTGTTGAATGTAGTACAGCATAACACACTACATATTGCAAGACGCCCATGCCGAGAGGTGTGCGGATACAACGGCACACTACCAGATTCGTATACCCAAGTCCGCCGCGTCCATGACGACACCCTGTGCAGCCCTCACAGGTCGAACCTCCGGACCATGCCACCCTGGATCAATCAATAGATAGATGGATAGATGACTGACCCTGCTGCTGCCCCCGCGCTACGTCTACTGACCTGGAACGTTAGGGGGTTGGGGGACCCGCGCAAGCGTCGACAAGTCCTGGCTTATCTCGACAGACACAAGATCCAAATCGCAATGCTCCAGGAAACCCACCTTGGCCCCCAACGGCCGCAGAGATTCGCTGCTAGATGGGCGGGACACAGCTGTTTCGCATCCTACTCCACTTATTCCTGGGGTGCGGCCATATTAGCTCATAAAACTGCCCCATATATCCCGGCTGGGAGTCTTTTGGACCCGCAGGGTCGATACTGTCTGATGTGGGGGGCGCTCGCATCATGTTCCGTCACCCTGGTTAGTTGCTATGGCCCTAACGTAGATGATCCCATGTTCTTTGCTACACTATGAGGTAAAATTGCAGATATCGGATCCACTCACGTGATATGGGGGGGGAGATTTTAATATCACTTTGAACCCGACGCTTGATAGATCCACACCACAACCATATCACTACACTCGGTCCCAGCGTCAAATGGTCGACATTATTAAAAACTCTGGCCTTTTGGATGTTTGGAGACACTTACTTCCAGAGCGCAGAGAGGGTACATGTCACACCGCGGCCCACGAATCTTGGTCGCGTCTGGATTACTGGGTGGTTTCCAGGGGACTCCGCACGTGGTTAACCGGGGTGACCCACCTGGCACGCACTTACTCTGATCATTCCCCAGTGCTCTTACATTTATCGCCACCGTTGACACACACTCCCTACATAAATTGGCGCCTAAATCCCGCTATGCTGCTAGACACAGCATTCCGAGCTGAAATGGACCAGGAAATACAAGACTTTTTTCAGCGTAATCTGGGCTTGGTAGACACGATGGGAACGGTGTGGGAGGCGTTCAAGGTTATTGTCCGGGGCCTCTGCATCGCTAAGGGAGGGGGAGTGCTCAAAGACTTGCGACAAAGGCTCACTCGTTTAGAAAAAGAACTTAAACACATTGAGGCAGATATAACTCGCTCGCCATCCCCCCAGGCATACGTCAAACTTAGGGGCAAGATATCCGAATATCAGGAAGAGGCAGACAGAGAATGCCGATTTCGAGGGAAATACTTTAAAGCCCAGCAATATGGCGAAGGCGATCGGCCAGATAAGGCACTGGCTGAGCAAATCCGACCTCCTATATTCTCGAACTACGTACTGGAGCTACAAACCCCGGACGGTGAGAAAGTTCGAAACACTGCAGATACTTAGCACATTTCAATCATTCTACACCGCCCTGTATACCTTGAAGCGACAGCAGTCACTGTCCCTATTACAATATTTAGAGCCAGTAGCCCTGGGGTGGCTGGAAGACTTGCTGAGGGAATTCCTGTCAGCCGGGTTCGAACTAGATGAAATTAGGGCCGCCATAATGCAGCTCCGTTCTGGGAAGGCCCCTAAACCCGATGGTCTACCCCACGATTTCTATAAAACATATATTGAGCATATTGCCCCTATACTTAAAAGTGTATATGATGAAGCCTTCGAACTAGGAGAGCTACCACCTACAATGAGAGAGGCCACCATCATCTCGCTACTCAAACCTGGTAAGCCTGCACATAGGTGTGACTCCTATAGGCCGCTTTCCATGATCAACTGTGTCGCGAAAATCTTGGCTAAGATGATAGCAAACCACTTAAGTTTGCTCATGACGGCGTTGGTACTGCCGGATCAGGCGGGCTTTGTCCCGGGCCGCGCCACCTCCCACAACCTGCGAACCCTGTTCGCTGCAATGTCGGATATGGACCCAGACCTCGAAGCGGTCGCCGTGTTTTTAGACGCCACTAAGGCGTTTGACTCGGTGGAGTGGAACTATCTGTTTGGCGTCTTGCAACGGATGGGGATGCCGAATGGGTTTCTAAAATGGATACAGCTACTCTACACGCACCCGCGAGCAAAGGTGATAGCGAATGGAGCCGGCTTACCCTGGTTCGACATTACAAGGGGCACCCGCCAAGGATGCCTGCTGTCACCCCTCTTGTTTGCTCTAGCGGTCGAGCCCCTTGCGGCCAGACTTAGGCAGTTGCACAGGGAGTGGGCCCTAGAGTATCCCACACGGCATGTATTAATCTCGATCTACGCGGATGATATTATGCTGTACGTACTGAACCTTCAGATCAGTCTCAACCCCATTCTAAGAGAGTTTGTCGCCTTTGGAGAATTGTCCGGCATTAAAATAAATTGGGGGAAATCTCAACTGTTCCTGCTTACGGACGCTATGCGCCCTTACCCCTTGGACTATCCTATTGAATGGTACCTTAGTGAAGTTAAGTATTTGGGCATAACTGTCACCAGAGATAGCTCAGAGCTTCTGCGAGCTAACTACGGGAAGGTGATCAACCACATTACGGAATCGGTGGGAAGATGGATAACATTGCCCCTGTCGATGGCAGGAAGGATCTCTTTAATGAAAATGGTGATCCTATGCAAACTTCTGTACCTTTTCATTAATCTCCCCTATGCACCTGGTCCGCCCTTTTTTAAGATCCTCAAAACTCAGATGATTCGCCTTGCTTGGGGCGGAAAGCAGCCCAGACTGAAATGGGAAACGACGCTACCATATACGCACGGCGACTTCGAGGCCCCTGACTTTGACTTATATTATTTAAGTGCACAGGCACACTACCCGACGTATTGGTTCCACCCGCCTCCTTTCATGCCACACCTAGCAGTGGGACAATACTACACACAGCCCACCCCACTGTCCGGGTTCATTGCCACGCAACCAAGGAAAAGCGATGTGTACGCCACCACAGTGAAGTGCACGGTAGAGGCATGGGAAAAAATCGTGAAACGACTAGGCATGGAGATGCTATACTCCCCGTTGCTCCCGGTAATTGGACATCCAGCCCTGGAGGTCACTAGGGAGCCGCGGTGTCGTCAGCTCCTCAACAGGCTGAACATAGCGACATGGGGGGATCTGTACCTAGATGGCGCATTTCGCACCAAAGACCAGTTTTTCTTTGATAAGGAGCCGGGCAGAGTGTAAAAGCTGCGACCCCTACCTACCCCATTGAACCCCCTACATTAGGACTGCTTCATCGCTTACTCAAGACTACCAGTCCCGCCCATGTTGTCTCCCTTATATACCACAGAGTGAGATACGCACACATGCAGGGACAGCCAGGGTGCAATGGGAACAAGAGATAGGAGAACCACTGGACGACAAGAAGTGGGGTTACTGCTGCGAGCAGACAGGCAAGATATCAGCGAATAGCCGATTACGAATCATCCACTAAAAATATCTTCAGCGACTCTACTACACCCCGCTCATACTTTTTAAGTTTAAGCTGCGCGATAGCGATGCTTGTGAAAGATGCAGGCAGGAGAAGGCGGGATTCCTACACCTAGCCTGGGAGTGTGGTGTGATACGAACGTTCTGGGATGAGGTATCTGAAAGAGACACGTTAGTGACAGATTCCTTACCTTAGAATATCCCCAGGCATCAGGCTGGATCTGGAAAGTTTTTGCGTAGCAGTACCCTTGCGCGTCGGTAGTCGGCGTCGTGCGGCTCCGCGTCCGTCGTCGGCGTCGTGATCGCCGGGATGACGTCGCGGGCAGTACTTAGACGCCGCCCCTGCGCGCTGACTTCAGTTCTTCTTTTTCCGCGCCAGTAAGCGCAGATCCGGGAAGAGCAGTGCCCTAGTCAATTTTTGACTAAATTTTTTGTGAATTTTTTCACTGTTTCTTTTCGAGTCTTCATCGACTCCTAGGTGTCGTAGGGATGCCCGGCTTCAAGCCATGCGACGCCTGTGGTCGAATGATGTCGATCACAGACCCGCATCTAGAGTGTCTCTACTGTCTCGGCCGAGACCACGACACGAAGTCGTGTCCTGACTGCCGGAAACTTCACCCGAAGGCTTTGCGAGGCGGTCTCGAAAGCTACTCGAGGTCCGGCAGTCGGCTCCACGCCGCACCAAGCCCCGGTCCCGGGAGAGGTCGAGGGGCCGGTCGCGGAGCCCCCGCCGGTCGTCGGAGTCCAAGTCTTCGCGCTCCTCGGGTAAGTCGAAGCACAAAAAGTCTAAGAAGCATCATAGCTCTAAGACTTCGCCTCGCCGGTCTCGCGACTCGGCTGAGGCCCCTGTCGGCACCGTCCCCGCGGCCCCAGACGTGCCTGTGGAGCCGCCCCCGCATTACCCGTCCTTTCCGGGTTCGGGGGCGACACCGGCCGAAATACAGGAATTCCTGTCGGCCATGGCCCGCCTCTTCGGGCCTCAAGGTCCCTCCGGTGCGCCTTCGGGCCCCGGGGGCCCTGATGGGGTTGCTCCGGCGTCGCCGCCGACTCCGGTCCCGGCTGACCCGCCAGCCTTCATCTCGGCCTCGGCTCCGGCCTCGATCCCGGCTCCGGTGGTACCGCAACCCCCATCGACGCCGGTTGACCTAACCACGCCGATGTCCCCGGTGCCGTTCCTGACGCCGTCCGGGGCTCCGGACGGCGTCGTTCCCCGGTTGTCTCCGGCTCCGGACATGGAGCCGGACCGACGTCGCTCGACGCCGGCTCCGGCGCCGATGAGACCTTGGGTCCCAAATGTCCCTCCTCCTCCATATTTTGAACAAGAGGAGGACCAGGAGAGCTGGGAGGGGTCGGAAGACCCTCTCACACAACAGTGTGAGTATGATCAGGACTGGGCTGAGGAACTTTGGGATGCCAGTGGTCTACACACTTCCCCTGACACTGGCATGCTGTCTCCTCCCGTGGCTACGGAGGAGGGAGCAAATTTCGCAACGGTGTTGCGTAGAGCAGCTGGAGCCTTGCACCTCCAATTGCCTACTGTGGCTGTCAGGACTAATCTCCTGACGGAAGTGCTTCAGCCGGCAGCTTCCTCCACGGAGACTGTGCTGCCGTTTAATGATGCACTGACTGACGTTCTTTGGGCGCCTGGTCCAAGCCCACCACAGGGGCTCCTGTGGATAGGAACGTGGCCCGACGCCATCGCCCTGCTCCGGGCGACCCCTTGTTTCTCTCCCAACATCCCACCCCCGAGAGCTTGGTTGTCCAAGCCTCTGCCTCCCAAACCGCCTTCCCTACCGCCCCTCCGGATAGGGAATCCAAACGCCTGGACCAATTTGGGAAGAAGGCTTTTCTTCCTCCAGTGCTGGCTTGCGGTCCGTCAACACCGCTTGCCTTTTGGGCCGATATACCCACTGCCTGTGGGATTCGGTGGCGGCTGTTTTGCCACAGTGTTCTGAGGAGGTCCAGACACTGCTTACCCGTGCCATTGCGGAAGGAAGAGATGCAGCTAAATACACCATACGTTGTGGCCTTGATACCGCCAACTCGCTGGGCAGATCGCTTGCAACGACGGTGGCGCTACGTCGCCACGCCTGGCTGAGAACAACTGGTTTCTCAGGTGATGTCCAGAATACACTCATGGACATGCCCTTTGATGGAGTCGGTCTTTTTGGTTCCAAAGCAGACCATGCGCTGGAGCGTTTTAAGGACTCACGGGCTACTGCCAAGTCCCTGGGCCTTTCTGTTGTACGCCCTCCGCTAACCTCTGCTTTTCGCCCCTTTCGTGGCCACGGAAGGGGCGCCCAGTCACGTCAGCTGCCCAGCCACCGGCCCGCGCAGCAAGCGTCTTCGCGTGGCCGAGGACGTGGATACCGCCGTGGCGGTTCGGGCAACCAGCGTGCGGGTCAGGCCACCACCTCCAACCCGTCCGCGGCCTCCAAGCCCTCCTAGTCCCTCCTTTCCGGTGCACAGCACGCCAGTAGGGGGCAGGGTCCGCTATCACCTTCACCACTGGCGTCCCATCACCTCGGACAGGTGGGTCTTGGACATTGTCCGAAGGGGCTACTCCCTCCCCTTCGAGACCACCCCCCAGCCATGCCACCTCAATTCCACCGCATGTCAGGGGATCACTTGGTGCTTCTGCAGAAGGAAGTCACGGCCCTCTTGGCCAAGAGGGCCATCGAGCATGTTCCGACCCCAGAAGTAGGACGTGGTTGCTACTCCCACTACTTTCTGGTGCCCAAAAAGGACAAGGAGGACATGCGTCCTATCTTGGACCTCCGGAACGTCAATCGCTTCCTCCGGAAGGAGAAGTTCAAGATGCTCACCCTAGCTCAGGTCTTGACTGCCCTCGACCCTGGAGACTCGTTGGTAGCGTTGGACTTGCAGGACGCTTATTTCCACATCCCCGTCCTGCCGGCCCACCGGCGTTACCTACGGTTCACGGTAGGCCTCGACCATTTTCAGTTCACCGTGCTCCCCTTTGGCCTTACAAGTGCCCCTCGGGTGTTCACGAAAGTGATGGCGGTGGTCGCAGCTCATCTGCGCCGGGCAGGGGTTCCAGTCTTCCCCTACCTCGACGACTGGCTGCTGAAGGTGGACTCGTCCCAGGCAGTCGTCTCCCACCTCCAGACTACGGCCGAACTCCTGCACTCGCTGGGGTTCTCCATCAATGTGCCGAAGTCGCATCTGATTCCTTCTCCACAGCTCCTTTTCATCGGAGCAGTTCTGGACACGACGCAGTTTCGGGCCTATCCTCCCGAACGGCGAGTCCGGGATATTCAGGCTATGATTCCAATCTTTCAGCCTTTATCCTGGGTTTCGGTACGGATGACCCTGAGGCTGCTGGGCCTCATGGCCTCCTGCATCCTGCTGGTTGATCATGCCAGATGGCATATGCGGGCTCTGCAGTGGGACCTGAAGTTCCAGTGGGCGCAGCACCAGGGCAACCTGTCCGATCACGTCCAGATCTCGGAGGGGACTGCAAAACAGTTGCAGTTGTGGCTCTCGAACCGGCAATGGGTCATGGGCAGATCCCTCTCCCTTCCCCAGCCAGAGCACACAGTTGTGACGGACGTGTCCCTTCTGGGATGGGGCGGTCACATGGGAGAGGCGAAGATCAGAGGCCTCTGGTCTCCGGCGGAGTCCCGGCTCCATATCAACCTTCTGGAGCTCCGGGCGATCCGACTTGCACTCAAAGCATTCCTTCCCTCTGTCAAAGGGAAGGTAGTGCAGGTGTTCACAGACAACACCACCGCCATGTGGTACTGCAACAAACAAGGCGGGGTCAGGAGGCTCTGCGCCTCTGGACATGGCTGGAACATCAGGGCATGTTCCTGATGGTTCAACACCTGGCAGGTTCCCTGAACGCCAGGGCGGACGAACTCAGCCGCAGGTGCATGATGGATCACGAATGGCGTCTTCACTCGGAAGTGGCGCAAGGACTCTTTCTGCAGTGGGGAGAGCCTTGGTTAGATCTATTCGCCACCGACGAGAACGCGCAATGTCATCAGTTCGGCGCGTTGGAATTTCCAAGGCGGCACTCGCTCGGTGACGCTTTTCGTCACGAGTGGAGTTGCGGTCTGTTGTACGCCTTTCCGCCTATACCACTTCTACCCAGAGTGTTGAAGAAGATTCGGCGCGACCGGGCCCAAGTCATCCTTGTGGCTCCGGACTGGGCTCGAAGAGTTTGGTATCCCGAGCTACTCAGTATGAGCGTCGATCCCCCGATCCGTCTGCCTCTTCGGGAGAATCTTCTGTCGCAGCAGCAGGGGACGGTCCTCCACCCGAACCTGTCCAGCCTCCACCTGCTTGCGTGGAGATTGAGCGGCAGCAGTTGATTCCTTTCGACTTGCCTCCCGAAGTTTGTGATGTAATTCTGGCAGCCAGGCGTCCCTCCACTAAGGTGGTATACGCCTGCAGGTGGAACAAGTTTGTGGCATGGTGCGCAGCAAAGGCTGTGAATCCCCTCTCTGCCCCTCTTTCTGAGGTTCTTCTGTTCCTTCTTTCCCTGGCCCAACAGGGTTCTGCCCTGGGTACCATCAAGGGCTATCTTTGTGCCATCTCGGCCTTCCTCAGGCTTCCTGATCAGCCCTCCCTTTTCAAGTCCCCTGTTGTTAACAGGTTTCTAAAAGGCATTACACACCTCTTCCCTCCTGTTCCGTTTGTGATGCCTCAGTGGGACTTGAACTTGGTTCTTACCTTTCTCATGTGCGCTCCCTTTGAGCCTCTACATAACTGTCCTCTTCGTCTTCTGACTCTGAAGACAGTCTTTCTGGTGGCCATCACCTCCGCTCGGCAGGTGAGTGAGCTCCAGGCTCTATCATGCAAACCTCCCTTTCTGTCTGTCCATCCAGACAAGGTTGTTCTTAGGACGCGTCCGTCCTTCTTGCCAAAGGTGGTTACTGCCTTCCACATTGGGCAGACCATCACTTTGCCCACCTTCTTTCCGCCTCCGCATCCTTCCAGAGAGGAAGAGAGGCTCCACCGTCTGGACCCAAAACGTGCGCTTTCCTTTTATATCAACCGCACACAACACTTCCGTGTGGATGACCAGCTCTTTGTTGGCTACGTGGGTGCCAAAAAAGGTCGGGCGGTGCACAAGAGAACCATCTCCCGCTGGGTAACCTTGTGTATCAAAGCCTGCTATTCTTTGGCTAAGAAGGAGCCTCCTGTTGGGCTGCGTGCCCATTCCACCAGGGCAACGGCTGCTACCACGGCTTTAGGCCGCGGTGTTCCGCTGCAGGATATCTGTCATGCAGCTACGTGGGCCTCGCTGCACACATTTACAAAGTATTACTGCCTTGACAGTCAGGTCCGGAGGGACGGCTTCTTTGGCCGTTCTGTCCTCCGGGACTTCCTTGTCTGATCTTTGTTCGCAGACCCACCACCGGGGTTGGTATTGCTGGGGTATCTATTCTAAGGTAAGGAATCTGTCACGAACGTGTCTCTTTCAGATGCACAAGTTACTAACTTGTGTAACGATATATCTGTAAGAGACAGTAGTTAGTGACAGATTCCTTACCGCCCCACCCATCCTCCCCGTTCTGCGAACTGATTTCTAGGGTTAAGGACATTTCTTTCAGGGCCCTAGTATTTTTCAGACACCTATGTCAGCTTCTTGCATGGCTCTGCGTTCCTGGCGCGGAAAGTCGTGTACAGAACTAACGTCAGCGCGCAGGGGCGGCGTCTAAGTACTGCCCGCGACGTCATCCCGGCGATCACGACGCCGACGACAGACGCGGAGCCGCACGACGCCGCCTACCGACGCGCAAGGGTACTGCTACGCAAAAACTTTCCGGATCCAGCCTGACGCCTGGGGATATTCTAAGGTAAGGAATCTGTCACTAACTACTGTCTCTTACAGATATATCGTTACACAAGTTAGTAACTTGTGCATTGGGAGCATTGGGGCAAATGGCCGCGATAACGATTGCGCAAACGCCAGTGGTGGCTCTTTTAGGCTACATAGCAGACATACTCCCGACATACCGCAAATTCATCGCATTGGGGCTCCTGCTAGCTAAGCGACGTGTGGCGTGCAGATGGGGTAGAGGGCGGGCCCCTAAATGTAAAGATTGGTTGAAAGACCTCCTCATATGGCAGGAACAACCTTTAACATACGCAGAACTGCTGCCCACTGCCTCTCGGCCGAGAGACATTTGGGACCCATTGCGCGCGTATCTGCTTGCACACCCGGAGGTGACCGGTGACACGACTGACCCTCCACCCCCTACTGACTAGGTGAACTGAACTGACTGGACTTGGGGCTGGGCCCCTGCCCCCGGACACACACGACCTTCTCCCCGGGTTTGGAATACTCCCACGGGGATCGCAGTTGGGGGTCGGGGAATTGTGGGTACGGAAACTGCGAGGATTGTTTACTGTATGGCTAACACACTCTAACATCACCAATCTACAAGGCGGACAATGTAACGGGTCATTAACGTACGCAACAGGGAAAAATGTCATGGCTGTTTTTGCACGTTATTATTATTGCGAATTCTGAGGTATAACCCGCTGTGTGTACACTGTTTGCTGTACTTAAGAAATGTTAATAAAAGCTTTAAAAAAAATATATATATATGTAAGTTACTGAAACTCCGTTCAAGTGTTATGACTTTTTTTGTTTAAGAAAGGCTATACATTGTGCTGTTACTGGTGGTATTATAAAGTTGGGAGATTATTTAAATAGGGTAGTATGGTGGCAAAGGGATGGCAACACATATTATTGCTTCTTTTACCATAAGAATCCAAGCTCCAGCTCTAAGGTTACCTTCTAGCCATCAAAAGAGCTCGCTGATCGTGGGCTTCTATCGCAGAAATCAGTGTGTGAGATAAAGGTCGCTTGTTTGAATCATTAACAGGCAATTCAGTCTCATCCTTCTGAGGTCGATACAATTAGTACCACTAAGATAGGTAAATAAACACATAGTTCGTACAGTGGATCACATAAATGCAGTGATTCACGCGAGCCCAGTCTTGGTGTTAAACCCTTTGACTAGTCATCCTTGACCTCATGCGCACAACCCTGCACTTTACTCTATACCAGGTCCTGAAAGTCAAGAAATCGTAACCCAGAAACTGTTGTTCCATTACACAGTCACAATGCACCTGGTCTGTCACCAATTAAATGATGTCCTTAATGTGTCATACATTGTAGTCCTGGTGGTCATAAGACCTCTATGTATACTGTATACTATGAATTCAAGGAGGTGTTAATGTAGCCATGATACGTCTCTTGCACTTATGTAAATCTGACCCCACTTTCCAGGATGTATTTTTACAATTTGGGCTACACAAAACTAAAGAAATGGGAGTTTGGGATCACTTAATTTGTCAGGAGAAGACTTTGCATGTCAGGGGTGGGCTGAGACCTGATTTGCAGTTGTATGGGCTAGGTTTTGCAATTGAGGTGCGCGTAGATTTGACATGCCTATATATACGCAGAACTACAACTCCCATAATGCAAAAGAGAAACGAACTGGATAGCATGCTCATAACAGATGGCATAAGGACATGGGTCTGCGGCTACAAGCAATACGTGCAAGAAGCAGAATACTATAAAACGATTTCCAGCATGGGCAACTCGCTAGTTGAAACACTTAATGGCGTGAACCAAGCACTATAAGGGGTTTAGTTTCCAATAGTGCAAGTCCTTTCGGCTGCTATTACGGGGTGCAGTTGTGGCGCCACTCTGTCACAGCCATGCAGGAGATGTGAAGGTTGTAAAACGTTGGCCAAGCAAATGTCAATGCTCATCCGTCCTGCAAGGTAATAGAGCGGATCGTAAGGGAGAGACCTGCGAGCATGGTCTGCATGGGTGAAGTAGGAGAGACAAGAACAGGCAGTAGAGGGTCCACAAATCTGTTTGAGCCTTTCTATGTGTAGAAGCTCGTATTGCACTAGGAAATAGTTATGTTGCCAAAGCACAAGCAAAAACAATATTGTTACTGTTTGCAAAGCTCCCTAAAGTCAGTAGCGCGTGTAGCGCAGGAATCCGCATTTGTGCTGTATGTTTATTAAAGGTGTGTTGCGCTACAAAATGTAGTCGGAAGCAACTGGTTGCGAGACCTCCCTTAAGTGAGGAACGCGCGTAGCCCAGGGAACAATCATAGTAAATTATATGCGTACCTGTAGTAGCGCTTGAGGTGAGAAGTCGCGCTGTATAAAAGCAAGGTTTGACTATAGAGGCTAAATACGCTACCGTGCCCTCTTACCCATTGTGGGTTAAATCCCGGCATACAAGGTTCGTTCAGTGTGCAAATAAAATTCTGTTTGGGTGCCATTTTTAAAGGGGCGAGATTCATTAGTGCCTCTACAGTGTTGTGAGAAGAGAACGGGACCGTCTTCAGTCGTATCATAATGGCCATCTTGGCGTGTAGTGCACTAATCATTTAGTAATGAACCCAAGTCGATTTGAAGAGCTTGTCAGCTCGTGGAACATTCAGAAAAGAGCTAATTATATTGTAAATTGGCCAATATTTCTACAGATATTCATAATGCAGTTAATGCTGATGCTGAAAATGTAAAATGTAAACCCCGGCATACAAGGTTCCTGGTCTTGGTCTCGCTTGACTACATTGTAGAGGGACTTATGAATCTCCTCCCTTTAAAAATAGCGCCCAGTGAAAATGTTGTTTGTATCCCTAATGAACGTTGTATTTCCCTTGACATTACCAATACCACCATACCATTCATAAACAAGTGCGGGCCTCAGCAACAAAAGGGAGCACTAGAGTGAGTGTCAGCTCCCGTCCCGGGGAGACTGGTGAGTGCGCGTTGTCCCGGAGGGACTAGTGAGTGCTGTGCCAGAACTGGATTCACGAGGTCTCCACTGAGACCAGCACATTGCGCTGAGCCCACGACACTCTGTCAGCGCTGTAGTTTTAAAGCAAGGGTGTAGCTCTTTGTATTATTTGTTTTCCTGATTGTTGCTTGAGACGCTTAAAAGAAGTTCCACCAAAGCGAATGAACACAGTACTTTGCCGATGGGAAACTAAGAGAAACACACATGGAAGAAGTGAAGGCAGGATGTAAGTCCTTTTAAAGATATATTTAATACAATAGATTTCACAAGTACAGTGCAAACGAAACATAAAAAAGGAAAAGAAACAAGCAGGAGTAAATCCAGACCCAACCACTAGATGGTGAAATAATGCACTGCATGTAAATCCAGAAAACACCTCAAGCTGCAAAACTACTCCTACTGGTAAGTAACCATTTTGTTTTCTTCTCCCTCCTCCCCTGCCACAGCAGCAAAACCTCTTTAGTTTGTCCCTCAGGGCGAACACAAATACCCAGTGGGATACTCCTTAATGGTTTTCTGGATGGTTCGCACACCACCATTTTGGACCTATGGGTTCTTTGAATTGTCCAGTTTGTGTATTCCATGCTCTTTCAGGACACTCCACCCCACATCCTTCTTGCTCATTCAGCAGTCTTTGCGGATTATCAGTGGGTCCGTTTTAGAGAGAGGTTAGCTCTGCTCTCCAAGTGTGCAATAGACCAAGTGGCCCAAGCAGAAATTGACATAGGTTACTATTCCTTCTATTTTCTGGTCCCCAAGAAAGTTGGGGGCTCGTGGCCTATCCTAAACCTCATGTGTTTGTTTTGTCCAGAAAGAGATTCAGTATGCTCTCTTCAGCTCAAGTCTTGATACCTTTGTTTGGATCCTGCAGACTGAATGTGTCTTTGGACTAAAAGGACAAATTTGCATGTGCTGATCCTGCAGTTCCACACAGAATATCTGCAATTTGTGGTGGATTCCACCAACTTTTTTTTTGCAGTACTTTCCTTTGGCCTTACATCAGCCCCTCTGATCTTTATGAAGGTCATTTTTGTGATTGCAGGACCATTTTCGCAAGTTGGAATACACATATTCCTGTGCTCTCCAACTGGCTACTGAAGGCAGCTTATCCACATCTGGTGTCATACCAATTATAGAACACAGTTTCCTTGTTCTTCAACCGGGGGTTGTCCATAAATGGGTAAAAGTCAAATCTGAAACCGACACAGAAGCTGCCCTTCATCGGGACAATTTGGTCACAGTTGCCTCAATGCCTTTCCACCCCTGCACTGAGTCCAGGACATTCAGGTTATGATGATGATTCGGGCAAAGCTCTTTCCATTGTTGAAGGCTGTATGATTGCTTGGCTTCATGCATGGTGCCACATGTGATACCTTCAGTGGAACTTACACCATCTGAGGCCCCAATGCCTGGGGTGCATTCAGGCAAGATCTGCATCTCTGATGAGGCTTTTCAAGCTCTGCATTGGGGACTGATGAGGAGCAATCTGACTTGTCGTAGGCTCTTTTGCTCATTTCCACAAGTTTTCAAGATGGTGAGAGACACATGGTCCCTCTGACTGGGAGACTACCAGGATGAGGAGGAGATTCTAGTTCTTTGGTCCCCGTGAGAACAGGACTAACAAATAAACCTGCTGAAGCAGTGGGCATTCAATCTGTCCGTCGATCAGGAGCAAGTCAGTTCAAGGCTTCGCTGACAACATGGCTGTCATGTGGTACTGCAATAAGAAGGGTGGTAGTGAACAGGCTGTCATTGTTGGCAGGTCACTTGTTAGGTACCATCGATGGCAGGGCAGACAATCTCAGCAGAGGTTAGCTTGCTGACCACAAGTTGGGTTTCCACCCAGGGATGGCAAAGGAAGTCTTTACATAGTGGAGTGAGCTCCAAATAGACCTTTTTGCCACCTTCTTTAACACTCACTGCCCTAAATAAAGTGCTTGTCCTTGTGAGGAAATGGGGTGTATTTTATGGTGTGGTTGTGAGACCTCACCAGGTAATACACTTGCAACCTCTTTTGGACCAGTTCAGGTTTCATTTTTCAAACCTCAGCTCAGCCATGGGTAGCTGTGGCTTCGAGCAGTCAGGCTTCAACAAAGAAACAAGTGTAAAGCGGTTAAAAATCACCAAAACAATTGAGGAAGAAAGAAGCCCTACTCAAGAAATCTGACACCAATTTTTTAAAATAGGCTGTAGTATTATGAATTTATAGACACTAAAACAAAAAAGATCCACCAAAATGTTTTGGAGAAATAGATTGTTAAAGGTTCTGGAGAAATGGATTTTACAAGGGTTTTCAATCAACCGCAAACAAGTATTGGCAAATTCAACAAGTTTGATAAAGAATCTTTTTCAACAAAAAGTTACTTCAGGTATGAATGCAGTTACTTAAAAGTACTTTGGGTGACCAACGCTGGCAGGGAGCCAGTCAAGGGGGCCAACAAGAGTCAAAGGAACCATTACTTTCAAAAGGAAAGCAATCTTGAGTCCATTTCCAGCGTTAGTGGCCAGTTGCCATTAACATCTATGGAGTGGTCATGATGCAAGAGATGCAGGATTCTACAGATGCTTCAGGATGCTGAAGATGCTGTGCAGTCATCGGGGCCTTTCTGAGACTATTCCTTGGTGCACGTTCTTGGTGAGGCACTTTGACCTCAGGGGTCGATGTCACTCCGAGTGCTCTCAGGGTCAGCAAAAGTTCAGTCGCCTCTGGGCTACTGGTCGCCCAACACAACTAAGCCAGAGGTTTCCTTCTTTTGGCTATAACTCTCCTTCTGGACGACCAAACTGCACTCTAGCACCTCTCCCGGGTCTAATAGACTGGTCCAACAGACGAGGAGTGATGATTCTGTGATCTGGGCTAGCAGCTCTTCAGGCAGGCTTCTTCAGCTTTTATGGCCCTGTGCTATCAGCTAACTGTCTCTTGGAGTCTCTCCTTCTGGCTGGGGCCCAAGGTCGTCTTCTCTTTGAAGACAAAGCAGGGACAGTCCTTTCCTTTGCTAGCCCAAGGAGCAGCAGATGCACTCCAACTTTGATGCAGCCTTTCTTTGACAGGTCAAAGGCCAGCAGGGCAGTCCTTCGGTTCTCTTCTCCAGTTCAAGCAAGATCTGAGTTCTGGGGGTCAGGGGTGCCCCTTTTAAGCTCAGAAAGTGCCCTTAGGCGAGGTTGTGATCACTAGCCAATGGGATTCTTGGTTCCGTCCCACCTGATGACAACTTCCTGTGAAGTGTGACATCTAGCTATCCCAGAGTTCTCTATTCTGCCCACTCGCAAGATGGCTGAACCCTTCTCTTGGTGTGTGGAGCTCAGTAGCCCACCCTAGAGATGTGGCTACGTGGGGGCTGCATCCCAATGGAAAAACCGGTTTGGTCAGTGTTTCCTCCTTCCTTCCCCGACGCCAACCTGTCTACCCAGACAAAAGAGCAGCATCTTTTGATTGCGTTCACTATTTGCCCTTCAAGGACGGCTTTCCCTTTAAAGCACGCCTTTTAGGCCAACACTCTGTGTGACTTCCTTCGAGGATGAGGTAAAACCACCAGGCCTCTTTTGTTACCTGTCTTGGTAGCCATTTACACGTCTCCCTGGGTGGGCAGAAGGCTGTCTCTTGGCCAGCATCTGCAATTGGCCACTGGAAATTTAGGCAACAGAGTGGCAATTTTCTGAAAGTTGCATGTAGCAACAAGTTACATTAATTTCGACTTGGGCATCAAGTTGGGCCTGATGTAGCAAATTTTATGAGACCTTGAAGTACCAACTTTAGCAATCCCATTAAGAAGTTAGCACAGCTGACTTGTCAGTATGTAATCCTGTACTCGCCAATTGGGCTATTAGCCTGTCTCCCAGTAAAAACAACAATTGTGAGTTTTTACTGTTAGAACATGTAAAGCACATGTTCTGCTTGTTAATATGCTGCACCCTGCCTTAGGACTCGATAGGCCTGCTGTACGGGTCTTTAGGCTTTGCTATAGTTTTAAATGGCAAAGTAAAGTTAGCAGTTTTAAAAATGCTCTACCAGTCTGCAATGGCAGGCTGGGAGACATGTTTTACCTGGTCTTACTCAGGGTACCTGAGCAAGTGCAGCAGGCCCTGGGGCTGACACTTTAACTTACATGCCCTGGGCACCCCTGGTATCATATACTAGGGACTTATATGTAAGGTAAGCCAATTGGGTATTGTCAATTTTACCATTACACATTTAAGGCCCAAAAGCACTAAGGTCTGGTTAGCAGTACACTCTCGGAGTCAAAAAACCAGCAGTGTCATTCATAATCATGCCAGAAAAAGACATTTCCTTACAGTAGTTTTATCTGTAAAGGACTGTGGAAGGGGAGGGCATCCCCATATCCACAGATTGGGCTTGGAGAGTCTGATAATCAGAACCAGTGACACTGACTGTCTGCTCTACACTTTAGCTTCTACTTTGGAAGGATCTGTTGTTCCACTCGAACCTCCACAGCCTGTGCACCTTCATATTTGGAGACTGAATGGGCTAAGTGAAAACCTGACCCTCCGGCTGACTTGATGGACTTTCCTGTGCATCAGTCTGGTTGATGGGCTTGCTTTGTGTTCTGATGAGCAGAGATGTGCATTGATACTTAGCAAGCAAACTTTTCTGTTGTGTTACAGTTTGTACCTTTGATCCAGAAAGGCTTTACTTTGGGCACAGTTAAATTACTTAACGGACCCGTCAGCCTTTCTTCAGTTGCCTGATGAGTCATTATTTTTTAAATCACCCATTGTGATGCGTTTCTTAAAAGGGATGTTGCATGTTTTTACCAGCTCCGTTTACTATTTTATCATTCTGTCTCATTGGGACCTTAATTTGGTATTGACCGTCCTATGTGTACCATATGAGTACCCTTCGGTTAATTAGTTTGAAAGCTGTTCCTCATCTGTTCACAGAGTGAGCGTGCTTTGGGCTCCGTCCGGTCCATCCTCTATATACAAATAATTTCCCAGATAAGCTGGTTAAGCTACAGCTTAGATCACCTGTCTCCTTTCTTTCGAAGATGCTGTTCAGGTTCTTTGAGGGGTAGTCTGTTACAATGCCCATGATCTTTCCTCCACTGCATCCATCTAGGAGAGTTTACATCACCTGGACTCATGTTGATGATCAGTTTGTAGGGTTCGCCGAGCAGAGAAAGATATAAACTAATTCCTGTTTCATAGTGAAGACGAGACCCACATCTGGGCATAACTGTAAGATGCTGGAAGGAATGCTTGAATTATTCTCAGCTGCTGGCAGTTGCTGGGAGGTATTGCAGTCCATCGTGTTTCACCCATTGTACCTCTCTGATGCAAATGAGTCTTGGTCCTGCTCCAGTAGGACCAGTCCAGCCAGGGTAGGACCCAGTCACTTGGGAATACTAGAAACCCCAGACCTACTGCAGCCTGCTTAGGCTTCGTTAGCGAGGTGGGAACAAATATGATGGACTGGATTGCGGCTCAGAGTAAATATAAGTGGCTGAGATTAAGCAGTCCACCCATAACTATTTTGTTGTCCTCAGTTTTCCACATGAATGCCAGGGCCATTGGCTTTGCCAATGCTGGAAAAGACATAGCAAAAAAGTTTCTTTCTGTATAGAATGCATATAATCAAAAACAAATGGAGTGTGAGAAACCATTGCTATGAATGAGTGTTCAGAAATATAATAGTGTTTAATCTATTTCATTGGAAGCACTTCAAAGAATGCAGAATAACACACCCAACTGTCGTTAGCCAGAAGTGAGCGAGAACTACTCCTCTGGGTGGAGCCAAAGCCCACTCTAGGTATGCTAGAAATGGTAACAAACGTTGTTGTAGACAGCTGGTTGTCAATCTGCGACTAACAGTGACACCGAAAATTAGGACAAAAAGCCAAATGAATTTCAAAACGAGGAACAGAAATGTTTCTCTGAGAAAAATGTAATACTGATGGAAAGACTCCTGTATGCCAGACAGGAAAAAGATCAGGGGTGGTGAGTTCCCCTCAGGTGAAGGAGATGGGGTAATAGGCGAAAGACGAGAATAGGAAAGGGGACTGGACAAAAGCAGGGGTGTAATGCAGGCCCCTGTAGTCCCTGCGGTGCATGGGGAGACATTCCTCTAAGGGTGCTCCAAACCTTCAAGGGGCCCCATTCAGCTCAAGGCCCGTGGATATATGTCATATATGGGAGACAAGGGGGCTCCTCATTACATTCTGGAGAGGGGGCATCATTTTGCGTTACGCCACTGAACAAAAGGTTAATGAAGGGGGGAAAATAGGCATGAGGGGTTGGAGGACAAAAGAGAGTGAAAAGGTATTTAGGTCAAAACAGTATGAAGAGGAGAAAGCGAAGAGATGAAAATGCAGATTACGGGTAAGAACAACATAGGGTAAGATGGGAAGGGTGGAAAGAAAATAAATTAAGACAGAGGAGCATATTAGCTATCAAAATACTGTCCGCAAAAAACAGTGGTAAAGCCTCCCGCCTACGGTACAAGTATGTAAGTAAAGACATACAAACAGGCAGCAGAAGCGAGAGATGTCATACTATCTCAAAGAGAAACCAGGAAGTTCACAGCCAGGGGCTGGTCAGTTTATGGGAGGGATTAAAGTGGCAATTTCTAAAGGGCAAACAAACTCAGTGGTGGCCACCGCACAACAAAAGTTTAGCGTGGGAGGGGGGGAAGGGGAGGACGGGGGGATTGAGGGTAAAAATAAAATATCTTTTTTTTAAACTTACCTTTCGCTGCCTCAACTCAGACGGCCGCCTCGGCGCTTCACTCCTGACAGTCTCTGGGAAGGCACAGCCTGCCCAGCCAATCCAGATGCTGTGAGAGCAGCACCAGGATTGGTCTGAGCGGCCTGGTCTGCCGCTCAAACACTGCCTCGGAGCCTGCGGCTTTTCTCCAACACAGCCTTGTTGGAGAAATTGAAGTGTGCATATCTGTTTGGCCGGCCTAAGACGGCCGGCCAAACTTACTTGTGCATTTCTAAGTGTCTACCATTCCTGCCGGTCATGGCCCGGCCCGGCCCCGCACGCCTGCGCAGTCAGCCAGAGCCCCTCACAGAAAAATAAAATGATATTATTGTTTTAATATCATTTTATTTTTCTGCGGCGCACTTTGACCAATGGGGCGACGCTCCTCTGCCATTACGGAGGAGCCGCCCCTGAACAGACTTCTCTTTTTCTCAGGTGATGGCTCAACCTCCTACAAAATAGGGCTAAAAAAGAGGAATGAACTGATAATGGACTTGCAAACAATATATATGTAATTTATACTTGATTGAACGTTGATGTTCTTGCTACAAACCTTTTTTATTGTTCTTTTAAATTTTAGAGTCTAGGACCATCCAGCAACAAAGTGGGTGCAAGTTCGACAACAAAGGACTACATTCACCGCATAATTTTGGCGATGCTCCTCCGAGTGGCAACTGAAGGGAAAAGAACTTTAGGGGGTAACAAAGAGACTTCCATAATAACATTTTGATTGTGCAACATAAAAACAAACGTCGTTCAGAGCGGAGAAAAGAAGACAGAAAACATTTATTTTTTGCCCATTTGTGCCCTGCACAATTATCGGTGGAGTTTCTGCATTTTCATCGGAACACCTTAACCAGCTGATTGATGAAATATTTCTGTTATTTTGGATCAGTTGGGCTTCATTAAAAATAGAAACGACAAGCCTAAAAAAAGGCCAGTTGGAAATGAAATGGGCCTAAGGTAATTAAATGAGTGTACTCAGGTGTTAGCTGTGCGGCATGGATGAGACGGATAGCAGTGCCTTCTGTTGCACATGGACTGTTCCAAGAAACCCCAGTACAAAGTTTGTATTTAGGGAGTACATTGTGCTATTATAAGTGGGGTTGGAGGAGCGGTTGAACGCACCAACCGGTTTGTAGATGGAGAGTTCTTTTTTGTTTGTATAATGACTGTTTTATAAGGTAAATATGATGAATCATTTTGTACAGGTCCCTTCTATTTCAGAAACAACATATCCCCTTTTCTGCTCCATTTATTTAAATAAGTCCCTGTTTTATGCCTTTTAGTGATGACAAAGTATTGTCCATGATGCAGACAGAATATATCTGGACTTTAATGTGCCCTTTCCTTTGCTGCAGTAATCATTGTTCAACCTCTGGTAGCCTATTAAGGGATGTGTGAAGTGGTATAGATGCAAGAGGTTTTCCAAAATGTTAAAATATTTAGAGGTCAGGTGGAAAAAAATCAATACCCCCTCCAGTTAATCCAGAGGAAGAGGACCTCTGTTCCCTCCCAATGAATACATTTCAAGTTTTATATGGCAAGCAAATTTTCAAGCCTGTCTTCTCAGTCACAGCCAGTGGAGTCCGATCCTCCAGGGTTTATGCACTCGGCGAGGGAATTAAAGGTGATCAGCTGTAGAATTCCCAGGTCAGCCTCTGAATTAGGGAAAGCTATTTTGGCTTAACAGTGAAATTACAATGTTCAAAGAGATATGATTTCAATTGTCTAACTCTGGAACAGCAAATAAGTGCTATGATGAACATGACATCACAGTGCCAAGGGGGGTCACAATCCAGTTTCAGGTGTTCCTAATCCCACCCCTGGCTAAGGGGGTTGTTACCCAGTGGTGGGCTAAGCAGAAAATAACATATTTACCAATCTTGGAATAAAATCCCAGGACTGGAATGTGTTGGCTCCAGCAACAGGGAGTTATCTGGTAACCGTTCTCAACATCCTCTCAAAGTAGCAAAATAAACAGGTTTGGCATCAGACCCAACTGCAGGAGGAGGTCCCATTTCCGGCTGTTTGGAGACCTTTAAACCATTCTCTTCAATATAACCCAGACAACCGCTTGTGAAAATTATTTCTGAATTCCTTTTTCTTGTCGTTCTTACTAAAGTAGGTAGTTTGCTGAAAAGCAAATCTGTGTTGTAATGAGGTTAAAAAAGAGGATCTGTTATGATCTCATTTAGAAACATTCAAAGCTTCTCTAAAATTTTAGAAATAGTGGCTACTTGGTCAAACAGGAAAAGTTAAGCATTGCCTTTGCATCAAAGCGTGTTTTTACAGATAACTATTTGACACGTTTGGTGCTCAGATGTCACATTGAGTATCTATGTTTCTGGGTGAGAAATCACTAACATTCGGACTCAGTCTAACACTCTAGCTGCACACTGATTACCTAGCTGTGGTGGTTGCTGCCTTAAGTGCTGCTGCCAACCAGCCACGCCTCTTATAAGGACAATTTATGCCAGACCTTTATTATTCGAACATTCAAAATGCTGGGATGGGTAAGCCCATATGTTCAATGGGAAAAGTGAAACTTACATTCTCAGGATGGAAATTACTGTAGAATAAAATCCAAGACTATCTGAATGTCACCCTTTGTAAATGCGACTAGGCGCATTTACCTAGGGTGACATTCAGATATTCTTGATTTTATTCTTTCTTTAGGAGAGGACAGGAGTATGGCCTATTTTATATATCTAACTTTTGATATGTAAATAAGAGTTTTAGCAAGAAGAGCACTCTGCTTATTTTGCCTGTAGGAGTAGACACATCAAGGAATGTGAATCAATTGGAGGTAGTCCACAAGAATACTAAACTAAAAAGATGTAATTGCGTTCACATGCTGCCTTGAGAATCCCATGTTAGATAACCAAACATGAAATTTATGCATTTGAAGTTTTCATGGGAGCCATTGGATGATGCAGTGGAACGCATTGCGGGGATTTCGTGTCTCATTTAAGGACAATCAATTTATCTACTGATAGTGCAGCAGTAGTCTTGGAACCCCTCCGACATATAGTAACAAGGAAGGAGAAGTTCCTTAAAACTGCCTTGTTAAATTAGTAGCTTCTGTGTGTTCTTTGACTGCATCCCTTTCTTCCCTCACTCAGCCTTGTTGTACCTCTTCAGTCTTTAAACCCATAGCCACACATTTTGAATCTCACCTTTTGCATGAAAGGTACATATTCTGCCTATTCTTGTTTATTGCATAGTTTTTGATACCAGTTCCTTTGACTTTCCTCTCATGATGCTTTCTACCATTAACTAAATACCCTTTTCGATTAATCTTTAACTTTAATTTAAACGTGTACATCCTTCCTCCAGTAGTAAAATTTTAGAGACAGGTGAAATGGATCGGGGTAAGATAAGTCGGCTTTGGTATTCTTTGGACTTTAAGTTCTAAATTAGTTTTAAGCATGCTTATCGAAAAATATCTTTAGTAGGAGAATATTAAGTTAAAAAATATTTTTCTGGCTTTTGGGTGAGTAGAGAAAGTGAAGAGATGACCTGGATTCTACTGACACTGGCAAACAAAACGATGCCTTGGAGGTGAGGTGATATATTTGATCTGCATATGTCCTCCATGATGGTAATCCGCAGACCTCTGGCACATTAAAGCTCCAGGGATGATAGTAGTGCTGTTCAGACATGTTAATATTCCTCCTGTGTCAGGTTTTGCACTAAGGTCCTCCTCCACCAGTGTGAAGTCCGTACACTAATTCTGACCAGTGTTAACCACTGCATAACCTCAGCAGAAGCAACATCTTAAATATGTCACTGGTTTAAGGAGTGAGTGCGACCTGTTGATTAGTGCCTGAAAGCTTTCTCTGAGGTCACTGTTTCACAGGGTTATTAACTACTGGCACCAGGCATTGTTAAAGTACCCTTGCTTCTCCATGAAGCGTAGCTTGTTTCCCTTAAGTTTTGTCCAACATCCTCCAATGCCTCTACAGCAAGGATGAATATTTTCTAGGAGAGATTTTCGTATTTCTAATCTGCAGATCCTCTGTCCAACAATACTTCTCCAGCACATGTTCATGTGAGAAATTATTTGAATTTTAACTCTCATCACCTTTGAGTGTTCTGTCTATATGATTGTATTCACAGGTATTGGAGTCATTTGTCTGGAGTGGTTTGCTCCTACATTCACATTGTTTTATAGGCAACCTGACTCTGACAGTTTGAGTGGCTCTACCTTGAGGACTGTATATTGGAACATGATAGGAGTAACTGGTTTCCATCTGAGAGTGTAGGGTACTCTTAAGGCACACAAACCAATCATTTTCGCATGATAACGGTAATTACATGACACTTGGGGTACTGCAATTTAAAAAGAGCTTAATTTTTGGGAGTGTTTAGGGAATGGGGTTGGGTGCTTAAGCGCATGATCTGCCTTTCCATAGGACTGAAATTTGTAAACATATTTTTTAATTTCAATGAAATAATTTGTGATTTCCTGATTACTATTACATTTAAACCCTGTGTTTTTGGCTGTCATGACTAGTGAATGTACTTGCTTGGCACCAGTGTAAAATATGGCTTCCACAGTGCAGAATAGTGTCTAATCTCCTCTTATGACCACCAAATTATAGATACAGATGCTGTATTTCTATTGTGTTCTCTGTTAATATTGTGTCTTCTTGTCCTCTACATGTTCACTGGACAGATGCTTTGATAGCATTAGACCAAAGTTAGCCCAGATGTTTTGCTTCCAAAGAAACTTGAGAATTTAGGAGGTGTGATTAAAAACTAAGGGACATATTATCAAGAACGGCAATAACATTATCGCCGCTTTAGCGGCAGGAAACTGCCGCTAAAGCGGCGATAAGGAGCTTGATAATATGCCCTATAGAATTCCAATAGAATCCCAGGTTCTGGTGTGAAGGACATCAAACCTGGGCTTCTATTGGAATTCTATAGGGCATATTATCAAGCCCCTTATCGCCGCTTTAGCGGCAGTTTCCTGCCGCTAAAGCGGCGATAATGTTATCGCCGTTCTTGATAATATGGCCCATAGTTCCATCCCATCATAGGGGGTCATTAATGACATGGTCCGTGGTCTATATAACTATTTCCTTTGTCAGACACTGCTAAAATGTCCATCTTTCTACTTAGACTTAATAATTCGACTTACTCACCATTTAGAGCAAGCCCTATGAAAATGAGTACATACACTCTACTTTTCTGAGTTGTCTCTCTTTTTTGTCCTTCAACATCTAAATTATTGGTCAAGTAATACCCTACCTGGATATATATAGCTCCTATTCGAAAGCTGCTGGCTAATTGTACTTTTATTTGCTTTTTAGCTTCAATTTAGGAAGGTGTTTATTCTAAGTAGAAAATCCCAGCACTTCACTGGGATTACAACACTCACTCACAAATGTCGGAAAAGCTTACAAAAGCAGATTTGAAAGCTATTGTAGATATGATTCAATCTGCTTTTGTAAACTTTTCTGACATTTGACACAATAGAAATTTTGGGATGGGGACGGTTTTCCAGAAGAAGTAGGTTATATAATGTTGATGTAACGTTTGTAATTGAAGAGTGATATAATATTGGAACACAGTTTGACAGAATCCTGGCTCTTCCCATCTGATTTTCCACATTGCTTCGTGGTCTAGAATTAGTGACTGTAGACAAAAACCCAGTTTCCTAGTTTTTATTTTGTTACTGTATCAAGAATACATTTAAATCTATGGAACCTACTATCAGTTTTCCAGTCTGAGCAAGTGACCAAAATGATCCCTTCGTAAGCAAGAGATTTCACTTTGCCCAAGTGTGTTCCTGTTACAGTAACTCTAGCATTAGAGTAACTGTACATAATCCAGTAAGCCACTGCTGTACTTTAAAAGACCAAATATTTTATAGACATGGATTTTGGTAGATCAAACCAGACCGTTTTGTTTTTGTGTAAATAGGATAGTCACTGCATCACACTGCTGACTGTATTTCTAATTAAATATGGGTAGTACTTGTTGGATTATTTAAAAAAAAAAAAAAAGTTATCCCTTCGGTTATTAGAATATTTTTCGACCTTAATTTATTTGTCCGTGAGCAAAGATGTTCTCATATCACCGAAATATAACAAAGATTTTTTTATAGAGGTTTCACATATAGTGCATTGTTTTTCTTTCATTCTTTTTATTGATTTTTATCCTAAATAAAAACATCTTACATTTCATGATCGGTATAGTACAGCTCTCATTTGTTTAGCTTTTCCCCAAAGTCTAGATATTACAGAGTAAATTTTCCAAATCGTACACGGTCCATAGCGTAGCAGTATTACCGGCCCATTATTAATTTACCTGTATGCAGGTCATGACTTCCTGTATAGATAATTACACAGCCCTATGTGCATTCCAGGGGCCCCATGTTTTCTCTTATTTCTTCAGGTATTGTCACCTCTCATATACATATTTCTCTGGTATACTGCACCAGTACATTTACTTCTTCCAGTCTTCCAATTCAGGTGGTTATCATGAACCCAAGAATCTTGCCTCATTTCTTCTTACTATCATCAATCCTAAATTGCAGAAAAACTTTCCATATTTTTGTAGGGGGTCTTCCCCCCCTATTCCTAGGATAAATAGTTTTGTGCTCAATTCCATGAGACACCTGGCTATTCTTATGCAACATGCCCTCACTCTTTCCCAGAAGGGTTCTGTTCTGATGAATACTGCTAGCCGCAGCTTCCTCACCTTAGAATAGCTCCCGGGCACCAGACTGAATCTGAAACTTTTCTTAGCAGTGCCCTTACGTGCCACTCAGTGGTGCTGTGCGGCTCCCTGTAGGCTCCATTAGCCCCCTACCTCCACCCCCCAGCAGTGAAGGAGTGGTAATAGCCACTCACAAGTGCCACCACTGAACGTTGACATCACTTCCTCTCTTTCTGTGTAAACTTTCCGCACCCAAAACTACAGGTTTCCAACTACGCCACGACTGTTGACAATAGATGTCAATCACAGTCCCGCAGAAGGTGCGTCTCTGGTGTGTGGGCTCGGGCCCTGACTCGCAGTTGTGCCTCATGCACACAAAGGTGATCCGGGACAAGTAGGTGCAGCTGTACATTGCCGAACACAAGGAAAAGTTGTGACCTTTACATAAGTCCTGCTTCCACTCCAAGTCAAAATTGAAGGCTAAGTGCAAACATAAAAAAGTGAAAAGGGACTAGACTCCATCCAGCCACTCTGAACCGAAAGAGAAGGTGCAAGGGCATCAGGAGTCATTCACCTTCTAGCCTCTGTTTTACAAAGCTGATTCCTCAACTGTTATACCGGCGTGCCTCGAGCTTCCTGGACTATCAGTGATGCCGCAGCAGATTGAAGCCTTCCAAGAGGTTATGCTGAAGGCTCTTGATGCACTTCTGGTTCTCTCTACCACGCCCTCGCCCCAAAAAACCACAGGTCAAGTTACAGCTGGTGGATGCCAAGGGCCAGCCTCCTTTGGGCTCTGCACTGACACTGGTTCAGGGTTTCACTTCAGCTCCAAGTCCTACACCAGTCGATTCCACATTGATGCCGGTACTTATGCAACTGGTGCCAGAAGAGGATCCGGTTGTGACAAAAATGATGGACGCCAAACCAACTGCTGCTTGACCTCGATCAATGTCTCACTGCGAAATTACAGAAGCATAGCCTGTTGTCGTGCATCATGACTCTGATTTTGTGCCTCTGTAAAGGCGTATACACCAGCAGAGGCGCCATTATCTTTTTGGCTCTGATTCAGAGCAAGCAACCCTCAAAGATGTAGATGATGGTGGTGTTGTCGTGTTGGTGGAGATGGTGCCCCTCACTCCGCTCACTACACAGATGATGTTTTTTACATAGATGGGCAATAGGCCAGTGGGATTGCCACCTCTCATGAGGCAGGGTTTGACTTGCCACTTGGGTTACCAATGGAATAAAGTGTCTCTTTGTATTGGTGGGGCCAGAGGGCAACTGAGGTTCTGGCTTTACAGCTGCCTTCAGTAAATACCTAAACAAACAGACATTTTCCAGCCTTGGCTAGCTTCTTCTGAGCCCTTGCTCCCTTTTAACATGGCTTTCACTGATACCTTGAAGGCTACTTGGTCAAAGCCCTGTTCCAGCCCATCAGTAAATAGGCAGGTGGCCAGGCATCCCAGACTGGTTTCTGGCGATCCTGTTTTTCTTACCAAACGTTCTACTCCAGAAAGACTTGTGGTTCAGTCCTCAACCCTTAAAGGAAATCCAAATACATTCCCCACAACTCCTCCGTATAGGGAATCCAAGAGGATTGAGGCTTTTGGCAAGCGTATGTTTTCCTCTGCCAGTCCAGCATTGCGATTGCCTAATGCTGTTTGCTTGCTGGGTCGTACTACACCTGCCCTGTTGAACATTGGGGCCTCTTTGGCTCAGACACTTTATGATTGGCAAGACACAAGCAAATATGTCATATGCGCTGGTCTAGTTAATACTGATTGCCTTTGGAATGTAGTTAGCAGCAGTGTTGTGCTTCATGATTGCCTTGGGAATGTAGTTAGCAGCAGTGTTGTACTTCATCAACACGTTGGTGCACTCCACAGGATTTTACGGCAATGTGAATACCTTTGTTATGGATATTCCCTTTAATAAGTCATGCCTTTTAGTTGAGAAGGCAGATTTTGCATTAGAGTGCTTTACGGAAAGTAGAACCATGGTGTGTTCCTTGTCTGTTGACCCCTGCCAAACAGTTTCCACACCAATTCGAAAAGTTAAGGGTATTCCAGAGTGCTGACATATAAGCTGAGACAGTCTTCCCAACCGCTACAACTGTCAGCTTACTCCTTTTGAGGACGTGAACTCGCGTCTGGAAGGCAGTACTTGATCCAGAAGGGGCAGCAGGCCTCACATTCCTCTTCCTCTGCTTCAGCAACCACCAAACCACTTTAGTGTGTCCTTAGTGACACATGCTTACCCAGTGGGGTGGGGGCAGGATCCATCATTTTCTTCTAATGTGGCGATTAATCACGTCTGACAGATGGGTCTTAAAAATCCAACATGACTATGCCTTTCCTTTTTGCCCGCTTAATAGTCCTGAGGCATCAGAGCGAATTTCAGAAGAGCACATGTCCATTCTACTGCAAGTGGTGCTAGTGTTACTCTCCAAGGTAGCTATTGAGAGGATGCTAGACTCATAAAGAGGATAAGATTGTTACTCTTGCTGTTTCCTTGAGCCGAAGAACCACATGGGTCTCAGGTCTGTAGTGGGCCCTCAGCCTCTAATTGCCTTCCTGCCAAAGGATAACTTTAAAGATCTGGCCCAGATTCTGTCTGCCCTGGATCCAGGCTTCTGGAGGGTGTCCTTGGGCCGACACAATGCGTATTTACATATACCTGTCCTGCAGTCCCACTCTTGCACTACTGTTCGCTTCACCAGCATCCCTTGGGTTGCGAACGAAAGTGATGGAGGTGGCGGCTGACCACCTTCAGAGGTTGGGGACACCAGTTTTCTCATACCTCAATGACTGGCTGTTGAAGGCGCACTCACTACAGTCAGTCGTAGACCACTTCCAGACGAAGGCGAACCTCGTCCTTATTGTTGGGGCTCACTCTCAATGACGCTGAAGTCACAGCTGACACCTTTGCAGAGGCTTCCATTTATTGAGCTATCCTGTTCACAGTGCAGTTCTGGACCTTCCCTCCACTGCAATGAGTCCAGAACATTCAGGTTATGAATCTTATGTTTCAGCCATGGTCCTGAATCTTGGTGAGAACAACTTAGAGGCTTCTTGGCCTCTTAGCTGTCTGTATTCTCCTGTCAGCTACACCAGGTGACACAGGGGTGCTGTACAATGGAATCTGAGGTTCCAATGAGCCCAACATCAAGAAAATCATCCAGATCTCATAGGAGGGAGCTCATGATCTGCAGTGGTGGCTGCTTGGAATACAATTGGTCCAGCAGCAGGCCTCTCTTCCTTCTCACCCCCTAAGAGATAACGTTGTTAACGGATGAGTCCCTGCTGGGCTGGGTAGATCATCTGGGGAAGTTGGAAATCAGAGGATCTGGTCTCCAACACAAGACCGATCCACACGTTAGACTATTGGAGTTGTGTGCCGTTAGTCTGGCTCTGAAGGCCTTACTGACGTCCATCAAGGGGAAGTTGGGGCAAGTTTTCCCAAGCAACAGCAACGCATGTGGTATTGCAACAAACAGGGCTGAGTGGGGTTCTGGAACCTGCACTTCTGGAGTTGGTTGGAGCACCAGGGCATTTTCTTGATCATGAACCACCTGAAAGGTTAGCATAATGCCAGAGTGCACTAGCTGAGCACGCGGCGTCTGTCAGACTACAAGTGGCATCGCCATCTGAGGTGGCCCTCCTGGGGAGAACCCTAGTTAAGTATTTTCGCCAGCGTTGAGAACACGCAATGTTACAAGTTGTGTGTTGGAGCTTCCACAAGAACACTCTTTAAAAGATGTGTTCCCGCTGGAACGGGACTCCTGTACGTCTTCCTCTCCTGCCCTTAGTTCTTAAAAAGATAAAGAACAATCATCCTAGTGGCTCTGGATTGGGCCAGGAGAGTGTTGTCCCTGGATCTTTTGAGCATGATCACCTGTTCTCCAATCATGCTCCCACTTCAGGACGATCTTCTGTTGCAACAGCAGCAGTAGAGGGTCCTCGACACAAATCTGCACAATCCACACCTTCGTGCGTGGAGATTTAGCTGCAACAACTGACTGCATTCGATCTGCCGCCTCAATTGTTGGATGTCATCCTTATTGCCAGAAGACCTTCCACAAAATACATTTATGCCGGGTGCTGGAACAAATTTATGGCCTGGTATGGCGCTCATAAAAACGGACTCTTTACAAGCAAAGCTGTCTGACGTTCTTCTGTTTATTTTATCTTTGGCCAACAAGGCAATGCAGTACACACTATTAAAGGTTATATGTCCACCCTTTCTGCAGTTACCGGACCAACCACCCTTGTTTAAATCACCTGCTGTGATGAGATTTATTAAATGTTTGACACACATGTTCCCGCTCAAACCGTGATCACGCCACAGTCGGACCTTAACTTGGTTGTGATGTTTCTTATGTGTGTACCCCTCTAGCTGATGCATAGTTGCATGCTGTGTCTCCCTACCTTGACAACTGCCTTCCTCGTTTTGATTATGTCGGCATGTTGCGTGAATTAACTCCGGGTACTTTCAGTGCAACCATCATACACCACCTTTTTCCCAGACAAGTTGGTGTTGAGGACTCAGGAGACATTCTTACCAAAAGTCGTGACTCCCTTTCATGTTGGCCACTCTATCACTCTGTAAGCATTCTTCACTTATCCCTCCAAAGAGGATGAAAGGCTCTATCGACTAACCGGCGAAAGGGCTTTAAGGTATTACATTGATTGTACCAAGGAACACCTTGTGGAAAATTGGGTTTCTATAGGGTTCTCCAGGGCAAAGAATCGGAAGGCTGTGTAGAACCAGATCCTTTTGAGGTGGATAGTCTTCTGTATCATCTGCTATGCACTGGCCAAGAAGCATCCCCTGGAAGGTCTGATAGCCCATTCTACCAGGACTAAAGCTGCTACCATGGTGTTGGCTCATAAAGAGCTCCTGCCCTTTATATCTGCCAGGAGGCGTTGTTGGCATCCGCGCTTACATTCACAAAGCTCCACTGCCTTGTCAGCCAGGTCTGACGGAAAGGGCATTTTGCCTGCTCAGTCCTGCAGGGCTTTTGGTCTGAGTCTTCTCCGATACCTTCCAGCTGAGATGGTACTGCTTTCGTATCTAATCTAATGTCATGAATCTTCTGTTAGCAGTATCTAATACAAGAACAAGTTACTTACTTTCAGTAACTCTCTTTCTGATGGATACTTTATCTAACCGCTTATTCCTCACTGTCCTCCCACCTCTCTGTTTTATGAATTGGCCTCTTCTTAACATCTAAAAAGGTCCCATGTTAGTATTCCGCAAACTATTACCAACAATTGTTCACGCTCAGCGCCAGAGTGCACAGAAAGGGAAAAACAAGAAACTGACAGCGCCCATGGGTGACACTTATATGCGGCTCTGCTCTACCACTTCCGGGGCACTATGGGACTACAAGGCACCACCTAACGGCACGCGGGGAACTACTAAGAAAGGTTTCTGGGACTAGTCTGGTACCTAGAGAGTATTCTAAGGAGAAGACTTTGCAGTTAGATCAAGTATTCACCAGAAAAAGGTTACTGAAGGTAAATAACTTGTTCATCTGGTGCATGTCCAAATTATGTGGAACAGTGTGGCTTTCCAGTAACCATTTCTCCCAGAGTTTGTCCAATGTGATTGGAGAGGTGTCGATGATTTTGTTTGTATATTAAAGATATTGCCTTTCTGGGAAAGCGGTTGTCAAAATTCTGTCTTTTAGGGGTGAGTTCTCTCCTACTTGTGCATTTTTCACCATTTGTACAGCCATGGCCTGTTTTAGTTGCATGCATCGAAACATCTCACTGTCACTCATTTGATGTTCTTTTTGGGAGTTTCCAATTTTCGTCTTTTGTGTTTGGTTGGTCCCAAATGTTCCCCAGTTTACTTATATCTCTTAGATCCCTGTTTTTAGTCCCACTAAGGTTACCTACCACACGTAAATGATCAATAAGCCACAGGGGCATCTGTTACAGTGCATTGTTGAAACAGAACTGCGCTTAAACAATTCAACTATTACATTAGAGTCAGGATAACTATGTATAACTGTGCAGGTAATTGTTCAAGTGTCTGCATTTGAAGTCAATGGATGATGTTTTGAGCAAGGTGTGTATGTGGCCAACGTTTGTATTTCATGAAGACAACAATTTATGTGCAATACAGGGAAACATTTTTTTTGTTTTTTATTCTAAAGGTGGAAAATCCTTCATGTTTTTTGCTTGGCCCACTTTTCAGAGACAAAAACTGCTTCCCTTCAATGTGAGAATCAATAGATCATTTATTGAGAACATGTTCAATAACTTAGGCAGTGCTAAAAGCTTCACGTGTTTTGGTAAACTATAGGTATCAAATACAATGTAAGCCTAGCAAACACCCTTGCTACCCATTTCTGTAATAGAATTTCTTACTTAGCTGCATTTTGTCAATGATATCAAAGTTATTCGGGTTAAAAAAGAAAAAGAGGGTTGGCAGTTGTGATGAATAGTATGTAAACATATAGCTCAATGAAACATTCCAGGGCACATATTGCAGATAGGGCGTACTGTGCTTGTTTGTGCCACGACGCATGTTGAAACAGGTGCGCCAGACACAAACCAGGGCAGTGCACCCTGTTACAATTAACCGACTCATGCCCTGGGGGCAGCGCATTCAGTGAAATGCCTAGCAGTTCTGTCTTTCACAGTGCAGGTGGCCACTGCCTGCAGTTTAAAGTGGGGATGAGAGCGATCCCCTTGCAGGTGGGTGCAGTGAGTGACTGCACCCGCCTGCAAGGGGTCTTGGGGTTCCATGGGACCCCCTTTTCCCAATCCAGAGGGCTGGCTTAAGAGGCGCACGGACAGTAGCGCATTGTCAGTGCATGTTATAAGGACCTTTTGACTATGTGCCTGCATTCATTATATGGTTCAGGCACAGAGGCAAAGTGATTACCTCATTTGCATGGGCTCACTCCCTTTTGCAAATGAAGGAATGGCATATGAAGATAGTACTTGCGCTACATGTGTGTCTGCAATAAGTATTACAGCAGGAGATGCACAAGCTTCTGTGGTTCCCTCTGTAATACCATAGCGCCCAGGGGGGCACAAAGTGTTGCACATGCCCATTGTGCCCCCGGTGAGGGATGTCACTGCCCATGATATCACTGTATCTCCAAGTCTGATAAAATTTTTTTACTGAGGTAGAGATAAAAATGAGAACCAGAATGGCACTTCTTTTATCATGGGGGGGATGTACTTGTGATGTGATTGTGACCTACACTCAGGCACATTTCTTATTGCAGCGCCCTAAGTAAGTGCAATATATTTTGCTTATCTCTTCAGCTTTACCAGATCATGGTCTAAGCCGGATGTAAATTATCGCACAGACTTGCAATATAACTAGTTAACATTCAACAGGAGGAGCAGTACACTATATTATTCTCTCTACATTCATTTTTATATAGTATGCCCCTCTTCTTTGAAAGTGAGAGGTTTATTTTTTTATTTTTTATACTTTTTGAATCATTGTCATTCCCTTATGTACAGTAACTGTAGAAAAGCTGTGCTTAATCATTTCAGAGCATCAGCTTTCATCTCCTCTGCCTTCACTCCATTTCTGATTTGCTCAAGAAAGATGGAGGCAGCCATTTTATCTGTCAGATGCACACATTGCATTTCATGGTGCTGCTTTCACCAGTTTGGTCATGAACGCAATACATTTTGTTTCTTCTGACGTGACTAGGGAGATAAAAAAATTCCTTCTTCCTGTAGGCCATAATGCTTTTTACATTTTGCTGATGAAAGCAGCACACTAGGTGGAAATCAACAGTTTATTATTATTATCCAGACTAGTTGTCTGCAGGACTAGGCTCCTTACTATTGGTTGACACCTCTCTTCACTTGCCGGCTCAGCACTCAAGTAAATGCATCTTCATGTCAAACTAGCAAATTCTGTTTGTCCTTTAAAAAAGATTTTATAGATTCTTCTCTCAGAACACAGCAGTCTTTCACCATGTTGCTTTTCAATATAGTTTGTTTCATGTTATGAAAAATTTGCACTCAGTCTGTAATCAAAGTTCATAGATTTTAGGTATTTATTTTAAATAGAACGGTCAGTAAATGTTTACAGACTATGTAGGTGTTGTCAAAGCTTTGGCGACGTGGAATTTTAAATACTTGGAGTGATCAACCTACAATAATTATCAGCTACCCTTGGAAATACCTGAGATTTGTGATTGTATTGTAAAATAAAGGTATTCGCCTCTGCTCATGTTCTCTGAATCTATGGTGTCTTTTTGATAGTGTTACTGCTGCAAGCTCAACCTGTCATTTAAATATTCATATGGACTCTAAAATAAGAGGTTCCTTGACTTCCCAATTGAAAAAGGGGACTGAGACTCTGTTATTACCCTTAACGAGTAGCAATGTTCAGTCAAGCAGTACAGTCTAACATGTTTAACTTACTGTTTTCAATAAACCTATCTGTGTTTGAAAAACATGGTTTTATGCCACTAAGTAAACATGTAAAGCTAAAAAAATACATAACTGATTAATATGTGCTTAACTTGTTGAATTAAGATTCTGGTGATATTTACAAACCATGTGACAATCAACCTTGTAAAGTATGATGTCACCAGAACACATATATAAATGTGCAAACGGTAGTCCCTCTTTCTGGTGGATGTTTCTACCTGCAGATTCCTCACCTATGAATATCCCAGTTGCTACACTGGATCCAGAAACTTTTCATTAGCTCTCCCATGATGGTAGATGGCGCTGGCCAAATTTCTGTGTCCAAAACAACGCCATCATAACACAAGAGCCCACCCTGGCGTCCTGATGTCAGTTACCTTTTTTCCATGCCTTCAACACTGATTCAGAGTTTGCTGTCTCAAGAGTTACTTCAGAAGATGTTTTTCCTCACAGAAAACCATTACTGCAGCGCTAGGAATGTCTCACCCTAAGCGTTCGAACTTCAAGCCCTGTAAGGATTGTGATGGACAAAGTCTATTTCAGACCCTCGATCCATTTGCCTGTGCTGCCTGGGATCAGATTATCGTAAACCAAAGGGCAACTAGGCGCAGAATAACAAGAGAGAAGAAAAACCACTTGAAGGTCCTACTAAGACCTCCAAAGATTTTGGAATAGACACCTTACCCACTAAATAGTGGCATGATTCATCATCAGCGCCTATCCACACCCTGGTAGGGTAGTACCATTAGGGCGGACTCAAACCAAAGGGAGTTCTTATATAAAGTATTTCTCTGGATAAAACAGGGATCCAGATCGGGAAGAGATGCTAAAAATGTCTCATGGTGTACCCAAAGAGAATTCCTTTTTATTACTAGGGTCCCATGGGCATGATAAAAAACAGATACAGAGTTTTAATTGAGCATTAGTTTCTCAATTGCCCCTGGTTTTGCCAACATGTTTCGGCCCTCGCCAAGAGCCCATCCGGGTCTGGTGCTTTCATCAGGACTGTATGAATATCCCTGCCTATCTATATATGCATTCCATGCACATTTATGAGGCATTTGGCTCTCACCTGAGGAAGGACCTTCTAATTCAGAGGTACCCTATTGAAGGATGTTTCAGGGTTCATGCGTGTCTGGTGGAAAGAACCGTCCTGTAGTCAAACATGCATTAAGGAATCTTTGCCGCTGGATTCATCTATGCACGCCGCTCAGACCGCTGCCGATCAGATCAAGACTCCCACACTTGTATGTTTTGCCTCTGTGAGGAAATGGAGTTTATTATATGGTGTGGTTGTGCGACATCACCATGTAATACACTTACCAACCCCTTTAGCTTCAGTAGGTTTCGTCTGTAAAACCCTCCTATCAACCCTGGGTAGCAAGGCTCACACAGAGGAACAAGTGTTAAGCATTTAAACAACACTAAAACTATTGAAGAAGAAATCAACACGACACTCGATGAATCAGCCACCAATTTATTTAAAAAATGTACACGTTTTTAGACACTAAAACAAAAAGGATCCACAGGAAGGTTCTGGAGATATAGATTTTGCAAGCAATAATAAATCAGAGCAGTTTCACTCAACTATGAACAAGCCTTGGCAAAGCCAACGAATTGGACACTTAGAAACTTTTTCAAAGAAGACGTAGGTATATGTCAATGCAGTCGGTTAGACATACTTGGCGTGACCAACTCCGCAGGGAGCTACTCAGAGGGACCGGTAGGATACTCAAGAACAGTTACCTTCACAGGTGATGCAGTCCAGCAGTTCCTGGCACTTTATCCATGTTGCAATGGATTCTTATGGAGTGGGCCTAATACAAGGGATGAGGGATGCTGAAGGTGCTCAAAGGTTGCTGTGAATGCGATGCATGGATTCCTTTGTCCATGAAGATGGTGAGGGGGTCTTGGGTGCAGGGTCGATGTCCCAAGAAGTCCTCTCCGGTCTGGCCGAAGTCCAGTCGCCACTGGACTACCAGTCGCTGGTTGTCACAGGACAATCCTTCCTGGGTCAATAACTGACCTTCTGAGGGTTCCAGCAACTCTCCGACAGCTCTCCAGGGCTCAGGTAACTTGGGTGCAACTCTGTCTGATCTTGGTCCTCTGTACTGCACGGCGACAGTGATAGCAGCTTGAAGACTTTAAGCTACCAACTTGCCCCAGCAAGCTTCTTCAGCTGTTGTATCCCTGTTGCGAACAGGAGGTCATTCAGCTGACCCTTTAAGTTTTCTTGGCTTGACTGGGCTCTGGAGACAGCTTCTCCCCGAGCAGGACATAGCAGGCAAAGCCCCTCTCTTTCCTAGCCTGCAGTTGTAGGCTTTTTCGGTGCAGCCTCTCTTTGATGGTCCCTCACGGCATCAGGGCAGTCTTCCTTGGGACCTTCCAAGTCGATCGAGATCTGAGGTCTCTTTTTATGCACGGAAAGTGCCCTCAGGGCAGGACGCGGTTGGTAGACAATGGGCTACCAGGTTCCCTCCCTCCTGGTGACCACTTCCTCTGGAGTGTGGCATCTGGCTATCCCAGGATGCACCATCCTCCCCACTCCCAAGATGGCGAGACCCCTCTCTGCGTCCAGACCCCACCAGCCCACACCTAAGGGATGGCTACCTCAGGGCTACACACCCCAGGGGAAACCGGTTTGGCAACTGGTTTCCCCTCTGCGTCAAGTGCTAGCCTGTTTACCTCAACAGTGGGGAGTCCTCCCCCCTGGTGTTACACATCTGTCCTTCGAAGTTGGCTTCACCTTTGAAGCTTGCCTTTTGGGCCTAACACCTAAGTGGCTTCCTGCAGGAGGGAGGTGACACCTCACTGGCCTGCAATTCATTTGGTTCTCCTTCCTGAGAGTCATTGGCACATCCCTCCAGAATATCAGAAAGCTGTCTCATGGAGCAGGCTTCATGTGTGCCCGGAAAGGCACAGGAGTTTTAAAGGCAAAAAAGTTGCAGCTTTGAGTGCCTACTTTGGTCGCACTGTTCAGTAGGTAGCACAACTGAGGGGTCAGTGTGTAACCCTGTACTCGCCAACTGAGCAACCAAGACATTCCACAGTAAAAACAACAGTTTTGCGGGTTTTACTGTCAGGACATGCAAAGTACATGTCGAGCCTTTAGGGCTCAGTAGGCGTACCAGAAAGGTGACTTGCATGTCCAGGGGAAGTGGTGGCTTTGCCATTGCTTTCATTTGCAAAGTCGGACTAGCAGTGCATGACTGCTTTACCAGTCTGCAGTGGCGGACTGGGGTACTTGTTTTACTTGGAGGACCTCCAGGTTGGCGCAATCTGTGCTGCAAGCCCTCTACCACTCTAACTTACATGCCCTGGGTACCAGGTTACCATTTACTAGGGACTTACAGGTAAGTTAGCCATTTCCAGTTAATATAGCCAATTCGTTATACACTTTAGGGTCAGGGCACTGGCGTCTGGTTAGCAGGCCTCGGTGCACTCTCAAGAGTCGAAAAACCAGCAGCATCAGTTGAAAATCTTGGGGTCAACCATACAAAAAGACTCAGTATGCACCTTAAGACCATAACAAGGGGCAGGTCAGGCACTTAATGGCCTGGGCATGTGATGATCATCTGAGCTGCCATCATTCAAGAGCCTGCTCGAAGTCTTCCTCGCCTTCAACCTCCAAGACGTCTAATAGTGCCGTACTTTTCCACGTTCTCAATGTACTCTGCCTCGTGTGGATTCCTTTTCTAAGCCACAATTGGGGCCCATCTATCAATCAGATCCAGTGCAGTTAGCTCCAGTGCCTCCAGCACCCCTGAGTTTCCTACTCTGTAAAATTATGCTGTTATTTTTATTTCTTATGTTTCTCAGCTCAATATTTGCCCTTTTCAGTTGAGCAGCGATCCTTTCTGGAGCACCTTCAGGCCCTATGGGGCAATTTGGGTTGTCCTTTACGCCGATGACCCCCTCTTTGTCACCATATGAGTGGTTGCCTGACACCAGACCGAAGTCAACTTTCTCCCCAGCGCATGCATTTATGATCTTCGAACAAGAAGCCAATTTGTACTAGTTGCCAAGCAATTGTCCCAATCTCCAAAACAGTATTGAAGGCCAACCCGGCCCAGTTAAAACACATCAAGTGGGGGTTGCCAATAGAAAGAATCCAAACCAGGCACTTTTTCCAAGAAGAATCAATAAAAAGCCCAATACTAGTAGTGACCCGAGCTCGTACTTTTGGATATGAACTCATCATACTTTTGGCATCTTCGGACTAGTGTCAGCCGGCTTATCATTGTCCTGCTTGGAAATAGTGCCTGATTTGGTTTTATTCCATTGACAACCTCCATTTGATGATTACTTTACGGCATCTTCAGGTCGTTACTAATGTTGGACTTTTTATTGGTCCTGCTTGGAAAAAGTGCCTGGTTTGAAGATTGGGACGATTGCTTGGTAACTATTACAAATTGACTTCTTGTTTGATGGACTTAAGTGCGGCGGATTTGCCTTGTGTATCCGTCCACTGTTTCGGTAGTTGGACATTTTACTAGCCTTGAAAAAGTCCTGTGGATGAAACGCATGTCGGCTGCCTCCATGTCTTTCTTAATAAGGATTCTACAGAAACCGCAGAGTGGGTGCTTTGCTGTTAAGTTTTCCGGACTGTCAAACAGTACGGTATTTTGCTCCTTAGGTGTCTGGGTGCTGTCACCATGTTGAGCACAGCTGGAAAGGACTTCCTTTTTTCACTTTGGATACTTGACTATTTTATTTACTACCCTTTATGATTGAATTGATGTGCAAGCGTTTAGCAGAGGCACCTTTGAATCATTTAGGCATGCATTTATGATGCTGGTTCTGGGGTTCATACTGCCCCATTCTTCCTGAGCCACAATGACCGTTGCCACTGCCGGAGCCACCAACTCCACAACGGGCGCTATACCGGGCACTCCCAGTTTCAGGATTAGCAGAGTCAACTCCTCTCTCTCCTCTTCTATCAAAAGACCCGAGACCATAGTACATACCAGGAGGGAGACTCAACACCTGGCAGAAGAAGAGGTCTAAAGAAGACAAGCATACCAAAAGCCAGGCTACCCATTATCTTTTTGGATCAGATTCTTTTCCTTTACAAATCCTGACTGGTGAATTGTGGGAATGGTCAGTTCCTGCTATCCTTGCAGTCTGACTTTTTGGACTTCATCACCTGAACTGGACATGGAGTTTCCTTTTGGTCCTTCTCCAGAGGTTTCTTCCTTCCGCGTTATAATTTGAAAAGCTGCAGAAATTTTGGACATGGCTGATTTGACAGTGGAGACTAAGACAAACCTTACTGATGTTCTCCAACTATTGTCCCAATCAATGAAGCCCCTGCTGGCCTTTAACAAGGCCTTGCTGAACCCTATTAGGGCAGGCTGGGGTGAACCAACCTTTGCTCCTACCGTCAACAGGCTAATCGCATGGAGATATCAAGCCGCTCCTGGGGACCAATCTTGTCTTTGGTCGCACCCATCTCCTGAAAGTCTGATTGTGCAGGCCTCTTGCTGTCCGAAAGTGGTTTTGTGGGGTTTTCCTGCTACTCCCACTATAGGGAGTCAAAAAACAATGGAAGTGTGGGGAAAGAAGTTGTTTTCAGCTGGGAGTATGGTATGGCTTTAATGTCATTAAATGCTACCTGACTTTTAGGAAGGTACACCTATGTCCTTTGGGATATGGCCCAGCTTATCATTCCTCAGTTACTGGACCACCTTAAGGACAATTCTAGTGAGAAAGTCAAAGATGCCAAGACGCAGGCAAGAACGTCAAGGCAGGCCTAGATACTGCTGATTTGGTAGCATGGGTGCGTAAGTTTCCCCGTCGCCATGCCTGGCTATGTTCTTTAGGTTTTCAATCAGATCTGCAAGGTACACTAATGAATTAGCCTTTTGATGGCACAAAACTCTTCGGTGACAAAGCCGACTCAGCCCGAGAACATTTCAAAGCCAGCAGGGCTACTGAATGCTTCCTTGGCCCCCAGTCTTCGCAAAGAGAGTAAAGACAGTTCTGAGAGTGACTTCTAGCCACAGAATCCTCACCTTTGAATATTCCCCTGGCATCAGTCTGGATCCGAGAACTTTTCCATAGTACCTCTGCACACCGGAAGGTGGTGCCGTATGCCTCCACACTGATGCCGTTCCGCGCCGGAAGTGACTTACAGTGCCTACATAAGTGCCACTTCTGCATGCTGACATCAATTGCTTTCTTTCCATGCTACCAGATCGCAGATCCACAGCTTTTTTTCATCTCTCAGAGACCCGTACCTCGATTTTTCTCACACAAAACTTTTTCTCAGCGTGTACGGGATGTCACCCCTTAAAACATCAGGTTTGAAACCCTATAAGGACTGTTGCAAACAGATGTCTTTGACAGATCCTCACCAGGTATGTCTGTGGGGTCGGGCCACGACTCCAAAACCTGCAGAGCCTGCGCGTCGATGAACCCGAAGTTTATCTGGGAATGTGAGCCAAAACTTTGTCTCCAAGCAGAAGTCTGAGGCTCAATCTTTGTCTTGTTCACATTCCCAGAGTCGACTGAGCTGCTCTAGAGGCCAGTCTTCATCATGCTCCAAGTCCTCAGGTAAGCATAAAAAACATTAGTCAAAGTCCATTGCTCCATCGCACTCACATGACCAAGCACACTGCGGGTGCCAACCGTTTTGTTTACACTCTCAAAGTTGACTGACTTTGAAGCCGATTTTTCAGCTGGTTCTGATACAACCTAAGTTTTGGGGCCTTCAGCCACGCCGCACCATATCGAATAGTACCGCACATCTATGCTCTGGCTCGTCGGATCTCTACAGACTCCCTCTTGCACACCTTCAGGCCCGATAGAGCTGAGAGGCCTTCCCCCTGGACTACCACTGGCAGGTTCATTTTGGCACCAGATGTACCATCTGAGTCACTTCTGCCCTCGGTTCCAGTCCTGCTGCTGCCCCCGGCATGAAAAAGGCAAGACTGTACAGAATCATACCATTTTGCGCTGAATCCTGCTCTGCATTAAGATCTGCTACCCACTGACTAAAAAGCAGCCTCCGGAAGGACTGCATGCTCGCTCTACCACGGCCAAAGCAGCTACTGCTCTGCTAGCACACAGAGTCCCTGTCCTAGACATATGCCAGGCAGGTACGTGGGCGTCCCCTCATATGCTCATGAAGCACTAATACCTGGACAGACAAGTCCACCAAGAAGGGCACTTTGCCCGCTCGGTCCTGCAGGACTTGCTGGTTTGAATTCATTTGCAGCCCACCTCCAATTAGTTACTGCTTTGGTATCTATTCAAAAGGTAAGGAATCAGTAGCTAAAAGTCTCAATCAGAAGAATAAGTTACCTACCTTCAGTAACGCTTTTTCTGGTAGAGACTCTATCTAGCTGCAGATTCCTCACTGACTCTCCCATCCTCCCTGTTCTGTGATTGGCCTCTACCCAATAATAAGATCCCAGGTCTAGGAATCTGCACACTCGTTTATCAATTTGCTTTTGGGGCTCCACGTCTGGGGGAAAGCAGTCTCGAAAGCAACTGTCGGCGCGCAGGAGTGGTCCCTATATAGGCTTCGCACATCACTCAACAGTGCGGAGCCATACAGCACCACTTCCGGCATGCAGAGGTACAATGGAAAAGTGTGCGGATCCAGTCTGACACCTGGGTAATATTCAAAAGTTGAGGAAACTGCGGCTAGATAGAGTAGTTAGTACAGAAGGTAAGTAGCTTATTCTTCTGGATGTTTTAGGACTTCTCCTGTGGTTTCACCTTCTGACAATGCCAGTCTGTGTAAACCCAACAGCAGCAGCTCCAAACTCCTTCTCTTAAACAGTGTAACGGCAGGGGCAGAGGCAAAGGATGTGGTGTCCAGCAAACAGCAATCTCCTCCTCCTCACCATTAGGGAAGCATTCTTAGTTCGCCCCTTTCTGTACACCAGGGTTGGTGGCAGGCTGAGTGTCCTCCATTTTACAGGCTTGGAAGGCCATAGTAAATTGTGGAAAAGGGGCATACTCTACCTTTTCTACAGGTCTCTCCTCCCAATTCTCCCACTCCCCACAGATTTCCAGCCTCATCGAAGCCCATCTTTACATTTTAGATCAAGAGGTGTCATCTTTACTACTCAAAGGAGCAGTGGAGGTGGTGCCAGAGCAGGAAATTGAGCAAGGGTGCTACTCTCAGCACTTCCTGGTACCAGGCTCTTAAACGTCTTCCTGCTCAAGGACAAGTTCAAGATTCTATCTTTTGCAACTGGAGTCTGGATCGTTTCACTCGACTTGCATGATCCGTACTTTCACATACCAATCCTGCAGTTGCATAGGAAATACCTGCGTTTTGTGGCGGGGGTTCACTCACTGCCAGTTCACAGTACTTCCGTTTGGTTTTCTGGAGCAGGTTTTTCACCTGGTGCGCAGAAAACAATATAGATCCATAGCATGCCCGCCTGTCATATTCCTCACTTTGCTCTCTTGCTTGCCACGCAGGGTAGTGCGGTAGGTACTGTTAAACGATACCTTCCAGCTTTATCTACATTCCTCTGCGTTCAAATCAGCCTTTCCTTTTCAAATTTGTGATAAGATTCTTAAAAGGGCTGTATAATTTATATCCGCTACCCTCTTTATCATCCCTCAATGAGACCTAAGTTTAGTTTTGACTTTTTTAATGGGGGTCTCTGTTTGAACCGTTTTTAAGTTGCCAGTTAGGGCTATTGACTAGACTGTGCTCTTGGTTGCCATTACGTTGGCGAGACGAGTTAGTGAGTTGCATGCATTGAGCATCCGCCCCCAGTTTATTACCTTTTTAGGTGACATGTTGATTCTCCGAATAAGGGCTGCTTTCTATCCCAAGGTGGTGACCCCATTTTATCTGGGGCAGCCATTACTCTCTCTTCCTTTCATCTCCCGCACATCCCACAGAGGAAGTGGAGCGACTACACTGCTTAGATCCCAGGAGTGGGGGTCTGTTTTTACATGAATTGTATCAAAGATCTGGTTGGACGATCAGCTCTTCATTGAGGGGTATGCTGAGAGCAGGAAAGGCAAGCCAGTCCATAAGTGGACTTTGTCTTGATGGATCATTCTCTGTATAAAGACATTCTATGCTCTTGCAAAGAAGGAGCCCTCTAAGGGAATCCGGGTCCATTCCACCAGGGCCCAAACCTCTGCATCTGCTCTGGTAAGAGGTGTCCACATTCCCAAAAAAACTATATTGAGATGGGGCCGCATTCAAGAAAACTACATGGACATAATTTTTTTTATACATCAAACATTCTTGGCAAATGTAAGGTTTGTTATGGAGGCTTTTCATACAGACAATAAGAGACACTCTTTGAATGGCCTTTTCTTTATGCAATTCAGTTCCTAATGCTCTTTTCATAAAAATATATCTTATGTCTGGGCAGCGTCTGCAGTCCATATAACTCAGCCTGGTCAGCTTCTGCATTTTAATTTTACACTTGTTTCAAGCAGAATGTAAAATCAATGCAATCTGATATTTAACCCGTGGAGTGTATTTCAACAGCCTGGTTTTGTAATGTTTGAGGTGCACCGTATAGGCACATTATATCTTATATTTTCATTTGTTTGACGGTCAGTTTTTCCTTCTTTTCTTTTTTCTAGTTGTCCTGCGAGCAACTTCTTTTTTTCAGATAACATGAATGCAGCTTTTATTTTTAGGTCTTGCCTACAGTCAGCTTGTAGCTGTCTGTTTACGAACGACCTCTCTCATAAGTGGGTTTAGGGCCTGCCCACTGCTTACCATTGGTTAGCTTTATTGTCACTTTTTGATGGCTTGCATTACTCTTCTTGTGATTATCCTGTCCTGTAGCATAGATTCTTTACCTTTATTTTGATTATCTAACTCGTATCCTTCCACTGCTCGCATATACAGAACTACTTTTTTCTTTTTCTTTAAGCACTCTACAAAACTACAAGTGTTTTCCAGCTCTCTCCCTCGTGTGCTGCTTCCCCCGAACACCTGCCCCATGATCTGAGTCTCTTCCTTTGCCCCACTTGTTTGTGTGCAGCTTGTTCAATACCTGCCCCCAATTCACATGCCATGTTGCTTTGTTCTCTCCCAGCCTTTGTTTAAATCTAGTTCCCACTTCCCTTGGCATGAAGCTCGTCTGTTGCTCCCACACCCCTCACAATCTTTAAAATATTTTCTTTTCTTTTCATTTTTCAGAGGGCCTGGCCGCTTCCATTTGCTGCTGGGCTGCTCTGCTTTTAGAAGTACCTTTTTTCAGCTATCCAGGTTAGAGTTCAGAATCTAATCAACACTTCTACATCTGCTCTGGCAAGAGGTGTCTGTATTGCAGAGATTTGTAGAGTGGGACATGGCATCCTAGCACACCTTCTCCAAGCATTATTGCCTAGATTCAGAGGAGAGGAGGGCTTGTCATTTAACACGTTCAGGTTAGAGGTCAGAGTCTAATCAAAAACTAAAGGATGGAAAGCCAGAGTGGTTCACTCACCACAGGAACTCCCATCTCTCTGGGGCTCTATTTGCTACTTTTGGCTGGCCGACACTCCTCCTCGTCTTCCTTTCTGCATCAAATTGGGCAGTGGTTCAGTCCGCTTGGATTCCTGCCACCCCCAACCCACCCATCCGGCTCGGATTTATGTGTGTGTTTAATAATTAACACAGCACCTTTTCGAAGGCAAGCCAATTCCTAAAAATGTATACCTACATAAAAAATTAAAACAACTGTAATTTCTCATGTGATTGTTTTCTATTCAGAATGGTTTGGGGGCCTCTTGAAGTGGCTACACACTCATATTCATTATGAACCATGCCACAGAGAGGGCGCCCACTGTTTGGCTTTATTTGTTTCAGTTGTCATTCTGAGGTTGCCCTCCAGACCCAGCCTTTCTGTAGAGTGATGCTTCTCACAGGAGTTAACACCGTGGCTGGTTCTAGTCAGAAATACCCACAACATGGACATCCACAGCATGAAATCCCTGCAACTTCCTGTCATCAACCTTCATGATGCAGCGATTAGGGACAAACAAAATGGCAGGTGTGGCCTAGAAAATTCCTTACCTTGAACAACCAAAACTGGAGTCTCCTGCCTTCCATCAAATGACAGTGCCCAGGAAAAACTAATTAACAGCCCCTTTCTAACAAAGTCTTCATGTAATTTCTAAAGATGACCTTGTCTCTATCCTCCTCCCTTTGGTTTCTGCGTCTCCACCCTCTAGCCACACAAATGCAGTCAATACACTTGGACTGTCTGGAATGCTGCCCTCACCCCCATTTTGTGCCATGCTAAACCAGGGGCACGTAAATGGATTCCACTTTGCTTTGTAATTAATATTGTGAGTCAAACTTTAAGGGTGAACATCAGAAGACATTGCTGCAACAGTTGTAGAATCTCCTTTTCAAGGCATGTATTATTTGCCCTGAATGTTCTCTCACTTTGCTATGATCGTGAAGTTACTTCGTCTTTTGGGCATAACCTAGAGTGTCAATATTTCCCTATATATGCATCCAGCCCTTACTTTACTCTTCGAACCCCTGAGCTGATCATCTGTCCTTGCTGAAGCGATCGTCTAAATGTAGCCTAACAATGGACAGACTGTTTGCCTGATTCTAGTGCCTGTCAAAAGGATCTAATGTAGCACTATCTCACATGCAAATTATGATGGTACTTTTACAGTTCTGAATCATCAGATAACATGCTATCTCAAAAAACCTCCTTTATATTCTTTATCACCCTGCAAGAGAAAACTGACCTTGACTCAAACTTTAGACTGTTGTCAGGTTTTTATTTTTTTACTTTCAAATACCCCTTTCTGATAGAAACGTCTGACTGCAAATTCCACTATAAGAGCGCCACATCTGCGCGTTGATGTCTGTTCCTTTCTTTCTTTCCGCACCTTCTGACGCGGCTCCAGAGTTAGCAGTGCTCTCTCTGTCTTTTTCCGCAGGAAAAACTTCTACATTATAAACACTGTGCAGATATTGCCCCTAAACCAACATGTTTCTAGCCGTGTCGTAACTTTCTTCGGCAGATGTCGGTGACGGACACCCACGATATGAGCCTCTGGTGCCTCGACACCTCACATGATACGAAGTCGTGCTGCACAAAGATGAACTGTATAGAGGCACGAAACTCCCTAGGTACTTATTCACTGTAGACATTCATGAATCTCACTGATGGAAAGTCTGCGTTGGACGAAACTTGAGCAGTTCATTTTAAAGCAATTATTTTTAGGCAGTGCTATTCTCAAAAAGCCAAATGGGCACTGGTGTAAAAAGTTTTTGCCAGAGACAACTTTTGTAAGCTCTACCCTGTCTGCTGTGGGAATTTATTGATAAAAAAAGTTGCAGTATTAATACTAGGTTTGTTATCTTTTTGAGTTACATACATGACCTTTTAATTTGTCTTTAATAGAAATCCATGATTTTTATTGACTAATGCAATAGAAACCTGTTTAGAAACTGATGATCAAAACTTATTTTAGTTTTCATTAAGCAGGTTGTTATTTCAGCTTCATTTGGACAATTTTTAGGTCTCAACTAAGACAGAGCATGTGCTGTCTCTTGCGAGACCTTTTGTTTTCTTACAGGGGACTTAGAGGCCGCCCATTGCCTACCATTGCTTGGCTTCATTGTCACTCTAATTTGCTTGCTTCTTACTGGTCAGCTTCCGTAGGCTTCCTTCCTCGTTGTGTGTTTGTGCCTCCACTGAAGTATTGAGGCATTACTTGTGGCCTTCCACTGCTCCTTTTTTCAAGTGCTACTTTTTTATTTTAGCACTCTCTAAGAGTGCGTGTTTGTTAGCTGTCTTGCTCGTGTACTTCTTCCCCCTCTGTGTTTCTCCTCCCCCAGTCCCTCCTGCCTGCAGACCCTCTGTTGTCTGTCTCTTTGCCCCCGCCCCTCCCTCATACCTACTGCTCTCTATGTACTTGCCCTCCTATGCTCTGTAGTCCTTCTGCCCTCCCATAGCGTCTTCCTCCAACCTTTCGTTGTCTGCTTGTTCTCGTGCTGCTCCCTCCTGCTCTCAGTAGTCCATGAGCTTGCCCTAGCCCCCCAACCTCTGTTGTCTGTCTGCTTGGCCCAGCCCCTCCCTCCATGTTGCATCCTGCCCTCAGCCCCTCCCTCTGTGCTGTCTCCTGCCCTCTGTGTTGTCTTGTGGGAGCAATAAAACAATCATTGGCAAATGCATTCGGTTTCGCCTATGGGATTAATAATAAGCTGTTTGTACAAACTAAGATATTCGACTTGATATCGGAGTTGACTACCGGTACTCGGGTCAGTACCCGGTGGCGTCATCTGAAGAGATAATGTATGCAAGAGCAATTTTTATATTCAGTTAAAAAAAATAACCAGTAGATAGCAGTGTTGTCTAGTTCTTCCAATATGGGGAGAGAGTGACGTGAGATTTTCACATGAGTCGTGCAGACACACTAATATAAATGCTCAAAACAAAATCATAAAATCGAGTTCCAGAACCCAAACCCACATAAAATGTAGAGTGAGATCAATGAATACTCCTCGGTGGCGTCACAATGAAAAGATCAGGAATGAAACACAGCTGTTTCAATGCGAGCAGCCAAGGAAAGTAAAAAAAAAAAAACACACACAACAGCGGATGGACACAGTAATTTGACTACGGGAACTGATAAGAGATCCCTTTTAATATATAGTAAATACATGAGATTTCACAAGCAGAGCAAGCGGAAAAAAGGCGCCATGATAAGGCCAGCCCCTCACTAAGACGCTCATCTTCACTGGCATGATCCCCTGGTCAAATTGGTCATTAGCCAGTTCCTAAAAGTTAATTGGCGAAGGACAAGAGACTTCTGAACAATTGCTCATGGCCACCTTTCACATGAACAACGTTTAGCTCCAGGGCTTCTTGGTATGATGACAGATTGAAGAAATGTACTTTGCATACTGCCATTATTACAAATGTTTTCATATTTTATCATTCACTGAGACTTTAATGAGTGGGCTTGGCCCCATTTTCCTCATGCCTGAGTCCTTGTTGTTACCAGTATGCCTTCTTGGTAGAATAGCTGTTCACTGGTGAAAAACATTCTGGAGCTATGTCCTGTATTCCTCCTTACAGAAATACACAAGGTCTGAGATGGGCCCGAATGGCCAGAGCACATTTTTGGGCAACTAAAAATGGTTATCTTTGAAGCTGTCGCCTGTATGCTTTTCACTTAAGCCTTTTCTCTCTGCGTCGCATATGAGGTGCAAGGGTTTGACCGCTCCGAGTGATTTTTTTTTTAAGCCTAGGGGTTTTAGGTAAGCCATATGCGACCACTCGCAATGAGAAATTCAACCGCCCGCGTTGAGAAATCTTGCCCGGAAGTTGATTTTCCACGCTCGCCAACTTGACGTTGACGATCGCGAACGAGGAAAAATCTCGCCGGGAGGTGGATTTTCCTCGCTCTCCAACTTGACATTGACGAACGCAAACGAGGAAAAAAACGGCACGAGTTTTTCGGAACTCCGCGAGCTCCGCATAACGCGGAGTGCGGAAAACTCCGCGAGCACAGCAGAGTTCACCGCCCATACTTAGTTTTAGGACCCGCATTTCCTGTGACTCCTGTAAACGGGTAATCTGTGAATATCATTCAACAGCTCTGAATAAGTGTTCCGATTTGGCCCACCTCAGGCACTGACGAAGCACAAGCAGGATAAAACACCATTCATTGGTCCTCTCAACAGTGATTCACATTTTGCTTTCACTAACTACAGCATGGGGAATGGCTCAGCCCACTTAAGCCATTGGCTCTATTGTATGCTTAGTGGTGACCTTCTGCCTGATCATGTGGTCACATTTGCCTATAAAGAAGTGCACTTCAGTGCCAGAGCTGGTGGGCCAACATTTACTTTGCCAATGATTTATTACTTCTATCTTTTTTTTAAAGTCATCATTGTAATTGTAACTGTATTTATATAGCGCTTACTACCCTTGACGAGGCGTCAAAGCTCTTTTCAGTGAGTGGCACGCTACTCCGGAACCTAAAAAGGATTAGTGGTGAATCAGTATAGGGAAACAGGATTTCATTTGAGCGGTGGACATGTGAGTCTGTTAGTTGGATTGAAGAGGATAATGGAGGGATAGAAGAGGGACGAGCCTAGAAAGTTTTTATTGGGAGATCTTAGTAGTAAGAGTAGATTTTGGATGGGTAAAGGAGCGACGGAGGAGGGAAGAGTCTCTAGAAATTGATTAGAAAGATCATAATAGTAAAATGAGTTTTTGGGATGAGTCTAAGGAGGGATACATGAGGGAAGAATTTAGAAAGGGTTTCTTGGGAGATTATAGTAGTAAAATGAAGTTTGTGGTATCTAAGGAAGGATTCAGGATGGAAGAGTCTAGAAAGAATGAGGTTTGGGATCAGTCAGAGTGGAGGCAGATTTTTTACAATAGGAGTAAAGTAATAATTATATAGATACATAAGTACATAGAGAGTATTCATGTATAAAGAAAGTAATATATCAAGATTTAAGTTATATTTAATGAACTCAGACTTTCAAGTGTTGCTATACTTTAAGCTAGTTTGTGTACTTTTCTTAAAATACTTTTTCATTATGTGTTTAAACTATGTTTTTAAGTTACAGTACTACAAAGCGAATAGTATCTTTTCTTTGCACCATTAAGTATCGTAAGGCACGATGCACAAATGTTTTTTTTGTTGTGGTTGCACACCCTGCGACCGGAAAAAATCATTTACACGGTGTGCTAGGGATCGATGTATCCACCAAAAAACACAGGATTCTATTCCTGCCCCAGCTGCAGAAAGCAGATGTTTGTCACGGACCAGCATGAGGTGTGCTTTAGTGCCTGGGCTCTCGTGTGATAACTAATAATAATAACAAACTTATAAAGCGCATGGTTACACTAACCAGTGTGTCCCCGCGCTGCGGCACAGTTCAGATCGCTGGCAGAGGGAGACACGCGGTTAAACCAGAGAGCTCAGAGGAGGAAAAAGCCAGGTTTTGAGTTTTTTTCGAAAAAGTGTCTCCACAGACTCCAACCGGAGCCCCGGGGGGAGTTTATTCCAGCATTTGGCAGCCAGAAAACAGAAAGAGCGGCCACCCATCCTCGCTCTTCTGATGTTAGGAATACAAACCTGCCCTGTCCCGCTAGATCTCAAGTGACGGGTCGGAGAGTATGGGGTGAGGAAGTCGTGCAGGTAGGTGGGGCCCTTTCTCTGTAAAATGCGATGGCTCACACACATAGCCTTGAACAGGATACGTTCCCTTACCGGGAGCCAGTGAAGGGAAGCCAGGGCCTTGTTGGAAGAGGCTCTCCTAGGTAACATTAAAACAAGACGAGCCGCAGCATTCTGAATACGCTGGAGTCTTTGCACACACTTGGAGATAGCTCCCAAATACAGGACATTTCCGTAATCCAAGCGTGACGTCACCAGGGCATGGACCATAGTTTTCCTTGCTGCAACTGGCAGTACATCTAAGGTCTTCCAAAGACCTCTCATAACCCCAAAACATTTCCCCGCCACACGCCTTATGTGATTATCGAAAGAAAGCTTAGAGTCCAGCCATACCCCAAGATTCTTCACCTGATCACATGGGGGCGCGGTAGGTCCCAGTGTCTGTGGCCACCACGCTGACGACCAAATAGTGGGGGCTCTGCCTAGCACAAGAACTTCAGTTTTGTTACCATTAAGTTTAAGGCAGTTGTCTGCCATCCAAGACGCCAGTTCTTGAAGGCATGTCGAGAAATTGATGGCAGCCTTCTCATGTTCCTGTGTTAGGGACACCACCAATTGTGTGTCGTCAGCGTAGGACACAACACTAACCCCAAATTTTTCAATAATCTCTGCCAGAGGGGCAATGTAGAGATTAAAGAGGGTAGGGCTCAAGATAGAGCCCTGAGGGACCCCTTGGTTCAGCTTAATACTTTTAGAGTAGTAAGGTTCCTGCGACACCTGAAAACTATGCTCGTATAGGAAGGACTCAAGCCATTCCATGGCTCGGTCCACCAAACCGCCTTTCCTCAGGCGTTGAAGTAAGGTTGGATGAGCCACCGTATCAAATGCGGCGCTGAGGTCAAGTAGGACTAACGCCACCGTTTGTCCCGCATCCACATATTTGCGGATAATTTGCGGATAACTGCTCTCTAATGCACCCATAGGCCGAGACTGGGAGACAAATTTATAGGTCATTGAACACAAGAAGAAAACGCAATCTTCGCATTGATCCCTCTTCTGCTCCGAGTTGCCAGCTGGATCCTGTTCTCAGTCATGGGGCTGTTCCTGCCAACTCTCCACTTCAAATCCTCAGGTAAATCCAAATGCATGCATAGGAAAGCGTGGCTCAACCCTATCCTGCCACTTTGACTCCAGAGAGATGATGTGAGGACCTCAAGATTTCAGTTGCACTCCATTAATTCAGCCACAGAACTGATTCCTTACCTGGGCCTGATGCGCCCTGAGTTCCGCAGGCCGTCATCCACCCTGCAGCAGACTGAGGCTTTCAAAGAGGCCATACTGCAAATTTTCAGTGTCCTTACGGCTCCCTCTTCTGGGCCTTCAGGCCAAACCAAAGGTGCCTCCATTCAGGTTACCACCGGCAGGTCCTTAACCGGCGCCATCTGTCTCCATGGGACACATATCCCTCCGGTACTGACTTCCACTCCAGCCCAAAGACCCACGCCTGTTCCTGCCGCAAAGGCGCTGGGGGATGGTCTGCTGCCGCAACACATGTTGGATCTCAAACCAAAATCATTTCTATCTCGACTGATGTAACACAATGGAATGAGGAAAGCGCAAACAGTTGTCATGCAGCCGGCCTCTAACCCAGTACCTCTACCTCATTGCAGCTATCAGCAGAGACTCTACTATCTTTTTGGTTCAGACTCAGATTCTATGTCAGAGCAGGTTGCACCCCAGGGTATTGATGATGATTATGGTAATGGGGATGGCTTGCTCCTCCTTCCCTATATTAATAATGCCTTTTACCTTGATTTACAGAATGATAGTCTGCTTGATAGGTCCCCTGAGGCAGACCTTGGCTTGCCTCATGGACCACCAAACGGAAGAAAGTGCCACATTTGGAGTGATGGTTCAGAGGCCAGCCGAGGAGCTAGAATTGCAGTTACCCTCCCTTGAGACTAAAGAAAATGTTTTTACAGAAATTCTGCAGCCTGGGCCAACATCTGTGCCCTTGCTCCCATTTAACATGCCCTCACTTGTACTTTGATGTCTGTCTGGTCAAAAGCATGCCTTTGCCCACCTGTGAACAGGCAGGTGACTAGCTGTCATAGATCAGTGTTTGGTGACCTGGATTTTCTCAGTGAGCACCACACTCCAAATAGAATTTTTGTGCTAGCCTCGACCAGTAAAGTGAACCCTAATTAATTTCTAACCAATCCTATGGATACAGAATGAAATATAAATGTACAGGAATCGCTAATATATATGCTTTTTGAAGGGTCTTGCAGCTTCAGACGAGAAGGCAGACTCCCCTTTTCAGCGCTTTGAAGACCGCTGTCTTAAGTCCTTTTGTTTAGTCTTTAGCCCAGGAGGGACTTGCACTGGGCACTGTAAAAGGTTATTTGTTTGCCCATTCTGCCTTTCTACATTTGTCAGACCAACCATCCTTGTTTAAATCACCTGTGCTGAGGTTTAAAAAATATTTCACACACTTGTTCCCTCCCAAACTGGTTATGATACCACAGTGGTATGTTAACTTGTCTTGACATTCCTCACTCCACTTTTCAGCCTTTGAATAGCTGCTCGGTGTGTCTCCTGACCTTGAAATCTCTCGTCCTCAATTGCAGACACATTCATTGCAGTCTTCCTACCTTTTCTCTGGGCAGATCATCACTGAGGACTCTAGCAGCCTTTTTACTAAAAGCTGTGACTCCTTTCCACATTGCGCAATCGGTCACTCTACCAGTGTTCTTTCCTCAACCCTTAAGAGACTCAATTTGTTGGACCCAAAAGGGACTTTAAGCTTTTTCATTTATTATACCAAGAACCATCAAGAGGACAATTAACTTTTTGTGAGATGTCTGGAGTAGAGAAAGGGAAGGTTGCACAGAAGAGGACCCTGTTGAAGTGGATCATCGTCTGCATTAAGATCTGTTCTGCACTGGCCAAGAAGCAACCTCTAGAAGATCTGAGAGCTTATTCCACCAGGGCTAAGGCGACTACCACCGCTTTGGCATGAGGGGGGCCTGTCTTTGATAACTACCAAGCTGCTACGTGGCCGTCAGTGCACATGTTCATGTAGCACTGCCTCCTTGACAGCCAGGTCTGATGGGAAGGACACCTCTCCCGCTCGGTTCTGCAAGGTTTTTTGGTGTGAGCTCACTCCACAGATCCTCCACCTCAGGGAGGTACTGCTTTGGTATCTATTATAGGGCAAGGAATCTGCAGTATTAAGTATTGATTAGAAGAACAAGTTACTTACGTTTGGTACCATTCTTTCTGGTGGATACTCTCTAACCACAGATTCCTCACTACCTTCTGACTACCCCCTCCTGTTCAGTGGCCTCTGTTTAACATCTAAAAAGTTCCCAAGTTACTACTCAGCACATTGTTTGTGCTCCTGAGAGCACAGAAGGAGAAATAGCAAGAAACTGACATCAGCTCTGCTCTGTCCTGTCTGGTGGGAGAGGTCTATTGGCTCAGCATGGAGCCACATTACCCCTCCCATCCATGCGTGGGAGCACTGCTGGTCTGACAACCGGGGGATATTCGATTGTGAGTAATATACAGTTAGATAGAGTATCCTCCAGAAAGAGCGTTACTGAAGGTAAATAACTTGTCTTCTTTCCTACCCGCCGGACCGCCCTCCTTCCACTAGGACATGGTTACGATATGCGCTTCGATTTCGAAGGCAGAAATTGTTGCCCTACTGAACAAAGGAGCCATAAAGGTAGTGTCCATTGGGAAAAGGGAAGAAAATTCGACTCCCTGGATCTTCATGTCTTAAACATTTTCGTGCAACAAATTTCTGTGAGTCAGGTCTGGTCCTCATGCAGGGAATTGGCTGGTAAATCTAGCAATCAATGACACACAGAAAATAATTCCTGATCTGCAGATTGGTAGAGGGACAATTCATAGAGTAAAGAATGGTCTAAACAGGAGGGTAGTTGACAACAGTATATGAGGCAGTGGACACGTCAATTAAGAGCTCTTGAGAGAAGGAATGCTTAAACAACTGGGGTTTACATGATAAGGAATATACCATCAGGACACTATAGGTCCAATATTAGCCAGGCAGGAAACTTGATGTGACAAAGTCCTAGGTATGAAAGTTGTAGAGAATAGTGTAGCAAATCAGCAAAATATGTATAGTGCAGGTGTTGACTGCACCATATTGGCACAGTTTTGCCCATGAGGTAATGCGAGTTTTACTTTCTTAGTAGTAAGAGACACAGTTTTTGTACACTCATGTCGGCATCTCTTCACCCTGGACATAGCTTTTGCAAAGGGTCATCCTTCCAAATCAACTGTCCAGTACAGACCCCAGTGCCTCTATGCTTTGCCTGCTGCCCCATGGAAAAGTCTGGATCAGAGGAAAGGTGTCAAGACCCACTCAAATGCACTTTGTCAGAACCATAGGTGCCTGGTGACTTAATGTCCGAGATAAAGGAACTCTGGACATATGTTATGGTATGCTGTGTGTATTTGTAAAGTGCACTACTACCCACGAGGGTATCCTGGCGCTAAGCAGGTGTGTGTCTAGCCCTGCCTATGGTATAATGGTTAAATGAAAAGCCAAATCTCCAGCTTCTTGTGTAATTCACGAGGACAGGAGGCTCTGATGTGAAGTGGGAGGCAGTTCCACACTTTAGGAGCGATGTAAGAGAACGCCCGCCCTCCTGATCTGGTTCTGTTTATTCGTTGGATGTGTGTGAGTGGATGTATGATTAAACAACTACCATTTAAACAACGAGTGCCTAAACCACGAAGGCTAAACAACTACCAAAGCCCAACCACTACATATTGTACAACGACTTACTAAACTACGAAAATTAATGTATTCCCATATAACCCGAATCTACCACTAAGTTCAAAACCACAGCAAGATTGAAACATGAAAAACATGTATTTAAATTAATAAACACTTCTATTGAAAACTATTTATAGTAAAGAAACTTTAAATTTACTATCAAATAATCATTTTTAATAAATACAAACTTACAAAGAGACAGTTTTGTACGTTAAAAAAACTAATATAAGTTCATCTTTTTTTCTCACAGAAATTAATTTTTTTTTAAAACTGATTCCATAACATATTTTAATTTTTTTAAAGAATTGACTCAAATAAAACATAAAAAAATATGTCCAACCACCCTTTTCTGACCACTTCAACTGTGAAATTAAAAAAGATATTTAATTAAATTAATTTTAACAGTCGCATCGAGCACAGTTCAGAATCACATCATTAACAAACAAACCTACAGTGCCATCTACTGGCCTAACGATGTTAATTTTTTCAAAGTCTATTATAACGACATTTAATAAAATAAGATCTTTTAAGAGAAAAGCCGTAAGATGAGTGCAGGTATGTGGGGCGGATCCGAAGGTGGAAGTGATAAAGGACGTGCAGTGAAGAGTGCTCAAAATTAAAACTACCTAGGAGTATCCACAAGAAGAATTTTAATCACGTGGTGCCCCTGGTAGACTAAAAAACCCGAAGGTAAGTAAGTTACTGTGGGGCTGTATGTGCCCAAGTAACTATTCCAAGGTCGACATGTTTCACGCCTAGTGTGTCTGAATGATCAATGGCGTTTCCTCAGGACCTAACAGTGAAGATTATAAAATAAGTGGACGTAAAAAGGGGGTTCCAAAATAAGGATGGTAACCCACAAAAGTGAAAGGTATGTCTGGGCAATCCACACAACTGTGTTCCTTACAGTTTGGTTACTATCTAAACTATAGATGTGCCCTAAACAATGAAGTACCCTCACATCTAGGGGAGAAATCTCCCGAGGCTAGTACATGCTGGACGCCTGCACCTTATTGGGATTGCGTCGGGTGCCGACTCACTCGCACCTACCCTCTACCTGCACTCATCTTACGGCTTTTCTCTTAAAAGATCTCCGCAAAAGTGACCCTTCGGGGGACCCGTTGGGCATTGCAGCGCCGGCCCGACGAGGAGCACAGGCCCTATGATGAAGCATGACATCCCTTGGGGTGTGTGAGGGCTACTAAGAGGCAAGATTTGGCCCTCCCCTTCGGGATTGGATCCTTGATACTGGGGAGATATCTTTGTCTCTCTCTATTTCTTCTCCCTCTTTTTTTACTCTATTCTTTATCTTTTCTTGTTGATGAGAGGGTGACATTTTTGCACCCCTATCTTGGAACAGTGTCTCCTGTGATTTGACGTTCACTTATGGAGCACGGACACTGGACCTTAACAGGCTCCTGGTCCCCCCCCCCCTCTCTTCTTTTTTGACGCAGAGAATGAAGGACCCCATCTTGGTCTCGAGTTGAACACCCCGTGAGGGATGTCAGACCACTGCGTGCTGGAGTGTCTGCATGCAGGGACCTCAGCGTCTCTCGTGTCAGCATGGAAGCTTCTCCTCTGGTTTGCCCAGTAAAGATGTGGCGCTTATATACCCAAAAGATGCCCTCAGGGGGTCTACCTAGAATGGTACTGTGGGCCTGTCCTTCAAGGATGACGATAGCGGTGACTCCTGTACAGAGTTATTATACAGAAGATGGTAATCCTGCTGTGATACTAAGAATACTCATGCATAATAAATTAGGCTAGTTTTTTAAGAAAACCACACGACATTTATTCGGCACATCACTAAGTAAAAGGTCAGCGCCAGAACCGTTATGTAGAGCAAGGTAGGCCAAATGTAGGTAAAAGGTTGTGTAGCTGCCTAGGCCTATATTGGGGGTACATTGGGGCTCATAACATCCCACTCCTCATCCGGAGGACGATATGGTAAACTAAAGATAAAATATGCCTGTCTAAGAAGCATAAAAACAATTGTTGAAAATGAATGTAAAAAACATTTTAAAACATGGTGTATGTAAAAATGCTTTAAAAAGGTAAAAAACTCTATAAGTCCCCTAGAAAGTCAATATACTCTTTAGACCCACTGAGCATATCGAAAGCCATGCTGCTCAGTGAGAGCAAGAGAGAAAAATAAATCAAAAATGATGTTGTCAAATTCCAATGTGGGATGTTTTGGAAAAAAGGCGAATTGTTCCCATCACACGGAGAGCCAAAGGTTTATGCGTCCTCTGTGGGAGATGCAACATCACTACTGCTTGCTTTCGCAGACGACGGTCCCTGTTACACCTCTTGGATCAGGTCAATGGAGCAAAGGTGATCTTCTCCAGGTCCCACAGCCGTTGCTGAGGAAGTACTTGATGCCTGTGAACCTGTTGCAGGGCTGGTGTCCATTCTGACGAGAGCTGAAGCATCCTGTGGTGGCTCTAAGAATGCCGGCATCAACATTGGAATATACTGAGGACACTGCAATACGTGGGCCTTTAATGGGTCCAGTAGTACATCTACGTCCGGAGTAGGCCAGCGGAAGCCATCTAAAAATGCTTCCCGACACGGAGTGTATTAATGATGGAATAACTCCGAAGATCGTCTGAAAGGTGCTCAATAATCCAGGACCTATGCTCTTAAATAGGTGCACAATCCCACTCGTATCAAACATGTTAAAGATACGATGTATCATTTCCCCAAAATGGAGTGGGAAGTTCATTCGGAACAGTGTTTGTCTCTCAGCTGAAGACCTTGCAACCTGGAGATCAAAAGTGTCTCTGGCTGAGATTAAGGCTACATCCTTCTGTAAAAGCATGGCTTTCAGTCTGCTCAGAGAATCAACCACTATAAAGGAAACGTTCGATGAAGGCCACAGCGGCGCCTCTCTGACTGTGTGAGTCGTTGGAAACAATACTTGCGTACAACAAGTAACCCTGGAACTAACCGTGACTAGATACGCGATGCCTTGCAGCATCCCACAACAACCTTTATCATTCAACATCAAGTAACTCCCATTCGAGAGTAGTTTGAACACCGGATGAATCACGGCAGCTGGGGACTCTTTCAAAAAACACAATAGGTTTGCAACTGAAGCATTACATGCTCCGTGAAGCATAATATCCTGACAAACTAGAGACCCACTTAAAAAATTCTCTCAGTCGGAACCGCTGAGAAAAACGGCAGTGTCCACATTCCTGCATCTGAATCTATACGGTAAATTCCAAGATTCATGTATAAATCCCTGTCCCATTGCTTCAATCAATCAATCAATCACAGAATTTGTAGAGCGCACTACTTACCCGCGAGGGTCTCAAGGCGCTGGGGAGAGAAAAAGGGGGGGGGGGTGCTGCTACTGGTCGAACAGCCAGGTCTTGAGTAGCCTCCTGAAGGTCAGCAGGTCTTGGGTCTGTCGTAGGCTTAATGGAAGGGTGTTCCAGGTCTTGGCGGTGAGGTGTGAGAAGGATCTGCCGCCGGTGGTTGTTCTTCGAATGCGAGGGACGGTGGCGAGGGAGAGGTCGGCGGAGCGGAGCTGGCGGTTGGGGACGTAGAAGAAGAGTCGTCTGTTGAGGTAGGCTGGGCCAGTCTTGTGGAGTGACTTGTGTGCGTGGATGAGGAGTTTGAAGGAGATTCTCCTGTCGACGGGGAGCCAGTGCAGGTTCCTCAGGTGGGGGGTGATGTGGCTGTGGCGTGGTACGTCTAGGATCAGGCGTGCGGAGGCGTTTTGTATGCGTTGCAGTCGCTTGATGAGCTTGGCCGGGGCTCCCGCGTAGAGGGCGTTCCCATAGTCAAGTCTGCTACTGACGAGGGCCTGGGTGACTGTTCTTCTTGTATCTGTCGGGATCCACCTGTAGATCTTGCGAAGCATGCGGAGGGTGTTGAAGCAGGAGGAGGAGACTGCGTTGACTTGCTTGGCCATGGAGAGCGTTGAGTCGAGGATGACTCCCAGGTTGCGTGCGTGGTCGGTGGGTGTTGGGGCTGCTCCCAGCGTCGTTGGCCACCAGGAGTCGTCCCAGGCTGAGGGGTTGGAGCCGAGGATGAGGACCTCTGTCTTCTCCGTGTTCAGTTTTAGTCGGCTGATCTTCATCCAATCGGCGACGGCCTTCATTCCTTCATGGAGATTGGATTTGGCGGCGAGGGGGTCCTTGGTGAGGGAGAGGATCAGTTGAGTGTCGTCGGCGTAGGAGATTATGTTGAGGTCGTGCTGTCTGGCGATGCGTGCGAGCGGGGCCATGTAGATGTTGAACAGTGTTGGGCTGAGGGAAGATCCCTGGGGTACGTCGCAGATGATCTCGAAGGCTTCGGATCGGAAAGGTGGGAGGCGGACTCTCTGGGTTCTGCCGTCGAGGAAGGAGGTGGTCCATTCCAGGGCCTTGTCTCGGATCCCTGCGTCGTGGAGGCGTTCGCGTAGAGTGCGGTGGCAGACAGTGTCGAAGGCGGCGGAGAGGTCCAGCAGGATGAGGGCTGCGGTCTCACCGTTGTCCAGCAGGGTCCTGATGTCGTCGGTGGCGGCGATGAGGGCAGTCTCAGTGCTGTGGTTGCTGCGGAACCCTGATTGGGATGGGTCCAGGATGCTGTTTTCTTCGAGGTATCGGGTTAGCTGTTTGTTGACGATCTTCTCGATGACCTTGGCTGGGAACGGAAGCAGGGAGATGGGCCGGAAGTTCTTGAGGTCTCTCGGGTCCGCCTTGGGTTTTTGAGTAGGGCGTTGATCTCTGCGTGTTTCCAGCTCTCTGGGAAGGTCGCGGTCTCGAAGGAGAGATTGATAACGTTGCACAGGTGGGGTGCGATGGAGCTGCTGGCTTTGTTGAAGATGTGGTGCGGGAAAGGGTCTGACGGGGAGCCGGAGTGTATTGTGCTCATGGTCTTGATGGTGTCATCGATGTTCACGCTGGCCCAGGCTGGCAAGGGGTCATGGTCGATGGTGTGCGGCGGGTCTGGTGTATCTATCTTAGTAGGGGCTGTCTGGGTGTTGAAGCTGTCGTGGATGTCGGCGATCTTGCGGTGGAAGAAGGTGGCGAGGGAATCGCACAGGGCTTGCGACGGCGGGATGTCGTTGGAGCTGGGGTTGGAGAATTCCTTCACGATGTTGAAGAGCTCCTTGCTGTTGTGTGCGTTGTTGTCGAGGCGGTCTTTGAAGGAGATTCTCTTGGCGGACCTGATGAGGTGGTGGTGGTTACGGATGGCGTCTTTGTGGGCTGCGTGGCTGTCCGGTGTCTTATCACTGTGCCATTTCTTCTCTAGTTTCCGGCAGGTACGCTTGGAAGCTAGGAGTTCCAGGGTGAACCAGCTGGCTCTTTTGGTGGTGTCGCTGTAGGTGAGTTTTTTCAGCGGGGCGAGGGTGTTGGCACAGTCGTCTATCCATCGTCTGAGGTTGCAGGCAGCGTCGTCGGTGTTGGATGGGTCGGAGGGAGGGCTGAGAGCGAGGTTTGCCCGTAGTTGGTCTTCGGTGACTTTGCTCCAGCAGCGGCGTGGGATCTGTTGGGTGCGGTGGTGTGTGGTGGGTTTCTGGAAGGTGAAGTGGATGCAGCGGTGGTCGGTCCAGAGGAGTTCCGTGGTGTGGCTGAAGGAGACGTGGGAGCTTGAGAAGACGGGGTCGAGCGTGTGGCCGGCGGAATGAGTCGGTGTTGTGACGAGCTGTCTCAGTCCGAGGTTGTCGATCAGGGTGGTGGAGTTGCTGTCGTTGTTGTTCTCCAGGTGAAAGTTCAGGTCTCCGAGGAGGATGTAGTCGGTAGAGGTCAGGGCGTGCGTGCTGATGAAGTCGGCGATGGAGTCGCTGAACTGGGGTCGGGGCCCAGGGGGTCTGTAGACAAGGGTGCCTCTAAGGGTGGTGTTGGGGTCCGTGTGGATCTGGAAGTGCATGTGTTCGGCGGTGCAGAGAAAGTCGTCGGTGCTGTTCGAGACCCTGATGGAGTTCTTGTGGACGATGGCGATTCCTACTCCGTTGACGCGGTCTCTGCGGGTGATCTTATAGCCGTCTGGGATGGCTATGGCGATGTCGGGTGCGGAGGAGTAGTTCATCCAGGTCTCTGTCAGGAAGGCGACGTCCGGGGATGATGTGTCGAGCAGGTCCCAGAGCTCGACGGCGTGTTTGCGTGCGGAGCGGGTGTTCAGTAGGATGCATCGGAGGTGGTTGAGGTCCTTCTTGGCGGGCGCTTCGGTGGCTCTGAGGCTGGTGTAGCTGCAGTTCCGGCAGGTGAAGGGGCCATGAGTTCGTTTCGGGGCGGCCTTGAAGCAGTTGTGTGTCCGTCCGGGGTTGAGAGCGTGGAGTGTGGTGGCATCGTAACGGCGTCGGTCCTCGAGGCTGGAGTGGGGGGCGCGCGGCCCAGGGGTTCTGGCACTGGGCACGGTCCAGGCGCGGACGGGCGCAGACGGGGTTGCCTTAGGCGCGCCGGCGGCGCGGCCTCACAGCGGCCGCCATATATGAGGAGGTGGGAGGGAGGAGCAGCTGGGAGGCAGGGGCAGCGAATGGGCAGTCAGGGGGGCGGGGCCGCAGTGGTGGTGGTGGTGGTGGTGGTGGTGCTGTAGACCGTATTGAAATTGGAATGTCGTGCTGGCAGTGTAATATAGCCATGGATTAACCATTCTGTGGAAGGAGGTGACTCAGCCACGGTAAAAGGTAATTGGCCCAAATTTTCAATGTGCAGCATTGTATATTTTGCATCCCTTCGTGCCATTGTTGTCTGTCTTTCTGTCAGATTATAAGCAGAGAACAGAGCCTTACTGTTGATATACCGCCAGAGCACGTGACCAGAGCGCAACGAATGTAGCATCCAGCTCAATAATAGAGTGGATCGCAACTGCTATTGTCCATGTTGTAATATAGACAAATCCTGTTCCATTATATCTATTGCAGAATACACAATGTTGCCCAGTGAATAAATCCTAGATGATAGTGTGGTCATGCCATTGTCGACCACTGCCAAAGCCTTTTCTAGGTTAACCCTGTCAATCTCATGCAATCTTTCAGCAGCCTCCTGCTGGGAGATTTTCCAAATCTCATTGTAAATAGCGTATAGGAAGCATTTTTGAAGTGGCTTCTGGGGACCTAACAAAAAATCCCTAAGATCCATGTCGTCTGAGAGTAGGGACAAGTGTTGTTTCACCTGGTATAGTGTTGAGGTTTTTAGCCACTCTAGGCATAACTTCCCAACACTGTAAGATGTCACCACCCGAGTGTTGGTCAGGCTTATGGATACTAAACCCTTTGGTGGTACCCCTGAATCTTGACTGACACTTATTTGTGTCGATACGCCAAACCAACCATCCCTTCCAATTGGGGTCTGATAAATTGTAAGTATGTAAGATGGTATCTAATGTATCCTCACTGCGTGATGTATAATTTTGCCAACCCTCAAAGTGTGAAAGCGAGGGAATCCGCGGTGTGTTCAAGTCCTTGACCTTAGCTAGTCCAAGACAGGAATTCTGTTGCACTGTGTCGTTCAGGAAGATAATCTGATTTGGTATGAGGCACGCTCTAAATAAGGCCTCAGTTCCCTCTACTTGCTACTCTTTAGTCCCCCAGACATATTTTGTGTCTATAGCATTTTCCCAGTCAAAACCCTGTTCAGACAGTTGGGAAATAAAGGATGTTGGTGAGCATATTTTTCTTAGCAGGTGTAGGTGCAAGCTTATAATAATAAGAGGTCGGGTCTGATGTGTTCAACCCCGAAAAATAAGCAAACTTTTGTGCAAACGTTTGCGAACTACCTTTCGGTGGTGCCGGGCAATGTTCCCATTGATGGTAAGAGAAAACATTACGTGAGATACTTGCTTTGTGCAAGAAATGATGACCATAGTGCTGGGAACAAAACATGGTGTCAAAATCAGATGTATAATCATACAATTCATTACTGGAGAATGCAGCAGATTGTTCTAAATCAGACAGCATAGTATTTACAGTTTCAAAGTCCCAATCATCAGAGAAAGTACTGGAGGTGATGATATCATATCACTTAAGGAAATTTTAAATAAGTGTCGTATTTTTTTAAAAGTTCAGTTGAACCATATACGTCATATGCAACCCTATCCCAAACTATTCCTTCAGGAACCGGAACTGCTGTAATGTTCACTAAGGACAGTTCTCTTTGTTCATGATGAGATGATGTATGTGGTTTCAGGACCAAATTCACATGTTGTACTGCTGAGCGTTCTGGGAGATAATGTCCATTCAAGAGCAGAAAAAAGACAGTTAATACAGCTATCCAAAGGACTAAGTAGACCAATTGCAATCCAGAGCTGTAGCCAGGGAGAAACAAAGTAAGTCTTCTTCAGCCAAAGGTAGAGATCATATATTTTTTCTTTGTGGGAAACAGAAGCTGGCGGTGACTCAGGTTCACACGGATCCAGAGAAAAGGTGTCAAAATCGATGAAGTAGCCAGACGCAGTTCTATCTATCTTTAGTAGCTCAGCAGGTTTTGTAGAACTGGCAGATGACTTGTTGCAAGACATATTCACATAGATGTCAGTATTTGGCCGAATTGAGATCTTTGTTTCATTTGTATTTTGTTGCTGTTCAATTTCAACAGGCACGAGTTCCATTAAATTGTTGGTAACGCCATTACTTCGTACAGTAGAATCTTCAAATGTTATTAATCTTTCTGTCTGGACTTCCTGTATGGTAGCGAGAGGAGATCTGCCGCTACCCAGGAGCCCACGCGGCCTGCTATTCAGTATCAGCCAGATAGTGTGGTTTGATCAGATCAATGGAGACAACTCTCTTTTCTTTCTTGCCGGCAAGGGGCAGAAGAAGTACTGTTCTTGTTCCTTTGACAGCTAGGACTGGTACAGGCGTTCTGTAGGATGGCCCAAATTCTTTTTTGTCCACAATCTTTTCTCTGACAAGGTCCCCGATCTTCGGGACCCAGGCAGGTCTTGCAGGAACAGCTTTTACTTCCCCAGTGGCAGTGCGTTTTACTTGGACGTTGCTTCGTAGTGCCCGGAATTCAGTGAGTTCCTGTAAAACAGCCAAACAATAATTTATGGCAAATGCTTTTTCATCTGCCACTTTGCTGCCACAATCGAGGTTGGGTACCCACATTCTAGTCCCAAACAGGACCTCATAAGGAGTACGGCCTCCTATTGAACTTCTTGGCATGTTATTAAGTGCCCTCTGGACCCCATATAGGTGATTGACCCAACTGCCACCCGAGCCTAATACCCTTGCTGTTAAGGATTGCTTTAAGTCCCAGTTCTTCCTCTCCACAATCAAATTTCCCTCAGGATGATACGGAGAGGAGTACGGCAAGACCATACCCAAACTTCCCATAGCTTCTTTGTAAGTACGAGAGCTAAACGCAGGGCCACGGTCAGAATGTAATGTGCCAATTGCTTATGTCCCTATAAAGACTCGCAAATCCTTTATAACAGTCCGAGCATCAGCCGAGCGCTAGGGCCAAACCCACAGGAATCTAGAGCATGAATCCACTACCACCAAGATGTACTTGTGAGCCCCGTCAGATTGTAAGAGGCCGCAGTGGTTCAAATAGACACATGCGAGAGGTCTGTCTGATATCAGTAGTGGTGTCTGTGGTAGACGTGCTATGGTGGAACCCTTCATCTGTTGACAGATGTCGCACTTAAGGACAAAGCCCTTGGTCTGCTTTGTAAGACCTGGCCACCAATAACGTTGTTTCAGAAGTGAAACTGTTGCAGTAATACCTGCGTGAGCTGAGCCCTGACCCTCGTGTGCAGCTAGAATTAAACCTAATCTGCGATCCATGTTTGGCATTACTCTATCCCCCACTCCTGGAATTTGAGCATGCGGAATATTTTGTGCATCTATCCTGTAGGAGTACTTGAGTTGAAAACCTTTTGGTAAGGCTGAGCTGTTATGACGCGTAGCGTTGACAGCTACCATTATCTGTCTGTCTATCCTCATGCTAGAACGAGTGATTGCAGCAATGGCAGCAGTTCTCACTGTCGCCTTGGCGGCTTCATCAGCCAATGAATTCCTTTCAATGTGTACGCCAACACGCTGTTGACTCAGCATTTGAATCACGTGAGCCTGTGGCAAGCCTTTTTCCAGCTCTGCCACTTGTTCCCAAAGCAAACCTGTGCTTTATTGTGCAACCTCTGGAATCTCTAAACTCATTTTGTCCCCAATAGTGAAGATATTCATTGTATGACTGGACACAATTAAACGAATTGCACACAATAAGTGTGGGGAATTCCCGGTCTGTATTTTTCAGTGCCAGTATTAGGGCTTTTAGCTCTGCCAGCTGTGCTGTGTAATCTCCTAGAGACTGCGTCTGCGTATTGCTAGGACGGAACTTGCCGTCCCGCATACGTCCCTTTACAATTGCACATGCGGCGCTGTATTGCTGTTTACTTCCTACAGCTGGCTGGGTAGATCCGTCAGTGTAAATGATGTATTCATACTGATCTAGTGGCATTATTTCATTTGGAAGAGGATATTCTTGTTCGTACTGCAGGAATGCTTGTGTTTTTAATGTAGAATCAAACTTGTAGTCTACATCTGTTGCAGTGAGAGAATTAGCCCACTGTATCCACCTTGGATGCAGTGCTTTCGCGTTTGGAATGCTTGCTTTGGTAACAGCCTGTAAGGTTGGTACTCGAGTCATGACAATTATCTGTTTACCCTGAGCTAGTGCTCTTTCTCTCACTACAGCAGTCTGTACTGCTGTCAGTATTTTTTCTGTGGATGCAAAACGCATTTCAATGTTTGTGTACAAATGTGATTTGTATGCAATTGGTACCGTTTCGCCTTCATTGAAGGCTAGGTACATGTATCCTGATTGACCCACTATTACACGGATCACCAAATTCGTGGTGTTTATACGTGTGTGTAAGTGTTTGGAAGCTATCATGTCAACTCGTAAGGAACAGAGAATTTCTGTGTGTTCCTGAGTCCAATGTCGGACTGAAAAATCAGGCCTAATTAAGTCGTAGAAAGGTTTTACTTTTTCTGCGTAATCCAAAATGTATGTTCTGCCAAAATTTAGGAATTTAAAAATGGACTGTAGATTTTTAAGAGTCTTTGGAGGTTGGAGTAGTGCACATTTTTCAAAAAAATTAGCTGTTAGGCTTTTTCCTTCACTTTAGAGCTCCTATCCTAAAAAATAGGACATTGAGGTAGGCAATTTTTGATTTTTTTAAAGTTAAATTTGTAGCCCTCAGAGGCGAATCCCAGAATTATGTTGTTCACCCTGTTCAAATGATCCAATAATTCATCGTCTGTCAGATAAATATCATCTACAAAGGGCAATACCTCCTCACCAAAATTTTGAAGTAACTCTGATACTATTGCTGAGAACAACCCAGGGCTATTCTTGTACCCTTGGGGCAGTCTACAAAATTGGCGGAGAGAGCCTAGTGCCGAAAATGCTGTCAAATATCTGCTTTTAGGTGCTATATTTTGGCAAAAGAATCCATTTGAGATATCTGGTGTTGTTTTGTATTTCTTCCACACAATGTTATTAATTAATGCGGCACTTTGTGCATTTTGTTCTGCAAATGTTTTCGTGCATGTATTTAAATGCCTGTAGTCCAAAACTAGACGGTATGAATTGTCGGGTTTCATTACGGGAAACAGAGGATTATTCATGGAAGAGGTGCAATTCTCAATCACACCTTGGTATTCAAGTTGATCTAAGATCTCCCTGACTTGTTTCTTTGCGTCATGTTTTATAGAGTACTGCCTTTGTGGTGTAGGAGTAGTTTTTACTGGGATTTCATGATGAGGTGACTCAGCATCCCACCCTACATGATTGCGGTATAATGCGGGAGCTAGCGCTACAGCCCACTCCTGAGTATATGAATGTTTAAGTGATTTTGGAACGAGGTCGGAGAAGGCTGGTAATATTACGGCTTCTCCTTTTGACAAGTCCATAACAAATTCAGATGGCCAATCTTTTTTAGCCAATAAGATATTGTATCCATATGTGAGGTTCTCCCAAAAGATCCCTGGATATGTCCCCTTCGTGTGGAGTGTTATTTCATATAACTGATGCCGGACACTTACCCTAGTATCAGGTGTTTCCACCGTGATATGTTCATTCAACGCTGCTGTCACCAGAAATTCTATCAGGTTCTGGCGAGCTATTGTTACTTATGCTGCGCTGTCTAGCATCGTCAGAGTCCATTCCCCGTTCAGTAATTGAGTCCTCAGTAGCCTGAACATTTCTTATTTTAAGGCTGCTACTTTCTTTTTTTTTAAACTGAGGTTTACTTTTTGGTTTATCTTCTTTTTTGATAATATAGTCGGAAGTGCGATGTGTGTCTCTTGGCTTTGCTCGCTCTTCTGATCTGTGTTCTGACCGTCCTTCCCTTTCAGAGTTTTTTGATAAACCCTGAAAGGAACGAGAGGAACGTGTATCAGTATCCTGATACCTGTCAGGTTTTTTAATATTATCACGATTTCTAAGGTTAGATTTCCTGTCAGAGGGCTCCTCTTGAGGAGACCAACCACGTGATTGTGATGCATTCTGCTTGTTTTTTTATTGTTTATTATCCCATTTATTTTTAGAAGAATCTGGTGTTTGCTTTGAGTTATCCTTTTCAGGATTACCCAATAATTGTGGTTGCACAGGTCTAGCTCTCAAGTTATCTCTACCCAGGGAAGCATAGGTGTTGGACTTGGCCCTTTTTGCAGGGTGATTCCCAAACTTTTTGCTTCTTCCTCCTATTTTTTCCTGACTTGTTGTTGTTGGTTTTAGGACTCTGAGCACTTTACCACTGCTAATCAGTGCTAAAGTGCATATGCTCTCTGTGTAAATTGTTATTATGATTGGTTCTCCCTGATTAGCATATTTGATTTACTAGTAGGTCCCTAGTAAAGTGCACTAAGTGTGCCAGGGCTGGTAAACTAAATGCTACTAGTGGGCCTGCGGCACTGATTGTGCCACCCACATGAGTAGCCCTGAAAGGATGTCTCAGGCCTGCCACTGCAGTGCCTGCGCACAGTTAACTGCCATGTCGACCTGGCAAGTACACCCACTTGCCAGGCCCTAACCTTCCCTTTTCTTACATGTTAGTCACCCCTAAGGTAGGCCCAAGGTACCCCTGTGGGCAGGGTGCAGTGTATGTGAAAGGTAGGACATGCCCTGGTGTGTGTGGCATGTACTGATAGTGAAATATTGCCAATTTCGTTTTTCACTATTGAAAGGCTATCTTGTCCCATAGGATAGAATGAGAGTTTATTTATATCTTATAAATATAACTTCCTATTGGAACAAGATAGAGAAATAAAGTTTAGGCTCTCTGAACTCAGAATTTAATAACACGTCTTTTAGTAAAGATGGTTTTTAAATTGTGTGTTTGAAAATGCCAGTTTTAGAAAGTAGACATTTTCTTGTTTAACCATTCTGTGTGCCTCTGCCTGTTTGTGTATTGACTGTCTGGTTTTGGAGTGACAGGGGCTGGGGAGGTGCATTCTCTCAGACAGCCACCATGGGGGGTTGATGTGTGTCCTGCCTTTCCTGAATGAGTCAGGGCTGGGGCTGAATAGACCTGGGCTGCATTCAGAGTAGGGGGAGGAGTTCTCACTAGCGCCTGAATAAGCCCGGTCTGCATTTAGAGTGGCTGGAGGAGATTTCCCTTGCACCTGAATAGGGCCTGTCTGCCTTACACAATGCCGTCTCCACCTCCTGCCGGGCAGCTCCACAAGAGAGGACAGAACTGGTTTGGACTAGGCTCAGAGACCCTTGCACAAAGAGAACAAAGACATTTTGAGGTATAAGTATTAGGCCTAAAATCCCTGAACTTTAGACTACTTCTGGAATCAAGAGGAACCTTTGCCAAGGAGAAGAGCTGGAGAAACTGAGGAGAAGTACTGCCCTTGGTATGTGTCTGGGGTTGGCCTGCAGTTGCTGTTTCTGCCAAGGAAAGGAGAAGGACTTTGCTGTGTGCTGTATCCCCTGCTTGAGGAAAGTCTTCAAGGGCTTGAGTAGAGCTTGCCTCCTGTTTTGAAGTCTCAGGAACACAAAGACTTCACCCCCAGCTCCCCTGAACTTCCTTGCTGGGAGTTCTGACCTGCCAGGAGGGCCTGTGGCTGTGTGTGGTCTCTGGAGGTTGTTTCTGCTACTGGGAGCTGGAAAGCAACGCAACAACAAGAAAATCTACGCATCGCTCTTCTTGCGACAGTTTTTCCGACGCAACGCCGTGGTGCGAGAAGAATCTCCCCGCACCGCCGCCCCGCTGCTGAAACCGACGCAGCGCCTGTCGCCGTGGCAAGAATTGACGCATCAAGGGATCACGGCTGAAAAGGTCGACGCAGCACTGCTCGCCACATCGTTCGCCGACACATCCCGGATTTTCACGCATCGTCCCTGTGCGGCAAGTTTTCCCCGACGCATCACCAGCGGATCGGAGTCGTCTCAGAATCGACGCATTGCTTCCCCCTACAGACCGGACCCGACGCATCGCTCCCCTGTGTACAGCGGAACTGTCGCAACGCATCCACAAAGGTCTCAGGAACGATGCATCCCCTTGTTTTTCGACGCTTCTCATCACTGCAGCTGTTTGGCTTGGTGAATTTTGTCGCAACAACAGGTACTTTGCAAGAAATCACGCAACCATAGTTTTCTATGGACTCAGTTGCTAAAACCTTTTGAAAGTCATTTTTCTTAATACTTGTATGTTGGATTTTTGTCGTTTTGGTCTTGTTAAGTTTAGATAAAGATACTTTATATTTCTAAACCGGTGTGGTGTCCATTTGTGGTGTTATCACTGTGTTACTGTGAGTGCTGGTACAAATACTTTACACATTGCCTTTGGGATAAGCCTGTCTGCTCATGCCAAGCTAACAAGGGGGTGACCCGGGGTTATCTAAAGTGTGTATTCCCCTTACCCTGACTAGAAGCAAGGGTCCCTATTTGGACAAAGGTACCTACCTCTGCCAACTAGAGGCCCCCATTTCTAACATTGGTGGGCAGCGGTGAGGATTTGAACTTGTTTTTGTACTTAACCCACAGTGATTGGTGTACAATACTAGTTTAGTGCAGACCACTACGCAACCACATACTGTGTTTTATGTTTGGTTCTATTTTTGATCTGACCCATGAGTATCCACGCACCATGTCTCTGAGTAGTAAACTATTAAGTGAGGCTGCAGAATTGGAGTTTGACATTGAAATGTTAAGTAGTTACAAAGTAGAGCAACTCAAGCAGTTCTGCAGGAGCTTTGGATGTCCCATAACTCTAGGAAAGAGGAGCTTCAGAAGGCCTTAGGGGCCTGGTGGGAGGCCAGAGAAGCTGGGGAGACAGATGATGCAGATGTGGATGGGGGTGTGCCAGGAGGCCGTTTCAGATCCCAGGATTGGCCTGTTGGGAGAGCAGCCTCTAGGGCTGACAGCAATCATTCTTCCAGGAATTTTTCTCCAGAGGATTTGGAGAAAAGGCAAACAGCCAGGGATCATGAATTGGAGGTCATGAGACTAAAGGCAGAGGAGAGCAAGAACGCTCGATGCCTTGGAAGAAAGGAAGTTGCTTTTGGCACATGAATTGAGAATGAGAGAGCTTGATATGGAGCTCGAGAGGCTTGAGGCCATGAGTGTCTTAGCCAAGAAAAATGAAAAGTGTTTCGCTCATGAAGTGAGCTTGGCTGGGTTGGAGATGGAGTCCAGCTCAGATGGTGGCAGCAAAAATGTAGTGTCTAGTGCTGAGGGAGTAGTACACACACACACCCAGAGATGTGGCACCTGACTTAAAGGAGGGGGTTGACACAAATCAGGGGGTTCAAGGATATGAGGTAGCTCCAGTGGTGTGCAGTGTCCCTGATGTGGATTGGGGAACTGGCACAGGGGTTCATAGTCCTAGTGGTGGGCAGGACACTCTACTGACTCTAGATGAGGGGTGGAGGAAGAGGGGTTCTCCCACGGTAGAAGTCCTGGTGTGTGAGTGTGGAGACCGCCCAGAAGAGTGTGGGTTGAGTGACAGAGACAGTCAGACACTGTCTTGCCAGTCTCAGGAGGGTGATGTGAGGTACTTGTGTGAGCCACTGGATGGTGAGGCAAAGAGTAGCTTGGTCAACGCTTGTGTGGGGCTGTGTGATTCAATTGTTGGAGAGCATATTTTAAGTCCCTGTTTTCCAGAGCTATGCCAACACCTGGTGGAGTGTGAGTTCTCTGACCCCAGGGAGCGTGCACTGGAGGCAGACCCTTTGGTGGATTCCAGAGGGTCTGAAGAAGAATCTGGGGGTGACCCTGAAGGAGGTGGCTCAGGTTTTCCCCAACCAAGTGAGGTGGGGGAGGGTTGTGATAACCCAAATAGGTCCCAGAGTAGTGGGAGGGGTGTAGGGTCCCATGTCCTGTCTCAGAGGAGAAGGAATGGGAGTGGGCTGTGTCCCCAGGTGCCCGAAACCCAGTCTCAAGGCCTGGTTGGTTCCATGAGGGAACACCAGGAGGGGGCCCTAGTGTGTACTGAGAGGCCATTCCCTGAGGGGGATCCTAAGGTGTCAGTTGAGCTGTGGGAGACTGCTGTAACCACTGTCCCACCAGTTCTGGTGTCTGGCAGCACCTCTCCATTTGGGAGGGTGCATGAGTCCAGAGAAAAGGGTGAGGGACGGGCCAGTGGGTCAGGGGTTGCCAGCTCTGAGGTCACTTCTGGCCTGGGGGGGTCTTCATGCTCTGTCAGGTGGACAGGAGGCGGGAGACCTGCGCCAGACAGACTCTTACACAACTCCAGGGTAGTGTGTTTCCCTTTGGGGGGTTGGTGTACTCCCCCGGAAGTCTTGGGTTGCCAGGCACAGGTCCAGCCTAAGGGTACAGACCCTGTGTTGGAGGACCAGGTTCAGGGTGTCCCCCCTGACCTGGAGGAAGGGGCGACTGCTAACAGTAACCTTACCAGTTTGTCTTCTGGGGGTACCGCTCCAGGTGGGAGGGTGCAGAGCCCCTGGGAGGAGGACTGGGTGTGGGAGAGCCCACCCCAGTCCTGTGTCCAGCCTCAGGGTACAGACCCTGGGCTGGTGTACCAGTTGCAGGATAGCACACGTGAACTGTTGGGCAAATTGTGCAGGACACCTGCCTCAGGTGTCCTGCCAATTCTGGAAGGGGCTACCACTCCAGGTGGGAGGGTGCAGAACCCCAGGGAGGATGACCGGGTGTGGGAGAGCCCCCCCAGTCCCATGTCCAGCCTGAGGTTAAAGACCCTGGCCTGGTGGGCCAGTGGCAGGATGTCATCCCTGACCTGACGGGAGGGAGAGTGGACAAAGGGTGCCCGGCACCTGGGGCTACTGCCCCCTACTCTCTGACGCCACAGAGGTTGGAGAACCATGAAAGGCCTGGGGCCTGGCTCTCATCACTGACAGCTGTCAGTGGCCACTGTGGCTTGCTGTCCTGGTGGACAGAGTTGCCCCTGGGTGGGGGACAGGAGTCACCCCCCAGGGGTGGACTGGGCAACACCACTGTGTTGGCTATGTGGGTACTGTCTGCCTGTTGGGACATATCTGTGAGGAAAGTAAGTTTAGGCGCTGCGCAGATGGAGTCCACAGGTGAAGAGGTGGGTTTCCTATGGGCCAGCTTAGTGGGCCCTGAGAGTATGGATAGAGGGATCCAACTGGGTTCAGGAAGGCGTAGACCGGGAATAGACCCCTGCTGTTGCAGGCCAGGTTCCATGTTCTATCGCCCCAAGCAGGGAAGTCCATTGAGGTATGGATTGGTCTACCCTGGCTTTAGGCTGAAAGGGGGTTGTGTTGGACTTGACCCTTTTTGCAGGGTTATTCCCAAACTTTTTGCTTCTTCCTCCTATCTTTTCCTGACCTGTTGTTGTTGGTTTTAGGACTCTGAGCACTTTACCACTGCTAATCAGTGCTAAAGTGCATATGCTCTCTGTGTAAATTGTTATTATGATTGGTTCTCCCTGATTGGCATATTTGATTTACTAGTAGGTCCCTAGTAAAGTGCACTAAAAGTGTGCCAGGGCTGGTAAACTAAATGCTACTAGTGGGCCTGCAGCACTGATTGTGCCACCCACATGAGTAGCCCTGAAAGGATGTCTCAGGCCTGCCACTGCAGTGCCTGCGCGCAGTTTGTTAACTGCCATGTCGACCTGGCAAGTACACCCACTTGCCAGGCCCTAACCTTCCCTTTTCTTACATGTTAGTCACCCCTAAGGTAGGCCCAAGGTACCCCTGTGGGCAGGGTGCAGTGTATGTGAAAGGTAGGACATGCCCTGGTGTGTGTGGCATGTACTGATAGTGAAATATTGCCAATTTCGTTTTTCACTATTGAAAGGCTATCTTGCCCCATAGGATAGAATGGGGGTTTATTTATAACATCTTATAAATATAGCTTCCTATTGGAACAAGATAGAGAAATAAAGCTTAGGCTCTCTGAACTCAGAATTTAATAGCACATCTTTTAATAAAGATAGTTTTTAAATTGTGTGTTTGAAAATGCCACTTCTAGAAAGTAGGCATTTTCTTGTTTAACCATTCTGTGTGCCTCTGCCTGTTTGTGTATTGACTGTCTGGTTTTGGAGTGACAGGGGCTGGGGAGGCGCATTCTCTCAGACAGCCACCGTGGGGGGTTGATGTGTGTCCTGCCTTTCCTGAATGAGTCAGGGCTGGGCTGAATAGACCTGGGCTGCATTCAGAGTAAGGGGAGGAGTTCTCACTAGCACCTGAATAAGCCCGGTCTGCATTTAGAGTGGTGGGAGGAGATATCCCTTGCACCTGAATAGGGCCTGTCTGCCTTACCCAATGCTGTCTCCACCTCCTGCCGGGCAGCTGCACAAGAGAGGACAGAACTGGTTTGGACTGGGCTCAGAGACCCTTGTACAAAGAGAACAAAGACATTTTGGGGTATAAGTATTTGACCTAAACTACTTCTGGAATCAAGAGGAACCTTTTCCAAGGAGAAGAGCTGCAGCAACTGAGGAGAAGTACTGCCCTTGCTGTGTGTCTGGGGTTGGCCTGCAGTTGCTGTTTCTGCCAAGGAAAGGAGAAGGACTTTGCTGTGTCCCCTGCATGAGGAAAGTCTCCAAGGGCTTAAGTAGAGCTTGCCTCCTGTTTTGAAGTCCCAGGAACACAAAGACTTCACCCCCAGCTCCCCTGAACTTCTTTGCTGGGGGTTCTGACCTGCCAGGAGTGCCTGTGGCTGTGTGTGGCCTCTGGAGGTTGTTTCTGCTACTGGGAGCTGGAAAGCAACGCAACAACAAGAAAATCGACGCATCGCTCTTCTTGCGACAGTTTTTCCGATGCAATGCCGTGGTGCGAGAAGAATCTCCCCGCACCGCCGCGCCACTGCTGAAACCGACGCAGTGCCTGTCGCCGCGACAAGAATCGACGCATCAAGGGATCGCGTCTGAAAAGGTCAACGCAGCGCCGCTCGCTGCATCATTCGCCGACGCATCCTGGATTTCCACGCATCGTCCCTGTGCGGCAAGTTTTCCCCGACGCATCATCCGCGGATCGGAGTCGTCTCAGAATCGACGCACCCCCCTACAGACCGGACCCGACGCATCCCTCCCCTGTGTACAGCGGAACTGTCGCATTGCATCCACGAAGGTCTCAGGAACCACGCATCTCTTTGTTTTTCGACGCTTCTCATGGCTTGGTGAATTTTGTTGCAACAACAGGTACTTTGCAAGAAATTACGCAGCCATAGTTTTCTATGGACTCAGTTGCTAAAACCTTTTGAAAGTCATTTTTCTTAATACTTGTATGTTGGATTTTTGTCATTTTGGTCTTGTTAAGTTTAGATAAAGATACTTTCTTTTTCTACACCGGTGTGGTGTCCATTTGTGGTATCCATTTGTGGTGTTATCACTGTGTTACTGTGAGTGTTGGTACAAATACTTTACACATTGCCTTTGGGATAAGCCTGTCTGCTCGTGCCAAGCTACCAAGGGGGTGAGCAGGGGTTATCTAAAGTGTGTATCCCCCTTACCCTGACTAGAAGCAAGGGTCCCTATTTGGACAAAGGTACCTACCTCTGCCAACTAGAGACCCCCATTTCCAACAATAGGTATCTTCAATAATTTTTGGTAATTCGTGCTCCTGTTGTGCAGGAGTGCATTCCCTCAAGTGTTGGCGTATAGCCACCGCTGCTGCCTCCCCCTTGATGTTGGCTAACATAATTGTTGAACCTGGGCAAAATTGCCTATCAATTTCATCACTAAGTCCAGGGTAGGTTCTTCCCCATACTCGTTCTGTATTTGTTTCAATACTTCAGGTATGACTGCAATTGAGGGGGTACCATGCTTTCTGGTATAGACGGCAACGAAAACTGTAACCCAAGTGGTACAGTCTATCGCAGGAGCTATACCCATTGGCAAGCAAATTGTCAGTATTCTGTGTTTTTCTTGCGGGCCTGTATGAGGAAATACTGCCTCAAGCTGTGCTATTTTCTGTGCTATGCAGAATGCCATTTGCTCACGTTTAATGGGCATTCTTCCCATAATCGCTTTCAGCGTTTGTGGGGTGATTTTAGTTGCAGTCCCTTGTAATTGACCTGCTTGAGTTACCCTTGTAGGTTGAAGTGTGAGTTTTCGCATAACGGACTGTGTAAAATGTCTGTATAGCTTTATTATTTCTTTGTGAAGTAGACTTAAGTCTGCTGCTGGTAATGTATCCATCTCTGGATGCGGTGTGTAAGCAGCTAGTACCGGCCAAGTCGCTCCATCTCTGCTGAGCGGACCCTGTCTCACTTTTTCTGTGGTATGTCGGAGGGCGCCTTTAAAACAATTTATATGCTCTTGGTAAATTAACAAGACTTTTATGTCCTCATATGGAACATATTCTTCAGGTGGTTCATCTGGAGTGTAGGTGTGAAACGAATGTGTGTGTGCATCTGCAAGTGGAAACTTAACCCAAGAATAGAACACCTCTGTCCTGAATGCCTCATGTGCCTCAATCACGAAGGTAACAGTCTCACCTAATGCTGGGACTCCATATTCTGCTACTTTTAAAGTAAGTGCATTTCTGCAATTTTCTGAAATGTTCAGAGCACCTTCCTGCTCAGCTTGACCTGCACTAGTACCACTTATACCAGCGTCCCCAGTCAGACATTATGAGAGGAAGTATCTACAAAAAGAGATAAAGTTTATTTGGGGAACTATAATCCTTCAAGCTTGAACAAACCTACAGCCAATACATTGGATATACGTACTCAGCTGCAGCAGATTTTTTCCCTTCCCACCCCAGATGTCTCTGGGTAAATGCGAGTAGGGGTCTCTGAGAAAGCACGACTGAACTACTCAGTTTTGACCGTTAACCAAACCAACGTTGCGTGCCATGTCGTGTAGTTCCTACAAATCTATATAGGATCTGGACGTTTAGACAACATAAACTAAGGGATTGGTGTCCAGACTGATTCCAGACAACCCCAAAGGATATGTTAGCCTGTAGACCAGCTGGCTCACAGTGACACTATAAGCCCCACAACCTTACCAAGGAGCAAATAGTTTCTGGCAACTATCGAACATGACAACCCTGACCCCTCAGGGATCGCGGAAACAGTACAGTACTTTTCGCTCAGTAACTCGTGCTCACTTCTTCTCAGAGAGATATACAGAATAAACGATGGGGACGTTTTCAATAAGCATTTATTGAACCTGCGTCATTCTAGTATAAAATACATGTGCTGCAACAACCATTAGACAGAAACAGATATATATGATTATAAGCATCAGCAGAGTAAATAAAAGGTAGAATTCTACCATGGTGCTAAAATAGTGAATATATGCCCGCATATAGATTCATTGTAGTAATCATGAGTACTCCTAAGATGCAAATCCTAACTAAATGTACCTAAGTGTACCTAGCATATATGCAGGTGTATAGCCAAGAATCCCCCTAGGAAAGAGCCAACCCCATTACCTGATAGGAGAGAATGAAGAACTCCGTCTTGGTTTCGAGTTGGACACCCCGCTAGGGATGTCAGACCACTGCGTGTTGGAGTGTTTGCGTGCAGGGACCTCAGCGTCTCTCGTGTCAGCATGGAAGCTTCTCCTCTGGTTTTCCCAGTAAAGATGCGGCACTTATATACCCAAAAGGTGCCCTCAGGGGGTCTACCTAGAATGATACTGTGGGCCTGTCGTTCAAGGATGAAGATAGCGGTGACTCTTGTACAGAGTTATTATACAGAGGATGGTAATCCTGCTGTGATACTAAGAATCCTCATGCATAATAAATTAGGCTAGTTTTCGAAGAAAACCACACGACATTTATTCAGCACATAACTAGGTAAAAGGTCAGTGCCAGAACTGTTATTTAGAGCAAGGTAGGACAAATGTAGGTAAAAGGTCGTGTATCTACCTAGGCCTAAATTAGGGTACATTGGGGCTCATAACAGTGCGGTTGTGTGACCTCACTGGGTAATACACTTACCAACCCTGAGTAGCTGTGGCACTGACCAGCATAGCTTACACATAGGAACAAGTGTTAACCATTTAAACAGCACCAAAACAATTGAAGAAGAAATTGACACAACATTCAAGAAATCCAACACCAATTTATAAAAATAGACTATTTTTATAAGAATTTAGACACTAGAATGAAAAATATCCACCAGAGGGTTCCGGAGATACTGATTTTACAAGCAATAATAAATCAAAGAAATTTCACTCTGCCGCGAACAAGCCTTGGCAAAGCCAACAAATTGGACACTTAGAAACGTTTTCAAAGAAAACTTAGGTAAGTGTCAATGCGGTTGGTTAGAAGTACTTGGGGCAACCAACTTTAGCAGGGAGCTAGTCAGGGGGACCAGCAAGGTCCTCAAGAACAGTTACCTTGACAGAAGAAACAGTCCTTCGGCATTTCCAGGCACTTTATATGTGTTGCAATGGATTCTTATGGAGTGGCCCTAATGCAAGGGATGAAGGATGCAGAAGATGCTCTAAGGATGCTGTGGATGTGACGCGGTTGACGGGAGTCTTACTGCAGGGATTTTTTGGTTCAAGAAGATGGTGAGGGGGTCCTGGTTGCAAGGTTGACGTCCCACAAAGTCCTCTCCGGTCTGGCCGCAGTCTAGTCGCCACTGGTCTGCCAGTTGCCTGTTGTCGCGATCACAGGCCAATCCTTCCTGGGTTGATAACTCACCTTCTGAGAGTCCCAGCAACTCTCTTACAGCACTCCCGGGTTCAGCAAACTCGGGTGTAACTCTGTGCATCGGGTCTTGTTCCTTGGTGCTGCACGGCAGCAGTGGTAGCGACTTAAAGACTTTGGACTACCAACTTGCCCCAGCAGGCTTCTTTAGCTGTTGTGTCCCCGTGCTGCGAACAGAGGGCCAGTCAGCTAGCCCTTTGAGTTTCCTTGGCTTGACTGGTTCTTGAGCAGGACATGGCAGGCACAGTCACTCTCTTTGCTAGCCAGTAAGGGGCAGTCTTCGGCGGTGCAGCCTCTCTTTGCTGGTCCCTCTGTGCAGCAGGGCATTCCGGTCGAGATCTAAGGTCTGGGTGCCAGGGGTGCCCCCTTTATGCTTGGAAAGTGCCCTCCAGGGCAGGATGTGGTTTGTAGCTAATGGCCTACCAGGTTCCCTCTCATCTGGTGACCATTTCCTGTAGAGTGTGGCATTTGGCTATCCCAGGATGCACCATTCTGCCCACACCCAAGATAGTGAGACCCCTCTCTAGGTATTCGGACCTCACTAGCCCATCCCTGCGGTGTATCTACCTCAGGTTTACTTGCCCCTGGGAAAACCGGTTTGGCAACTCGTTTTTCCTGTCTGCTCCCTGTGCCAGCCTGTCTGCCTAAACAAGGGGCCAGCCGTCCTCCCTAGTATGATACATCTGCCCTTCAAAGGCGGCTTCCCCTTTGAAGCCTGGCTTTTGGGGCTGATACCGAAATAGCTTCCTGCAGGTGGGAGGTAGCACCTCCATGGCCTGCAATCCCTCATTGTTTTCCTTACTGAGAGTCATTGGTACTTCTCTCCAGGAGGGCAGAACGCTGTCTCATGGAACAGGCTCCAAGTGTTCCCGGGAAGGCAAAGTAGTTTTATAGGCAACCAAGTGGCAGCTACGCTAAAGCTGCACACTGTAACAAGTTATAATAAATTCGACTTGAAATCTAAGTCAGTCTCTTCATGTAACGAGTTGTTTGATACCTTGGAGGGCCCACCAAGGTCGCACTTTTCCGGAGTTAGCACAGCTGAGGGGTCAGCGTTTAACCTTGTACTCGCTAATTGGGCGACCAAGACTTTCCGCAGTTTTGCCTGTTTTACTGTCAGAACATGCAAAATACATGCCCTGCATGTGTCATATGTTACACACTGCCTTTGAGACTCTGTAGGTCTTCTAGAGGGGTGACTTACACAGATGTATAGGGAAGTGGTGGCTTTGCCATTGCTTTCAAAGCAGTCGCGGCTGGCATGGCTCATGGGCAGGGGGGGCGGGCGTGGGGGGAACGGGCGAGTGGTCGCGAGGAAAGGGGGTCGTGCAAGGAGGGGGAGTTTAAATAATAGTAAAAAAATAATAATAAAACTTACCTTTCCCGGGTCCCGCGTCTTCACTGCTGGGTCTGCTCCTGCTTTCCTGTCTCCGCAGGAACAGGAAGCAGGCAGCCTCCCTCCCCTCAGCTATTGATTGGGACGCCGACCACACAGGCGTCTATGGGGAGGCCATTTTCTCCATCTAGGCTGCATGCAGCCTACATGAAGAAAAGGGGAGTGCGCATGACTGGTTTGAGCAGCCCCAGAGGGCTGACCAAACAGTCAGGGCCCGCAGCATTGGACTAGCCACTCCTCCCCTGCCCTCGAGCAGAACCGCCCACCCTCCCCGCTCCAACCAAACCCTTCTGCTTTCTCGCAGTGCAAGAAGCAGAAACATAAAATGGTATTTATAATACCATTTTATGTTTCTGCTACTCGCACTGCGAGTAAGCAGTGGGGCGACGCTCCTCCACCGACATGGAGGAGCCGCCCCTGTTTCAATGCCAAAATTGGGCTAGCAGTGCACGACTGCTCTACCAGTCTGCAGTGGTGGACTGGGGTACTTGTTTTACTTGGGTGACCTCCAGGGTGGCACAACCAGTGCTGCAAGCCATGGGGTACCCCTCTAACTTGCATGCCCTGGGTACCAGGGTACCATTTACTTGCGACTTGCAGGTAAGGTAGCAATTTCCAATTGGGAACAGCCAATTCGACATACACTTACATCAAATTAGGCACTGGGGATCTGGAATTAGTCCTGCTTTCAAGAGTTCTTTTGGACATGGGGTCTGGTCCTTCATTTTTCCAGTCATTTGGACTATCAGCTGCGATTTGAACTATCTGAAAACAGTCCAGCTCATTCTGGAATTCAGGAAGCCTCTCTTACATGATGGTTGCATGGTGTTTAGCTTGTGTGCTCTGTACAAGCCAAATGCTTCATGTAAAGTCTGTGAGGAATCAAAGGTAAGATGAGCCTGAGTAGGTGAGTCACATGAATTGTATATTTTCAAATTGTTGCTACAAACGTGTTTGTGTTCAAGTCCAAAAGACGGCCATGTTTCTTAAGAACTAGATTAAAGGCTTTTGTAAATCCCGGAACGTAATATTGCAATCCATTGACCAACAGATAAATCAAGGTGTCATCAACATAACATTGGAGAGAAACACTGGGCGACCTTAGCATCATCTTAGCATCATCAGTGAAAGCACGTGTATTTCTGATGGATACTGCTATCTGACAATCCTTCACCTCTTGAATCTTTTCCAGCTACCAGACTGAATCTTGAAACATTGAAACAGCTCACCTGCGTCAGTAGGTGGTGCTTGACTCCGTCACCACACTGGGGACCACCCCATATATGACATCACTAGCGCCATAAAGCACCACCCTGGTGCAACAACATAAGTTCCTTTTTTTGTCAGTCCCTTCAAAGTGAATTCAGGTGTTTTCCGTTAGGGAATTTTCATTCCTGTGCATTACTAGCATGGATGTCACTGGCCCGTAAATTGGGATTTAATCAATGCCTGTCCTGCCACAAGCACGTCTTTTTCGGATCTGCACGAAGTGTGCCTGTGGTGTCTGGGGCTAACTCCAGATTGTGCAGAACCATGCATCTCAATTTCATTAGGGAATGAGAGATTAAGCTGTTTGTGGCATGTGCCCATGACACCAGTCTGGTCCTGGAAGCATTCCAGATCTCAGTCCCACTCAAGAACCACTTGTTAGATGTCAACAAATAAGTTGTCAAAGACATCGAGGGACATATCTAGGAAAAAAACACAATGAACACAGGAGGAGGTATTCTTCACCACTGAGGCGCCGCTTGTGCTCTCGAGGTAGGTCTCTGGAGAAGCGTAATCTCCCCCCAGTGAGCCTTGGCTTCTTTCTTGAAGCTTATTGATGTCACCCTGGTGTCCACTCCTGTTCCAGCACTTATACCACATTAACTGAAGTTTTCAGCCTCTGGAGTTCACACTGAGCAAATCGCAGCCTTCACAAGGCGATGTTGGCATGTTCCTCAACTTTGTCTCTGGCATGCTCCTGGTCCCTATTAAGCCATCGGGTCTCCTGACAGGGAATCTACCAGCAAGGCCTGTCTTGGCCCCAGTCAGCCCCACCCAACCTGTTCCTGATGCCGTTATGGATTTACTTGAGACTGTTACCCCACCAAAGGCCTTGCCAGTTGCACCATCATGGGACCACTTGCACCGTCTTCAGACCTGTTGCACCAGGCAGCACATTTTTCCAATGGAAAGGCAATACTGATGCGCTCTTGTCACCAGGCTCTGAGTTTGATGAAAAAGTCTCAGTGTAGGCCCCTAACTAGAGACGAATAAATGGATAAATTATACTTTTTTAGATCTCAGATCAAATACAGAATTATACATTTTAGATCTCAGATCAAATACAGATGGCTAACAGTGCATCATGATGATGAGAATAGCAGTCAGACGGGTAACCTTCTCCCTCCTGTGAACTCAAGTATGTCAGATCTTTTGACACTACAAAATGCAAGTGGCCTAGATACTTCACTAGAAGTGGACATGGAATACCCTTCAGGGCCAGCCCCCTTTTGGAGAAAGTGATGTTGTTTACGGCAGTCGTTAGAAAGGCCCATAGGGTGCTAGAAAATGTCCTTGTCAACAGAGGAAAACAAACCTAATATTGTGGCGGAAATTTTGCAGCCAGCATCTTAAGCTTCCAAAACTCTGCTTCCATCCAGTGAACCGTTGATGGAGCCCATCTTAACAACATGGTGCAAGGGGCGTGGCCGGCGCGCCGAGAGCAATGGCAGCTGGCCAGCTGAACTCTGCGCTGCAACCATGGCCCCTTTACCGGGCGCTCCTTTCAGATTAACTCCCCTCATGTCAGAAGCGACTAGCGAGGGGAATGTTACTTAGTTTACAGCAATTCCGGCACATTTTCAGCTTTCTACATTACCTCCATTGGCTGCAACATTTGAAGTTTTCACCGCTGTGTCTTTCTCTCACGGACGCAGTGGCCATTTTATTAATCCCAGCACTCCCTCGGATGTTTCCTCACATGACGCTGCATACATTCCAGGTATTAACCATGAACACTCGCTCAATCCAACTACTATTTCACTGACTTGTTTTTATGCTGTGACGCTTTAACAAATTAGAATTGTTTTTCTCGCCCTTCCTGCTATGTGACTTTTTGGAGCTCCTTCTTTTTGCCTACTTCGTCGTATCTGCTATCTTCCTTTTAACTTGGTGGCCTATAACAGTGCATTTGACTTGTTTATTCTGCATGCCAGTAAAAACTTATGGGAAAAATGCGCAAGCTCAAGTTCAACTACAACATTTCTTCTGTTCCCATGGATGCCCATTCTTCCATAGACTTCATGCCTTCAGCCATTTCCAAACTAACTTCTACATTGAAACCTCAACCAGCTGGCTCATCAAAATGTCTTAAGCAAGACCCACCATCTCCAGAAAAAAAACGTTCACCTATATCCATGGAGATTTTGCTACAAGAAATGTGTGCTTTGCGTCCTTTTGTAGAAGAAACTCATACTAGAATACAGCTTTGGATACAAAATGGTCTGCTATAGATTTTCGTTTTACAGAAGCTGAACAATGTATCAGTGACCTTCAAGATGAATCCTCAAAAATACCTTCTATGCAACAACAAATTCAGACTCTTCAAAAGCATGCTGAAGATTAGGAAAATAGAAATTGCCGCAATAATCTTCGCATTTATGGTCTCCCAACAAGGATCCTGTCTCTTTCTTTAATAACTTCTTACCACAGCCAAGTCTGCGGCCCTCAATATTCAAAGAGCCCATAGACTTGGTCGTAGGTCTCCTACGCCTACTCCTTCAATTAAACTCAGAGGCATTATTATCTTATTCCTGGAATATACTGATCTCCTCAAGGTTCTACAAGCTGCCAGATCTAAAAAAAGAATTACACTATTCTCGTTCCAAGCTCTTCTTCATGCAGGATGTCGCTAAATCAACAGCAGATAGACAGAAGGATTTTATTTCTCTTAATTTGGCATTGCGATCTTTAGGTGCTCATTTTGGCTGTCTTCACCCCTACACTTTTAAAGTCACCTATAAGGATCAATCAGATACTTTTGAGGACCCTTCAGATCTGACAAAATTCCAGAGGTCAAATTCTACAACTTCCATGGAAATAGCTGGTTCTCCTACTTGAAAAGTTGTGCTTTTGTTTCATATACCTTGTATCCTCCTCTCGTCCAACTAGTTATTTTTCTTTTCTCGTTTTAGGTATTTTTCGTCTTGTTTCATCCTGTCATTACCTCATCACTAGTGTTTCTGTCCTCGTGGGCCGCATGGTGCCCCAACTTTATCATCCTCATAATGTGCTGTACCCACCCCTACCGTGATGTTTTAAGACGCACATATACATCGCTCAGTCACCACATCTGTAGTTTGTACTGTCTTCTGTTTCTATTTCTATTTCTGCCTTTCCTTTTATTCCTTTACTGGTTTTTCCCTTTTCCCTCCTTTTCCCTTTTTTTCATGTACCTCTACTTTCCTTTTTCATTATCATTCCCAGTTATCTTGTACCCACTGTTGGTCAGTTTATTGTCATATGTTGTATAATCGTTCACATTCAGAGTTATAACCTGGAAAATTAGAGGTTTCAATCACCCTATTAAGAGACAAAGAGTTCTTTCTCGCCTGGCAAAATATAAACCAAATGTAGTACTTCTCCAGGAAACCCACCTCACAGACCCACAGGCACAGAAATTGAAAAGATCATGGGTCGGTAGGTACTTGTCTCCCCCACCCTACATAAAAAAACAGTGTTGGTATTCTCTGTTTAAGCATGTTGATATCTATATTCTTTCACTGGTAACAGACTCATGTGGTAGATGGATTGTCTTTAAACTATCTATTAGCGAAATATCTATTACTGTTTTTAGTGTTTATGCTCCAATCTAAAATGGTGTTTTGTTGTGGACTGTTTTCGAGAAAAAACTTCTTCAATTTACTGATGAATATTTTCTTTTAGCTGGAGATTGCAACCAAGTATGTGACCCATTTCTTGATCGACACTCCCACGTTAAATTAATTCCACATAAAATTCACAAATCGTTTTGCTCCTTTATTTCTCATAGAGCGCTGATTGATTCGCGGAGATTAGCCTTTCCCTCAACACGGGAATATACGTTCTTCTGTCCTGCTGATAACTCCCTTACCAGATTAGACCATATATTTGTTAATAAATCTCTATCTCGTACTTTTATTACAGCACAGATTGAACCCATTTTACTCTCAGATCATTTACCTTTAATAGCAGATTTTGATTTATTCCCCCCTCAACCACCCTACAATCAATGGAAATGTAATAATTCTCTACTCTCAGACCCAAACTTTTCCTCCTCTTTTATAACTTTACCGAGGATTGTTTCTCCAGACATCAACATCCCCCTATGTACCCTCAACTCCTTTGGGATTCCTTTAAAGCCACAGCATGGGGCTTCATTATCAATTACGGAAATAAAAAGAAAACCTCCCTAGCCCAACATAGTACTTTGATATCCGACATTAAGAAATTGGAACATAAGTACTACACTTCCCAATCTAAAGATGATTTGCAAGATTTAATTGCTGCTAAAATACATTTTAACAAAATTGGCACTGATAATGCCTTTAGTTTCCTGTTCAAAAGCTGTTCTAGATATTATGGAGGTCGTAATAAATGGGCAAACTTTAGGCTATCTTAAAGTTAGGAAAGATCGCCACAAAATTAATTTTCTGCAATCTCCCACATGTACTTCAATTTATTAGGATTCAGATATCCTTGAAGAGTTTGTAAAAATGAACAAATCACTTTACACTCCTGAAATTAACCCAGATGAAACAGACATTGACTTTTTCTTCTCCTCAGTTCCCAAACACCATAAACCTTCCTTGGATTTCTCCAGTTTAAATCGGGACATTTCTCTTCAAGAAATTATTGCAGCTCTGTCTTTATTAAAAAATGATTAAAACATCCGGTCCAGACGGCTTTTCTGTCCCTCACACTAACAAAGGTACTTTTTTAGACGCAACAATCTGCCTTATTTCTAAACCGGTTAAAGATCCCACTTTATGTAAAGATTATAGACCCATTTTTATGATTAATGTTGATTATGAGATTTTTGCTAAACTCCTAGCTCTACATTTTGAATCTTTCTTGCCTCATTTAATTGGATCAGAACAAGTAGTCTTCATCAAAAGCCAAATGGGCTCAAATAATACCAGAATATTCTTTGACATTTCAAGTAAAGCTCCGAAGTTAGATTATCCTCTTGTGGCCATTACTATTGATGCCGAAAAAGCTTTTGATAGACTTAATTGGCCCTTTATGCTTAAAGCTTTGCAATGGCATGGTTTTAGCCCAACACTTCTTTCTTTAATTTCTATTCTCTATGATTCTCCGATGGCTTCGGTATTGGTTAATGGTATATCTTCACTATACTTTCCTCTTCATAGGGGCATAAGGCAAGGCTGCCCCGTATCCCTATTATTATTCATTCTTGCCCTCAAATCATTTCTTGCTCAGATCAAACAAAATCCATCAATTTCTGGTTTTCATTACGACACTCACCAATTAAAAACAGCAGCTTACGCTGATGATATTCTTCTTTCTATTTCATATCCTGAAAGTTCAGTTCAGTATATCTTTATTCGATTTTACATGTAAAATCATGAAAGAGCACAATACAATTCATCATATGAAACTATAATACATTAAAAACTGGTGAATAAAACGGGGAAAAAAGAGAGAACATCTCCACTAGTATGAAGTTGACAAGTCCTAGAAATGTCCTGATAACCTCCCATCAGCCATCCATAGATTTCCTACTTCTTACTGATATTTTAAGGAAGCAGCATACGGTATAACAAACGTATGGACTGCCTAGCAGCTGTAAATACAATTAGGCATCTTTACATTTCTGGAAAGCAAAAAGTTTTAAAATGCATTTAAGGCAACATAAAAAAATGGTCTATGATATTTACAAAAAAACATAAAATGCAACGAAGATTGTTCTGCCCGCCTATCAAAAGAAAAGGCCAATAAACTGCTCCCCCAGAGCTTTGCCCCTTTGAACAGCACTGAAGTCGCCACACTGTGCCTGTCCTAAATCGAAAGAGGAGAGACCTCTCCCACCATGAAAATAAAATGCCATCTCTTCCGAAGCTAAAGACATAAAATAATTTTGAATAGAGCACTTACTTGAAACCCCCTCCATTCTTTGGGAGAGACAAAACTTTACAAGATGGGACTTCGTCAGCCTCTTGTCGGATTTTCTTAAAGTGACTGGTGCAATAAACATTTCTGGCAGGCCATTATTAGTTAAAGACTTATGGATGTATTTCAACCAGGAGATTAAGAGACTCTTGTCTAAACTAACCTTCCTATTAAAACTTGCTTTAGCACTTGACCACATGCTAACCCAGAGCATAAGCAGGGCCGACTTAACTAAATCGGAAACTTAAGACAAGTTTAGTTCTGAATGCAATATAAAAAGAGAACTAGTCAATGGGAGGTTCAAAAGACACCTGCAAATCCGGTTTTCTTCAACCTATATGGGAGAGGCATTATAAAACCCCCAAATCCCTGCTCTATATGTAGCTGTTGTGATGCACTGCAGGTTATAAATCTTAATGTAGATGGAAATAAGGCCCCTACCTACTTTCTGGGAGAGATTAAATAAAGCTCCTGCCACCTACTTAATTTCATTCGAGAGGCATTTACCTGGGGCTGCCAAGAGACTGCCAAATCAAAAGTAACACCCAGGTAGCTAAAGTGCTGCACAGAGCTCAGAGACTAGTCTTTAATCGCATGGACGTCATATTCCCGCTTCCAGGACCACACTCCATTATATGGGATTTTCCATAGTTTGTTGACAAGTCTAGGCTACCCATGAATGAGACAAAGGTCCATACCAAGATAAGTAAAACACTAGGAGTCCTTGCCATTAAAACAGCGTTTTCAACGCATAATAACGCTGGGACGAGTGAGTTAGCAATTTTCACTAGTAGCTACAACCAAGTGGGGACTTAATTAATTAATATAAATAATAAAAAGCAAAGGTGCAAAGATGCACCCCTGACGCAACCCACTAGCATGAGGGACAATATTAGAAATTTTCCCTGCTCAGCCATAGCGAACCCTGGCCTCTAAATTCTCATGCAAAATATGCAAGAAATTCACCTGGGGAACTTTCACTCCCAGATCTATCAAAATCTGTCATAGCTTTGTCCTATTCATGCGGTGGATAAATCCATAAAGGCCAGGTACAGTGGACAATGCCTGGCGATGGTGTACTTATCCCCAATCAAATGCAGATTTAAGCACTGTTCCACAGTACCAAGCCCTGGACGAAAGCCGTACTGACACAGGGACAAAATATTATTAAGACTGGTCAATGACCTTAAACCATACAAAATTACCCTCCCAGAATCTTTACTGTGCTGTCGATAAGAGAGATTCAACAATAACATTTGGGTAGCCCACGGTCCCCTTTTTTTTTTTTAAATTGTGACAATTATTGAGAGTGCCCAAAAGCCAAGAACCCTGCTACACAAAGAGTCATTAAACACATTTGTGAGCAGAGCACCAGAGAGTTCAATGTTTCACTTAAAAAGGTGTATAGGTATCCCATCCCGCTCGGGAGCATTACCACCCGAACTGTTAAAATGTAAAATCTGATTCTCTTGTTTTTTGATTAAGCTATGCCTCATCCATTTTTCACCCCTGCCCTGCTTTCAGCCTGGCTCTATCCTTGACACTGCATCTGTATAAACATGAGTAAAGAATCTAGATTGGGGCATTGTAGGCTGTGTATACATGCAGAGTCAGCGCAAAAGAACAGCTGGCGTCTGCACGGGGTTTTCCAGACAGTGGTAAAGCCTCAAGTAAAGTTTGCTCAGATAGCATATCTTGTTGTGCAGCTTCAGGACACAACAATTGCACAAGGCACCAAGGCTGTCGATTCTTACCGGTACCTCATTTGTGTGTTTTTCCCAAAGCTCTATTTACCTCTGGGCGTCCCTTGTTTGTGATCTTTTGCTATAAAAACCCATGTAACCATTGTTCAGCACGCTCTCTCCTTGAGTATCTCTATGGTGCTTGTCGGACGGAGCCCCATTCATGAATGCTAAATAAATAACCTATGTTTTGTACTTCGCTCCAGTGTCGATTCCTCCTTACTTGTTAAGAACCCGTGGACGAAGTGGTGACCCTGCACCAGTGGATTATTAATAATCTGCTTCCACAAATTGGCGCCCAAACGTGGGGCCCCATCAAGGGCTTGCAGTCGGACCAGGGGAGGAGATAGGTTCGGTAAGACGAACTTCGCTGAGGGGCGCCCCACCTGAAGAGACTAGTGTTGCTCATGGTCCAAGGTGATTTTTCAGCTCTCCGACTCTGATCTTCCTGGCGGCTGCTGGCCTTGACTGGGGCCTTCGGATGGTCATTTTTTTTTGGATCAGGGAGGATCGACAATAGGGAGTCGAAGACTACACATAAGGTAAATCTGTATTGAACCGGTTCATTTGGTTAGAATTTGTTTTGTATTTGCCTTGGCATTTGTTTGGTATCTGTTCGGAATCTGCTTGGAATTTTGGAATTTAGAATCTGTTTTGGAACTTGCTATTTGTTTTGACTAACATTTTTTCTTACAGGTAATGTGAGAATATTTTTTGATTTCTCTCTGTTTATAAGTTTTTTTTTATATCTTATATAACATGCCTGTGATTAGCACTCTTTGGAAGTTTTGTTGTTGCTGCTGTGATAAGCAGAGCATTTTGGAAGCAAGTCAGCTGGCGCCACCAGAAGGTACGCCGAATTTTGAGATGTACATCAAGGGGTCGATTCCGATTCGGGCCGGAAAAAGCACCGACCGACTCGGATCCGGAAAAAATACCGACCGACACGTACCCGTGGCGCCCGACACGCCAAGTACGATGCAAGGCGCGAAAAATCCGACCGACACGTAACAAAACCAAGTCGACCGAGCCGCACGGAAAATAGCAATCCGGCCGGAAAAACACGCGAATCCAACCGACCGACACGCACCCGGAACAAATCCGACCGAAACGTACACGCCAACTCCAAACCGCAAAGTACGATGCAAGGCGCGAAAACCACGACCGAGTCGGACGGAGGACAAGCCGTACGACCGACACGCATACAAAACCGAGCCGAAGCAACACAAAACACCGCGACCGACGCGTACGCAGCATAGAAAACTGCACAAACACAGCGTGAACGAAACGGAAAACACCGTACGAGACCAATGCAGGGTCCGACTCGGTCACAAGAACGTTTCCAACATACACAAACAACACAAAGGAAAAATCACCCAAAAAAAGGCCAAACAAGCAATTACCAAGCCAATAAATACTGGGGGTGGGTGGGGACAGAGAACAAAGACACACCCACAACTCCACCTATATAAAGGACACAAATCACTACCATGAGCCTTTGCAAATGCCATTCCACTACCAGCACCCAAGAGAAAGCAACCACACACCCACAGCTCATCCCTCACACAAGCCACACACCAGCAGCACACCAACAAATACCTACCTCACATACACCCAGCAAAACACACACTCACACACCCTCACCTGCACACCAACACACACATCACTCACCATCACCACCCATCACCATGCCCCCCAAGAAGAATCACAAGTTCCTAGATTGTGAATTGGAAGTCCTGGTAGACGAGATCCTCAGGGTAGAGCCACAGCTGTTTGGCGCACTGGTCCAACAGACCCCCATCTCCCAGAAAACCAAGATGTGGGAGAGGATCATCAACAGGGTGAACGCACAATCACCATGTCTGCGCACAAAGACCGACATCCAGAACAGGTGGGATGACGTGCGCAGGAGGGTCCGGGAGCTGCTCAAGAAAGACTACCTCATCAGCCAATACACCGGCAGTGGCCCTCCTGCCAAGCCAGTATACCTCAGGCCCTGGGAGGAGAAGGTGCGGGCCATCCTTCCGCCAGTGAGCGTATATGGACTAGAGAACATCCCAGAGCCTGGTGAGTACACAACAAATGTACACAATATACTGCCACAAAACACACACACATCACTGTCAAGGGGAGAGTCAAACCATGCACTCATAGCAATCACACAGCAACCAGAACAGAATCATCCCAAAATGTGTATGTCAGTCAGAGAAACACAACACATGCCATCAAAAAAGTCACATCCAACTGTGCCAACACATGTACAAACACAACCACAACTACAGCTAGGCAGTGGCACAAATAGAACTAACAAACACATCCACACATGTAGCCACCACAACAACACCAACACACAGTGAAGACCACTCAAAGGAAGGAATTCTGTGTATGCTGGCCAAGTCAGTGTAGCCAATAGCATCATGGGAGTCGCAGTCACACATATTGCCCGCCCCAAAACTGTCCCATCAACACCACCATGAACCATGCGCACATCACAGAGAGTGGAGAAGGACTCACAAGATGGCTGACACTGGCTACTGCTGTGGGGAGCACAAGGCCCTGCCGCCAACTGTGCACCAACAAACAGCAGGACACCACTGACTGACATCCTGAGAGACAACTTCCACTCCCTGCAATGCAAGCACGTTCCATGGTGGGATATCTGGCTGGCTGGGTGGGAAGGGGGACTTGCAGCACTGACTATAGTCACCAGCACCTCCCCTCACACCCTCCCCAACACAAACTCCACAGTACCCACCTGGTAGAATGCAATGCCCTCCATCCTAACACAAGATCCCACAAAGCACCACCACCCTGGGTTATGTTGTGTGAAGCACAGGGACACTCTTGGGACTCTTAGCCAAACAACTGACAGGACAACACTCCCAGCCATCCTGTCAGCACAGCCAGCCCACCCCACAGGGAAGCAGAGTCAAAAGGAAGGAAGCATGGGCATGCTGGGAAGGGGGTGGAGGCAATAGCATGATGGGAGTCGTAGTCACAGACATTGCTCAGCCTCACAACTGGCCCATCAACACCACCCTGAACCATGCTCACATCACAGGGAGTGGAGAAGGACTCACAAGATGGCTGACACTGACTACTGCTGTGGGGAGCACAAGGCCCTGCTGCCAACTGTGCACCAACAAACAGCAGGACACCACTGACTGACATCCTGAGAGACAACTTCCACTCCCTGCAATGCAAGCACGTTCCATGGTGGGATATCTGGCTGGCTGGGTGGGAAGGGGGACTTGCAGCACTGACTATAGTCACCAGCACCTCCCCTCAAACCCTCCCCAACACAAACTCCACAGTACCCACCTGGTAGAATGCAATGCCCTCCATCCTAACACAAGATCCCACAAAGCACCACCACCCTGGGTTATGTTGTGTGAAGCACAGGGACACTCTTGGGACTCTTAGCCAAACAACTGCCAGGACAACACTCCCAGCCATCCTGTCAGCACAGCCAGCCCAACCCACAGGGAAGCAGAGTCAAAAGGAAGGAAGCATGGGCATGCTGGGAAGGGGGAGGAGGCAATAGCATGATGGGAGTCGTACTCACAGCCCTACATCCCCCACCACATGGCCCAGCAAGCTCACACTCACGCATGCACATCCCACAGAGAGTGGAAAGGCCCATAAAAGATGTCTGACACTGTTGCTGTGTCGTGGGGAGCACAAGGGCATGCTGGGTACTGCACACCAACCAACAGCAGGACACCACTGTCAGCCATCTTGCCATTGCCCTCACACCCACACCCACTGAACTCCACACAAAAGCAAGTAAGTATGGGAATGCTGGCAAGTGGGGTGGAGGCAATGGCATGATGGGAGTCGTAGTCACAGACATAGCTCACCCCCACAACTGTCCCATCAACACCACCCTGAACCATGCTCACATCACAGGGAGTGGAGAAGGACTCACAAGATGGCTGACACTGGCTACTGCTGTGGGGAGCACAAGGCCCTGCTGCCAACTGTGCACCAACAAACAGCAGGACACCACTGACTGACATCCTGAGAGACAACTTCCACTCCCTGCAACGCAGGCACGTTCCATGGTGGGATAACTGACTGGCTGGCTGGGTGGGAAGGAGGTCTGGCTGTCAACCAAACACAAGCAATGCAGACCATGTTCACACCCCAGAAAATACATAGAAATGCCCAAATAATGCAGGACAATGTGCCACACCAATATCAACCCCTGACTGTGACGACTTAGGACAATGCAATGTACAGGCCCGCACCCAGAGGCACAGTCACAACTGTCATGTGTGTCAACCACTGATGCCTGCAGAAACATGACATACATTGTTTGTGTCTCCCAAAAACAGGTGATGATGGGGACACAGCAGCAGACGCTGAGGAGTCCCAGTCCCAGGCTCAAGAGGATGCCGAGCTCACTGGCGTCGTACAGCCTCTGTCCTCCTCGGACGATGAACAACCTGGCACATCCGGTGCAAGTCAACATGCAGCACCAGCAGGACCACCAGCTGCAGCACCAGCAGGACCACCAGCTGCACTCCCTGCACCCACCCCTACAACGACTGTCACCACGAATACCATCCCTGCCGACATGGACAGAATAAGGAGCAACACCAGCGCAGTGACCCTGGACCAACCTGGGGCCATGGACACCACCACCACCACCAACCCCAAGGTGGACCAGGGTTATCTGTGCGTGCAACTGCACACACTGCACATGTCAGCAGGGGTGGTGGGAGGGGTGGGAGACAGAGGTCGCTGCTTGCAGACGTTGCTGGTGTGCATGACGACCCACAACTGGTACGCATAGCTGATGCGTACCAGTCCAGCACCGGAGAGCTCAGCCAGGTAGTGGGGCTCCTCAGAGACATCAAACAGCAGCAGGCTGCCCATCATGCCCGCTTGGACTCCCACATGTCCCACGTGGAGTCACACATGTCCCGTGTGGACTCACACATGTCCCGCGTGGAGTCCAAGTGGGATGTACTGCATGAGATGACGGCGGTGCACAGGGACATTTTACCATGCCTCCGCCAGATGAACAGCAACCAGTCCACACCTCCCTGTGTGCCAACAACATCTGGTGCCGAACAAACTGCAACTGCCACAGGGAGGGAGGAGGACTCTGGCGGAGAGTCCCCTGCACCGCAGCAGCCTGCACTTGAGGGCCCCCCCCAAGAAGAGGGGTCGTCCGAGGAGGGAAAAGTGAGAGGCCGATGGCCAAGCGCAACTCCCAGGAAGCCTGAACCTGTTCTGGATGTTCGCCTTTGTGCACAGACTGTTCACCCTGTTGACGGCAACACTACTCCCACACATTGCATGGGGAGTACAAGTTGGACCAATGTGTCAGACAACTGTGGCCCCGATACTGGGGATCCTGTCTACCCGGACTTTCAATTCACCTAGGAACTTGGGATTGCAAGATTCATGTACAGCACAACCCATCCTATGCACTATTAACACAAATGTATCACAATAAACACACTAATACACCATACTTGCCTCTGTCGTGATTCCAACATGGGTGCTGTTATGGGGATGATGAACTGCAAAATTACACTGTGTATGCGAACTGCAACAGCAAGGACAACACAGGCATGTGAGTAAAGGCAACGTGACACATATGAGGGAGACACACCACCAGGGCTACACAACACATACACACCTAGGCCATCTGACTCATTGCCTACACTGATGTTGCCAGGGAAGACGGTGCAATGCACAGACACCACACCCATTCCCAGTTGTAGTCAAGTAGCCCACAGGTGCAGTAAGCAAATGGCAGTCAAATGTGTGACCACAGACAACGCACATCACTAAGTGAAGCACAGGTTTATAACACAGTAGCAACATGCCGTAACCACTACAGATGCAAGGTAACCCCACCTGGTAGCGGGCACACAGTCAACAACTGTAGACGGAAGGAAGTCCATGGGTGTGGCGCACATCACCTGTAGGGACACAACAGCTACCAGCCTGGATGTGCAATCACGTCGTCGGTGGACACAGTTGACCAAACGAATCTGAAAGTACCCTGTGAAGGACAGAAATGACACACAGTCAAAAGCAATGCAGTACAGGACAGAACAGCAAAACTCATGCACAATACATGTTACAAGATACCCACCCAGAACCAAGTTAGCATGTCAACACTGTTGGGGAGTACAGCCCACCTGTAACCACACATCGCAACACACATCCAGTCAAGTAGCCCATGGACACACTCCAACAGCGCCAGAGCCCCACCCACACATCATGCCAACTCACATCATTCACATGACACCTCAGGATACTCACATTCAGCTAAAGAAGTTGGTGATGAGCTGTGTGCGGACATCACCATCACCATCATCATCGTCACTGGCATCGTGGTCCAGGCCAGGATCCTCCACAGGTGGCGGATGTTGGTCATCGTCATCCTGGATGAGAGGCAACTCCTTCCGCACTGCCAGGTTGTGTAGCATGCAGCAGACGATGATAATCTTGCACACTTTCGCAGGGGCATATGGGAGGGACCCTCCGGTCTTGTCCAGGCAGCGGAAGCGGCTCTTCAGGAGACCAAAGGTCCGCTCAATCACTCTCCTGGTCCGACCATGTGCCTCATTGTAGCGCATCTGGGCAGGTGTCACAGGGTTCCTGAGGGGTGTCAGCAACCACGGCATGTTGGGGTATCCCGAGTCACCTACGGACAGACAAGTGCACATCAGCTGACTTGGAAAAGTGGGCGGAATACTACAGATCAGATCACACACAATGGCACAAAGTCAGTACACACCGACAAGCCAGGCACGCTGGTTCTGCATCTGTGCCATCATCCTGGGGATGCGACTACTCCTCATCACAAAGGCATCGTGTGCTGAACCAGGGAAACGGGCACACACGTGTGTGATGAGTCATGTCTGCAAGACACACCACCAGTGCATTGACCGAGTGGTAGTGCTTGCGGTTCCTGTAGGCCTGCTCCTGGGCCTGTGGTGGTACCAAAGCCACATGTGTCCCATCAATGGAGCCAATTACATGCGGCATCCTCCCCAGGGCATAAAAGTCACTCTTCACGTCAGTGAGTCGTCGCAGTCTAGGGAAATAGATGTACCGGTTCAGGAAGAGCAACATTGCCGCCAAAACATCGCGGAGCACACGGCTGAACATGGTCTGTGACATCCCACCAGCAGACGCCACAGTATGTTGGAAGGTACCGGTGGCAAAGAAGTGTAGGGCTGCCATCACCTTCACCTTGGGGGTCAGCGCTGTAGGATACGGCCGGCCAGGCTGCAAATGTGGGGACAACTGCACTGCCAAATCCTCAATCAGCTGCCTGGTGAAGCGGTACCGTCGGATGCTGTCCCGTTCCACCATCGTTGCCAGGTCTGGGAATGGCCGATGGACAGCAGGAGCCCTGCAGTGCAGAGGAGAAGTAAGCAAGATCGTCAGTCACCCCACATATGCGGCATTGAACACACTCAAGATCCCAACATACATCATCATGAGGCACAACTACATGAAGTGTGCAGTACCGGAAGGACATGTATGGTACATACATGGCCAACATCTGTCAACACGGTCCTACAGGTGGCATCAATTTGTCCCAGGTTGGCCCATTGGATATCATGATGCCGTGTCACAGTCACCCCCCACAGTGACATGTGAGGACAGATGTGCCCCAGGCACCACAGCTCAACAACAGGTACATTCCCAGGGACCCTGTAATGCCACATGGACACTGGCATCACCTGGAGTATCATGTGTACACCACAGCAAAACAAACATGACCCCCACAGGTAGTGGCCACACTTGCCATGGCAGGACAGACATGGACGTCTGTGACACACACGCACAACGTCAAAGTCCATGCACACACAACGTGGATGTGGAGACTGTCTCCCATTGTGCACATGAAATCAGAGACATTGTAAACACTACATGCACAAAGACTGTGGAGGGCCATCACTATTGTGCCACTGGGACACCCTGGCTCAAACATACCGTCCCACATGGGACTCACGGGGTATGTGACATGACATACACAAACACCACTGTGAAATGTGACCATGACACATGCACAGATATGAACAGTTGCACATCACAGTGGTCACGTACACGTAACACCCAGGATCCTGTCCCCATGAACACGTGCACAGCCTGGGGGTGGCTGCCCACAGGTGACACCCACAGGACAACATGTACACCAACATACACACAATAGGAAATGCAGCCTTACATGCCTTATGATAAGGTTTGGACAGGCTGTCGTGATGTAGGTGTGCCCCTCACTCCCTGGGAGCTATCTGTAGCTGGCATATGTCCATCTGAGACAGGCATGCTGACCTATGCCAGTCACATGTACAGTGATGCGTTGTACCGCAATGGACCGATCGGTGCCTCCGGCCGGCCCATTGCCTTCAATGTGTGCGGGTACGCGTTGTACCCCTGTGCGCGTTGTACCGCAATGGACCGATCGGTGCCTCCGGCCAGCCCATTGCCTTCAATGTGTGCGGGTACGCGTTGTACCCCTGTGCGCGTTGTACCGCAATGGACCGATCGGTGCCTCCGGCCGGCCCATTGCCTTCAATGTGTGCGCGTTGTACCCCTGTGCGCGTTGTACCGCAATGGACCGATCGGTGCCTCCGGCCGGCCCATTGCCTTCAATGTGTGCGGGTACGCGTTGTACCCCTGTGCGCGTTGTACCGCAATGGACCGATCGGTGCCTCCGGCCGGCCCATTGCCTTCAATGTGTGCGGGTACGCGTTGTACCCCTGTGCGCGTTGTACCGCAATGGACCGATCGGTGCGCACCCATTGACAATGGGCTTGCCTGGCAACGGACGCGTTTTCGAATTTCGAACGAGTCGGTTGCTGGGAATTCAGTTGGTCACCCACAACAATGTTGCAAAATCATGTATGTCATGAAGTTGAAGATTTGAAGGATGCTGTGGGCGTGTTTTGGTGCTGCTATTCCATGGATTGGCCAGATTCAGAAGATGCAAACGACTTGGACCTATCACTTTGGACACAAGGGACAGGATCTGCCTCTCCAGCACATATATATTGCTGGCTGTTCCCCTGAGAGCCCACTTGCCTGCACTACATGCTCCAGGACGACATCTGCCACTGCACTGCTGCTGTCTCTGCCCCTCTGGACCCTGCAATGGCACGTACTGTGGAGAGAGCCAGCCTTCAGCCTTGAGGAGAACCAGGCCCTGCTGGACAGCCTACTTCCACAGTACAGCAAGCTGTATGGGACACCAGGGGAGCAGGTGAGTGTCCTGTGCACTGCCTTTCTGAATGTGCATTTTGTCTGACTAGCAAGGCTGAGAGTCTGCACGCCACTGGCTAGCAGGCTCACTGAGTAGTTGTCACCCCCCATAGTGTGTAGTGACTTGCACTGGACAGGTATGGTGCAGTGACAGTGCTTCTGAACAGGGTTTTACTCCCCATGCAATGATACCATGTAGTGACTTCTGGAAAACTGTCCATGGGCAGCCGTGCACTGCCTGTGTACACCATGTGCCCCTGTGATTGCGACATGTATATGCAACTGTGTCATGCACGGATATGTTGCATGTGTAGTAATGGCCTTATCACTTTGTCATCCTGACAGGCTTCTGCCCATCGGAAGCAGGAGATATGGAAGGACATCGTCCGGGCTGTCCGGTCCGTGGGGGTCTACAAGCGCCGGATCCGCAACTGCCAAAAGAGGTGGCAGGACCTTCGGGGCTGGACCCGGAGGATTGCACGGGTCCAGCTGAAGCTGTCGCCTCCTCGCAGGAGGGGCGGAACACGGACCCTGACCCCCACATGCTCAGGATCCTGGCGGTGGTCTTTCCAGACCTGGATGGGCAGCTGAAGGCCAGAGAGCAGCAAGGAGGGGTGAGTCAAAGACTGCACTGTGTACTCTGTCTAACATGCTATGTGCCCTCCTCGGGCCTGGTTAAACTGCCACAGTACAGCAGTCATGTTGTCCAGGAGCCATGTCCCTCTATTGTGCACTGCCCACTCCTCATCTGATACCCAGGTGTGGCCCTTACATGCAGGGAATTCTGTCACTTAGGACTGTGTCCTTGCAGTTTGCTTGACTCAAGGTGGGAGACAGCATCTGTTTCCCTGACTCTGTGGTGGGCATCATGGGTGGGTCCATTGCTTACACAATGCCTGTATTCTGACATGTATTCAGCGTGTTACTTTGATCTGTGGTCCAATTGCTGAGCTGATCCACCACATGTGGCTGGGGTATCTGGCACACACCCATGCTGCGGGTGGGAACAATGTTTGGGCCCCAGGAGTATGTATATGACGTGTGTCACACATACTTAGCCAGCTGCCTACAGTCCAGGGCTCATCCCTCATTCATGTGGGGCTGGACAGTCATGCCTACTCCAGGCCATACAATACACTCTGTACTCCCACTCCCGTGTATCAGCTGACACATTGTGCGCAGTGATTTGACCCCTCAGGTGTCTGCCTCTGTGTCAGTGTGCTGTGGATTAGTCGCCAGGACTGCTGTGGAGTTTCTTGGTAGGGGCTCAGCATGCCACTGGAGATGTGACCATAGGAGACGATACTTGTGTGACACATAGGTGTCTGATCAGCTGCCCATGCAGACTGGGGCATGTGAATGTGAAGTTCAGGCAGCTGTTCCCCATGCACAGCAGAGTGTGAGGGGCTCAGGTTCAGAGGGTAGTGTCACAGGTCTACCATATGTCCAATAGGTATGACCTGGACAGATGAGGGTTAAGAGGATGTGTTGTGGGGGGATGTACATGTGCACTTGTGCAGCTCCAGGACTTGCATTCCCCATGACCTACTATTGTGACACAGTGCAGAGTGTTGTTGTCTGGCTGCAAAGTCATACATCACTGAGACAGTGATGTATGACTTTGCAGTCATGCCTCCGCCATGGCATGTGTCTACTGATTGGTGAGCCTGCAGGGGAGTGACATGTGCTACATGCACACCATAGTGGCGCTGGCTATCAGGACATGGGTGCATCATGGTGTCTGTCGCTGGTATGCATCACATGCATTTCCTATTTGACTCTGGGCATCCCTTTCATCCGGAAACCTGTACTGACTCAGTGGCAAGAGCTGTGATGTGTGCATGTCCACATGCCACACCGTGTCCTCTGCACTGTCCAACTACTGTGTACTTGGTGCATGTGTCAACACTGGGGTGTTGCAATCCAACAGACACCAGACAGATGGGTGCAAGGCCATGTGGGATGTGAGTGCCATGCTTGGCATCAGACTGACAATTGACTTCTCCTGTTCAATTAGGGCACTTTTAGCAATGTACAACTAATGATGCCAGGGCTTGCTCTGTGATGTGCTGTGCTCACAGTGGTGTGTGCGTTATGTGCAGGTGACTGATGTCTGTCTGTATCCCCATTGTTTGCAGATACATCCACGGCCACGGAAGGGGACAGCTCCACGGACCAGGAGGAGCCAGAGAGCCAGACTGGGTCAGCAGCCGAGGAGTGGTCGGAGGGACCCAGTGGCACGGAGGGCGAGGGGAGCCACACCGAGGAGTCCTCAGCAGCATCCACCTCAGCTGAGGACCAGAGCAACTCGGAGGATGACTCCCTTGTGGAGGCGGGTGTCAGCAGCCACCACACCCCAGCTAGTGTTGCTGTCCCCGCCACCACCAGCACCACCACCGCCCTCCCATCGGCTCCCATTCCCCAGGTCCGTGGAGGCTCCCATGTCCGCGAGCGTGTTTCCTTTGGGCCAGGCACCGCACCCCCTGCCCCTGTGTCCCCTGCTGCCCTGAGTGAGGAGTCTGTGTACCTCCTTCGCCAGCTCCATGTAGGGCAGACAGCCATGCTGAGTGTCCTCCATGCGCACACCGCGCTGTTGACTCAGCTGGTGTCGTTCATGGAGGGCATCTCATCGGGCATGTCTGACCTACAGAGGGGCAATAGGTCCATGGACTCCTCCCTGACGGCAGCAGTGTCCCTCCTCAAACGGTCCCTCACCCCTCCTGCCTCTGCTCCATCCACACTCCCCAGCACCTTACCCGTCCCAAGCACACACACACCGGCACAGGCACACACCAGCACACACACATCCAGCACACTGACACACACGCCAATGACAAAACGCACACGCACGCACATTCAGGGGACTGAAGCCAGACTCACAGGGGATGGGGCCCTGGAACACACACACGCATCCACATGCACTGCGCAGTCCTCAGTTCCCTCTCCCTCCAAAGCACCCTCCCTTGCCTCACCTGCAACCCCAAAGTCACAGCAGCTCTTCCTCTGTGACCTCGGCCTCTTCCCCACCGATGAAGCTGCTCCAGCATCCCGGGGGAAGAGGAAGCCCACCCACACGGAGCAGAGTGCCCCTCGCACCCGGACACCCTCCCCCAGGCGCAGACGGACTGAGGCCCCCACCCGCAAGTCCCCCCGGAGTCCTAAGAGCAAGACCCCGCCACCGCCCTGCAGCTCAGGCACAAGGTCTCCGTCCTCCATCCCTCAGGCCCCCACTGCACAGGTGCCCCCACCACACCCTGCCCCAGGTTCCCCCACCCACAGATATACCATCCCCAAGAGGATCAGGCCTTCTCCCCCTGCCACTTGCTCTCCCAGCACCACACCCCCGCTGCGCTTGTCTGTGCCACTGATGTGGTGAGGGTGTCCTCCCCTCTGTCCAACCCACCTTGCCTGTTCCCCATTCTCCTCCCCTGGAGGTAGGCACTGCAGTGGAGTCCACTACCGCCCTGTCTGACTTGGGCACTGCAGTGGCGGACCTGTCCACTCCATCTGCAGGGTCCACTGCAGTTGTGCCGGCACCCACGACATCTGAGTCATGCCCCCAGTTGTGCCGGCACACACCATGTCAGACACCTCCACTGCAGTTGTCAGTGGCTCTCCAGCACCCACCACCCCTTCCCTGACTCCCCCTGGTGAGCCCTGATCCTGTCCCTGCGGTGCCTGGCCTGCCCCCGGTTGCCCCTCCTAGTGGATTGTCCCTGGTTTTGTGCAGGCATGCGTAGGGTGACATCTGCCAGTGTCACCCTGTTTGAACTTTGACAATGGACTGGCCATTGGCCTTTGCTCTATTTTTTCTGGACGGCGTTTTCAATCAACACATATGCTGAATAAAGCAACTTTCTTTTCTCTAGTGCTCATGCTTCAGATGTACATGTTGTTGGTGCTGCTAACCATGCCCTTGCTGCAGTGATGGTGATATCTGGTCTCATGATTATGAAGTGTTACTGTGCAGGAACCCATGTGGTCCAGGGGGAATGTGTCCTATCATGTGGTGTATCCATGTCATCAATAGCAGCATCTGAGGGTGTCATGTGTTCAGTATTTGGCAATGGGTTTCCTACTTACATTAGCAATTTCATATCTGTGGCTTCCACCCCTGCACATCTGTTGTGCCTGCCATCGTTGCATTTGTCTACTTCCCTGACCGTGTTGCCATCTCCACTGGACATGCAGGTTTGGGCATCAATGGGGAAGGACTCATCCGTGTAGTCAGTGCAACATTGCTATACAAGTGTGTTGGATCTGTGCTGATGATTCCGTTGGCACATCCATGACCAGGCTGATGTGATGGGAGCCCTCATTTGGTGCTAATTGTTGATTGTGTGACCAAGTGCTCAGCTGACATGATGGGGCCCTACTGAGGCAACATATGGCACAGCTTTCCTCACACAGGAGTGGAGTCCCCTCATGGCAGTGTGTACACGTGTGACATTGCCTGCGCCCAAGGTGTGTGTTGTATGTGCATGTCTGTGTGTTCACTTCCATTTATCTGCGCATGCTGTGATCCCTAGTGTTGTACCTGTTTGTGATGCTTGCTGACTTGAGCTATGTTCCCCCAAAGTCTTCTCCCTGTGTTCTCTGTGATGTGGGTGCATGGCACATTACTGGTCATCAGGGTGTCACCCATAGGTGTGTTTGCTGTCAGGGCTGAGTTTGTGTGCAGACGCAGATGGGTCACAGTCAGGTTTCCCCTTGGCACTTGTTGTTTGCCCCTGTCATGTGATTTTCAGTTCGTGTTATCTTTCAGTGATTGTGACACGTTGTGTGTGTGACTGCTGGCACTCCTCAGGGTCCGGGCTGCAATGTTGGTTGTTGTCTATGTGTGTTCTTTGTGGGTGACCTTGGCTTCTTCATTGGTGTGTGACTGTGGCTGGGATCCCATTGGTTGGTGTGGTATCGCCGTCATGTCCATGTACAGCGTAGTGTGCAGTGTGTCAGACATTCAGGAGTCTTGTTGAGTGGCCATGTGTGATGTGTTTCTGCACCTTGGTTCCCACCCACCACCCTGGAATAGTCATGGGTGCATGTGCAATGTCACCAGTGCATGTGTACTTCACTGCTGCACATTGTTAGAGGTCGAGGGGTGTGGTCTTGAGTGTGTGCAGATGGGAGTTGTTGCCCAGCTAGTCCCCTGCCTCCATGTTGGCCTTGGCTTACTGGCCATGCTGATTGATTTGTGCTTGTGTAGGTGTGATGGTAGTTTGTTGCTCAGGACACCTGACTGTGGTTCACAGTGTGAACGACATTTAGCTTTGTCATCACAGTGGGATTTTTATTCAGCCCAGGGTCACCACATTGTGGGGGCCCTGGGGGTGGTGCTGTGGTGTGTCTGTGTCTTGCTGTGTCAGTTGTTGTTCCTACGTGCCTGTGTGACATGTGTGTTTTGTGCTCCCTCTCATCTGACAATGCCTGCTTGCCCACATAGGGGATTTGGATCCATGAGTTACCTTAGTGTGGCAGTGTATGCACATCTGTATGATTGGTATTCAGCTCTCCTCATGTGTTGTGTGGTTGCCTGGGGACACTGGCACCCCCACCCCTCACCTGCTGTGTATGATGACAGTGTTGGTCTGCCTGTTTGTGTTTGTGCATCTGCACCACTGCATTGGCATATCTTGGGTGTGCCATTGGCTGTATGTTGTTTGGTGTGTTTCCCCTGCTGTCCCTGGGACTCCTAGGTCATCGGTCAGCACAGTGATTATGGTTTGTGTGTCCCATTGCTGCCATGGTATGGTATCTGTTCACCTCACATCTGCTGTCTCCACAGGATATCTGCATTTGTGTGCCCATTGGTGCAAATATGTGGTTCTGCATTCTGATGGTCACTTCTGTCATTGTGTCATTGATGACTGTTGACGGTCTCAGCCCCCATGGGTGTTGTTTGTCTGCACATGGCCAAAGGAATGTCTCATTTGCACTGCAGTATTTGGCTCCCCCAATTTATGTTGCAATGGGACACATACACTACTTTGCCACAGATGAGTTTTTGGTTCTGTGACCAGGAATGATCCATGCAGTTTGGCAGTTGCAGCTCTTTCTTTGTCAACACTTACCTTTTGGTCACTGTGATGATGGGGGTGTAGACCCCATTGCCACAATGGTCAAAATGTGCTTCAGCTATGGACCCCACACTTGCCTTTTGGTCACTGTGATGATGGGGGTTTAGACCCCATTGCCACAATGGTCAAAATGTGCTTCAGCTATGGACCCCACACTTGCCTTTTGGTCACTGTGATGATGGGGGTTTAGACCCCATTGCCACAATGGTCAAAATGTGCTTCGGCTATGGACCCCACACTTACCTTTTGGTCACTGTGATGATGGGGGTTTAGGCCCCATTGCCACAATGGTCATGGGCTGCTTGCATTGTGGGTGCCACACACATATATGTGTGGCACATGTGCTAGGGGGTCACATTGTATGTTCAAAGTCATGTTCGGTGTTGTAGGCATTTGACACAGCCTACACACGCTTGTCATGGTGGTGGGGGGATGTCTTTATCTTGCATTCCCTAGGTTGTGGTGTGCTTGTTGTGTCATGCATTGTCCATCCTATGAGTGGGGGTGGTAGTAGTGGTAGGCATCCAGCCCCCTGGCTAAGGGTGGTAGTAGTGGTAGGCATCCAGCCCCCCTGGGTGTGGGTGGTAGTAGTGGTAGGCATCCAGCCCCCCTGGGTGTGGGTGGTAGTAGTGGTAGGCATCCTGCCCCCCTGGCTAAGGGTGGTAGTAGTGGTAGGCATCCAGCCCCCCTGGCTAAGGGTGGTAGTAGTGGTAGGCATCCAGCCCCCCTGGCTGAGGGTGGTAGTAGTGGTAGGCATCCAGCCCCCTGGGTGAGGGTGGTAGTAGTGGTAGGCATCCAGCCCCCCTGGCTAAGGGTGGTAGTAGTGGTAGGCATCCAGCCCCCTGGCTAAGGGTGGTAGTAGTGGTAGGCATCCAGCCCCCCTGGGTGTGGGTGGTAGTAGTGGTAGGCATCCAGCCCCCTGGGTGTGGGTGGTAGTAGTGGTAGGCATCCAGCCCCCTGGCTAAGGGTGGTAGTAGTGGTAGGCATCCAGCCCCCCTGGCTGAGGGTGGTAGTAGTGGTAGGCATCCAGCCCCCTGGGTGAGGGTGGTAGTAGTGGTAGGCATCCAGCCCCCCTGGGTGTGGGTGGTAGTAGTGGTAGGCATCCTGCCCCCTGGCTAAGGGTGGTAGTAGTGGTAGGCATCCAGCCCCCCTGGCTAAGGGTGGTAGTAGTGGTAGGCATCCAGCCCCCCTGGCTAAGGGTGGTAGTAGTGGTAGGCATCCAGCCCCCCTGGCTGAGGGTGGTAGTAGTGGTAGGCATCCAGCCCCCTGGCTAAGGGTGGTAGTAGTGGTAGGCATCCAGCCCCCCTGGCTAAGGGTGGTAGTAGTGGTAGGCATCCAGCCCCCCTGGCTAAGGGTGGTAGTAGTGGTAGGCATCCAGCCCCCCTGGCTAAGGGTGGTAGTAGTGGTAGGCATCCAGCCCCCCTGGGTGAGGGTGGTAGTAGTGGTAGGCATCCAGCCCCCCTGGCTGAGGGTGGTAGTAGTGGTAGGCATCCAGCCCCCTGGGTGAGGGTGGTAGTAGTGGTAGGCATCCAGCCCCCTGGGTAGGGGTGGTGGTGCGCATTCAGGCCCCTGTGTGCATATGTGGCATTGGTGATGGGCATCCCGCCCCTATGGTGCTGCTGTTGCTGGTGTAAGTATATTCAGCATCCCCGTGTATGTGTGTGATGTGTCGTGTACGTGTTGTATGTGTTTTGTGGTTGGTGTCTGGCTTACCTTCTGTGCCGTACGCGTCCGTGCCTGTTCCGGTAGTAGATGTAGAATATTGGTATGATCGGGACGAAGGGATTCATGGTTGGTTCGTGTCGTTCGTCCTTCTCGTTGCTTCGCGTCGTCCTCGTCGCTTCGCCTCGTCCTCGTCGCTTCGCGTCGTCCTCGTCGGTGCCGTGTTCGTCTCGTAGCCGTGGATCGTGTTGTGGCGCGAATCGGAGCTTATGTGCGCCTCTCCCGGATGCTTTAACGTGCCGTGCGTAGCGACGGGTTCGGCGCATACGGGAAGCGCATCGTACTTGTCCGGCCGGACGGGGCTGCATTTTTCCTTCCGTGCGACTCGATTCGGCGTTTCCGGATTCGCCTCGGTCGGAGAACAGGACCTGGTTTGGGTGAGTACGGCTCGGCCGGATTTTTTGCTGTTGTGCGCATCGTACTTGCTCGTTCGGTGTGCTGTACGGATCGGTCGGGAAACAGGCTTTCGCATGGCTTTTTTCCCGACCGAATGGTATTGGGTGCGCCTCCGACCCAGATCGGAATCGGCCCCAAAGTCTTTATGCGATAAAGCAATTTTACCATTAGGGCCATGAATTGAGTTGATTTGAGTTTTATCCCTTTTTATACGCAAATAATTAGCCAAAAGTCTTCCAGATCTATTAGCATTGAACTTAAATTTGGCTTTCGCTTTGGAAATTTGAACACCAGCTCTTTTACTAAGAATTGTATTAAATTCGTAACGAAGCTTTTGCAACTTACTTCTATATTGAGGATCATTAGATGTGATGAAAAGTCGTTCATTTTTCGCAATTTGCGTTTCTAATTTTTTAATATTCGCATTAAAGGTCTTATTTTCAGTGGGCCATAATAGAGATAGTAACCCCTCTAATGTATGCTTTAAAAGCATCCCATCTATTAACCATTGAAGTGGAACCCTCAGGATTAAGCATAAAATAATCATGAATGGCGTTTAAAAGTTTTGGTTTGTTATGTTCATTGAGAGCTACACCAGTATTCATTCTCCATCTAGATTGTTTGGAAAAAGTTGGATTTAGATTTAAAACACAAGAAATCATAGCATGATCTGAAACATCAATGTTACCAATCTTTGGATTAATAACTGAATTAATTAATTGCTTAGTAACAAGTAAATAATCAATCCTAGAGTGAGAATTATGAGGATTGGAAAAAAATGTAAAACTTTTGTCTGTAGGGAAATGTAGCCTCCATATATCAACTAACTTAGTGGTTTGGAGAAATGATTTAAAAGCATAATAACTCTTAGGAGGGTGATATTTAGTAAGGGATAGTCTGTCTAATAAAGGATCAGATATGACATTAAAATCACCACCAACAATAAGAGGAACATTACCAATCTCTAGAACCTCAGATGAAAGATTGGTCCAAAAAACAGGATCATCCGCAATAGGACCATAAACATTAATTAAAAATATGACTGAATCATAAACTTTAGCTTTAACAATTAAATATCTCCCCTCTGCATCTGAAGTTTTGCTCAGGACTTGACAATGTAGTTTTTTTGCAAAAAGGATAGCTACACCATTTTTTTACCATTAGCAGGAGAAGATACTATAATGTCAACCCACTTTTTCTTCATATAGTTTAAGATTTTGTCATCTATATGAGTTTCCTGAATAAAACAAATATCAGCTTTGCAATTACCTAAATAATCTAAAATTTTTGTACGTTTAACTGGATGGCGTAAGCCTTTAACATTTAATGAGACTACTTTAATATTAGCCATGATGAAAGAAAAGGAGAGAAAAGGTTAAGAATAGGAAGGTAAGAAAGAGGCACAGAAATTAGGAAGAAAGTAGCTCCAGAACTAGTAATAGGGAAAGGCAAAAATAAAACATAGAAAAAGAGACAAACAGAATACATAAATATGAAAAGTGAAACGCACACACGCTTTACAAGCATGACCGGAACCGTTGGAGCCCAATTTAAGAATTATTCATTAAGAAATCAGAAAAGCCAAAACTGATAGCAATCAGGTAGTAGAGTCATTAGTATCCATTGAATGTTGTGACTGCTGATTTAAAAAATGTTGCAGATCTTCAGGCCGCTGAAAGGATTTTGAAAAATTGTCTTTCCAAATGCGCATTGTTGACGGATCAAAAAGGCCATATTTGTAACCAAGACTTCGTAATTGAGGACGAAGATTAGTGAATTCCCTGCGAATAGCCACAGTTTCTTTGGCAAAGTCTTGATGGATAAAATTTTTATTCCCATTGACCACTAGGGAAGGAATTTCTCGTGCTGCTTTTCTGATCAAAACCAAGTGATGGTGTCGAAGAACTTTGAAGATCATTTGGCGTGGTTTCGTATGTTGAGGATTTCGATGGGACGGAATCCTATGAGCTTTATCAACTTCAAATTTTTCTGGAAATTTGATATTTAATAGCCCAGGAAGTAGCGTCTCCAGATATAGGGGCCGATTCCGATTTGGGCCGGAAATCTCTCCGACCGAGCCGGACTCGGAGAGATTTCCGACCGAATCGGACTCTGGCAGCCCGACCGAACGAGTACGATGCGCACGTATGTCATCGGACTCGATTCGGTCGGACTCCCATTGAAGTCAATGGGAGCCAGTCGTACGACGCATACACGGGCTCCCATTGACTCAATGGGCACGACGCGAACAAGGGCGCCCCCTACAGCGTGTTCGCGTCGATGCGGGTCGCGCCGTACATGCACGTGTGCGACTCGCGTGCCTACGCTTCCAGGGGGGTCCGACACAGACCCCCAAAGTGCGGCTCCGACAGCTCCTTGGAGCCGGACTGCACGAGTTGGTCGGAGCGGTCGAGGTGCGCATCGTACTTACCCAGCCGGGGAACGTCTCCATTGCGCGGTGCGAGTCGTCCCCGTGCGAGTCGGTCGGAGCGGTCGGGTCCTGCGAACGAGTCGGTCGGAGATTTCGCGGCGCACGCATCGTACTCGCTCGCCCGGACGCACGTACGATTCGGTCGGGAAATAGGGCTCCGAATCAGATCCGGTAAAGCCGAATCCGATTCGGAGCCCTACCGGCCGAGATCGGAATCGGCCCCATAATCTGCAGTTATCTCCTTCAACCTCCTCTGGTAAATTAAATATGCGTAGATTATACTGTCTGTTGCGATTTTCCATATCCAAAAGATGTGAGCACATAGGTGTTATTTTCGCTACAAGTGGGGTAAATGCGTCCACTTTAACTTTATTATCCTGTATTTTAATTGAATTGTCAGATATTTTCATTGACATACATGCCATTTCTTTGCGCACGTTTTTAATTTCTGTCGCAATAGTGTCAGTATTCGCACGCAGAGCCTGAATTTCTTCCAGAATTAGAGACAGTGAAGGTTCAGAAGACTCAACCGCTTTAGATTTAATTGGAGGAGGAGAAACCTGCTGTCTCCTTTTATTGTGAAGAGGATTTTTATTATCCATTTTCTTGAATAAAAAATGTAATTTGAAGAAAAAAGCAGAGTTTATGGGTAAATAGAGTGAAAAAAAGCAAAGAAATCTTTAAAATGACTGGTGCAGCAGCTAAAATGAACTATGGGAGTGGCTAGGCCCAAGCCAGGCCCTTTCCTTAAAGTATTCTCCGCCCCCTTGACAGACCAGCCTGGCAGTACCTGAGAGCAGAGCTGAGAGCAGGAACCAGAAGTTGAAGAATACCACTCCCACAGTCCAGAAACGCAGGAAACTACTTCAGCATGCAGGTACAGCCTTTAGAAGCACAGCAACCTTGTTTCAGAGCATTTTCTGACAGAAAATCGTCGTATTAGACGTAAAAACGGGCAAAAACACGGAGGAGCTCACCGGGTGGCGGCCATCTTGATTTGCGCGCTCGCGCGTCTCTAATGATATATTTTATAATAAGCAATTGTTCTTGTTGTTGCACGCAACGATCTAAACATATGTATATTACAGAAGCGTATGTGATCTATAGATAAAATATGCAGTGAAACCCCTTCAACTAATGTACGGATATCTCTTCAGTAGCATTGCGGAACTATATGAGTGTACTCCTTGCTGTCAAGTATGTTATCGTTCACAATATCAATAAAGAAATATTCCAACAAAAAAAAAGAAATGTTTCCACACTTCTCAGAAGTTGTTATTTCTGCTATTAGCACAACACTACTCTCTCTCTCTCAGTTCTCATTCACTTCAGTGGAGCCAAGAGATATTATGGATGCAAATGTACACAAGAAATGCATAGAAATGCAAACCATCACACAGCATAGTATGGCATAGCATAACATTACATAATATACAATTACACAGCATTTGCAAGTCACATGTTTGAATATTGTCAGAAATTAGCCTTTCTTTATTCTGTGGTAGCCAATAAGAATTGAGTTACCTAACAGAATCCCAACATATCCTTGATATCATGCATCTATGTACTTACATATTGGCTCAACTGTGTGATAAGTGATAGGGCTGTGGAAGGGGCAGGTTAGAGGAAGCAGCAAAGATGTGACACAATGAGAGGGTGGGTGATGAGGAATGTGCCTAGAAGAGAAAACAAACCAGCTGGGCTTGGCGGGAAGGAATAGTGATACAAATGTGATGCTAGAAGGAGGGAAGGCCAGCAAGAAGGATTACAAGAAAGTGCCAGGCTGTAAGGAGTAGAGGAGGCCAAAACCCTGCTGTTATGTGGGTGAGAGCAGTGCTGCAAGTTGGAGAGACATACCGGCTGTACAAAGAGGAGGAAGGAGCAAACATTGTTTGCAAGAGGTAGATGGGTTAGATTTCTATACAAACATAACTCCACCAACCATTACCCGTTATAGGCTTGGATTTCTGCTGCTCAGAGAGACAGAACATCACTCCAGTGCGCAGTGAGAAACAGAATACCGCTGTGACCAGAGGCTGGGATCATAATCTGCCCAGTGGTGCTCTAACACTATTCTCATCCTACAATGTTGTTCTTCTACCCAGTGACTCGCCAACAAAAGGACAGCTTTGTTTACTGATGGTCTTCCCAGTTCCTGGAACTTTCCCTTTCTACCAGTGTCTGTTTTGAGTCCATTGCCCCAAGGAACTGGCCTGCCTGACTGCAGTATGAACTACAGCAGGAGGATGACTGACTATAAGCGCTGTTGTGCTATGAGGCACTGCCTGAACACTCTTTCAGTGCAGCTAAATACATAGAACGTTAGGGATTTCTGAGTGGCAGGCAAATCTTAATACCTCCCCCATCCCTTACTCCCATACCCAGCTGTCAGCTTCCATCACCAAGGACCACGGGGAGCCGGTGATGCATTGAGGATGTGTTTATTTGGTGCTATGCTTACTGCTTCTATCAATGCTCTACTTGTGTGGGAGCTCATCTCCACGCATTTGTGCAGGTCACCACGCTTCTCCTTCCCTGCTCCTTCCTGTCCTCCCCCTTGTTATTTTGGCAGGGACCTGGAACAGTGCGCATCATGCAGCCTGACAATAATGGCACACCACACATTAGTTGGTACTTTTTCCTGCCGTCGTTCTCAGCCCATTTATTACCTAAATGACAAAGCACTGGACTACACAAACTGGTCCTGCAAACACAGGACATGAAAATTTCCCTCCCTGCCTGGGCTATACTGTTAGTGGCACTCAACACTACATCCCCCACATGATAGGAAGTGGTGTCCAGTGTCCTGGGGAGTTACCTGGACCTGTGGTGGCTGCAGATTCATGGAGAGCTGCTTCCTATACACTTCTAGTGGCAGTCCCTCCTGACAGCTTATCCAGCTCTTCTTCCTGGCAGAATGTCCTCAACCCAGAAGTGTTCTGATTTTGGAGTGGCAGAGGTTCAATACTTATTCCCTTTTCTACCTTTGAAGTAGGCAAACTTCAAAGGAATGTCTTTGTAGTGCACAAGACCCTGCCTTTCCCTGACCTGGCTCCAGACACAGTACAGGAGGGTGAAGACAGCTTTGTGTGAGGACAGGCACAGCACTATTCAGGTGTCAGTGACAACTCCTCCCCCCACTCTAGCTCAGGAAGGCCCATCGGCCTGGTGATGGCCAATCAGGATATGCAAGGCACACCTCAGCTCCCTTTGTGAGACTGTCTAGAGTGAATGCACAAGAGCCCAACTGTCAGCGAACCCAGACATGTATTCTACAGACAGGCAGAGGCACAGAATGGTTAAGCAAGAAAATGCCCACCTTCTAAAAGTGGCATTTTCATACAAGCAATTTAAAAACCAACTTCACCAAAAGATGTATTTTTAAATTGTGAGTTCAGAGACCCCAAAATCCAAATCTCCATCTGCTCCCAATGGGAATTTACACTTAAAAGATATTTCAAGGCAATCCACATGTTACCTTAAGGAAGAGATAGTCCTTGCAATAGTAAAAACAAAATTAGCAGTATTTCACTATAAGGACATGTAAAACACATCAGTGTATGTCCTACCTTTTAAATACACTGCACCCTGCCCATGGGTTTGCCTTGGGCCTACCTTAGAGGTGACTTACATTTAGTAAAAGGGAAGGTTTGGGCCTGGCAAGAGGGTGCACATGCCAGGTCACAATGGCAGTTTAAAACTAAACACAAAGACAATGCAATAGTAGGTCTGAGACATGTTTTCAGGGCTACTCGTGTGGGTGGCACAATCAGTGCTGCAGGCTCACTAGTAGCATTTGATTTACAGGACCTGGACACACTTGATGCCCTTTACTAGGGACATAGTAGTAAATCAAATATGCCAATCAGGAATAAACCAATCACCACTACATTTTAGACAGAGAGCCTTATGCACTTTAGCACTGGTTAGCAGTGGTAAAGTGCCCAGAGACCTAAAGCCAACAAAAACTGGTCAGAAAGAATAGGAGGAAAAAGGCAAAACGTTTTGGGATAATCCTGCAAAAAGGGCCAGGTCCAACAGTTGGCTTCAGAAAGTGTTATATACATAAACGTTTCTACTTTTTGCAGCAGGAAGTTATCTAAACTGCCCAAGGATTTTGAGATGACCATATTCTTGGTTAATAATGATAAATTAATATGGTAATATAAAAGAAAGTGTTTAAAGTGGTTAATTAATAATGTAAACACTTAAAACTGCAACAATATTGCAATCCTATCATACCAAACCTAAAAATAAAATATGTATAAAATAAAAACAATTGAAAAAAATATCTAGCACTCCTGCTCTTGATGCATGTATTAGCCCTCCGTTCACCATGGTAGAGGCCCACTGGGGAACACCCAGCTGGCTCTGGGAGTGTGGAGGGGCCTGCCACTGTTTGGCAGATTTTCACTTCACAAATGCTTCAAACTCACTGAAAATGAATTAAACAACTACCAAAACATCAGAGGTAGGGGAAAAACTGCTCTGTGGCATCAGTATTCCAAAATGAAACAGTCTTGACACACAAATGCAAAGGCAACAATGGTGCCTGGAGCAAGTGCATAAAGTCAAGCTAGGACCTCAAGCATTTATTTAGACACGAAAACTGTGTCCCATCATGGGAAACCAAGATTTGAAATCTGATCTGCAGTTGCCCAGAATGCTAATGCCCACTGTGGCATGGACAAGCAAAACTCCACAGAATAAAGTCTGACACACATTTCCAGTGTTAGGTGAACAAGAACGCATCAAACCCTACACAGAGATAACCCTCTGTAGGCACTGAAAACCAATTAAGTTGGAACAACAAGAATTATGGCTAGTTTACCTATTGGGCAACTGGCCTAAATCCGCCCAGCTAATTTTGTGGAAAATTGCTTGAACATTAAACAAAATGAGACCTGTTATGAAAATGTTCCTTACCAAAATAGAGTGCTAAAACTTCTGGAAAAATAGGACATTGAGCCACAAGAGATGAAAGGCTACAAAAACCTTGAGAGAAAGCCAAACCTTAGCAAACGAGGGAAATGTTCATGGGGCTCTGTGTTATGTCAGGAGATGTCCAGGTGGGCTCTAGGACTTGCAAAGAACACTGAATCAATTTCAATGTTATTTATTATCATGCAAAGTTAATTAAAACCATTACATGTTCATATAAAACACATCAAAGCACAATAAAAGGCAAAGAAGAAAAGGACTAAAATGGGGATATAGTGTGTTATTTTAAAATTACTGCCGAACCAAGCTTAAAATCGAGTTAAACTATCAACAATTAAGTCGGCATGCTAAATTCAGGGAATGTGCAAAACTGCCAGAAACGGAAATGTTAAGAGTTCCTATGTGAATTACTTTGTTAATACTGTTATGATTTAGGTAAATACTCGTCACAATTCTTATTGTTATCGGTCTAATACAGATATTATCAAACAAGAGCATTTTAGAGTAGTGACCACAATGCAAAGCCATAATAAAATCAGTTAAACTTCAGTACAGAACCGTAGCTGCACAGGAATGGGCCAGTAGTTATTGTGGGAGCAGCTTACTCACATGCTGCAAGAACCTGGCTGTCTTACAAGCTAACTGAATATTGTGTCCATGTAAAAGGGATTCTACTGCAGGACGACAAGACCTATTTTGCAAGGCCCTTAAAGCTGGGCAAAACAGTTTTCGCTGGATGGGTAAAAGTGGGGAACATGTGCACAACAGGTGAAGTATGCATTCTTAACTATAGCCACTGAAACAGCATTGAGTGGCCGGCCAAGACTGCTTCCAGGAGGGTATACAGTCCTTAAAAAGGTATTCCCCCAAGCGGATTAATAAAAGTCTATGTTGAACGGATGCTGCGATGTGAGTCGTCAAGTATGGTTGTGGAGACCATGCAGAATATGATGGCAGCACTGCCCACGCATGCCTTTTCTGGGCAAACTCTGCTTTGTCGTTGATCCACAAGAGTTGTTTAGTAGCCCTATTTATGGTTTTTTCAAAGGTGCTTAAATCCAAATTAGCGGTCCAGGTGTTACCAAGTCTTAGCTTGTGAAGGGCTGTTTGCAACACCGTTGGCCAAGATAATTTTCCAGGTGTCTACCTCTCCATTTCCGCCCAGCACCTGGCAGTGAGCGAGGCTTGGGGAGCTGCACTTAACTTCCAGCAATATTTAACAATTGCTTCACTTCTGACCAGGCCTTGGTGGAACAAACCAAACTCCAGTCTGAGTTGCGCTTGAGTTATCCATTGTGGCAAACGAAAACGTCATTTGGAGAGCACTGATTGCAGCAGGTTTAGAATGGTTGTGTCATTTACCTTCATTAATTCGGATCCGTATGTTAGTGATGGGAGAAATTTTGCTCTGATGCCTTGGAGCAGGTGGTGCTGAGATGCACTGCTGATCTTCTTTTTGCAGTATTTTAAATGCAAACTGCAATTTATTTGCTGTGGCTCTTCTGAGTGTTAGATGTTCTCTAAATGATATGTGAGCATCCATTAGCACACCCAGATATTTATAGGATTTGACCAGTTTTAATGGTTTATCAAGGACTTTCCACTTGAAGTTTGGATAAAAGGACCTATAAGATGAAGAAAAGCAGACCACTCTGGTTTTATTGTGGTTTAATACTAGCCCCCACGTTTGAATGTACTATGCCAGTTTGGTGATTAAACACTGAAGACCAATTGGGGTTTGACTCAGTAAAACAATGTCATTGTCGTATTGAAGGTATCTTAAAGGTTCATCTGCTAGTTTGGGGGGTCACATGGAACTTCAGAAAGATGGATGTCTAGGTCAGCCGTGTAGATGTTAAATAGACATGGTCCTAATACACACCCCTGTTTTAGGTCCGTGTGTATCAGGATTTGGCGAGTGATGTTATGGCCATTGCCAATTTTGATTTGGACCCAGGTATCCGAATACAGATTAATAATGGCATCGAGTAATTTAAGAGGCACTCCCCAGTTGCTCATCTTGGCCCAATGTTGTTCACTTGGGACTCGGATAAAGAACACTGAAAACAGCAATACTGAAGCAGAAATGCAGATGGTAACAATTAGTCTCACAAAGAAGTCTATCAATAAAAATGATTAATATATGTATGAAACCATGGAAAGATTAGCCCCTTGGTCGTCACTCAAGAGCATGCCAGTGCCTCTGGATTAAGGCAAGCATAAAAATTATAGAGATTACACCTGATAGTGGGTGATTTTAATTACAAAATTAAATAGCCAACAAGGTCTCAGCATAGAAGCCTCCAAATGAAGATTATCATTACAACAGCCACATATGGCTATCACGCTTAATATAAGAAAGGGAATTACCTAATCTCACTTGCAAATGCTTGTGAAGAAGTTGAGATAAAGCCAACATACAGTTTCCCAGCAGCCAACTAGTACACTTCATAATTATCAATTCAGCATTAGCATCACTTCTTCTATTTAAGCTTTCCTTGGAGAATCAGGATTGGCCAGAGCTATCTTGCCATCACTTTCAATGTCTCAATAAAGACAGAACCTGAAGAAAGTACTGGTAAAATAACACCCGCCTACTGATATAGATGAGACAAGAAAAAGGCAGACAACAGAAACTCTAGCACATACTGCGAAATGCCTAGAAGAATAAGAATTTGCCAGTTGCCATATGACATTGTATCTCTCCTTTGAAGTGGGCTGTATATGAGGCGAAACCCCAAATATAAAACAAGTATATCAAGACTTTGTAAAATAAAATAAAAACCTTGAAACCTGTGTGTCAGAAGGCCCACAAATTGATATCAATTGTCAGAGCTTCCATCGAGTTGGACAGGCCCCACCAAATCTGGCAAAAGTCAGCAATGCCTAAACAAATTCTGCCAGTTCCCTCGAGATGGATGACAGATTGGACTCTGTTGCTGACCTATGACCATGTAGAGCGGGATGCCCCAGAGTTCTTCCCCATCCTTGGCAACTATCGTCTGTATTGATTTTGTTGTTTTTTTGGCTTGATCAGTTCCAAAACCACCAACCAGTTGTCTCCCGGATCTCCTAAGAGACTGGCACTTCCTGTTCAAATTATTTGTATTCAAAACAACACAAAGTGACAGGTGTCACACCAAAGGCTTATGGTTTGGTTTCTACTAGGAATCTACTGCAGTTGCTCCCAGCACAGACCTCGGTATGAACAAATATTCTTCAGTCTAGGATTTCTGCAACATAGACTGTAATACATTCTAGATATTGCATTTAGGGGACAGAATTATCTTTATTTTGCTTGTGTCAAACTCAGTGCTTATGGACAGCACAGTCCGGGTTCAAAGCAGAGTAGACTTGAGTCTGTTTCAAAGCCTTCCAAATTCTGTCAAAACTAACCAATTATATGAGTAAGGGAAAATTCAGACCCTCTTCCCAGTTTTATGGAGGTATACAAGTGAAACAGCAAGCCTTTTGGTAATAAACTGAAGCTACACCAAGGATGGGATGGAAATTTTGAAATTATGGTTGCTGATTTAAAAGGTCAGAGCCTGATGCTGCTGTTAAGAGGAGATAGGTGTAAAAATGAATTCTGCAAATCTGCCATGGCTAGGCAGTCTCCAGAGCTACTGAAGGGATACCAAACTTGAGGGGAATCATCTTGAATTGGTGTCGAACAAGAAACCCATTTACTCTTTTCAAATACAGCACTGGCCTCAATTCACAGATGGTTTGTGAAGTGGACACTGAATTTAGTATATTCGAGGAAAGGCAGTGAGATGAGTGAATTCTGGACAGTGCCCTTAAGCAATCCATCGGGACCCTGAGCTTGTCCTCATTCTTGGGGATTTTTTTGGATCTTGGCCAGATATTGGAGGAAGCTTATGGATCTGTATTGAGTGTCCTTAACCACATCCATGGACCACTAGTCCGTTGTAGAGGTCTGCCAAGCCTTTAAGAGGGAACCCACCAATAATGATTGGACCGTCAGGTGAGACTTGGCATCATCATACGATTTGCAGGAGATTGAGTGGTTGCGAACTATGCCTTGCCCCCTGTGAAGGACTCCTGTGCTGATTCTCTGGCACAAAAGAATCTGTGACCTGCCTGGAAGCCAGAGGTCTGAGCTGTATGTATGAACACACATTTGTTCATTTGTTTTTGGATGGGAGAGCACATTTATGATCATCAAAGACTTGCATCACGAGGTCACTCAAGTCAGTCCTAAACAGTTTTGCCCAGTAATGAGAAGATGAAGCAGCTGATGTTTCTGTGAGGCCTTTACCTTCCAGGAATTACGAATTAGAACATAGACGCATGTAAATGGAAACCAAGGAAACTATCACCAAGGCACTGGTTAACCAGATGACAAATGTGGTACCCAAAACTAATTGGGCCTGGAGTTCAACTATCCCCAGCAGATGGAAATGTATCACAATGGGCCTCTGAAGCCCTAACCAGTGGTGCTGCTTAGGTTGTGCATGTTCCTGTTTTCTTCATTGCTCCTGTGATTTTTTTGTTAATGAAGCCTCCAGCCAACGTGTCATGAACAGCAATGGATACTTACTTCAGAAGGTTAGGAACTAATGGATACATTCTACAGATGACTTTGAATCTGGAGTGAAAACCCTTTCAGGGATTATTGTCTTATAATAATATGAGGTAGCCACCCTTTCCCACTTCCTTCACTTCTCTCAAACTATTTTTCCCACTGTTTTTGAAAAAGCAGACCCGCAGAAACAAAAAAGTGGACCTGAAGAGACAACTAAGAGGCTTCTACTGCAGGTTCAGAAACCAGCCTCAGATTTTTCCTCAGCCTCAGATTGCACTTTCTCAAGTAAGTCTTTCTGTTCAGTCTACCTTCTAGTCTAACATTCATAGTCAACCACCACCTCATAAGGGTCCGATTTTAGTCCTGAGGCCAGACCTGAAGCACTATAGACGCCAGATAAAGAAGAGGAGGAGAGGTGAGAAGGAGGTGAGCAGTGTCCATTGACTTCTGTGAAAGTCTCCCGAAAGAGCACACCTGTGCCATATCCTCATCAAACGAGGCGAAGAAGAACAACGGCTGTCTCTCTTCCTTCGTTTTGATTTTGTGGTGCATTTTTTAGTTGGTGTAATGTTCCCTGTTGTGAACTGTCTACTTTCGCTTTCATTTGAACCCATTGTCTGGGGATGCCATCCTGCTGCAGCTGTTGGTGCTAAGTGGCAAAACAACCGACCATTGTTGCAACCACAGTGGCTGAACTCAAGGGCTCCACACTAACAGGATTGCTGCTCCTAGGTTAGTTGATTTTGAGTGCCCGCCATCTTGATGTCAGCTAGCTAGACCTACACTAGAGCAAGGGTACCAACTTCTTCCATAGTGCTGTACTATCAGATATATGAGATAATCCACCATCACAGTTCAGGAATTTACAGCCAGCAATCTTTGGGTCTAATTATGAGTGCCCTTTTCCTTTCTATGAGGCCTGTAACTCGCAATATTTTCCGCCTGCAGATTTTACCTGCTCCAAGAAGATGAAATCTGGGAGAGGAAAACTAATTTAAAATGTGGAATTACCAGGGGAATAGGAAGCAGAACTACTATTCCGTAGTCATTTCTAATTTGTAAGGGAATGCTGCGGTTCCCACTAGTTGTATCTGGTAAATCTCCCACCACTAGAGTTACCAATGCCCTCAGCATCGGTAACTCTAGAGGACAGAGTTCCAGCCCTTCAAAGTGGTTCATGGCCCTCACACAGGACTGTGTCACCCGATAAGCCAGCACCACTCTACCTTAGGACCAAAGTGGTCTAGCTCACCCTGATGAGAGAGGATGAACTAAATCATGTTTATATATGTACATTTTTCAACAAGCGTGATGTCACAGCTTTGGGGTGAGGGCTTCCTCTCAGATGACAGATCAATTCTGCTCATAAAAATTAAGAAGTGAAATTCTAAACACGGACGCAACCTTCCCTATAACCGAAGCAGGAATGAGCATGGGACCTGAAGTAGTGAAAAGTTAAAAAGCAGTTTTTATGAATTTTTTGTGACAGGTTTCAGAATTCCTTTTGTAAAAGAACTAAGTCATTCCTGAGTTCTGCTTTGTAGGTAACAGTGTAACTTCTCAACTGGCTGAAGGCTTGCAGCCTTGGCCCTTTGCTACAAAATAAACTCACGCTTTGTCAATATCAATTACAGTGCTCTGGCAGTCAAGCCATATTGCTTGCATATCCCTTTCTATACTTGGCAGCGTTTCCATCTCAAAATCATTTCCAAAATGCTGAACGAAAATTAATCTCGAAATCTGAATTTAATAGCGTTGGGTCACGATGGAAAAGTTAAACAATAGGTCAGAAAAGTGTTCTTTGGACGATCTCTTTAAAAAAGACATGCAATCCTTTCGATTTAGACTTTAATAGTAATGTTTCGTTGTATGTGCTCTGTGAAGAATTATCTGGAAGATTTTCTTTTTTTGGGGAAGAGAGAGCACTACAGCATTAATGGTCTTGCAGTGTTAAAAGCACCTTACAGTTATGGGGGTCACCTGGAAACTGGACGATACATATGACAGCTGAGAAAGGCAAATAACGCCATTTTGTTATGGGAGTGAGTGCAGGGGATCATCACAGAACAAAAATGACATTTTGTCTATTGAGCTGATAATACACCCTTCCTTACTAAAAAAGGAACTGAACATTTTGGGGCCTTTCACCAAGATCACGGAAATTTGAGTGACTTATTTCATGATCATATTGAGCCTGTGTTTAACTTATTATTAAACGTATTTATTTATAATATAACATCTCATAGAAACACATTTCAAAACACAAAAACGTCATATATAAAACAATATACCACATCCGAGTTCAGATCTTCTAATCCCCCAATTGTATTGGGGATACCACCGTATGTTAATTAGTAGCTAGATAAGCAGTATGATGATGACAACTTACTAGTTGCACCTTCTCTGTAGCATCTCTTTCGATTTAGATAAACTTAGTGGCCAATACGAATATGATAAAGGGAAAACCATCTCTAGGCTAGAGGCTAGTGAAAACAGCTTTGCTAATGATTTAAGCCCTCTATGAGCTATATGGGACTCCCTAGCTAAATACAGTAGTTTGGCTGTATTTGAGGTATACTTCTGTTGGTAAAAATAGCAAACAACTTGTGCATTGGCTAGTAATCTCTATTCAACATGGGAGCATTGTAAGAGAATGGCCTTGATCATGGTATTTGCAGGGATTACTAGAGGCCTTTTATGCACAAACCTTCAGGAGACCTCCAATCCCATCTTTGATCAAGTGCAAATGATTCTGCTCCATTTAGGGCTTGAGGAAATAATTTCCCACGAGTTGCTCTTAAGAACAGTTGGAGGGAATAACTTCCATAAGTAGCATCAATCTTTCTCAGGGCATTAACAGTACCCACTAGGCAACTTCTCAGACGGGAAAAATGGGATGACCAATTCAGCTTGGCGTTAAAGTTGAGTACCAAATATTTACATGAAGGCACCTTTTCCAGTGGCTGTTCGTTTAAATACAACTGAAACTTGGCCTACTTTGCTAAACAGATCAGCGTTTTGGTTTTGTCAACATTAATATTCAATTTATTCAATCAACAATTTTCCCCCAAAACTTTGATCTTTCTTTGCAGGCCAATGGGGATGCGATCTATAAATTATGCATTTTTAGGTTTACCTTGACAACGTAAATGCTGCCAGACTGTTTGTGATCAACAGAAAAAAAGAGCTTTAAAATGCACTAATTAATGTGAGAGGAGCTGCCCATATGTTGGTTACCTTGACTACAGCATTTGACTGTGCAGAAGTTGTATTGCCCGCCTGCCATGTGACATGGTTAACAAAGTAAGCTTAGAACAAAGACAAAATGGTGGCCTATGGCAACTACACACACACAAGACACACACTGGCCACACAAAACTGGCCAGTTGGCCAGCGAAGAAAGGAGGCATGGGAAACAATGAAGAAACCACTACCATTAATCCAGCAATGCCAAAACCGAAAATTAACTTTAAAAATCCCCCGGCCACAAACATCCCAAGGCATCGAAAATTACCCCACCTAAATAAACTTTACTGACTGGGTTGCTCTTCAACCTCCAGCAAGAAAAAGAAGGGTACTCCAACATCTTCTCCAATCCCCCCTTCTGATGATTTGGACAAGGATTAGACCCTGGCCGAGTCAGAGACCCGCCCAGAGAGACAGGGGAAGAGGAAAGTTACTGAAAGCCTTAGAATTATGGAAAGTGTCAGTGATGATGAGTCAGTGACGGTCATTATGGAGGGCGGCTCAGAGGACGCCGAGGTCACCCCTCCTATTCGGCCTGCTCAGAAGGATGTGGTTCCACCACCACCGCCAGCTCCCATATTTGTAAGACCCCTGCCGAAACCTGCATCCACCACTACCGTAGTCAAAGTACTCCCTACAGAGAGGCAAATGACACACCCATTTACCTCCAGTTCGTCAGGCATTGGCAGTGTCACACTAAAAAGTTATCCTCCCCAGTTTGGGACTTCTTTTTGATTAGCAAGCAGGAGCATATGCTCCATTTGCCATGCGAGTTTTGTCGCAGTAAGTCAGGTTTGTACTATGGTACTGGAGGCCAAACGTTCCATCTGAAAAACCATCATGCAATCTGGTGGGAGAAGCACCTTAAACAGATAACTGCTGGTGGTGGTGTTGAGAGAGGGGAAGCAGTTTAGTTCACAGTAATAGAAAAAGAAGGTGGTCATCATGAAGAAGAGTATAATGGCATTACACAAAGCAGCCCTGCTGCAAGAAATGTCCCCTGTAGTGTGCCAGCATCACCCGCATCAGCAACCTCCTAATGGCCCAAAGACTCAGATACAGATACTACTACATACAGTGATTCTCACAAGATGCACATTGAGTCTACCACCTCCTGGTTTCCCTGGCAGTCGCCTGTGTCAGTTGCACCACAAAAGTCTATAATCCAAGCTACTATTATGGAGATGTTTAGGCAGGAGGGGCCCTATGAATGCAACCAACAAATGGCACATTTGTATAATGGGAAGCTGGCTAAAATGTTAGTGCTAGACCTCTTCTTTTTTCTTTTGTGGAAGGAGTGGGGTTTTAAAGATTTGTGGTGGCCATCTGCCCAAAATGGAAGGTTCCCAGCCAGACCTATTTTGCTAGAGTTGCTGCTCCAGCAGTCCATCATGATGTGCTGCAATTAGTTGGCCAAGCTATGCAGCAGAGTGTGGTTCCGACTAGCCAACTGACAACAGACATGTGGTCCAGTTGTCAAGCAACTGATTACATGTGTGTCACTGCACACTGGATCTCTTTTGAGGGGGTTAGGCAACAGCTATCTGCAAGTCTCAGATCTGAAGAAAATTTTAAGGGCATTCGGTGGCATGCAACAGTAGTCTTTTTCACCATGGAGAAATCCCATACAGCTGTAAAAATCTTGGAATACTTTAATGCAAAGTGTTTGAATGGCTTCGACCCAGAGGTTTCAGAATTAGATTTGTTGCCATGGACAACAGCAATATAGCCAAGGCCATGTCAGATGGAAGATATTTCAGGATCCTGTGTTTGGTGCATTGCATCAACCTGATTGTGCAGGACTTTCTCAAAAAAGAAGACATAGTCAGTAACATACGGCCACCTGCCGAAGAATCTGCACTCATTTCAGTCACTCTTTTAGATTCCCGGAAGCAGCTGAGGATCATTCAGTGTGCTAATAGAGTACTGGTTAAAGCCCTCATACAGGAGGTGTCAACATGTTGGAACTTGACCTACTACAAGCTACAACGTCTGAGTAGTGCAGACCGATCACCAGCTGTGTCCTTAAAAGAGGAGGGGATGCAATTAAGAAGAGCATGACAATGGAGGTGGCCAAATGGGGGCTAGTCAAGTGCCTGACACAAATGCTATTTCCTTTTGAAGTTTTCACATAGGAAGTCAGCAAGAAGGACAGTATGATGAGTTGAACAATCCTGTTGTTGCATCTGGTACAGGACCAGTTAAAAAAGGTGGTGCAAAGGTTCGCCAGTGTGAACGAAGAAGCACATGAGTTGGTTCAGAGCTTAATCAGTGCCATAATACTTGATCCATGATACCCACTTTCATTCCTTTTTTAGAAGGGGATGTTTCACTTTACAAGACTTGGACTGCCAATCAAGCGAGAGACCTGGAAGAATGGCTGGAAGTTAGAGGCCTGGGCAGGAGTTCTGGCATGCAGCCTTCAACCTCCAGAGAGGGCAGTGCTGTTTTCTCACAGCCAACAGCAGCAACACCAGCAACAGACAAATCCAACACAACCTCTGCAACAGCTTTGTTTCAAGTGGCAGGGCTTAAGTCAAGTGTAGAGGCGAAGGCAACAGAGGCAGCACCCATGACCATTTAGAGGATGGTCCAAGACTATCTGGATGACACAAAAAACTTTCACAACCCTTTGGTCCATTGGTATAGGAAGATGCGACAATGGCCAGAGCTCAGCAGGCCGGCGACTTGTCCGGTAGCCAGGGTGCGTCTGAGCATTTGTTCAGTGGAGCTGGCACAGTTGTCACAGTTAGAAGGACCACTCCCTCGCCTCAAAACGTGGAGAGATTGAACATAATTAAAATGAACAAACACTTCATACCAAAAGATTACACTGTTTCTCAAACAGCACAGGATGAGAACAAATGGTCAAACACAAGCAAGTTAGCTGATGAACTTCTGTGCGAACCCCCTGAGTCTGAAGACACACTCTACATTCCTGACTAAGCAGACCACAATAGAACTTAAAGATATTGTCAAACTACTTTGAAAAATATATATATATATATATAAGAACATATATATGTTTAGAGTCTGGCTTCTGCTGCCCCATTTACATGTATGGAGTTAACCACACAAAATCTGGAAGGAATTTGCATCAGAACTTTTCCCCAGGCTTTGACAGATCTGTAATCAATCATTATTTAGTGGAGTTGTACCATCCGGCTGGAAACAGGCTGTAGTTACGCCACTCTTGAAGAAGGCCACTCTTGATCCAACCTGCCCGGGTAACTAACGGCCCATCTCTCTCCTCCCCTACCCAGTGAAGATCCTTGAACGTTTGGTTAGCAAATCTCTGTCAGCTTTTCTAGAACGTAACAACTGTCTGGCAGATGTACAATTCGGCTTCCGTCCAGAACACGGAACCGAGTCTGCCTTGGTGACCGTGTTGGACGATCTGCGTCTGTTGGCACGCAGGGGACAACCAGCAATACTTATTTTGCTTGACCTGTCTGCCGCTTTTGACACGGTCAACCATGACATTTTGCTAACACGTTTAGAGGAGGTGGGGGTAGTGGGCACTGCCCTGGATTGGTTTCGATCCTATCTATCTGGCAGGTGTCAGGCAGTGGCTCTTCCCCCTTTCCAGTCAGCCTTCACTAATATCTGTCATGGGGTCCCACAAGGATCTGCCATCAGCCCAATTTTATTTAACATCTATTTGAGCCCACTGATTAATATCATTCGGGCTCATAATGTGAAATTGGTAAATTATGCTGATGACACTCAGATCATTCTATCTCTTGATGGAACACTACCCAATGCCCTGGAGGATTTTCACGCATGTATGCATGATACTGCGCAGTGGTTACGTAATAACTCTTTACAATTTAATTCGGATAAGACCGAAATTGTACACTGCGCAGTTGGGAAGGTCCATCTGCCTCTTCCTCACAACTTCTGGCCCCTTGATTCATCTACTGCCTTGGTGCCATCTAAGACGGTGCGAAACTTGGGAGTTATGTTTAATGCCAACCTGTCACTAGAGACGCAAGTGAACAAGATGGTGGGGTGCTGTTTTGGCCTCATTAGGGCTCTGAGAAAGATTCTCCCGTTGCTCCCAATTTCGGTTAGAGCCTTGGTTGTTCAAGGCGCTATCCTAAGTAGACTTGACTACTGCAATGCTCTGCTGTTGGAGTCCCCCAAGTATCTAATACAGAGACTGCAGCGTGTTCAGAATACGGCTGCGAAATTGGCCTTGTCTAAGCCACGAGGCTTTTCCGCCTCAATGTGCCTAGCGGAGCTACATTGGCTCCCTGTGCAGCAAAGAATTTATTTTAAATCCCTTTGTATAGGGTTTAGGGCTTTGCATGGACTCGGTCCTGGGCCCCTACAGAAGAAATTGGTTTGGTATACTCCTACCCGGACCCTTCGTTCCTCTTTTGCCTACTTGGCAAAGGCACCCAGGTTCAACAGGGTCAGACTGGGAGGAAGATCTTTTAGTTTTGCTGCTGCAAAACTCTGGAACGCACTCCCACTTGAAATTAGACAATGCAGCACCCTGTCCCTGTTCAGGAAAAGGATCAAAACGTGGTTGTTCCCCAGAAACTGATCCTGTCGCTTTTGAGTAATGTTTTTAGGTTCTGTCCTTCTCGCTTCACATTGGTCTGTATTCATGTATCTTTAGCGCCAGGGTACCTGTAGGGTGTTTGTTGCGCTCTATAAATGCTATATACAATACATACAATACAATACCAGTGTACACACAAGAAGCCTCCATTCGCATAAAGGCCATGAAGACAATGCCTTACATCCCTATCCTTCTTTTTTTAATTCTCTAGCTGGGGTGCCAATAAAGATCATTATACAAGACTGCCCTTGAGTTTATCGCTTCCATGGGAAAAGAGATACAATAGACAAATGTGCACCATGATTGGAACAGATAACTATTGGACCAATGAGTATTATATTGAGTGATTGATGATTCATGTGGTGGCTGGAAGGGGGTTGAAACTAATTTTTAAATTGGATTTGTAATATTTGGGGTCTGGGGTATGATTCTGCCTAAATTGATGCCTTGCTTCCACATTTCACTCTAATTACTTACATGTTCCTTTCATGTACTTCTTCCATTTTCATGTTCTTCCGAGGACAGTCATTTTAGTTACCAAAACTACATAAAATGCTCAAATTCTTTTAATTTTCTTGTTCATCAGCCCTACAGATCAATCTCATACGGGTTGGGAGTTAGTGCAAGACTACCACAACAGCCATAAGAAAGTAGTTCGGAACAATGCCTGTCTACTACAATGGGAAACAACTTGGCTTAAAGAGGTCTACTCTTGTGGATTGGAGAGAGGTGCATTGATTAGGAAAGTGCAGATTAGTGACTCCAATGTCAAACTCTAATTAAGTGGTTGTGTTCTAGTGGGGCTGTCACAGGACACATGTCACTTGATGGATGCACACAGCTAAATGTTATTGACATTTGTGAGATTGATCAGCCAGGTACATGCAGCTACTTGTCTGGGATTGGTGGTAGGAGATTGTTCTCACTTCTCAGTTAATCGCACACAGCTTCAACAGCCTATGCTCTACTCTCTTGATCCTCATACACCATGAAGCTTGCCTTGACTCTGCAATATTGACATTTACTTTTTTTACATTCCACAGGCCTTCTCCTTTTCTGCACGAAAGCTCCATAACACTCCTGCTTACCGGACTGGTTCAGCCCTGCACCCAAGATGGACATTCCAAGAAAAAGAATGCAGATGCACCGTCCATTTTAGCATTTACATTATCATTTTTTTCTTAACAAAAACAATTTTTAGAACTGTATGTGTGTCCTCCCTATATTCAACCTTAGGTAACATACGGTTAGAAAACTTTTGACTCTGGGGCTGAAGGACTATTTGCATTTGGTAACCGAACTGTCTTCTTCCTTCCACAACAGATGTGATGATGTGCTGCTCATTGACTTAATGACTGTTGTGTTTGTTTTTGTCTCACTTTTCCCCAACTCCCCCTTCCCATCCATTCATGAAACCCCTAACCTTCTTCTCCCAGGTTGTGTGATCTATTGAGGTGTGACTTAATGATTTACACCAGAAACAGGGCCAGTGGAATTATACAATCGTGCAGCTGCATTGTTTTTCGCATAATTATGGATTTGCTGCATTTGCCACATAATTCATCATCTGCTGCACAATCTGTAGATTTTAACCAAAAACAATAGTTTCTAGCTCAGGCAGTTCCAAAGTTACTAAAAACGCAGCAATACATATTGAGGCGGAAGTGGACGGCCCATTGCAAAGGTTGAATGGTCACTTTTTCTTATTGCCTAATGCTATATTTGGGTATTACACTGGTACTAACGAGGTACAACCTATGCCCAAATAGTGCTAAAAAGTGTAATAATGACAAAATAATGAAGCAATACTATCACCAAGTGTGCTGCATTACGCTGCATAGTTTGGCTTTTGTTGCTGCATAATTTAGTCAACCCTGCAGCATAAATTGGCCCTCTGCTGCCACATAGTTCCAGTGGCCCTGATCATAAATGGATCACACACTTGGCAGTTGGATGTGGTTAAAGCAACTCCAACTGTTACAGGATCTTCTTAACTAAACAATAGCCCATGCCAGTCCTACTTACCCACCCAGGCATGAAAGGGACATTATCATAGTGCAGAGTTTCAATGTCTGTCCAAGGATAGGTAGTACTAGTGTGCACTATGGTCTGATTCAAAAAGGTATAGTTACACTTTTGGGCCCAGATTTACAAAACATATACACAACAAAGTGCAGTACCCAGAAATGCTGCGCTGTGTTGAGTGAGAATGAAAGAGAAGGACAGCACCATATTTACAGAGATATCGCAGAATCATGCTACAAAGCACCACAAACACACACACACACACACCTTTGTGCCATAGTGCAAGGGTATGAGAGTGAGTCTAGCATAGGTTTTTGTACTGGAAGGGAATCCTTCTACTGCAAAGTACTATGTATAGATTAACTTTAAAACATTTCCCACGTTGTATGTGCACTGTACAGTACAGCACACATGCAAGGTGGGAAGCATTAGGAGAAATAAAAGCATTTCTTCTTTTAAAGGTCTGCTTCAAAGCAGCGTTATTTTTTTGGTGCAAAACCCTGTCTACTAATGTTGGTAGATAGGGTTTTGCATAAAAAAGCATGGGTGGTTACATGGGATGCCTATGTACCACCCATGTAATGCTCCCTTGACACTAAGTAACACAAAGCAGCACTTTGTATTGCTTTGCATTACTTTTAAGCAACTTTCCAGCACAAAACAAGTTTTGCGCTGGAAAGAAAATAATAAAAAATATATATTTTGCACTGCTTTGCTCCACTTTTGTGATGCAAACATAGCGCAAAATATTTGTAGATCTGGCCTTGGTGTAAGTTTACTCTTGCATTGTAACTGTAATACCAGTAACTTTATGAGTAGTAACTTTACAAGTAGTAACTAACTAGTAGTAATTCCTTTTAAAATAATAGGAGTTACTATTCACAAAATTACTCTTGATGCATGTGTAAGTGGTTCTGTGGATGATGTCATGAGTGATATCATTTGAGATATCATCAGTGATTTCATCAGTGATGTCAATGGCCATGTCATGAGTGATGTAATATATGAGGTCATAAGCAGTGCATTGCGGGGCGTAAGTTATAGTTAGGTCAGGTAACTATAACTGCTGAATTTCACTGGTTTTGTACTAACTAACTATAAGGTCCCTGTAACCTTTGGATTTTTCAGTGAATTTCTAAGGTTTTGTAAAATTCTATTCTTTAACTATAATGTCCCTGTAACTATTGAATATCTACGTTTTTTTAAATGCTATTTCCTAACTATAACGAGCCCTGTAACCTTTGAATTTCTAAGGTTGTTTTAATATTATTTCCTCCATTATCACAGTATACAAACATGCCGATCTTGTGCAGATGTGAACACTTTGTAGAGGAGTATTTCAATCCAGCACAGAAACTGATGTTGCAAATTGAGGAAGCAACCTTTGAGACTCCCATGCAGTAATGAGATATTGTATTGAATGGCAAGAAACTGTGCGCACTGGCAGATTTGAGCTCTTCTTATAAATTGCAGACACAGCTAATTAATACTTGGTAGGCTATATGCTTATTTCTGGTACTTGCCATGTGTTAGTGGAACTCTTCCATTAGATGCGGATAGAATATTTTGGGCTTCAAGAACAAACAGATGAAGGGAAATCACATGCAATCAGGTAGTCAGAATCATTAGAAAGGGTAAATTCAGGTGCTCTGTCAATTAGACTGGATCCCAAGGTCATGGAACTTGTGGTGATGGTTGATGAGGCAAGGAGTGATTGCAGTGGGGATAGTTGTAAGAAGTGCCCAAAGGTTTTTTGGATTATTTAGGAGAGCTTGAATAATATTCTTGCAAGATAATTGTGAAAGTACAGAACATTATATGCCATTAGCATCTCTTGGTAAATAGGCAATTAATACTTGTGATAAGTAAAAACAATAGTTACTTCTGAGACACAGTGGTATTTGGTCATATCATCTGCAATTAAACTTACATTCCATATCCAAACATGGAACCTCATTTATAATGCTAGTATGGGCCTTTAGCTTCTCTAGCATGGCCTTTAGTGCAGTATCTGCAGCAGCCATTTTTCTAAATTGATGAAGATACTATTCAAGTATAGGAAATATATGACACTATTTCAGAATGACATTTTGGTGGCTGGTAAGGATGTGGCTGAGATGGTGCTGGGACAGATGGGCTGAATATTTGAAGATACAGGTTGACACAGAAATAAGAACCATGTCAGCTGAGGGCCCTGTAATTTAAGTATTTATGGCATACCATTAAAATGTGGGTAGTGTTGCATACCCTGACAATAAGGGCCTCATTTTGATGTCGGTCGGAAAGCCTCCGACCTGCGGTTGGAGGCTTTCCAACCGACATTTTCGGTTTCACTTTTGACCGTCGTATTACAATGACGGCGGTCGGAAGTGAAACCGGCCGGTCATTCCGGCTGGCTTCCGACTGGCTCAAGGAGCCGGTCGGCCAGTCGGAACTGGCACGTAGTCCCTTAAGGATGGCATTTCCATGGTCGGGATTACGATGTCAGTTTCCCACAGGCTTTTCATGTCGGGCTTTCCGACATGAAAAGCCTGTCTGGAAGCGACTTTGGGGGCCCCTAGCAGGGCCCCCTTCTCTTTGCAGCCTCCGGTTGGGGGCTGAGGTGCCCCCCTGTAAATCCCTGCACCGTGTGTCAGGCACTGTGAGGTGCCTGCCACATGGTACAGGGATTTAAACAAACTCCCATTTCGAGTTTGCGACTGCACCATGTGTGGTCGCATTGTAATTCGGTGGTTGGAACGGTCGATGTACAGTCGGTCGGTTCCAACACCGAAATGGTGTAGGGCGGATGCAAGACCGCCCAACATCGTAATGAGGCCCTAGGTGTCCATAATTTCCAGAAAATGATGTTGCTCTGTTCTGATCACTGGACAGTAGCTGAGCAGAATACAAAAGTTCATATGTACTGTTAGCTGTCCCCATTATGTATGCCTGTCCTCTTATCTACTAGAACAATGTATAGCCATAGACACCCTGGTGGGCTCAGGGGCATCCTGCATTTTTACTGCACTATCTTTTGTTACCCATCATTCTGTGCCCCAGATCTGTAAGTCATGAGCTTAACTGATTCAAACAGATTTAGTTCAAGAAATACAGGTTATATCCTTAAAATCCCAGTTTGATCATCTTGATCATCTTCCATTTGATTTAATTGAAGTGTCAGATTTCTGGATCATACCACTGTCAGTTTATTGATCAGACTCTAATACTATGCATGGGAAAACAGTAAGCCTCCTGAGACAGGATGAATATATAAAAATAGGCTCCTGTAGAAGAAAAGTGCATTTTTCACTGATCCACTATCATTACGTCCTTAATGTATTTAGAAAAAAGGCTGAACAGCTGCCATTGCATCGCGGCTATGATTGTTCCGTCCATCTTTACTCCGAGAAAAACAGCTGAAAAAAGACATGGAAAAAAAATTGGTCAAAGGATTCCCATGTCTTTCCACTTTTCTGGTTGTCACTCCAACTTTTTTTGTACAGAAACCATGCAGGGAATTACATGCTTGTTTGGACTATATCAAACTGAGTAAAATAACCATTTGAAACAGATATTCACTTTGTATAACATCTAAAGTATTGAGTCAGCTGTGGACAGCCAAGACATTCTCCAAGCTGAACTTTTGGGAATTGCATAATTTGCTTCACATTTGAAGTGCTGACATGTGGATGATGGCCTTTAACACCAGGTTTGGTCACTTTGAGTATTTAATTATTACTTTTATCTTTTAAACAAACTACAGAAATGTATGTCAATCTCGATTGGGATGACACATTTGAGTTTTCTAACTGAGTCTCAGAAAATTGAGAACATATGACGAAAGTTCTTTCTCAGATGAGAAAAACTAGGCAATATATAAAGTGGCTAAAGGGTGCATCAGAGAAATTTCTAGGATTTCTTATCAACTCCTTGGGCATCTTTAGGGATAAAGAAAACACACAAACTGGCGGAGCCCTCAGAAGAAGAGCTTGACGGACTTACGGGTGTTGGTCTAAGTACCTCAGATTGCCAGCCCAATTTAAGGGTGGGCAGTCTACCATACCTTCTTCCTGTTTGTAACCACCAATAAAAGCCTAACATGGTTTTTGTTTCTTCTGGGATATCAGGCGAAGTATAGCCTGCATTTTGTGTGCCTTTTTCAGATCACTGCACTGGTTAATCTTGTGATATTTCACTTAAGGTTCCTTGCCCATTGGGTTCTGTATTCAGTTTTTCCATGTTTCTGTTTTTTAAGTCTGCCCATGGTGTACCTCTGTAGTTGAGCCATCCTAATCTGGTTGGATTTTAGCACATAGATACTAGGTATCAATCGTTTGAGCACTTTCCCAGCATATACAATAGAGTTAAAGAAGGGTCTATTGACTCCTTGAAGACTTTCCCTTAAGCAGACCCCAATTTGTTTATTAAATGTATTTGCTTGATTGTTTTTGTACATTGTTATTAGCAGTTTGGTAGAATATACATGTACTGTGCTTTACCTGAGTGAATATAGACCAAAAATACATTTGTAAATGTTAATTATGAAGTGGCTCTTTGTAAAGATAAAATTGTGTGCTAAATTGCAGTAGCAGCTGCTACCGAACGGGCGTGGGGGGAGCGGAGGGAATTAAAAAATAAAATAAACACTTACCAGGATGCGGCCGGCCAGCTGGTCGGCCGCCGCCTCTCCTCTCTCCTCTCTCCTCTTCTCTTCTCCTGGGGCAGCAGGAAGCAGGCAGACTCCCAGACTACCCTGATCAATCACAACTCAGCCTTACAGCAGTGTTGTGATTGGTCTGAGCGCCATAGTTCGTCGCTCAGACAGGGGCTGGGAGGCTGGGCATGTTCTCCACCCAGGCTGTAATGCAGCCTGGGTGGAGAACATGCAAAGTGCGCATGACATTTTTGCCGGCCTGAGACGGCTGGCCACAATGTCATGCACACTTAGGAAGTGCCTATCACTCCTCCCCAGCCTATAAACAGCCCAGCCCACCCAGCCCCCCAACCAACTAAGCCAGTATGCTTGAATAAAATGATAATAACATTATGTTATTATCATTTTATTCTTCCACTTTTAAATGCTCAGTGTGGCGCCGCTCCTCCGCCATAGCGGATGAGCCGCCCCTGCTAAATTGTTCAGCTGGGATTTTAGGGGTTGATAAGCCGTGGCATTTGGATGTTAGGAAAGGTGGTGTTGCATTCCAGTTCTTTATTAAGAAATTGATTTTTAGCTACTGCTTGAATGAAGGTAGGTCTGCAATAGGTCTGTTATTCATCTGCACAGATTGCCTGGGATCATGGGGGAATAGGGAAAGTGCCCACACTAAAGGAGCTGCTTTCCATGTAGATAGTTCTGTTCTCAGGGATGGAGAGGAGCATTGGACATTCTTACAGAGTACAGCGAGGAGGTAGTTAGTTGATTAAATGTGTTTTTTAATGTGTTTGGCTTTGTGTTTATTATATATGTACTTAAACTGCAGTAGATGATGAATACCCAGTGGAGTCAGGGAAGTATGGCTCGGATGCGATCCAGCATCAAAGATCACCAACCAATATAGAGGCTCCGTTTTGAATTAGTAACAAAGCCCGTTGGCCTGATACTTGGAAACCTATTAGCCACGAGTCTCGAATATCATGCAGAGAAAGCATAAGCGCCTTTTTTGAAGTTGCTCAGGGGAAAACAAGGTCTTAAATTTGCTTAAAAACTTTATAATGCTGAAACAGTGACCCAGTAACTTTTAATGTGCCTGAAAAAGAAGGCTATGAGGTTGAAGACGACTTTTATGGGCTATGTTTTTGTTATACTTGCTGCTCAGCCAGTGTGAGTGTGGTGTAGAAGGTTGGTGCGTGATGATGCTGTGGAATGTTGAATGAGTGAGGTTGGCAGTTGGTGTATGGGCTGAGCAGCAGGAAGGCTGCTCCTGGTGGGGCTATTTGTACTTTTACTCTTGATCTTACCATCTTAATGAATACTAACTAAGATACTCTGGTGTTGGATCTTCGTTTGATTACAACATTTTGGCGATGAGTTTTAAAAGAACCTGCGTGTGAGAACTGGATGGTGGAAGCTAAGACTAATTGAAACATAACCTACTGGAATTTGAAGCCGGAAGCGACTTCTTGTTGAAGAACCTCCTATTGAAACTAAGCCCAATGTGTGTAACAGCAATCTGGCAGACCTGAGCCCCACCAGTGACCTTAAGACCTGTCGGCCCCAACCCGGGCTTGCCAGATCCGGCTGTGTCATCCTGGACTTGTTGGAGTGGACCTGTGGCGAATTAAGCTGTCCCACCTTTGACCTTTTTACCGGTCCGCCACAACCGCAATTTGGGACAACCTGCTGTGACATTTCCAGCTTTGTGTGTGTTTGTGAGTAATTCACTGTCACTAGATATGCTGTGTTTCCAGCACTTTATGTGGATGTGGGCCATTGCGTTGTGACCAGCGTACTCTCTGTGTTTGCGGCACAGGTGAAATTGATCTACGTCCCTGGGGAGTTGTGTCAACCATTTGCAGCTGTTTGTAACTTTCCCTGAGTCCGTGTTGGGAAGAGCGACAAGGAAGAGGAGTTTTACACCCACCCATGTGTTTTCCTGAACCGGGCTGCGAGACGAAAAGTTGTGCGGTTGGTGGTGCTACTGAAGAAATCGTTCTCTTTTCCTGAGGAAAAGATCGACCGCTGCTCATGTTTTTAAAAAAAAGTAATTTTGAAATTTGTTCGCTCACCTGTCTCTGCTTTGTGTCCAGCGCGAGCCCAGGCATCGGGAACTCACGGAGTGGTGAGGAGCTCTTACGCTGTGCAGCAAGTGCGTGCTTGGAGCCACCCGGTACGCTCCTAGCTTACGTGTTGCCTATGTGCCGCCATCTTTACTCCTGGTGATTGTTGAGAATTTTCCTGATCTTCAATTCCACTCACGCCGACGAACGCGCTTTTGAGGTTAAGTGCTGTCTGGGCTTTTGGTTTCGGCGTAGCCTCGGAAATCTGGTGAGGGCTTTCTTTTGTGTCGTAGATGGACTCCCGTTTTTTTGTTTTTTTTGCTTTCAAGCTTTGATTTTCTATGGTGGTGTCTCGGAGAAACAACATCCTCGCTTTTGGAAGTATTACTGCTTTCTTCCCTTTTAAGAGTGTCTACTATACTGTACGGTCAGTGTCAGAGCACACCCCGGGAATCATGTCATCCCCGGACTATGACTTTGCTAGCCCATTTTATTGCAACAACCGCGATTGAAAGTGTTTGGCCTTTAGGTAATGGAGACAATCACAAAAAAATGTAAACTTCGGGACGCTTCGCTAAAAATGTTGTTAAGTTCATGGAAGGGGTGTCATTCTTTGCTTAAACCACTTTTGGTGCTGTGTTTCTGGAAGTTTACAATCAGAATGTTTGTTCATTACAATGACTGTTGTGTATGAGCCGACGTTTAGGCATAAAGTCACTCAGTGTTGCCACTTGTGTGTTGATGTGGGAGGAATCACCTACTGTTGGTATGGTGTTTGAGTTGATGTTTTGATGTTAAGTCACTCTGGGTTACCACCTTGGCATAGTTGTGGGGGTTGGTGAAACCCTCTCTGTTGGTGGTGTGCGTGTGAGAAGGCTTTTAGGTGTTAAGCCTCTCTGGTCTCCCACTATTTTTGTGGGTATGGGTTGATTTGGGTAAGTCACCCTGTTGGTGTAGTGTGTGAGATGACTTTTGGTGTTAGGCCACTCTGGGTTACCACCCTGGTGTTGTTGTGGTGTAAGTGGATCCCTCACTGTTGGTGGTGTGTGTATGAGAAGGCTTTTAGGTGCTAAGCCTCTCTGGTCTACCACTATTTTTGGTGGGTGTGGGGTGATTCAAGCATATCACCCTGTTGGTATGGTGTGTGAGTGACTGGGTAGGGGTCACTCGTGTCTTCCACCTTTATGTTGTTGGTGGTTGACTGTAGGTAACACCCATTTGTATTGGCGTTATAGTTGAGACGTGTGTGCCTGTTTTTTCACACATTTCTTCCACTCCTGTGTGGTTGTGGGATGGTCTCACGTTAGTGTATATGTTTTGTTGTGGGGTGATCGCTACTGCACTGTTGGGGTTTGGTTCCCGGTGTGTTCACGTTCATTTCAGTCTGGCCAGCTGGTATGTTTGTAGCATAAGGGGTTTGGTCAGTTATGTGTGGTGTAGTAGAATGCAGGTTTGTTTGGTTTTGTGAGGAAAGGGAGAAAATGTGGGTATGTGTAGTCTTTTTGCTTTCTTAAAGACTTTTTTTATCTTGCCCAGTTCGTTGTTTTCATTAATGTGTGTACATGGGTGGGCATTGTCATTTTCATAATTTCTTATCTTATGTTAACATTCAAGTCAATTGTTACATTCTTCTGTGCTTTCTTTGCATTTTGATGTTAACTTGCTTGCCCATTGTACTCTGCTTTCTTTGCTTTTGATCTTAACTTGTATGCCCTTTAGTCATCTTCAGGTCTTTGCAATGGCTCCTCATGGTATTTCTGTGCATGTACCTTTCACCATTGTATACTTCTCCTTGGACCATTGCATTGTGTTCTTGTTCACTGTAAAGAAGGGAGATGTGTTATATGTAGGAAGGTGGAATCTGACTATATGGTTGCCCCCACTTTTTTCCTGGTGTTTTGCTGGTTTATGACTTAGTTGGACTGGGATCCTGCTATTCAGGGCCCCAGTCTATCTGCTTCCTCTATAAAATGGTTTCCATGTGCCTTAGGCACATCTCTGATTGGAATCTGGAGTGCCCTTATAAGTCCCTAGTATATGGTATACTATGTACCCAGGGCATAGGTACCTCAGAGGCCTACCAGGGGCTGCAGCATGTATTGTGCCACCCCTGGAAGGCCATCCAAAATGACACCACAGGTCTGCTACTGCAGCCTGGGTAAGGTGGTGCATGCACCCCTTACTGTGATATAGGCTACCTATATCACTACATACATACACACATATAAACCTATAAGTCACTCCTATGGCAGGCCTTATCAATCCTGAAGGCAGAGTACGTGGTTCCTATGTGAGAGGGTGCCCCTGCATGAGCTGGGCCCCTCTGCAGCGATCGGAGACCCTTCTCTGATGCCGTTTGTAGTGCAGCCCGACCATATACTCTTAAGCGCATTATAACCTCGCGTTAAATGCTAACTTTGGGATGGCTGCACGGAAACATGTCGTGTTTGGTGTCAAACATCTTGGAATACTACCCCCCCGCCAGTTCTGGCGGCGGGGGTAGCATTCCACCCTTCTAGAGGAGAGACATGTACACACCGGTATACCCGGTACTGACTTTCCAGAGCCCTGGCATCACAAAATGGATGCCGCTGCCACAGACACGAGTCTGGCCTCCTGCTGCTGACCGAAACTCCGACAGGGGAGGCCTGGACAATAGGTTTCCTGTCCCAGGGAGGTGTAACCACCTCCCCAGACAGGATAGTGTGTATTGGGGCTGGGCGGGAGCACTCTCTGGTGCTTTGAAGTCCTGCACTGGGGGCACATTTGGTGTCCCTGTGCATACCCCAGTTCAAACCGGCTCAGGGGCTTCCAGCCCCTGCTCTGGTGCGAAACTGGACAAAGGGAAAGGTGTGTAACCACCCCTCTGCCCTGACCCTCCCATAGGTGGGGCCACAGAGTATGTCCAACCCCCTACCTTAGTATAAGTATGGGACCCCAGTCCTTAGGATTTTAGATTTACCTGGATGAAACTCTGATACAGAATCCTGGACCTTCAACGCTCTACTTTAAGATTAGAGGACTGAAGAATCTCCCTTGGGGTCAAGGAGTGACTCCCCTGCTTGGCAGGCACCAACGAAGCAATTGTCTGGTCTGCATCGCTGAATCTCCCACTGGACACCGAAGTCTTTGCATCACCAGAGGTGGATTTCCAGACTTCCCCGAGGCTACCCTGAGTTCCCAGCAAAGCTGAGGCCCGTAGCTGTTGTGGGTAACGTGGAACCGTGACCCCTGGACACTGATCACATTTGCAAGTGCATCCTCTTCTGGGTCTCCCACGAAGTTGTGCTTTGGGCTTCGAGTAGCCCCAGCCTCCAGCACCAACTGCACCGAAGATCACTGGCCTCCACTCCTCGAGTGTCCTGTGAGCCAGCTCCAAGTGCGTCCACTTGAGGCTCCTTTGCGGTCGCTAGTCCGTTGGCTAGTAGGCCCTCCCGAAGTTCAATCTTCTTCTGCTTGGGCTCCCTGGTTGCTCCAGGCGTGCCCTGACTTACCCTTGCTGGGTGAGTCCCACAGACCTTGCTGGTCTGCAACATCGTCCTTCTTCCATTTCCACGAGACTTGCTGTTGACAAGGCTTGTTGGGTCCAATCCGGTCGCCGACACCCCTGCAATCGACAAACGTTGTGGGACAGCTCGAATCCAGCTCCTGGTTGTCGTCGACGCCTCCTGGACTTCGTGGCTGAAGAGTCAAGACGACCATCAACCTACCTGAAGCACTCGACATCGGTGGGCATCTGCTCATCGCCTTCCTGGTCACTGGCTAGTGACCCAGACTCTGTCCCCTCTGCTTTCAGGTTCTTCAGATCTTCGATCCACCTTTGGATCCACCCGAACACTTTCGACTTGGCCGCCAGCAGCACTTTGCAGCAGATCGCCATTGAAAGCGACGACGAAACCCGACCCCGAAAGACACCTATGCACCCGGCTCCCCTGGGTGAGGTAACTCGAGTACTCCGGTGCTCCCGTGGGTATTGACACTAGAATAGCCTAGTTCTCAAAGGGTTTGCTCCAAGTCCTCCTCTAAGTGTCCCTTTTCTTTTAAATTCAAATCGCGACTTTCCCCATAGAAGTTAACGGCGATTCGCGGCTGTGTTCATACACTGCACGCGTCCCCCGTGGGTCCCCTGTGTCACTACCTTTGGTGGTTCCTTGTGGTCCAAGCACTTCTACAGGCTCTAGGCCCTGTGTCTAGCTCAGTCGTGGTTCTTATACCACTTTATTGGTATATGGTTTGGTACGCCCCTAGGGCTCAAACGTGTATTTGTGCTATTACTGTAGATAACTAACTTATAATTTATGTACTTCGAACTCTAGCCTCATAAAGAGACTAGAGGGGTGTGTTTAGCAATAAATGCATAGATTTTGAATATATACCTGGTGTGGTCCTCTTTCATTTGGTCACTCAAGAGATTATAGACTGGTAAAACAAGCTGCTTTACATTCCTTCAAGACTTAGCCTGAAGGCTGCTCTCCATAGCTTCCACTAGGATAGCTTTCAATAAAGGTTGTCTTTAACCTATCTCCAATAAGGGGTTGTTTGGACTGGTGCAAGGTGCCCACTATAATTAGTGGACAGCATATGCCAGGCCAACTTCTCACATTGGTGTGCAGCGTGTGGGATTCCAGCTTGCTATTGTTTTACCAGATAATCTCAATTGAATTGATCAACTGAAAACCACTAAGGGTACCTAAGGTACATATAAATCAAGCTTAGTAATACAGTAAGTTCTACTGAACTTAGAGTTGTGTGTTAAGGGATAGCACACCCTTTCTACAACTCAAGAGAGTTTAGTTGGCCACACTAGAGTAGGTAGTGCATACACCACACCTCACTAGTAATGTCTTCAAAGCCAGGACCCAGTGAGTCCTCGCCAGAAGCCAGTGGGCTTCTTCCCTCCAAGTATGATAAACTCCCATTCTTGGAATTGAGAGCATTATGCAATACTAGGAAGTTGAAGGGAGGCAAAAGTGCCAGCACCCAACACCTCAGGGAGGTGTTACTAGCTGATGATCTCAGCAGGCCCATAGGGTCTGAAGGGGTAGGCAGAGAGGGTGGGGCAGAAGATGAGGAAGGGGCCAGGGGTGAAGAAACCCATGCCCCCCTCTGAAACTGGCCAGGAAGGTGAAAATGACCTTGTCCTGGAAAACCCAATTCCTCCTGTGGAGGAGGAGGAGGAGGATCAGAATGACCTCCCCTTTGTCCCCCAGGAAGAGTACTGAGTGTGCCCAGAAGGTCTAGGTCTCCTTCTCAGGAGTCTAACCACTCTGACACCTCAATAGGGACCTCTGTCTCTTCTCATAGGAGAGAATCCTCTCATGGCAGGAGAAAGAGACTGATTGAGTATGAGCAAGCCCAGCTTGAACTCAGAAAACAGCAGTTGGCTATAGACAGGGAGTCCCTAGATCTCTACAAAGAGAGAAAAAAGATGGGACTAGAGTCCCATGGTGGCAGCAATTTCCCCAGAGATAGGGAAAGGTCTTACGACCATAGAAACCTGAGCAAGATTGTCCCTCCCTACCAGAGTGGGGATGACATCCACAAATGGATAACTGCACTGGAGAGGGCCTATAAAGTACAGAGGGTCCCTCAGGAGCAGTGGGCAGCAATCTTGTGGCTTTCCTTTGCAGACAAAGGTAGAGACAAGCTCCTCACTGTAAGAGAAGAGGATGCTGACAATTACAAAGTCTTGAAGAGTGCTCTGATAGATGGGTTTGGCCTAACCACTGAACAGTATAGGTTGAAGTTCAGAGACACCCAAAAGGCTCAGACTCAAGACTGGGTTGACTTTGTAGATTGTGCTACTAAGGCTCTGGAAGGTTGGATACATGGCAACAAGGTGCATGACTTTTTAGGATTGTACAATTTGATTATGAGGGAGTAGATCCTTAATAATTGTCAAAACCAGCTTTTACACCAGTACCTGGTGGACTCTGATCTGACCTCTCCCCAAGAATTGGGAAAGAAGGCAGACAAATGGGTCAGAACCAGAGTAAAGACTAAGAATCAGGGTGGTGACCAGAAGAAAGATTCTACCAAGTCCCAAGAGAAAGGTGGGGATAAATCTAAGAATAAGTCCACTACAGGGCCCCAAAAGTCCTCTTCTGGGGGTGGGTCCCAAACTCCTTCCTCTCCTGAAAAGAAACCATATTGCCATGTCTGTAAAAAGCCTGGACACTGGAAAACTGATCCCAGTTGCCCCAGGATTGGCAATAAAGAAAATGTTCCTCCAACAACTACTACCACCCCTCCTGGTACTACCAGTAGTAATCATCCAGTTGGGAGTAGTGTACCCAAAAAGTTAGGTGCTTTTGCAAGAGGAACAGAGGTGGGCCCTAGTTTAGACAGGACCCCCTCAACAGACTCCTCTGACTCTGATGGTGGTATAGGATTTGCCACCTTTACCATGGGTCCCAATGCATTGGGCAGGTACAGACTGGAGCCAATCATTAATGGTCAGAAAGCTGTGGCATTTAGGGACACAGGGGCTAGCGTCACCATGGTGGCAGGGAAACTAGACCCCCCTCACCAGCTTTTACCTGAGTTTAAATACCAGGTAACCAACATTGATGGTGTCAGAACAGATCACCCCATGGCCATAGTCAATCTCAGCTGGGAAGGGGTCACAGGCCCAAAAAGAGTGGCAGTGACCCCAACCTTGCCTGTAGATTGCCTGATGGGCAATGATCTGGAAATTTCAGCCTGGGCTGAAGTTGAACACCAAACCCATCTGAGAATGCTGGGCGTCCCTGTAAAGGTTAGTGGGGCTGTGATGGCCACAGCCCAAGCCCAGGGAAATTTTGGAGAGATGGAGCCTGGAAGAATGGCCCACTCTCCCCCAAAAGAGAGCACAAGGGTTGAAGAAAAGTCTTCTTCCCTCCAGACAGTAGGTAAGGATCAGCCTCCTCAGGGAGCTGACCCTACCCCTAGTGAAGGAACTGCCCCAGAGGTAGTCAGGCCTGGCCTGGCCACACCCCTGATGGCAGAGGACCCTTCCAAGGTGGTACCCAGTCTGGAGCAGGTAACCTGCCCCTCTCTACCCTGCCTCAGTCAGCCCAGGGCTGCAGAGGTCAGGGAGGTCAGTGGACCCCCCAGGGCCCCCTGTCCAGAGGAACCCCCCCATCAGCAGATTAGGGGCACCCAGTCTAGTAGCCCTAGCCAGGTGAAAATTCCTCAACACACTGAGGGATCCCCCATACCTTTGTGTAGGGACCTCCCCCAGAAGGACTCTGTTAGGCAAGGGCAAACCTGGGACCAAAAGGTTCCAAACCTGCCATGTCCCTCCAGTGGTCCATCCAAAGGGACCCAACCCCCAGCTGTAAGCAGCCAAAGGTTGACCCTTAGAGCAAAATGCAACTCAGTCATGGCAAGACAGGCATACATGGTGACCAGTGATCTGAGGAAGCTGAGACCAACCTTCCTAGGGCCTCCCTTCCCTTCTCAGACACCTCACCAGCCTTGTACTTTACCAAAGCACACCACAGGTAGTAATTCCCCATGGTGGAGACCCTCTCATACCCTTAGGGTGAGGGATTGCTTAGTGGACCATAAGACAGGGGGCAACCATGCTAGTGCAGGTGCTTCCTTATATGGCCACTTAGTCAATAAAGGCTCAACTGGCCAAGGTTAGCCTTATCTCCTTTCGTTTGGGGGGGGGGGGGTTATGTAGGAAGGTGGAATCTGACTATATGGTTGCCCTCACTTTTTTTCCTGGTGTTTTGCTGGTTTATGACTTAGTTGGACTGGGATCCTGCTATTCAGGGCCCCAGTCTATCTGCTTCCTCTATAAAATGGTTTCCATGTGCCTTAGGCACATCTCTGATTGGAATCTGGAGTGCCCTTATAAGTCCCTAGTATATGGTATACTATGTACCCAGGGCATAGGTACCTCAGAGGCCTACCAGGGGCTGCAGCATGTATTGTGCCACCCCTGGAAGGCCATCCAAAATGACACCACAGGTCTGCTACTGCAGCCTGGGTAAGGTGGTGCATGCACCCCTTACTGTGATATAGGCTACCTATATCACTACATACATACACACATATAAACCTATAAGTCACTCCTATGGCAGGCCTTATCAATCCTGAAGGCAGAGTGCATGGTTCCTATGTGAGAGGGTGCCCCTGCATGAGCTGGGCCCCTCTGCAGCGTTCGGAGACCCTTCTCTGATGCTGTTTGTAGTGCAGCCCGACCATATACTCTTAAGCGCATTATAACCTCGCGTTAAATGCTAACTTTGGGATGGCTGCACGGAAACATGTCGTGTTTGGTGTCAAACATCTTGGAATACTACCCCCCGCCAGTTCTGGTGGCGGGGGTAGCATTCCACCCTTCTAGAGGAGAGACATGTACACACCGGTATACCCGGTACTGACTTTCCAGAGCCCTGGCATCACAAAATGGATGCCGCTGCCACAGACACGAGTCTGGCCTCCTGCTGCTGACCGAAACTCCGGCAGGGGAGGCCTGGACAATAGGTTTCCTGTCCCAGGGAGGTGTAACCACCTCCCCAGACAGGATAGTGTGTATTGGGGCTGGGCGGGAGCACTCTCTGGTGCTTTGAAGTCCTGCACTGGGGGCACATTTGGTGTCCCTGTGCATACCCCAGTTCAAACCGGCTCAGGGGCTTCCAGCCCCTGCTCTGGCGCGAAACTGGACAAAGGGAAAGGGGTGTAACCACCCCTCTGCCCTGACCCTCCCATAGGTGGGGCCACAGAGTATGTCCAACCCCCTACCTTAGTATAAGTATGGGACCCCAGTCCTTAGGATTTTAGATTTACCTGGACGAAACTCTGATACAGAATCCTGGACCTTCGACGCTCTACTTTAAGATTAGAGGACTGAAGAATCTCCCTTGGGGTCAAGGAGTGACTCCCCTGCTTGGCAGGCACCAATGAAGCAATTGTCCGGTCTGCATCGCTGAAGCTCCCGCCGGATGCCGAAGTCTTTGCATCACCAGAGGTAGATTTCCAGACTTCCCCGAGGCTACCCTGAGTCCCCAGCAAAGCTGAGGCCCGTAGCTGTCGTGGGTAACGTGGAACCATGACCCCTGGACACCAATCGCATTTGCAAGTGCATCCTCTTCTGGGTCTCCCATGAAGTTGTGCTTTGGGCTCCGAGTAGCCCCAGCTTCCAGCACCGACTGCACCGAAGATCACTGGCCTCCACTCTACGAGTGTCCTGTGAGCCAGCTCCAAGTGCGTCCACTTGAGGCTCCTTCGCGGTCGCTAGTCCATTAGCTAGTAGGCCCTCCCGAAGGCCAATCTTCTTTTGCTTGGGCTCCCTGGTTCCTCCAGGCGTGCCCTGACTTACCTTCACTGGGTGAGTCCCACAAACCTTGCTGGTCTGCAATATCGTCCTTCTTCCATTTCCACAAGACTTGCCGTTGCCAAGGCTTGTTGGGTCCAATCCGGTCGCCGACACCCCTGCAATCGACAGACGTCGTGGCACAGCTCGAATCCAGCTCCTGGTTGTCATCGACGCCTCCTGGACCTCGTGGCTGAAGAGTCAAGACGACCATCAACCTACCTGAAGCACTCGACATCGGTGGGCATCTGCTCATCGCCTTCCTGGTCACTGGCTAGTGACCCAGACTCTGTCCCCTCTGCTTTCAGGTTCTTCAGATCTTCGATCCACCTTTGGATCCACCCGAACACTTTCGACTTGGCCGCCAGCAGCACTTTGCAGCAGATCGCCATTGAAAGCGACGACGAAACCCGACCCCGAAAGACACCTATGCACCCGGCTCCCCTGGGTGAGGTAACTCAAGTACTCTGGTGCTCCCGTGGGTATTGACACTAGAACAGCCTAGTTCTCAAAGGGTTTGCTCCAAGTCCTCCTCTAAGTGTCCCTTTTCTTTTAAATTCAAATCGCGACTTTCCCCATAGAAGTTAACGGCGATTCGCGGCTGTGTTCATACACTGCACGCGTCCCCCGTGGGTCCCCTGTGTCACTACCTTGGGTGGTTCCTTGTGGTCCAAACACTTCTACAGGCTCTAGGCCCTGTGTCTAGCTCAGTCGTGGTTCTTATACCACTTTATTGGTATATGGTTTGGTACGCCCCTAGGGCTCAAACGTGTATTTGTGCTATTACTGTAGATAACTAACTTATAATTTATGTACTTCGAACTCTAGCCTCATAAAGAGACTAGAGGGGTGTGTTTAGCAATAAATACATATATTTTGAATATATACCTGGTGTGGTCCTCTTTCATTTGGTCACTCAAGAGATTATAGACTGGTAAAACAAGCTGCTTTACATTCCTTCAAGACTTAGCCTGAAGGCTGCTCTCCATAGCTACCACTAGGATAGCTTTCAATAAAGGTTGTCTTTAACCTATCTCCAATAAGGGGTTGTTTGGACTGGTGCAAGGTGCCCACTATAATTAGTGGACAGCATATGCCAGGCCAACTTCTCACATTATACTTGCTGCTCAGCCAGTGTGAGTGTGGTGTAGAAGGTTGGTGCGTGATGATGCTGTGGAATGTTGGATGAGTGAGGTTGGCAGTTGGTGTATGGGCTGAGCAGCAGGAAGGCTGCTCCTGGTGGGGCTCTTTGTACTTTTACTCTTGATCTTACCATCTTAATAAATACTACCTAAGATACTCTGGAGTTGGATCTTCGTTTGATTACAACAGTTTTGAGATTTGTGTCAGTGATGTACAAGTTGGAGAGTAGGCACCAAATCATGAATATTTAGGTTTCAGGGGACACCAGCAGGGACTCTGGTTTGTGCCATGTCCGTGGGGCCCGGTTGGCAGACCTCTATGTTGTAATGATGCTAAGGAAGATGCCCAGCAGTTACACCTCACCTGGCATTTTAATCTGATGTAAAAGATGAGGTGTTATCTGGATACTTAGCAGTATGAGGCCGATCTTTCTGTTTAGAGGACAAGGGAGGACAATCATGAGTTAAAGAGAGAAAGTGAGAAAGTGAGTGTCTAGATTATTGGTGACCCCACAGACAATGGTAGCTCTCGGAATAAGTGAGGTACAAACTTCACCCTCTGTGTTTGGTCTTGTAAATACAATTTGATCTAGTAGATCACTTTGCTAGTCAGGCATGCAAGATGTATATAAATTCTAAAGTCAGTAAACCTTCATTCCTCTAATATGCCCACTACCCTTTTAACCTAGTTATGGTGGCCCACTCTTGATCGCCTTTAGACACACCAGAAAGCCAGCCATTCTTAGAAAGAAGACCACAGGAAAAAAAGGAAGCACACACTTACCAGAGATGAACTATTTCCGGTAACTTACAGATCTGCAGCCCTTGGTTCCCAGCAGCTTTGTTCTTGCATCTTGCCGCATTGGCACCATGCTTAGCCTGTTTTGGATAGTGAGTCAGCACAGAGTCATTGCTGAAGAGCCCATCTTCAAATATGTGTTTCTCTGGCTAAGTAGGTAGCAAATATGTCCTTGGTTGCTTCTAACTGCAGTACACTGCAAGCACTACACCACAAAGTGATCAATCACCTCAGTCACAGCACACAGCTGATTAAGTAAATTCAGTCCGCCCAGGCTCCTTTGTTTCAGCAATGCTGGTGAGCACCATGCCCAAGGAGCCATGTTTTTATCCTCTGTCCATTGCTATCTGATAATTTTCATGTTCCTGAGGCTGAAGGCGAGTGTTCAGGATTGCAAGTCAATCTGCACAGGGGTGTCAGTTCAACATCAGGGCTGGGCCACTGTGGGCACAAATGGGGAGTCATGCTGTGAGGAAAGATTGACACTAACCTTCACACATCACAGTTCATGTGAGACGTTCCTTCTGGATCAGTATTGTTCAGAAGAGGATGGATTTCGGGAGCTAAATGGACTGGGCTTCAGCCAGCGGCTAACTTACATCAACTCTCTCGTCTCCCTTTGATAGGTAAATGTCCTATTGGGCTGCTGGTTTTTGCTAGCTTGCAGAGGATCTGGTCATGAGCATCCCAGGCTGTGCCAGCAAACCTAGTCTGGTTATCATCTTTGCACTCTACCTTCTACCTGTCCCACAACACACTTTCAATTTTCTCCGCATTTCAGGTCGCGAGTACAGGGAGTGTCCAAAACTCTGTTGGAGGGTTTGAGGGAAATCATAAATTCCCTCCAAAATATTTTTTAAATGAGTAAAAATTGTTACTTTTATGAGTATAATGTATAAAAAAGCATAGCTTTGTAAAGTAGTTCCAAACTGAATATCGTGAAGTATTGTAACACGGGAGGGGTTAAAGACTGTTGTGGGCCATATGAATCATTATTGGAAACAGTGATTACCCAATTGTCATTCCCTGCGAATTGCAATTAGGTAATCGCTATTCCTAATGTACGAAACTCCATGAGTTTCATTTAGTGATTCCTAGTGGGTCGCAAATCGATCTACCTCATGAATATTAATGAGGCAAGTCGCAATTTGCAACCCATTAGGAATCGTTAAAAATCACGGGGATGGTGACCTGCTGGGGTCAGCATACCACCATGCCCGTGATTGCTTTTAAATAAAGCTATCATTTTTTTTTTTTAATGCAGCCCGTTTTACTTAAAGGAAAATGGTTTGCGTTTAAAAAAGAAAAATGAAAAGTTTTCTTTTAATTTTTTAAGAGCGGGCATTGGTCCGTGGTACTACTGCCAGTTCTGAAAAAACTTTTTCGCTCTAATTCCCAAAGGGACCCCTTCCCCTTTGAGAATGGGTTACCACCTACTCAAAGTAGGTGATAAAATGCAAATGTTTTGCGACCACATTTTGGTTGCAAAACATTCTTACAAACTGCTGTGATTCGGTATTAGGAAGGGACGCCCTCAACACGTCCTTTCATAACACCGAATCAGTATGTATTCGCAATTGAAATTGCGATACGGTACCATGTTACCGAATTGCAAATTGGAATTCATACATACCAAATGCATGATACATGTGGCCCTAGTTCTAGGGCATTAGTACGCTACCAAACTCCCTCCATCCTCCAACTTACCCTAGGTGCTCGGTGTCCATGTGGCCGGAAAGGCCCTTTCTCTGCACTTTTTATGCAACCCTAAATAAAAAGAAGGAAGGGGTGCACCAAAACCATTGGATGAACACAGTCAGCTCAGGGCATGTGGAGCAGATCTCTGGCACAAGGTGCCCCGGGGAGCACGTCTTTTGTAGCTGCCTCTTTGCCAAAATGTACCCCAGTCACCCAAAATGCACATCTGCCGTTAGTTTACCGCACCCCCTCCAAACATTTAATACAGGGCACTGCTAAGTGAGTGCACACATGGGCACGCTCTAGCTGTTTCTGTTGGGATCAGCACGCCTGTTATCCGCGTGCTCAAGGGGTGTTATGAGCAAGGTCCCGCTGTTATTAACTTTAATTGTCAGGTATGAGTTCTCTAGTTCTGCTTCGGAAGAAAAGCTCAGAAAGACTTGCTGTGCCTGACATCAGCGTGGGCCTCCTTTTGAAACCAGTGTCTATGACTTCACTTCAAGATTAAGGAAAATATGAGTCTTGAGTAGACAACAACAGCTCAAGTGTGCTGGAAAAATAATAATTATGACAGCCATGAATGTTCTGAAGCCACTGTACAACATCTGTTTTTGGCATCATGAAAGTGCCATATGTACAGTAGGTAAAGCCACATATAACATTTTGGGCCCATATTTACTCATTTCTCATGCAACATAGTGCAGCACCCAAATTTGGGGCCACATTTAAAAGCCCCTTTCACCCCTGGAGCGTCACTTTTTTTGACGCTTTGGTGGCGTTGCACCATTCCCCATATTTACAAGGTGGCGCTAAGCTACTTAACGTGGCTTAACGCCAGCTTGTAAATATGCCCCTTTCTGCCGCAGTCCTCTGCAGCAAAGGGGCATGCAATGGGTGTTGCTGTGGGTGTTGATAGGCATTTGAAATTGAATATGGGAGAATGGCAAGCGATTTTGTACAATGTATCAGTTTGATAATTGTAATAATACTTAAAATGTACACTAATCAACAACAATGTAATGGTAAACTCTTTATTGTTATTTGCAGGTACCCCTGAGGAAGGGCTCTGGTAGCCTGAAATGCATCAGGTTTTTAATAAACACTGCCTTGGACGAATTTGCACTAGTTCGTGTTTTCATAAGAGGCCCGGAGGGCACAATGGAAATATGGGAAGCTTTGGAAATGGCACATTATTCCTGTGTGTGATTTGCATCACATAAAGTGAAAGCAGGCAATTTGAGAAACATGGAGTACATGCGATAAAAGGATTACAATGGTAGAAAGATACTAATGCGCGGATCAAGCGCTGTTTCAGCTGTGCGACTGGCAGTGGGGTGACATGCCACTCCACATTCAAGTTGATATTTACGTAAATGCTGTATGGGCAAGGCATTATTTCCAGCACGCACGCAGGAGGATGAGGTCAAATTTGAATAATTTTGAAATAATAGGTGTGCATCCTAACCTATAACTTCGCTGTGGGTGTTCCACCATAACACCCATTGCTTTTTTATGCTGCCCCAGATTTACAAGGCTGGGCCACGCCAAAAACGAAGGCCAGGCCTTGTTTTTTTGCTCTATGTGTGCTGCAGAATGCAGAATGCAGCACACATAGAAAGAGCAAATCGCCAGTATTCATTGTATATGTGCAGGAAGGTATCCCTTCCTGCATATAAATAATTGCCCCTTCAGCGCAGGCACACTTGCAACATGGCGGCTGGAGGCCTGCACTGCTGCTAGCAGCTTTTTTTGCGCCAGCGATAGGGGAAACACAGGGGTGAGCCGTATTTTGGTGCATAGGGCACATCCCTGCATTTAGAAAATGTCAGAGCATGGCGCTGCTAAATTTGGCATAGCACGCGCTCCGGCATTTCCTTGTACATATGCTCCATGATTCGCAAGGGGGAAACACAGCACAGTGCCATTTTTATAAACATTGGCCTGCTGCTAGTGTCATCCTCTGTGCTGGTGCTCTAACAAGTCTGCCTTGAGCATGGCCCTGCCTCCCACCATGGTGTAGAGATGAGTGTACTTGTCTAAGATAGGATCTGCATTTGACGCAAATCCTTCCTGTACAGATTCCTAAATGTGGGCAAACTCAGAAGGTTCTCACTCATTGGATGTGTGCTGTGTGCTGCAGTACATGTGCAATGCATCGTTTTTGAGAGAGATTATGTTGTTCGCTCCTGCTTCAAATAGACATTAGTTTTTGATACAAAGGGGTCTGGATATCTTGGTAGATCAGGTTATGTGACAAAAGTTATGGGTGGTTACATTAATCCACTCCAGAAATGACCCATTGGCACAAAATGGCACAAATCGTGTTTTTCCACCGTGAAAATTAAATTTCACCTTTCCAGCTCAAAACGCCTTAGCATAGGATAGTCAGTAGCTTGCGTGGCTTTACACCGTTTGCATTGCTTTGTGAAGTGCTAGTGATGGTGTAAAACATTAGTAAACCTGGGTCATGGAATGGATTACATAGATTGCACGTCTGTGCAAAATCATGCCACCATTTCAGGACTGCATTGAGACAAGTGCAATTTATTTATCATCGATGTGCAGAAATCTTTGGTTCAATCAACAAGGGCAAAATGTTGTATTTCCACTGTTCAGTTGTGAAACAGGTTCATTTTTGCACAATGCAAATATTGATACAAATTTGCACAAGTTCATATAAAAATCTGTTTTATTCACTAATATTGGTGCAAAATTGCACTGCCACTGGTGCGATTTACTGTTATTTGTTTAAAGGATGACGCTCCAGAGGTTACACATGCAGTGGATCTAACCATTTAAATGAGCACCCTGGATTCCTTTTAATGTGATATATGTGGTTTATGCACGTGTAAGTCATGTAGGCTTAGAGAGAGAATGGTTTGAACTGTTGTATACAACTGAAAAGATGTGTGACAATCAGTGCTTAATTTGAGCTGGTGGTTTCCGGTGCTCTGCACCTGCACTTAATTGTGAACACCGGCACTTGAAACAGTCTGCCCACAAGGTGGCGCTTTGTGGCTAATTTCGAGATGGCCATAAAAACAGGAAAATAATTAATTCGATATACATTAAAAATGACAATTACCTGCAGCCCAAGCCATTCTTATGGGTTTGGAGTCCTGAAATAGTCTGAAATGCCTCACTTGTAGGAGTGTGATGGTTAGTACTTGTATTGTTAGTATCTTTGGCTGCATGGCAAGGGCAATGTGTGGGGCAAGCTGCAGTGGCCTCCTGACGACAGCCCAGGCACTTATTTCTTTTTTTAACTAAGCACTGGTTACAATTTCAAAGGATCATCAGAAATGATCTTAAGCCTATGGGAATTGGATAGTGTAATTCATGACAGTCACCAAATTAATGCGTAAACGGCAGTTTTAATCTGGCAGGTCTGCACTTACAATGGTTATTGCATCTGGCCACATTGCCTTACAGCCATAGTGGCTGGTTCGCAAAATCATTTATGAATATGGGTTGTAGTACTACATGACTACTCTTTTACATACTCTTACATGCCTTTGTGAATCGGTCCAAATGGCCCAACTCCCTATTAGTGATAATTCAAAGAGGGCATAGTCCTTTCTATTTTTATTAAGTGTATATGAATATTCCCTGATTATTCTAATTTTATTCCCATTGTGGATGCTGTGTGGCCAATTCACAAAAGCTTGTACGAGTATGTAAAAGAGTACTACTGGACTACTACTTCACGTTCTCCAAAAATACCTCAGTGAATAGGCCCCTAAGTGAACAATACACTAACTCATACATTATCCAAGGCTAACAACCTCCCGTAAAACCTCACCAGCTTGGGCAAAACAGCCTGTTGTTTCCCCGCTGGCCCATAGCCTGGACTATTTGTTTATGGAAACGTGGCCCCCCAGTAATGACATAAATAGGAGTTATGAGCAGGGAGCACAGAAGAGTGAGTTTTATCTCTGTAATATTTTTGAAATATCACTGAGATTTTAAAGTCAACAGTTCATTTTCCTTTGTAAGTTTCTGGTCATGCTTTCACTCATGTCCCTGAGAATTTTGAGGGAAAAATATGACAAATAGGGTATTTTGGGGTGTACCACCAAATAATATTTAAGAAATTTAGTAGTACTACGGAAAGGTGAATAAGACTGATAATATTTCAGGTCGAGATTGGGGTTCCTGCTGGGAAAACTGGATGGTTTTCAACATTAATGTAGTAAAAGACTTTAAAGGCCTGTTATATATTTTTCACTTGCCCCCGCTCAGATGCACTGTTGCAGCACCCCCAGGGAACTGAGGGGCTTTACGCCCGCCCATGACTGTTACTCTGTCTGCTGCTTGATGATCCTTTTTAGTTCTCCTTTTCTCTCCTAGTAGAGGCAATCACCCGCCACCTGTCGCTGTCAAGTTTTTTATTATAGTTTTTGATTGTTGATTGTTATGTTGGCTTCTACTGCGCATAATTTCTCTCTATGGGAGTTGTTCTGTATGTCGCACAAGACAACGTATGCCCAGCGATGACGCTTATGAGCGGAGCACATGGGCAAACATTTAGGCCGCTGTGATACCCTGCAATACTTGTCCAGAGTGTACGCTAATTTGTGGCTCCTTATCCTTCTTTGCTGTTTCACGGCCTGATGGGTCGCTATGTAATGTGATACCTGTGCAGTATTGAATAAAAATAAGTTAAAAGAAAATACCTTATATATAGCTTGTACACATAATTGTTGTTAATGATGCCATCGAAAAACATGCAATTACCCAATCAGTGACCACCAATACCTAGCACAAACTCCACACAGACCAACAGTCATCCATCAGCCTTCAACATCAAAGGCAATACACTTTGGGAGACAACATTATTAGTTTAGAGAAAGTTGCATACATCTGATGATTCCTAGTTTTCAACTGTCCCTCAGAAAAAGCATCCTAGATCCAAAATCCAAAATCCAAAAATGACCAGTCGCTTGTTTTGACTTGTTAAAATAATAAATCAATTCTTGCATTTCACTGGAAAGTATAACCCATAACTATGGAGTAATACAATTATTCCCATTTCCCTTCCAAGATCTCCTTCATTTAGTTCCCAAATGTTGCATTGTATTGGTGTATGTATAAGGAATGTCTGGAAAACCTGTGCGACACATTTTATTAAAGAAATTAAGAAACTAAATGGCGGTGCTACATATGTATGAATATAGCATAGAGCCCAAGGATGGAATGAGTGTTACAGCAAACAAATGATGGACGGAATGCTGACAATGCAAACATTCTCCCCCAGTCAAAAGATCTGGGTTAAATCCATCGTTCTTTTGCCCACTACGCCACCCCAGTTTGGACCCAGCCATATGCAAATCAGTCTTGACCCTGTGCCCCATGGGAACAGTCCAGACCGAACTGCCAGGCCAGGTCCTCCCTGGACCGGAAACAAGCATCCTGGGACCGGTTTCAGGGTATGTCACCCTTCTTCAGCCAGGCTAGCTTGAATCCAGTGGCGCAGTGAGCAAGGGTCCCACGTCTGGGCATACCCATCCCACTTAGGGCGAAAAGTGTTACAGCAAACAAATGATGGACGGAATGCTGACAATGCAAACATTCTCCCCCAGTCAAAAGATCTGGGTTAAATCCATCGTTCTTTTGCCCACTACGCCACCCCAGTTTGGACCCAGCCATATGCAAATCAGTCTTGACCCTGTGCCCCATGGGAACAGTCCAGACCGAACTGCCAGGCCAGGTCCTCCCTGGACCGGAAACAAGCATCCTGGGACCGGTTTCAGGGTATGTCACCCTTCTTCAGCCAGGCTAGCTTGAATCCAGTGGCGCAGTGAGCAAGGGACCCACGTCTGGGCATACCCATCCCACTTAGGGCGAAAAGTGTTACAGCAAACAAATGATGGACGGAATGCTGACAATGCAAACATTCTCCCCCAGTCAAAAGATCTGGGTTAAATCCATCGTTCTTTTGCCCACTACGCCACCCCAGTTTGGACCCAGCCATATGCAAATCAGTCTTGACCCTGTGCCCCATGGGAACAGTCCAGACCGAACTGCCACTCCAGGTCCTCCCTGGACCGGAAACAAGCATCCTGGGACCGGTTTCAGGGTATGTCACCCTTCTTCAGCCAGGCTAGCTTGAATCCAGTGGCGCAGTGAGCAAGGGAACCACGTCTGGGCATACCCATCCCACTTAGGGCGAAAAGTGTTACAGCAAACAAATGATGGACGGAATGCTGACAATACAAACATTCTCCCCCAGTCAAAAGATCTGGGTTAAATCCATCGTTCTTTTGCCCACTACGCCACCCCAGTTTGGACCCAGCCATATGCAAATCAGTCTTGACCCTGTGCCCCATGGGAACAGTCCAGACCGAACTGCCAGGCCAGGTCCTCCCTGGACCGGAAACAAGCATCCTGGGACCGGTTTCAGGGTATGTCACCCTTCTTCAGCCAGGCTAGCTTGAATCCAGTGGCGCAGTGAGCAAGGGACCCACGTCTGGGCATACCCATCCCACTTAGGGCGAAAAGTGTTACAGCAAACAATTGATGGACGGAATGCTGACAATGCAAACATTCTCCCCCAGTCAAAAGATCTGCGTTAAATCCATCGTTCTTTTGCCCACTACGCCACCCCAGTTTGGACCCAGCCATATGCAAATCAGTCTTGACCCTGTGCCCCATGGGAACAGTCCAGACCGAACTGCCAGGCCAGGTCCTCCCTGGACCGGAAACAAGCATCCTGGGACCGGTTTCAGGGTATGTCACCCTTCTTCAGCCAGGCTAGCTTGAATCCAGTGGCGCAGTGAGCAAGGGACCCACGTCTGGGCATACCCATCCCACTTAGGGCGAAAAGTGTTACAGCAAACAAATGATGGACAGAATGCTGACAATGCAAACATTCTCCCCCAGTCAAAAGATCTGGGTTAAATCCATCGTTCTTTTGCCCACTACGCCACCCATATGCAAATCAGTCTTGACCCTGTGCCCCATGGGAACAGTCCAGACTGAACTGCCAGGCCAGGTCCTCCCTGGACTGGAAACAAGCATCCTGGGACCGGTTTCAGGGTATGTCACCCTTCTTCAGCCAGGCTAGCTTGAATCCAGTGGCAGGGGTGGTGGAGTGAGCTAAAGAATGATGATGGATTAAACCCAGATCAGTTGACTGGGGGTGAGTGTTTGATTGGCTCAAACGTTCCGTCCATCATCCCCTTTTGTATCGCTTTGGTCGCCCTAAGTTGGCGGGGGTATGCCCAGACGTGGGTCCCTTGCTCACTTTGCCACTGGATTCAAGCAAGCCTGGCTGATGACGGCTGAAATGCCAGAAACCGGTCCTAGGATGCTTGTTTCCGGTCCAGGGAAGACATGGCTTGGCAGTTCGGGCTGGACTGTTCCCATGAGGCACAGGGTCAGACTGATTTGCATATGGCCATGTCTGAACTGGGGTGGTGGAGTGAGCTAAAGAATGATGATGGATTAAACCCAGATCAGTTGACTGGGGGTGAGTGTTTGATTGGCTCAAACGTTCCGTCCATCATCCCCTTTTGTATCGCAAGGATGGAATGAGACAGCATGGTGCCACATTACTCTCCTAAATAAAGTGAAACCCTTCCTACCTAAAACTAACTTCAGGCGAACAGGGCAGGACCGGTCCTCTTCCAACTTGATGGAGGCAACGGAGTGCTCAATTGCCTTCCCAACTCTACATTAGCATTTATGAAAAGCAACCTACATAGAGAAGGCATTTTTCCACTCGGCCCCTTCAGTACTGCTGGTCTGTGGTACTGAGTAATATGTTTGGTTGACCATAACATCAACTGAAATGTTGGAATAGTCATTTTAGGACTCAGGGGCTCAGTCCCCATGTCCTGAGTTTTAAAAAAACATAATTTACAAGGAGGCAGAGTGGTGGCACCCTGACACTCTGGCCCTTGTGTTGGAGTCCAAAGTAAAAAAAAAAAAAGTTGTGCCGTGGGTCGCTAAGGTTTGGGCACAGGGCTTGTGCAGCCTGGGCTTGGCCATTCACAGGGGGTTGGCTGTCTGAGCCAAGCCCTGCGTCCAACCCCCTACTACGCATGGTTAAAAGCTATTCTCAGTGAGGGAGTTGGGTGCATATGTTGAAAATAAAACAGAAATGAACTGAAAAAAATAAAAGGTAAAGTAACGTAATATTAAAATATATTGAAATAATATAAAAACTGTCATTTTAATACAAATAAACATTGACATTCTTCTGAAATAGTGTACTGAGCTAAATGCAACTTGCACCCCGACCATGCTCTGCTTAGGACTTCACATATTACATCATTCATGGCATGTTAAGTGACATCATTGATGACATCACTGATATCTCAAATTGCATCATTGATGACATCAGTGATAACACAATAATCATGTACAGCATTGCAGTACTCAGTGTACATATGTCGGTCAATAGCAGATAAATAGTGTAAGCGCTGCAGATCAGCGTGGTTGTGCATGTTGAAAGTTATGTGGTGCACCGTTTACAAGTCACTAAAGTGTGGGGTGCAAGTATTACCCACTTTTAAACAAGATAGGTAGAGCACACTTAATGTTGGTTGCAGAGGTATGCTTGAAAGTAGTTTGAGGCTTAAAGCTAAAGGCTATTCCAAAAACTATTTGAGAAAAGCCAAAACATCTGTTCACAATAGATTATCCACTAGTAGATATTTGGCACAAGCCATTAATAAATAGTTGTAATTCACTGCTATTAATAAATTCTATTAAGCGAGGACCTTTATAAAGTGTGGACGTTTATTTCATGAACTTCTTTAAAGATTTTGAGACATTGCAAATTAATGAATACTATAGAATGTAGGGGTTTCCTACTTGGAGGTAGTTTATCTCATCCTGGTGTTATAAGTATGGCTGAAAGGTTGTGTGGCATTATACCCATCTCAGGAATGTGTGTAGTGTATTTTACTACACTATGGAGCATTGTACCTTGGGCCTGGAAGAAAATATCTTTCTAGTGGCAAATATATACCTGTTAACCTCTAGACTTAAAATTGTGTCATGTGAGCTCTTTAAGAGGGTAATCCCACTAAGGTGAATAAAAAGTTGTTCACACCAGTACTGTGCCCAATTACTTCAAGGCCACAACCCCTAAAGGACGGTGTCACAGCAACTGCATGATGTCATCATTGATGTCATCAAAGAGATCATCAATGACGTCATTTAACATGTCTTGAGTGATGTAATATGCAAGCTCGTACGCAGTGCATGACAGGGGAGTAAATTATAATTGACTCAGTAAACTATAATTGGTGAAGTTTAGTGTTTTTTTGTTTTAAAAAAAAGTTTTTATATTATTACAAGGCCTAACTATAATGTCACTTTAAACTTAGGTTTTTTCCCTCACATAATAAAGTTAAATATCTTGGGGCCGATTCACAGAACTAATCTGAGATAAAATCCTAAAGTTACTACTTTTGGTATTCACAGAAGGCATTTAGTAGTAGTAAAGTTAGGACTCCTAACTTTACTACTACTAAATGCCTTTTGTGAATACCGAAAGTCGTAAAGTTAGGATTTTGTCTCAGTTTAGTAGTAGTAAAGTTAGGAGTCCTAGCTTTACTACTACTAAATGCCTTCTGTGAATACCAAAAGTAGTAACTTTAGGATTTTTTCTCAGATTAGTTCTGTGAATCGGCCCCAGAATGTCTATAGATCATCAGAAGTTAGCATTGCATGTTCTTGTTGTCTACAGATAAGGTTTTAGAACTGCAACACAAGCAAATTTACAATGAGCTCTGGTACCACTTAAGGCAACTCTCCATTCAACAGACAGACTAATCACAGCTTCAAGAATATACTGTCACACCACCCCCTTTTTTATGAGATCCTTCCTCTGCCATGCATTGCAAGGATCAACCTTCATCTGGGCCGTCTGTCAGGAACACGGCAAATGGGACAACATGATTAAGAGACAGACACAGCAAGGAAAAAACAGGAAGAAGCAGGATTGAAGTATTTGGAAGGCTGGTCAGTAGCTGCTGGGGCACATAGGTATCAGATGAGCCTTCCAGGTCAGAATCACAGAATAAGCTGAAACCAGTCTTCGGTTGCTTGTGTTCCGGTTCAGAGAGGACCTGGCTTGGCAGTGTGGCCTGGACTGTTCCGATTGGAGCAGGGCAAAGTCTGATTTGCATATGGCTCGGTCTAATCTGAGGTGGCATGGTTGGGTTGGAATCCTACCCTGCCTTCAATAATTGCAGTTTGTTAGACTGTTTGCAAGCACTCCTCTCATTACCTTTTATGTGTCAGAATCACTAAAGGACCAATCAGAGTGAAGCCCTGAGGGAAGGAGGGAGCTTCGAGGAGAATTTAAGAATTGTCAGTCATAATGGTCAGTTTTCTTGCAACTGCTTGTTTATATGGCCTCCGCTTCATTGTTTCACCTACATTTTGCGCCTTTGTCCTCACCTTTGTTACTTTTCCCATCCCCTTCCTAGTTTCCTCCCACCTGCACTCTCTACCTTAATGGTCTTCCCGCTCCTGCGGTTGATGTCTAGCATACCTCACTGCACTCTGAGTCTACCTGGCTGGCAAATTGAACTAGAGCCTCATCACTCAACATCTAGCTGGCTCTGTAGCTGCCATCCCTCGCCTAATCTTCTTCCTAGTCAACAGGCTCTCCGGGTAACCAAACGTTTACAAGTACTCTTTGGTCTGTTACAGGCAACTCTGTACTGAGACGCTGGTAAATCCTGGAGTGGAATTAGGTGCCACGGATATGGTGTACTTTCTCCTATTTCCGCTTATTAGGTGGTAATGAGAGGAAGCATGCAAGCACTATTCATGTCTGAAGAATCATAAAGTGAAGTTGAGACCGATCCACATAGATGCCCCTAACGGTTCCAACCAATGTGAACATTAACACTCAAACCTCACACTGTCTTGCTTACAAAGCCATTCTTCAAAATAACCCTCTTTACCTATCTGAACTGCTTTCCATTTCAGAGGGACTAAGAGGTCTCTAACGTTGTAAATCTGCACATTGAGGAATCTAGAACTTTGTTCATCTAGAATTAATCCTTCAGTGGCACTGTTAAGACTTTTTGAACTTTTTATTTCTCAAAATCAGCTGACTTTTCTTCTGTTCTGGAAGCACTTATATTTCTAGCTTCTTTCTTCTATTTTATTACCTACTATGGTCTAAGTCCCATTTTTTCTCCATCATGATCAAGCTGGGACCCTCACATGAAAAAAGAACTATTGTTGATAAAGGTTAAAAATGCAGGAAAACAAGGGAGAGTCGGCGGAAATACGACATGAAGAAATAATACATATAAAGGGTGGAGGTTGAACTAAAAAGGGGGAAATGACCCAGCAGAGGGATAGGAAAGAAATTCAAGGTAATATGTAGGAGGATTAGTAGAGAAGGGATGGTGGTCTCCTCATAGAACAGAATGAGAACACGTGGTATAGGTTGTCACCCTCATGCTGACATCAAAAATTAAACGAGGGAAAGAAAGAAAGGTTGAATATGATTCCGATGGGAAATTAGGCTTGTGCTGCCAATGTTCTGATGGAAATGTAGTCACTAGGTTGTAGTTGTCAACTTGGCAAAGGTCATTCATATTGAAAAATGTAAGGAAACAGGTTTGAAACAAAGGATTCACCAAATGAACTTCCTCAAATCAATGTGTTATTTGGATCCCATAGAACCATGCCAATCTAGACATCAAACTGAGGACAAAAGGGCAAGCATACAATGTGTTCCCTCTTTAGTGTACAACTGGGGTAGAATTAGTTATGAGTCGTTTCTGATGTACGGGCTTAGAGTGTGGTTAGACAAACTCTACAGTTACTAACAATGTCACTAACTTGCATATACCATGAACCAAGGGATGTCTCTGCAACCAAACATCATCCCCCCATCTCTTAAAGGAGGCCAGTGCTCCAAATATAAAAATGTTCTCTAACATAAGATATCATTGTTGCAGCATTAAAAGAGAGGTGTAGGTTAGATTTCTAGATCCTGCTACTCATAGCTAGATGCAAGATATAACAAGCGGGAAGAGCATAATTTAGTCAATGATGAAAAGCAGGGTATCACAGTTGAGAACATGTACATTCATTTTCTAAACAAGCATTGTAAATGCAATAGGTCTTGCATTTGTTTGAGTTGGAGCTATTGGCATTTTAAATGGCAATGTTTTTTACTTATATGTTATGGAGTGTAAGCATGTGGTGTGTTGTGGAATTATGTGGGTTGGATTGGATTAGTTAGTTGGGTAATTGTGTGGTGTGAAATGGATTTGTGTATTGGAATTATATGGCATAGGTGTTGTGGAATTATGTGGTTAGTAATTATGTGGTATTAAGTGTCATGGAATTATGTGGATTGGGATTGTGTGTCACGCTACATAAAAAAACTTTAACTGTCCTCATGATATCCAGCACTTTTTGTTTTTAAAGAGATAGCTTCGGTATTTATCTGTGAATAATCTGCCATTAACATAGCGCAAAGTATTAACCTTTTCAAAACTAGGGTGATGGAATTCTGTCGCACAAGCAGCGGGAGGAGCAGGGGAGGCAGGACTTTAGCAAGACGCGATGCAGATGGGAGGAGGGGCTATTACATGCTGTAACAGGTGGAAGCGTGAAAGTACTATGATGGCCAACAAAAATGTTCTCTTAGTGAAATCGCCTGGGTGTCAACCAAGCACCCTGGGGAGGGACTTTGGAAAGTAGTCCACCAAAAGGGGTCAGCATTTCTGACTGGCACAGCAGATAGCGAGTGGCGGTCGATGGGCTTGGTTAAAGCCCATCTTGTAGATACATAAAGTCTAGCAGAGCAGTGCATGCGTGCTGGCTCTAGGCTCGACCTAAAAATGAAGGATTTTGAGATAACATGGAGCATTGGGAAATATATTGCTGTAATAACATATTGGTCATTGGCTTTGCCAAAACTGAGGAGTTCAAACCAAATCTTAAAAAAGTGATCCTTAAATCAGGAGTGAGAAGTGATTGTATCATTAATTAGCTGCTGGTTATGAGATGGATTCTTCCTTCGTGAGTACCACGTGCAGTCATTAGCACCTGCAGTAATGGTGTCTTTATTCAGACTTCTGCTGGGGATGAAAGAGTAAGTCAGTTTCAAGTCACAAAATTGAAAATTATATTTCATAAGGGATACACACACTTAAATAGGGTGCTGAGATGCCACTGATTTGCTGGGACATTCCCAGGGGCATATGTACAAGCCCCTATGGCCACCACAACGTCACTTTTAGCGATATTGTGGTGGTGGTAGGGGCTGTGCCTTATGTACAAGGCAGCGCTAAGCCACTTAACGTGTCTTTACGCTGCCTTGTACATAAGGCCCCCTTTTACGCTATGGCTAGCGTGAAAGGGGCGTGCAGTGGGTGTTATGGTGGGCGTTCCACCGCAACACCCATTGTATTTGACACTGCCCCCTATGTACAAGGGTGGCGTACATAGGAGGCAGCGCTAAAATGAAGACCAGGAAAACCCTGGTCTTAAGTTGGCGAAACAAAGAGAAATGCATTATTTCTCCTCGTTTTTGCTTTTTCCATGTGTGCTGCCTTGTGCAGAACACATGGAAAAAGCAAAATGCCATGGTTTGTTTATGTACAGGAAGGTGTCCCTTCGGGTACATAAACAAACCTTTAAAAAAATGCCATTTTGTCACTTTTATCTGTGCTGCATGAAGCAGCACACATGAAAGTGACAGAATGGCATTTTAGGATTGTTAATGTGCAGGAAGGGACACCTTCCTACACATACACAATCCTCCCCTGCACGCACACACCCTTGCACTCTGGTGGAAGGGTGCCTGCGTTGGCACTAAGGGGCAGATTTACAAGCCCCTTGCGCCACTTTTGCGTCACTTTTAACATGGGAAAAGTGACGCAAAAGTGGCGCAAGAGCTTGTAAATCTGCCCTAAGTTGCTAAACTTAGCGCCATCGCAGGGGGAAACGCAAGGCTGCACCACATTCTTGTAAATATGGTGCAGCCTTGCGTTTCAGAAGTAGCGGAGCGTGTCGTTAAGCCAAGGAGGCTAACTTGTACATATTCCCCCCAGTTTTTTATTATCTGTCCGAGCAGATTTAACTAAATTCCGCACAGTCTTGGTTTTTAGAGGGTCAGCTGAACACAGAGGGAGCCCGTTTTTATGTGCTTCAATGTAGAAATAGATCTCACCCTTTCCAGGAATCAATTCAATTCACACAAATGGTACTCTGTGTAAAAGTTGCATTCAATTTATTCCCCTCTTTATCTACGATTCCTAGGTGTGTGAAAAATGTCTTTTTAAGTCATTCTGCGCCCCCTGATCGATGTGAAATTGTAATCCGACTTCTATTTTTGTGAAATGTCACGGTTTTTGTTTTTCAAAATCTGGTCACCCTGACACAGCATTTTTCAGACATGAACAAGGTTTAATAATGCTGAAACCATCAGATGTGTCATTATTTTCAAACTGCCACATTGCTCTTTCATCCTATCTTCTCTGAGTTGATTTTGCTATATCATGCACGACAAGAAAAAACAGCATTTAACTACTTGATTGAGCATCTCTCTCCTTTTAAACATTTGGCTGCCTCCCATAATAAGCGATTCGCTTTTTTATAAGATACCTTGGCAATATGTTTGCATTCTTGCAACTGCACCTGTACTTAGACATGTATTAAAGACAAAAACAATATAACAACGTGATCTAAAATACTAATGGAAGTATTACAAATAAGAATGCAACAGGAGCAATGTACAGAGTCAGATACAAAATCCAAGTACGCAGTAGATTCTCACATTGAGTTCATCAACATATTAAAAGAGAACCCACTAATGTGAATAAAGGCCGACTTTCTAGAGCAGCGCATACATTATTATCAACTTTTTGATTTATTTAAGCTTCAGAATTACTATTTCAAATTATTTAACACGTGCAAGCAGAGATGTTCCAAAAATTCTTGAAGCCAGAGCCTCGTCGCAGGGCAGACAGAACGTTATCTCTTACCTACAGCACAAGGTCAAGTTAAACATTCTCACAGGTTGTGGCCCAAGAATTGTCTTTTCTTTCCAAAATGCTGACATACATTCACTAGGTAAACCGAAAGGAAGAATTAATTAGACACAGTCTTCCCTCCTAAACTTTCATTTGTACTCTTTCCTCGTCCTTTTGTGAACAGTGAATTGTAAATGGTGGTCCCTCCTTCACTTGATATTTTATATTTGCCCCACCCTAACCACTTCAACTTTCATTAAAATGTAATCTTGAGTGAATTTGCAACTTGTACATACGTAACTCTAACCACTAGTATATGTAGTAGTCTTATGTACTTACTACCATTCTTATGTGAATTTAGAGTTTTTCTGTTTGTATCTTTTATGTAACTCATGTACTCTGAAGTCCTTATGTAATGTAACTGGTCCTTTTGTAAAGCTCTCTGACACCTTCGGGTAAAGTTCACGCTATATAAAATCGCATTAAATAAATAAAATAAATAGATATCTATGGTGCTCCCTTTGGGTGTGGTTTTATTCAAGACACCTTTTGGAGATAAGACAATTTCTGTATGGCACAAACCACATAAGATGGAAAATGACTTGTATCACTACTTCTGCATTAAGACTTAGGAATGCTCCTTCTACCATTCCATTAGCCTATCTAACACAGATTCTTCGAACCTTTCTGTTTGAGTAATAATCAACTACTTTCTGCTACTAAATATCCATTTGTGAATAAGAGCACACAACTGTACTATTCTCATAGGTGCATAGATTTGAATTAATTACATGGGTATTTTTGTCGGCATTGCTCTGTACTATGGTTTTTCTTGATGTAATTCTAGCAGACATTTGAGCCCTGAACATCTTTCCATTGACTAGGCTTAGTATTAACCAAAATATTGTCAAGGAATTTCCGATAAAGCGTACTATTCATAAGAAATGCCATCTCTTGCAGACAGCCTCCAGCACCTTACAAGCTTTCTCATGAGCAAGCTATTCCTGGCCTACTTGACATCTGTAAGAAGAAAGGGGTGGCATTGTGCTATCAAGTCAAAACATTAACATTGAAATAATGACCTGGAAGAATGGCTCAATCCCTGGCATCATAAAATATTTGATGTGGGAATTTGAGCTCGAGTCGGCGATGCGGTGAGTGCAAGGTAAGGTAAGGTGTGATGGTCGAATAGACCGACCGCCATGCATCCGACGGGCTCATTGAACCTGCCGGTGCGGCGGAGGGGCTTGTAGAGATGCTGTAGGGATGCTATAGGGATTACGATTTTCCTTTCCGCCCGCCTGTTCATGGCGGTTAACCCGCCATGAACAGGCAAGCGGAAAGGGACTTTGGGGGCCTGTAGCGGGCCCCCCTTTGCCCTGGCACTAAGCTGTGGACACTGGGGGGCACCTATGGTGGCCCCCTTCATATCCCTGCACCATGTGGCAGGCCCCGCATGGAGCCTGCCACGTAGTGCAGGAATATGTAAAGTGTCCCATTTTTGCATTGCGGCAGGTGCTGCAGCCAGCAGCACCCGCCACAATGCAAAATATAGCCATTGAGACTGCCGTGGTGGCAGTCGCATCATAATGCCTAGTGCAGGACCGCCAACAGCCTGTCGGGCGGTCCAGTCTACGATAGGGTGGCGGGTGGACGAAAGTCCACCCACCATCCTAATCAGGCCCTTTGTTTTTTCACTATTGCAAGGACTATCTATTCCATAGTGTAACATGGGGATTGCCTTGAAATATCTGTTAAGTGTAATTTGCCATTGGGAACAGAGAGAGATTTGGAGTCTGGGGTCTCTGAACTAACAATTTAAAATACATCTTTTGGTGAAGTTGGTTTTTAAATTGTGTGTTTGAAAATGCCACTTTTAGAAAGTGGGCATTTTCTAGCTTAACCCTTCTGTGCCTCTGTCTGTCTGCAGAATGCACGTTTGGATTGGCTGACAGTTGGGCTCTTGTGCATTAACTCTAGACAGTCACACAAAGGGAGCCTAGATGTGTCTTGCATATCCTGATGGGCTACAACCAGGCTGATGGGCCTTCCTGAGCTAGAGTGGAGGGGTTGTCACTGACACCTGAATAAGGCTGTGCCTGTCCTCACACAAAGCTGTCTCCACCCCCATGTAGTGTGTCTGGAGACAGGACGGGGAAAGGCAGGGTCTTGTGCACTACAAAAACATTCCTTTGAAATTTGCCTACTTCAAAGGCAGATAGAGGTATAAGTATTGGACCTCTGACACTCCAAAATCAGAACACTTCTGGACATTCTGCTAGGAATAAGAACTGGATGCTGTAGGAAGGACTGCCACTATGCCTGTTATTTGTTATGCTGGCCTGCATCTTGTTGCTTTTGTCCTAGGAGTGAAAGGACTGGACTTTGCTTTTACAACATGCTTCCAAGGTTCTCCAAGGGCTTGTGCATGCTTGTATTCTGTTAAGAAGTCTCAGGGCCATCAAAGGCTTCACCTACCAGTGCCTGGGCTCTTCTGCTGAGAATCCCGACTTGCCACATGGTGCCAAATCCAGTTTCACGGCCCTTGTAGGTGTAACCTGGTGATCTTAAGGAGAAAATCCACACATCGACTCCCAGCACCTGTTTTATCAACACATTGTTGTAAAAGATCGATGCATCACCACTTCAAAGCGTGGTTCCCGATCAGCGCATCTACCATGGCTTTCACTGCCGGCGCTAGCTCACCGTGGCTCCGTGTCAGAAAAATCAGAGCAGCATGAGTTTCGAGTACTGTGTCACCGATGTACATGACACCCTCTCTGACTCCGATGCAGCACCTGCTTCGCGCCTGGAAAATCGACTCAGTGCCTGCTTCGCCACTGTCACATCGATGCGGCGCATCTGGATTTTTTACACATCGTTCATTGATGCCGATTCTTCATCGATACCACACTGCAGTAAGGAACTGAGGCCGCGTGTCCGGAAACTGACGCATTACCTCCCCTACCAGTAAGGAACCGACGCATCACCTCCCCTGCCTAGCAGTAAGGAACTGGTGCATTACCTCCCCTCCTGCTTTTCCGTTGCCTCACCTCCGCTGAGCCTGGCACTGTCTTTGATTTTTGACGCATCTAAGGTACTTTGTGCTAAAACAAATGTATCCATTGATTTCTATGGACTAAATTTTCTTAATCTTTTAAAAGTGATATTTTGACTTGTGTATGTTGGGTTTTTGTCGTTATGGTCTTATTTTATTCAGATAAATATTGTTTAATTCAGATAAAAAGTTGCCTATCTTTCTAAACTGGTGTAGACTCCTTTTGTAGTGTTTTCACTGTGTTACTATGTGTGTGTGTACAAATACTTTACACATTGCCTCTGAGATAAGCCTGACTGTTCGTGCCAACCTACCAAAGGGGGTAAGCAGGGGTTATCTTAGCTATGTGACTCTTTTACCCTGACTAGAGTGAAGGCCCTATTCGGACAGGGTTCAAACCAATGCCAACTAGCGACCCCATTTCTAACAATTGCAGACAGGAATTCTGCATTAAACATGATAATGTGCAGGGTATATTTCTGTGCAATGGGTTTCTGTTAGAGATCATTGGTTCTGGGAAGTGATTGTATCAGAATGCCCTCATTTGAGTGAACTTAGTTGCATCTATCAAACCATGGAATTCCTGGGAGTTTATTGGATTACTGAATCAGGTAATAAGTTAGAGGTGTACATTACTCACACTGCTGGGGAAGTAAGCTCGACACAATTTCTTCTTAGGAATACTGAGGAATATGGGAATATGACGTAGATAGGATAGATCTGTTGGAAAGATCTGATATTGGTGGGGCATAGCTAATACAAGATTAGCAGGTGCAGTGGCACTGTCCTGGGGTATGAGGGACCCTCTTCACCAGCTAGTTCAGCATAGCTACCAAGTGATGTCGATTACCGCTGTTTTGGGACAAGGCCTTTTTCCATGTGTGCATTAGGGTCCATATAGCCCTTGCTATGGCACTGCGTTAGTGACTCCTTCTTACTGTAAAGCAAATTAAGTAGTGCTGGGTGAAATTTTTGTGATGCTGACATAATCTTGCATAGTTTCTGGCAATTTGTTTTATGCTTATTGTGTAAAATGCCAAATATCACACGATTATACCACATTGCATAATTTTTCATGCATTCAGGAAAAATCCTATCATGGGAGCACATGAACAACACAAAAGAACAGAAAGCTATTTTTAGTGCAAAATTGGTACTCGTGTCCAAATTGGACATGAGGATGCATTTCACCCTAAAAACAAAGTGCTGATTGCTGGATTTGCATAATTTTTCCAAACGTTTGCATAATTATGCAAAAACAAATTATGCAAATTTCACAAACCCCTAGATTATAGATGCTTGGTTTCTCTTTAGAGTTTAATACTGGCAGCTAGCTTTCCTCCAAGTCCTCCCAGCTTTTCTGTGTAAGGTTGCATAGGCCCAGACTTCTCCCAGTAGGCCACTAGCCAGGGACATCTCACCCTTTGAAGAGGGAATGACCACCAACTGTTGGAGGACGCTCTGTCCCTTGAGCAAAACTCTGCCATTCATTGCTTATCTCAGATAAGATATCACTCTGCAAAGGCAGTAAGGAAACTTGTTAGTTCTTTACGAAACACTAAAAACAGAATTAATAATGAATAAGGGTCTTAAACATGCATTTGATCACATGTTATGAAGGAGCTGCCAATATATTAGTTCACTCAACATCAGGAATTGTTCCAGTAGTCAGTGCTGTGGACTTAATTATATGTAAAGACATATTCTAATGTCCACTTTTTCATTTGGCGGTGGATCCTCTGCGGTACAGAATGTTATGTAGGTGATTTATAGAGGGCGACTGTTACTCCGACTAGTGTCCTGGCGCTATAGCGGAAGTGCTGTCTACAGACAGAAAAGGAGAAAGAGTCTAAATAGAGGAGAAAAGCCACGTCTTACGTTTTTTCAGAAAATCGGTGTTTTCTTTATGGCCCTCAGAGTCAGTGGCAGCTCATTCCAAAGAGTAGGGCCTAGAAATTAGAAGGCTCTGCCCCCCCCGCTCTCGTCCTCTTAATCCGAGGAACAAAGGCCAGACAGAGATTTCCGGAGCGAAGGTTTCTCTGGGGAGTATAGGGCTTGATTTTGTCATGAAGATACTTAGGACCTGTCCCATAAAGTGTTTTTTGGGTTAGAAGCAATATTTTTAAAGTAATCCTCTTCGTAACTGGAAGCCAGTGTAGGCTGTGCAGGAGGCCGGAGACATGAGAGTGATGTGGGGGCCCAAAGATGGTACGTGCTGCTGCATTCTGAACTAAGTGTAACCTGTCTATCAGCGTACAGGCTATTTCCATAGTCCAGCCTTGAGGTAATCAAAGCCTGGGCTACCTGTTGTCTGGCCTGAAAGGAAAGGAAAGGAGAGGGAAGAATTTCCTAAGGACGCGGAGGAGGGCAAAGCCCGTACCCACCACAGAGTTGATTTGAGTATGAAAAGATAGCTGCTCATCGAATTTAAAGCCCAGGTTTTTTACCACTTGATTTGATAATAGAGGAGGGGGGGCATCCTTTGGCCAGAAAGATTTCCAAGGTGTATTGATCTCCGGTCCAAAGACAAGAAGCTCGGTCTTGCCCTCATTACATTTGAGTTGGTTATTGGATAACCATTTAAATGTTGCATTCAGGCACTCACGGATTTTCTCACCAGGGAAGGCCTCATCCTTCCCCCAGGAGAAAAGGAGTTGGGTGTCATCCGCATTTGACACTATTTCTGCACCCCAGAGTTCTACTAAGGGGGCCAGAGGAGAGAGATAGATGTTAAATGGCGTCGGGCTCAGAACTGAGACTGAGCCCTGAGGCACTCCAACTTGCAGCTTACAGAAGAAATTACAAATGTGTTAAATGAATACATACATCAAATGTGACACTGACTTCTCACAAAATTGTACAGCAACAGAAAATTCCAGTCTTAAGTAAAATAGTCATTATATATATTGATGGCAATACAGGGAGCAGTGGCAATGTTTTTCAGGAAGAAAAAAACAGAGGGGCATATTTACAAAGTACTGGCGTACAAATATACAGCACATCCCTGCGTTTTCCCTAGTGCTGGCGCTAAATTAAGCTGCCTAGCGCCAACGCAGGCACCCTTGCACAATATTGCAAGGGTGCTTGCGTTGAGGGAATGATTGTTTATGTGCAGGAAGGTATCCCTTCCTGTACATAAACAATCTTAAATGGTGATTTGTAACTTCTATGTGTGCTGCTCAGTCCAGTACATCATTTAGAGGATTTATGCACATGAAATAAGACAGCACTGTTTATCTCAAAACCCATAGAGAGGCTGTCAGCCAAATCATTATAAGGGCCTCATGCCAAGAAACATACACACACTAAGTTGGCCTCTGGTGCCTGCACAATGACCATATGTATCCACTGTCAATCTAGCAAAGTCACAAGGAAATTGGAGATGTTGCAAGCTCCACAATGTGTGTGACCAATGGGCTGGGAAAGAAGAGTGCCAACAGTAGTCACAGCAAGAGCCAGAGCAGATTCACCTAATTGTGGGCCCACAGGAGTCAGAGAGAAAGTGTGTGAGTTGGGTGCATGAACAGCTTGGGGATTGAGCACTGCCGGTGCTGGATCAAGAGTTGAGATCCTCTTTAGAACCTCACTGTGCATGCATCTTTGTCTATGTATGCATCTTTGTCTATGTATATGTACATTTATGTGTGAGTCTAGCTCCATGTGTGTTTGGCATTGTGTTTCTACTTGAAGGTATGCTACCAAAGACTACCAAAAGTATTTGTTGCCTTACATTATACGGGATTCATCTCTGCCACAACTGTCTGTTCCTGACATAATAGTGGCCCTGGCATAATAATTGTCATGTGGCATATTCTGGGCACTCTTGATCTTGTTGTGCATGCTGGCTGCCATCACTGACATACTATGGGCATGACTGACCTAATTTTGGGCAACCGTGACATAATGGTTGTTGCCCCTGGCATAATAATGGTCATGGCTGACATACCGTGAGAATCCTGACTGTTATGGTGTCACAGCCTTAGCACAATGGTGCCTCTGGTATTATGGTGAGCATTATTGCCATATTATCGGCATCCTTGGAATTATGGGGAGCATATGTGGCATGTGGCATGATCTTAAAGCATGGATATCTGAAGCAGATTTTGTCCATGCCAAGCATTTGTGCATGTGAGCACTTGAAGAAAATGACAATCTGATGTTTGGAGACCTCTAATTTACAAAAAAATTAAATTGTTTTTTTGGAAAAGAAATTAGGAAAATTAGTCTATTTGCTCAAATTAGCAAGATGTTTGATTTTTTTTTAAAAGTTGTTCTTCAGAAAGTGATATGTTGATGAAGACAAAATATCTGCATCTCCAAAACTAATTTAAAGCTGATAGTTGAATAATTTAAGGGAAGGTGGGGAGACTTATAGCTGTGGTTATGTCCTTTGTGCCAGGGGGCACGTGCTGCTTCGGCTGTTATTTTATTACTCATGTTAAGGCATTTCTCACTAATACTACTTTTCCTGACATTTCTGCAGGTAAGCCCACCTGAAATGTTTGGGTGATCACAGCGTATTGTTGACAGATGTGGTCATAGGATACAGTGATAGCATTTGTAAGTAGCTCAGGATGATTTCCCTTGAGCATAAGTTGCTCTCTTTATAAAATTGGTTGTAGACTCCTCCTCTGACTGTGTAAAACACTGCACACAAGGGTCCAATTTGTGCTTTTTGAATGAATACAATCAAGATAATCACACAATGCTAGGCCCTGTGTGCAAAACTGTAAATAGTCCAGATTAGCTCAAATCAGAAACACCCTGTACAAGCATCAGTGACCACATCTGGCACCGATAAATATTCTGCTTTATTTTCAGATTTCACTCCTTGAGTGTAGTCAAACTACAAAGTGATAATGGAAAGGAGCACAACTTTAGAATGTGTGATCGGTATTTAAAAACGTGTATTTGAACTCATCAGAAAGGTGTGATTTTTAAAATGTTGATTTGTGCTTCTGAAACGTGAAATTCAGTGTTGATAAAGTAACAAAATTATTCTGGTTTTACTAAAGAAGCGGGCTATTGTTTTAATAAATCTATCAAATTAATGTGAATTTGGTCTTCATTTTAATTTGATACTCAAATGTAAAGCACTCTGACACTCTTTGTAGTTAAGTAGCACAATGTCCTAAACTAAAAATAAAGAATGCAAAAACAAAATAAATAAAATGTGAACTGAGTTGATTATTGAATAAAGAAAATGTCAATATTTGCTTTGAAATGTATTGGGATCTAGGGCCTGATTTAGAGTTGGGCGGACCAGGTTAAGCCGTCACAAACATAACGAATATCCCGTCCGCCGTATTACGAGTTCATTATACCCTATAGCACTTGTAATACGGTAGACGGGCTATCCCTCACGTTTGTGATGGAGTAACCCAGCCACCAAACTCTAAATCAGGCCCTCAGGGGCAGATTTACAAGAAAGTGACGCATCTGTAGAGATGCGTCACTCTCCCTGCGCCACCCTGAGAAACCCCTGCGCCACTATGAATGTGCCGTATTTACAATACGGTGCACCATAGCGCAAGGATTGACAGATGCGTCAGAAATTCTGACAAATTTCTGACGCATCTGTTGACGTAAAAGTCACGCATTGCTGGAGTCGTGTCACAAGCACGACGCAACTCCAGCAATGCATGGGGAGGCCTATCCTCATTGTGCTGCGTCACTCCTTACACCTGCTCCAAGCAGGTGTAAGAATTTGACGCAGTGGCGTCCTAGAAATGGCGCAGTGAAATCTTGTAGATTTCACTGCGTCACTTCTACGAGGCTTTTTTGCGTTGGAACGCCCACCTTGCATAGGTATAATGTGACGCAGGGCTGTACAACGTGACGCATCTCCCTAGATGCGTCACGTTGTAAATGGGCCGCATTTTTATGCTGCCCCTGCGTAACAATAAGTGATGCAACAGCAGTGAAAAAATGACACACAGGGCTTGTAAATCTGCCCCTCAATATTTAAACCAAATACGCTATTGTGTGAATTGTTAGGACAAGTGGGATTGCTTGTTATCTTGCGAGTTCCATTACTCTTGGGAAAGACTTGGGGGCAGATCTACAAGAAAGTGGCGCAGCGCGGCACCGCAAGCCCTTTGGCTGCGCCACGCTGAAGCACTTTCAGAGCACAGGAATGCGACATATTTACAATGATATGTCGCATTCCTGTGCTCTCCCCTGCGCTGGCGCACAAACAGCTGCCATGCGCCAGCACAGGCACCCTTGCACCATGGTGCAAGCATGCCTGCGCCATGGGGAGATTGTTTTTGTGCAGGAAGGGGCACCTTCCTGCACCAAAACAATCACTACAGGCATTTCTCCTCGTTGCACTTCGCTACGCCACCCCTAGGGTGGCATAGCATACTGACGCATTTCCAGGTTTACGAATCCTCGTAAATCTGGAAATGTGTCTCGTTCCATGGATGTTGCGTGGGAACACCCACAGCAACACCCATGTATTGCCCCTTTCACGCAAAATGCTGCGTGTAAAGGGGCCATATTTACAAGGACAGGAAAAGCCAAGCAGGGTGGCTTTTCCTGTCCTTGTAAATATGGGGCAGGGAAATGCGCTGTCAGTGCGTCACAAAAAGTGACGTACTGGCAGCGCAAGGGGCTTGTAAATCTGCCCCATGGTTTTGGTGGATCTAGACTACTGAAAGTAAATGAGGTTAGGTGTCAGTGCTGGGGGCTGCAGGACAGTGTTTGGGCCTTATTATGACTTTGGCGGTGTGGCAGCAGGCTGCCATGCCAACACCCCGCTACTACACCAGCCAAACCAAAATTATAGACCACCCGCCGGATTCCAAGTGCAATCCAGGTCGGGCGGTCCTGCAGCAGCTGGCTCGTGGCAGTGCAGTGCTAAGGCTCATACGTGAGCCATAGCAAGGCACCACAATGGAAACATCATTGCACGTTCCTGCAGGGCATGGACTGTCAGGCCATGCCCTGCAGGAACTGTGGGTGCATGCAAACAGGGAGCACACCATGTGCCCCCCTGCATGCATCCCCTGGTGCCGAGGCAACAGTGGGCCCTGTAGGGCCCCTTTCGTTTCCTCACTGCAAAACTGTGGTGGTGAGGAAACTCCTAATACGCTTGGCGATGCTGCAGCGGCACTACCAGCATATTAGGGCCCACAGACTGCTGCAAAACCACCAGGAATCGTGGATCCCTGGTGGCAGCAGCGGTCCCAGCAGTCATTTGGTGGTCCGACTGCCCTACTTGTAATAGGGCGGTTCGACCACTGGTGCGGTTGTGGCAACCATGGGTTTGGCAGTCCATTGGACCGCCAAACTTATAATAAGGCCCCTTGTCTTTTTGTTCACATTAGCTACTGAGTTGAAGTTTACACCTAAGCAGGTTTGCACTTGATCGGATGTGAACAAAAGCAGATTTTCACAAGAAGATTTGCACACAAGTATATTTGTGCACAAGTTCTGTTTGTGGAGTAGAAACTTGAACTCATCCTCCACAAACATTTTCTGTTCAAAAGCAACAGTACCAGGGAAAGACCATAGCTCTGTCTGGCAGAAAAAAAGTCCCTGGGGGTATATGAGATTGACATTGTGGGTAGGCACTTGTAGGACATCAAAGCAGGTTCCTGTCTTGGCCTATTCAAAGTGAGCAGCTTTCCGTAGTAGTTTATGAATGACATACTTAATAGTGAAGAGCAAGGACTCTTCATATATGCCAGATTTCACTTCCTTCTAATAAATGTTCATTCAAAACTAGGAAAGTCAAAAATATATCTTTCTGGCTTCATTTTGTTACCAGGCAAGCAGGAAAATCACGGTCCACCCAATGATAAAAAAAAAACACATGTGCAAGGCCAACACAGAAACAAATCTTTAAAAAATGTCTTTGAACCTTCTAATCATAAGACAAAACAGACTTCACTGCCTCCCATATGGCAGATCAGGATTAAACAAATCACCTCATCCATTGCTAGGTTCTGTCTCTCACCTCCATTTTCCCAGCTTCTTTCGCCTGAGTCCTGTCACTATTTTCTCTTTATAGTCATGTTTCAATCATATCACAACCAACTACTATTTCTTCCACACTTCTCATCCTCCCTCTATGTATGCTTTTAATCACTCTCCTATCTCAGTCTGTCTCCCTTTCCTTTTCAGACTGTTCTCCTTCTCATCTGTCTTCTTCTAGCTCTTCCCCCTTTCCCCTTTCTCGCTCTCTCTCTCCCTCTCTCTCTCTGTATCTCCAACCCTCCATCTGGTCTCAATCCAGTCTCAATATCTAACATGATTTCTTTTTGTGTTCCTCCCCACTATCTGTTAAATTCCCCTCTGTTTCCTGTTGCTTTATTTTTCCCCTTATTCCCTTTTTCCCTTTGTCCCTTACTTCTCTCTATTTCTTTATTTTGCTTCCTTTATTTTTGTTTCCCACACTTTCTTTTTTTATAGGTTTTCTCTTCTATCCACCATATGTTATCTATCTCTCTTCCTCTTTCCATCTTTCGCTATTTCTTCTTTATTTATTTTTCTCATCTTATTTCTCTCACTTTCTTTCCTTCCTCCTTTCTCCCGCATACTCTTTATTTTCCTCTGTCTGCTTCTTTGTTTCATTTTCTTCCCATCCTTCTTCCTCAATTTTTTTTTGTTCCTTTCTCATCTCTCCTTTCATCTTATGCTGCCTTTTTAAGTCGAGCCTACATATTGTGGGCTTACCTATTGGTGGGAAAGCAATTGAATAGGAAGCAAGTAAATGTGACTGCGAAAATGGTCAACCAATAAGTTTCTCTCTGGAGACCTGAGCATAAGTGATAAAAGTATGTGAGTTCAAACCCATCCTGTGTGGCATATAATCATGTATACATATTTGCATATATGTATGAGTGCATCTTCTGCACCGTCTTCATTTTTTTCTGCCCTCTCCTCCAAATACATTGCCCACAAAATGATAGGAAAAACTGTCTTGTTGAAGATTTGTTGTCTCCTCTGAGTTGCTGTTTTCTTAATCATGGTATCATCTTCTAGGGATTCCCTTTACAATAAGACTGGTCATTTTTTAGGTTGTCAATATCTTTAGGTGGTAGATGTACCATTAGCAGCTTTCCCTTGATGTCACCCCAGATTATAGACTGGGAGATTTGGCCAGGGTGAGATAGATCTAATTTGTGCTAAGGACCTGTTTGATCAGGTTTGAGTTTCAGGATCTATTTAGTTTGTGTGTTGATAGTCACTTGCCTCAGTTGATCCTTCATATTTTTAGGGCATTGATTAGGCATGAGTTCCCGCTGTACAAGTTACTCTTGTGCAATGCACATCCTTTTTGTTGTGGTACCTTGTAGTATCCTAGGAGTAGCTGCTAAACTGTAGAGCAATGGAAGTCACAAATCTTCCACTCTGCTCTGCTATTTTATAGAACTTGGTGTTGAATATTTTCCCTATTAGCAACCAACAGTAGTATTTAGGCCATGCTTCACATGTATACCCTATCCTTATGATAAGATTTATTGTGGCAGTAATTCAAGCATGGGCTTGGGCCTAGATTGGGGTAGGTCCACTGATTTGGGGGTGCTTCTCCCACCTTGCTCCCCAGAGTCCGGTGTAGCAGGCACAGTTTTTTGTTTTCCAAAAATCATCTGGGGTGACATACCAGTGGTGGTGGTGTAAAGCTCCTTCTTCTTCTCACTGGCTACTCTCTTGGTAGCAGTTTTAGGATTAGCAGTGGCAGCTTTCTTTGGGGCCATCTTGAAGCTGGTAGATAGCAGTGGCACTTAGCTTGACAGGTTGAAGAGATGTCTGAATTGTGGGTCACGCACGCGTCACGACGTGCACAGGTCTTCTTTCTGGCAGTACGGTGAGTTCTGTGTTGTTGTCTCTTGTTGTTGTCTTCTTGTTGTGCACCTAAATGAAAAGAAGCAAGAAGGACATTAGTAAAACGTGGCATTGTTGCTGTTCAATTAGTTGCACAAACAAAAAAATATCATTTATTGTGTGGTCACTGCTGTTACTCCCTTAATTAACAATACAGTGTATATATATCTACTCATTCATGAAACGGAAAACCACACCAACATATAATTACTTTCATGGTGACTGACCACTCAGGTAGAATAAGAGAGAGCAAAAACAACAACATACAAATGAAACTGTTTGCTTTATGTGTGGCATGTGACATCACGTCACTCACGACGTGTGATGTGGCACTGACTCTGAGGGAGGTGCACCTGACAAATGACAATGGAAGGTATAATCCCTAAACAATTAATGCTGTTGTGCATCTATAGCAGACATGAGGTTGATTTGATTGAAGCAAGATGTAGTAGGAAATGGTAGAAACAAAGATTTTTGTTTTAATTATACAAAAAAAATTTTTACAAATTAATTTTTTTAAATTGGAAAAATGTAATTAATTAAACATAAGTGAAGTTATCCTCACAGATATTATAATAAGTTATTATTAAACTGCTATCTCATTGCTCACCCATCCATGCAGTCTATGGCAAAAAGGGCTGAATTAGTTTGGATGCACAAAATGGCTGTCAACCAGTGCCACATTGTCATCAACAACAACACTGAACAGGAAGGCATTCATTGGGAACAAGGAGAAGACATGCAGGCCTATAGGGAAAGCACACTGGCTGGATCCACAAAATGGCCGCCAGCGACCTGGTCACAACAAGAAGCTGAAGACCTACAACAAATAGCGCATGCAGGCCTATGGCAAAAGCACACTGGCTGCCTACACAAAATGGCTGCCAGCTACATGGTCACAACAAGAAGCTGGTGGTCTAGAACAAAGACGCATGCAGGCCTATGGCAAAAGCACAGTGGCTGCCTACACAAAATGGCTACCAGCCACATGGTCACAATAAGAAGCTGGAGTCCTAGAACAAAGAACACCTGCAGGCCTATGGAAAAAGCACACTGGCTACCTTCCAAAAATGGCCGCCAGCCACATGGTCACAACAAGAAGCTGGAGGCCTATAACGAAGAACGCATGCAGGCTTATGGCAAAAGCAACCTGGCTGCCTACACAAAATGGCCGCCAGCCACATGGTTACAATAGGAAACTGGAGGCCTAAAACAAAGAACGCATGCAGGCCTATGGCAAAAGCACACTGGCTGCCTACACAAAATGGCCACCAGCCACATGGTCACAACAAGAGGCAGGAGGCCTGTAAAACAATCAAACAGCACATGCAGGCCTAGGCCGGGACAGTGCACTGACTATACAAAATGGCCCTGGCCAGTGGCCACATGGCATCTGGAACAAAGGCAAATGTTGGCCTATGGAAACACACACACTGCCTAGGCAAAGGAGGCATGGTAAAACAGAGGAAACATCATTATTTCAGCAATGCCAAAAACGAAAATTATTGGGCTAAAAAAATGTTTACCACAAGACACATCCTTCAAAGGCATTACCCCACCTAGTCTTGACTCCTATACACTGTTTGCATGAAAAAAACATGAAATACCACAAAAAAAGCACATTTTGTATTTCAATCCAAATCCATCCATGACCTAAATGCTGTAAACACCACAGAAACTGTTATTTCATGCACCCATGTCTAGCACTGGGCCTGCTGGCTGGAAGGCCAATTGGCAGTCTACTAGGCCACATATTGAATCAAAATTTCAAATGTATTAAAAACATGTAGAAAATGTAGTAAACTGTGAAACATTTTTCCTTTACAAAAGAAGAACAATTAAATGCATAAAACTAGGCCCCTACTGAAACAACAGTCCACCCACCACAATAAATTTTAAAAATTGCTTAAAAGTACAAATAAATCCTGGTGCATGGCCCCAATCAAACAAACAGCATCAGTTTTTCAACTTACTTGAGAAATCTCAATTTCAAAGTCCTTAAATCCAATGGGATATGCAGCAGACACAAAGAGTGATCCTTCCAGCTCCAAATCCAAATGAAAAGTGACCAGAGATGGACAAAGCACTAGGGGAGCCTGCTGGACAGAAACAGGAAGTTGGAGACTCTGGGGCACTTTCTTCCAAATGAAAAATAATTTAAAAAACAAAAAAAAGATTCCTTGCACAAAAAACCACTGCCAAATGTGAATTCGAGGAGGTTTTTAACTCCAGATCGTCAATTTGGGAAGATTTTGATGCTGCTCGAGGAGAGAATCTTCCACAGATTGCAGCCACTGTAGATCCTGCACGTTCGGGATCGTGTACAGCAGAAAAGTTCCGCCGGAAGTCGCTGGCGTGCCCGAATGACGTGTTGGCAAACGCAAAATCTCATGGAAACATGCGGCCAGCTAGCAAATCTTGTGGTGCCCGCGAACGGCCCTGAAAATCTCATAGGCGATTGCAAGCACCCAGAAAGCCACTCCCGTGCACGCAAAACAGCATTTTGAGCATGCAGACCAAAAAGAACTCCTCTCCGTTGCGAAATGTGAAGTTTAACAGTAACTCCGCGTTCTCCGCGGAGCACGGATTTACTGAATTCCGCAAGCTCCGGAACGGAGCGGAGTTTTACGCCCAGGCTTAGTCTTGACCCTGTTCCTCATGGGAACAGTTCAGGCCAAACTGCCAAGCCAGGTCTACCCTGGACCAGAAACAAGCATCCTGGGACCGGTTTCGGGGTAACACCCCTCATCAGCCAGGCTAGCTTGAATCCAGTGGCAAAGTGAACAAGGGACCCACGTCTGGGCATACTCTGCCAACTTAGGGCAAACAAAGCAAACACAAGGAGATGATGGACGGAGCGCTGAAACTTTTCAGACACTCACCCCCAGTCACTATTAGATCTGGGTTGAATCCATAATCATTCTTTAGCTCACTTGCCACCCCAGTTCAGACCCAACCTTATGCAAATCAGCCTTGACCCTGTTCCTGATGGGAACGGTCCAGTCGAACTGCCAAGTCAGGTCTTCCCTGGACCGGAACAAGCATCCTAGGACTGATTTCGGGGTAACACCCCTCATCAGCCAAGCTAGCTTGAAATCAGTGACAAAGTGAGCAAGGGACCCACGTCTGGGCATACCCTGCCAACTTAGGGCAAACACAAGGAGATGATGGAGGGAGCGCTGAAACTTTTCAGACACTTACCCCCAGCCACTATGAGATCTGGGTTGAATCCATCATCGTTCTTTAGCTCACTTTGCCACCCCAGTTCAGACCCAGCCTTATGCAAATCAGTCTTTCCCCTGTTCCTCATGGGAACAGTCCAGCCCGAACTGCCAAACCAGGTCTTCCCTGGACCGGAAACAAGCATCCTGGAACCGGTTTTGGGGTAACACCCCTCATCAGCCAGGCTAGCTTGAATCCAGTAGCAAAGTGAGCAAGAGACCCACGTCTGGGCATACCCACCCAACTTAGGGCGAACAAAGCAAACACAAGGAGATGATGGACGGAGAGCTGAAACTTTTAGACACTCACCCCCAGTCACTATTAGATCTGGGTTGAATCCATCATGATTCTTTAGCTCACTTTGCCACCCCAGTTCAGACCCAGCCATATGCAAATCAGTCTTGAAAATTGAATGGTATCAGACTAGTAAGATTAATTAACACGTCAATGAAACATATTGCATCAGAGAGCGTGAGCAAGCATGCATGTATGAAGAAAACCTATAAAGAGTCATGCAAATTGGGGAAGAGTTAGCATTAGATGCTCAATAACTGATCGAGGTGAAATGCTGCCGTTTTACATAGCGATATAGTGTTTTTCTTGTGTTGTAAACTTCTGCAAACTTTGAGTAGGTGTACAAGTCATTTGTCTTATCTTCCACATTTGATTGGTGTTGTATCTGGAATGGATGGATGAAGGTATGGGAACAATTTATCTACTGCATACCAGTGGTGATGGTGTCAGTGTATTCTGCCAGAATATTGTGAGACACAAGTATCATGTCAAAAAATATTGTGATGTCAAAAATAGCATGAACAGAATATAGAAGGTAAGGTTATAGTTTTTTAAGAATTTGACGTCACTGTTTAAAGACAGTTGTACATAGTGTCTTTTTGAAATTAATACGTTTTATTAGTTCTTATTAAGTTGTTATTTTAAGCATGCTTAATTATTTTAGTGAGGTTTTGTTTTTCTCAAAATTGGAAAAATATATATATATATTTTTCTTTGTGGTCAATTTTTTGGGGTAGGTGGTCATGTTTGTAAGGGAATAGGCTCTGGGTCCCTTGTCATCAGTGGCATGGAGGAGGCTCAAGCATGGACCACGTCTCTGCTCATGGCTGCACCTCACCAATTTAGTCTCCCTGGCTTGCATTACTTTCAGGCCATCAGTCCTCTTCCAGGGTAGGCCCCATACCAGCCCGCTTCTCTCCATGTGGCTGTCTCCCTCAGGTGCCTTCTTGCCGGCAGGAGGTCCCTGTGAGCCTCAGTCCTGGCTCTGGATCAACCTAGTTCAGTTTGTGGATCCTTGGTCCACTGTCATCCGATGCCCTGAGGGGAAATTCAAGCGCAGACCTCACCACTGTGCCCGGCCGCTCCTTACTGGAGGGATCTTACTGGCGTGCTGCTGATCCCTGTTACTGCCTGGAAAGTGGTCAAAAGGTCCCCGCCTGTGGAGCTCTATCCTCAGGGGTCACAGAGAGAACCAAAGCCATCGAGGGACTGTAGGATGGACGTCTATGCCACTGGATTTTGGATCTTTTGGCACGGTGGGGCTCGGAGCTTCAGAGCCTCGCATCTGTCATTTCTGGCTTCAAAGCCCTGCCTCCCATCTGCTGTTCATTCTTGATAGTTGAATGGTGCTAATGGTCACTTATGTCCCCCACTCAATGGCCTGGCTGCAAAGAGGAGGGCCTTTTATCATCAGAAGAAGCAATGAGCATGAATAAATCAAGAGATGTTGTCAGAAAAACTAGACACTGAACATTTCTGAGACAATATTTATTCCTGATAATATATATCTTTGATCATGGCACAAAGATAAATAAGTGGCTGCTTTTGCAAGTTTTGGTTGGGTTCTTCCCAGTTTTTAGTTTTGCAACAACGACAAAGATTAATAAAGATATGTTTTTTTTAGGTATTAAAAGGATTAGGGTCCAGGGATTTTGCTCCACAACTTCTCCACTAAATTGAATGTTTCCCACTGTACTTTTTAAATCCTCCTGGGTTACACAGGAGTCTTTTTCATAAAACCTGATTAGCCGAAACACCAACCAAATGAGATGTCCTTTTCGCTTCCTCTTGTGGACCTTGAAGTGAGCAGTTCAGAAATGTGATGACATGGCTGTCTGAAATCGACGTTTACCTATTGCTGTGGCCTACGCTTCCATCTGATTATTGTTTAGGCCCTGGGAACACTTCATGGACTGCGAGAGGTTTGCTCATTTGTAATTCTGTAATTAGCACCTGGTTGAAGTGATGAGGTCACGCTGTGTGAAATCTGATGTCGAATGTGCTTATTAAAGTGAGTATGCACGTGTTGGTGGAGACTGCTTTGGGTGGGGCAAGCCTGCGCATTACACCATAGGATTTGTTTCACTTTTCTGAATGAGGGTATGTCTGATAGTCAGTACTTTCAACAGTGTGAGAGCGAAAGCAAACATGCTGTGGACATTTAGTACTAGGTTGCATTAGCCGTTTTTAACGGCCTTGGGGCTGTTTACTCTTGATTTTGTTCATATTACAAATACGTCAGAAAAAGCCTTTGGTAATTTACGTTGGCAGCGTTTGCATGCACGCGTTTTACTTTTGAATCAACAACTCACATGAAGGTATTCCTTCAAAAGTAAATCATGCCCAAATGTTTCATACACAAATTACAACAGTTTGTCTGCCCCGTTGGTAAACTGGTAAAACAACAGCAAACAGATCAGATCCACATTTTGTCACAGAGCTAAAAAAAAAATTTAGTCTGTTTAGCATTACAAAGTGTAGAAATTATTTTCAGCTTGGAATACTGCTTTGGTCTCCTCCATTCTCAAAAAACCTAATGTGGACCCCAAAAACCTGACCAACAATCGTCCCATTTCCCTCCTCCCTCTGTTAGGAAAAATGCTCGAAAGCTATGTGAGCAAACAGCTCATGACATTCTTAGAGGATCATGCAATCCTAGCTCCCTCTCAATTGGGATTTAGAGCGGCCCACAGCACAGAGACTGCACTGGCTGCAGTCCAGATTCCATCCGTCTTTCTATGGATGCAGGCGCTCCTGCTATTCTTGTGCTGTTGGATCGTTCAGTGGCTTTCAACACCGTTCCTCATGCACTACTGATTAGCAGACTGCATGAGATCGGTGTCAAAGGTATCCTTCCATGATTGGCTGATTTCTTAGAAGATCGGACTCAAATAATTACCCTGGGTCCTTTTAAATCTTGTCTGGTTCCCATCACCAAAGGAGTACTGCAGGACTCATCGTTGAGCCCAATGCTGTTTAAAATCCATGTTGCTCTCCTCTGGCCCAGATTGTTAGAACATCTGCTTTTGAAGTAATTGCCTATGCCGATGACACTCAGCTGATCATCTCTTTGGGACAGGCATTGATGGTACTGTGTGTCATTTGTGAGATTGCATGAGGAATATTACAGCCTGGATGTCCAAGGACTGTCTTCAGCTGAATAGCGAGAAGATGGAGGTCCTGCTGTTTGTCAATGCCCAACATCTCTGTTCTCCTGACTCGTGACCTTCTGAATTGGGGTCTGCTCCCTACCCAAGCCAATCAGCATAAATTCTAGGTACTGAATTTGACCAGGAATTATCTAGGAAAGGCCACGTAGCTGCTACAAGAGGGAAATGCTTTGCAACCATGTGGCTTTTGAGGAAAATGTTCCCCTGGCTTCCATCCTCGGCTTGGAAAACATTGGTCCAGACTTTGATATTTAGCCATTTAGACTATAGCAATGCTTTGCTTTTGGCAGCAAATAGCACCCTCCTGACCAAACCACAGGTGGTGCAAAATACAGCTGTGCAGTTTGTAACCTTCCGACAGGCTCTCCTTCTGCCCCCATCCTCAGATCCCTCCACTGGTTTCTGGTCAGTAAGCGTGATGTCTTTAAAATATGTTGTGTTGCCCGCAAAGCTTTGTTGGGCAAATGCCCTCTGTATCTTAAAGACAAATTACGCTACTATTGCCCTCTCACACATTGAGATCCAGCGATAAGGTGCTTCTGTCCATTCCCCGCATCCGTGCCTCAAGATATGGGGGCAGATCGATTTCCTATACTGCCCCGATGGAGTGGAATCGGCTTCCAAGCCACCTTCGCTGCTGCTTGGACTTTGCTCAGTTCAAAAGATTGTTAAAAACCTGGCTGTTTAATTACTAGATGTGACTTATGTGGAGGTCGAGCGCCAAGATACACCTTTGGGTGTGATTTGCTGCGCTTTATTAAATGGATATAACAACATAACAACAACATAAGGAATTCAAGATTAAAATGCAGGTGACCTAATTCCACAGTCAACATCAAAACCACTAGACCAATACACCAAAGCATCTCCAAGAGAATTGAAGATCGTGGTGACTTTTAAAATAAACATTTGCTTCCTTGCGCAAATAGTTTAAATCACCCATTATGTAGTTTTTTTTAGAGCAAACAAAGATTGTGTAAACAGTGTATGTATAGAAGTGTTCAGAGGCCTGAGTCTAATGGAGAGCTGATGTCTTTAAACAACTTACAGTTCAAGATGCCTTTACTCTATTGGACATTTTTCAGCGCACAATGTGTCGGACAAAAAAAGGCAACAGGTCTCATTAGATAGTCTGATTGTGAATACTGCTTGTGGTATTTTGTAATTACCACTAGCAGTAAAATACTGTTTATTTCAGAAGATGAAAAAAGCATGTCAGCAATATCCACTTCAGAGTCTTATTGTGTGCTTTAAAATGTATGCCAGCAATAAATGCTTTGATAAGGCCAGAAATTGCATTCATTTTGTAAATTTGCACTATGGTAAAACTTAGCAGCAAAGGGTGAGCAGAATTCTAAGATGGAGTTTTAATACACCTGCAGTAGTATTTCGTTCAGAATGACGTTCAACGTGTGGGCCAATCAGGGACATCTTAAGGATGTTGGGAGCTCTGGGCCAAACGTATTTTGGGGGCCCCTGCTGGGAACAGCTTATGATCCAACTTCAGCTCTTTCATGTCCTCATTGACCAGGTCACTGACAGTTACAGGCACACTCGTCCAAATTCTTAAGGTGCTTTTCATCTAATATTCAGGGATAGTGATGTGTGTTTTCAATATTGTAACACAGCAGCAGCTCACTAGTATTACTGCAAATAATTTCTGTGACATCCTCCAATTTCTCATATGTGAGGTCCTGTTTTGATCTAAAAGAAACTTTTTGATGGATGTTGCATTAAACAAACACACTTTCTCTGCAAAATGTCTGTAATAGACTCACACATCACCCACATTAAAAAATAAATGAAATAAAATGGTATTTAAAACAATCTATTTAGGAATTATTAAAGGTCATCAGGGCAAGACTCTCTGCAGAACAGATCTATCTCTATTAGGGCCCCCATGAAAGGCTGGGGCCCTGGGCCAGATCCTACTTTGCCCATGCCTTAAAATGTCTCTGGGGCCAATGACACTTTGCCATTGTTGCCAAATGGTTAAACTGTGCAGTTGGAGTGTCGTGTCTACGCAAACTTTGTGATTTCTGTGCAAAAGAAGTGGATTATTGCCGACCAAGTTGTGAGGCATCAAATATCCGTAAAGATTGTGAATCATAGGTTTCGCATGAATTATACATTTTCTTCTTTGTCAGTAAGAACGATAACATAAAAACAAAAACAATTGTTCTGATAGTGCATTTTGGTAAATTTCTACCGAGATATAGTGGGTCTCCAAACTGCATAATGCACTCCAGGCCCGTGTTGTTACAGTTGTGCAGGATAGGGACAACTCTTTTTTGCCTTCACGTGCATACCATATGATTTTAGACTGATGTAATGTTTTTCTAAGAACTGAACTTTCTTCAGGACTGAATTTCTCGAGAGACAAACCAGGCAAGTGTCTAGAGGGGTGTGGCATCTAGAGGGGCCTGTCCAGTGGTCAGTTTAAACTTATTTGCTGAGGTTTAGCACAAAAACTTTGTCTTCATGATCCCAGCTACAATCTACTGCTCCGCGGACAAGCCCCAATAGGCAGTCTGGAAAATAAATTGCACAAAACAGACCAAGCAGCAGTGACGTAGCTAGACCTTTTGCTGCTCGTGGTGGCCCCTGCGTTTACTGCTCCGCGGCAGCCGCATGTAATAGGGGGGTTGTGCTGGTGATTCATGCATTCGCCACCCCGCAACGGCTGCAAGTAAGAGCGGGGGAGGCCGCCATCCCCAAAACTCGTGCCGCCAGGGGTGGACCCCCCCTTGCTATGCCACTGCTAAGCAGGTCAGTAAGGTGGCCGGCCCCATGTGCACTGAATAAGTGCACATCAACAGGAGGCACACAAGGAAATCACACAAGGAAACATACAAAGGGTCTTACTGCATTGCTCATTTGCATAGATCTCTAGGTGGTACTTCTTACATATACGAGGAGCAGACTGATGCTGCACATAGGTACATCTCCATAGCATTATTGCACATAACCAAATCTATAGAGGTATACAGCACTAGACAGCGGTGCATCTCCAGGACAGAGTGACTCTGCACAGCACATGTACAAACCACACATCTGTTGATCAGTCCCATACTGCATTGTGCATGGGAATATGTCTAGGGTCACTGGGTTATTGCATATTCTCCGGTGGTGCTAAACTCTCCAGGGGTACATCACAAGGGTCAGATTGCTCTCGAGTACATGAAATAGCCATAGACCCCCTTCCTCCCTACTGTGAAGAAAGATATGCATTTCTATGCAAACAAACAAGCCAGTGAGGCCTGCTTCTGCCCCAGTGCCATGAATTAGTGATGTGTATAGGTGCCAACAGACTAGACGTATGACACTGATTTCATACACCCACAGTTCATTATCACTTAATGCACAGCTAGGCTTAATCTAGCACAGTGCAGTTTGGGGCCTTAGGCACACTTCAGACTTGCAGAGTGGCATAATGATGGCTATGCTCACTCAAAAAAGGCCCAGATTTACAAAACTCTCACACAACGTAGCACAGCACCCAAAGTTGCTGCGCTGCGTTGCATTACAAGGAGAGAACAGGAGAGCACCATATCTATAGAGATATGGCACTCTCCCACATCTCCCTAGTGCTGGTACACAATCAGGCAGGTGTGGACCACACACACACACCTTTGCGCCATGGGGTGTGTGCAGGGCATGAGTCGGGGTACACGCGGGTGGACGGCGTCCACCCACTTACTTCACAGGGTGGACCCCATCCACCCTGCCAAGAAGATGGCCCAGTGAAAAAGATGCTGAATTCGTCCCGGTGCAATTTCCAAACACTGGGACACTTTCAGCAGCGCCTGCACGTTATCTGCTTCCGATCGCAACAAGCAACAACGTGCAGGCGCAGACGGGGCTTTCTTATTCTGACTCCTGCTGGGCCCATAACAATAGACACACAATTGATGGACGGAATGCAGAACAAATCAAAACATTCACCCCCAGTCAAGAGATCTGGGTTAAATCCATCATTCTTTTGCTCACCATGCCACCACAGTTTAGACCTGGCCATATGCAAATCAGTCTTGACCCTGTGCCTCATGGGAACAGTCCAGCCCGAACTGCCAAGCCAGGTCCTCCCTGGACAGGAAACAAACATCCTAGGACCGGTTTCGGGGATTCACCCCTCTTCAGCCAGGATAGCTTGATTCCAGTGGCACAGTGAGCCCGGGACCCACGTCTGGGCATACCCGGCGCACTTAGGGCGAGGAAGCAAAAGACACACAATTGATGGACGGAATGCAGAACAAATCAAAACATTCACCCCCAGTCAAGAGATCTGGGTTAAATCCATCATTCTTTTGCTCACCATGCCACCCCAGTTTAGACCTGGCCATATGCAAATCAGTCTTCACCCTGTGCCTCATGGGAACAGTCCAGCCCGAACTGCCAAGCCAGGTCCTCCCTGGACCGGAAACAAGCATCCTAGGACCGGTTTCGGGGTTTCACCCTCTTCAGCCAGGATAGCTTGATTCCAGTGGTACAGTGAGCCCGGGACCCACGTCTGGGCATACCCGGCGCACTTAGGGCGAGGAAGCAAAAGACACACAATTGATGGACGGAATGCAGAACAAATCAAAACATTCACCCCCAGTCAAGAGATCTGGGTTAAATCCATCATTCTTTTGCTCACCATGCCACCCCAGTTTAGACCTGGCCATATGCAAATCAGTCTTGACCCTGTGCCTCATGGGAACAGTCCAGCCCGAACTGCCAAGCCAGGTCCTCCCTGGACCGGAAACAAGCATCCTAGGACCGGTTTCGGGGTTTCACCCTCTTCAGCCAGGATAGCTTGATTCCAGTGGCACAGTGAGCCCGGGACCCATGTCTGGGCATACCCGGTGCACTTAGGGCGAGGAAGCAAAAGACACACAATTGATGGACGGAATGCAGAACAAATCAAAACATTCACCCCCAGTCAAGAGATCTGGGTTAAATCCATCATTCTTTTGCTCACCATGCCACCCCAGTTTAGACCTGGCCATATGCAAATTAGTCTTGACCCTGTGCCTCATGGGAACAGTCCAGCCCGAACTGCCAAGCCAGGTCCTCCCTGGACCGGAAACAAGCATCCTAGGACCGGTTTCGGGGTTTCACCCCTCTTCAGCCAGGATAGCTTGATTCCAGTGGTACAGTGAGCCCGGGACCCACGTCTGGGCATACCCGGCGCACTTAGGGCGAGGAAGCAAAAGACACACAATTGATGGACGGAATGCAGAACAAATCAAAACATTCACCCCCAGTCAAGAGATCTGGGTTAAATCCATCATTCTTTTGCTCACCATGCCACCCCAGTTTAGACCTGGCAATATGCAAATCAGTCTTGACCCTGTGCCTCATGGGAACAGTCCAGCCCGAACTGCCAAGCCAGGTCCTCCCTGGACCGGAAACAAGCATCCTAGGACCGGTTTCGGGGTTTCACCCTCTTCAGCCAGGATAGCTTGATTCCAGTGGTACAGTGAGCCCGGGACCCACGTCTGGGCATACCCGGCGCACTTAGGGCGAGGAAGCAAAAGACACACAATTGATGGACGGAATGCAGAACAAATCAAAACATTCACCCCCAGTCAAGAGATCTGGGTTAAATCCATCATTCTTTTGCTCACCATGCCACCCCAGTTTAGACCTGGCCATATGCAAATTAGTCTTGACCCTGTGCCTCATGGGAACAGTCCAGCCCGAACTGCCAAGCCAGGTCCTCCCTGGACCGGAAACAAGCATCCTAGGACCGGTTTCGGGGTTTCACCCTCTTCAGCCAGGATAGCTTGATTCCAGTGGCACAGTGAGCCCGGGACCCATGTCTGGGCATACCCGGTGCACTTAGGGCGAGGAAGCAAAAGACACACAATTGATGGACGGAATGCAGAACAAATCAAAACATTCACCCCCAGTCAAGAGATCTGGGTTAAATCCATCATTCTTTTGCTCACCATGCCACCCCAGTTTAGACTTGGCCATATGCAAATCAGTCTTGACCCTGTGCCTCATGGGAACAGTCCAGCCCGAACTGCCAAGCCAGGTCCTCCCTGGACCGGAAACAAGCATCCTAGGACCGGTTTCGGGGTTTCACCCCTTTTCAGCCAGGATAGCTTGATTCCAGTGGCACAGTGAGCCCGGGACCCACGTCTGGGCATACCCGGCACACTTAGGGCGAGGAAGCAAAAGACACACAATTGATGGACGGAATGCAGAACAAATCAAAACATTCACCCCCAGTCAAGAGATCTGGGTTAAATCCATCATTCTTTTGCTCACCATGCCACCCCATTTTAGACCTGGCCATATGCAAATCAGTTTTGACCCTGTGCCTCATGGGAACAGTCCAGCCCGAACTGCCAAGCCAGGTCCTCCCGGGACCGGAAACAAGCATCCTAGGACCGGTTTCGGGTTTCACCCCTCTTCAGCCAGGATAGCTTGATTCCAGTGGCACAGTGAGCCCGGGACCCACGTCTGAGCATACCCGGCGCACTTAGGGTGAGGAAGCAAAAGACACACAATTGATGGACGGAATGCAGAACAAATCAAAACATTCACCCCCAATCAAGAGATCTGGGTTAAATCCATCATTCTTTTGCTCACCATGCCACCCCAGTTTAGACCTGGCCATATGCAAATCAGTCTTGACCCTGTGCCTCATGGGAACAGTCCAGCCCAAACTGCCAAGCCAGGTCCTCCCTGGACCGGAAACAAGCATCCTAGGACCGGTTTCGGGGTTTCACCCCTCTTCAGCCAGGATAGCTTGATTCCAGTGGCACAGTGAGCCCGGGACCCACGTCTGGGCATACCCGGCGCACTTAGGGCGAGGAAGCAAAAGACACACAATTGATGGACGGAATGCAGAACAAATCAAAACATTCACCATCAGTCAAGAGATCTGGGTTAAATCCATCATTCTTTTGCTCACCATGCCACCCCAGTTTAGACCTGGCCATATGCAAATCAGTCTTGACCCTGTGCCTCATGGGAACAGTCCAGCCCGAACTGCCAAGCCAGGTCCTCCCTGGACCGGAAACAAGCATCCTAGGACCGGTTTCAGCCAGGATAGCTTGATTCCAGTGGCACAGTGAGCCCGGGACACACGTCTGGGCATACTCGGAGCACGTAGGGCGAGGAAGCAAAAGACACACAATTGATGGACGGAATGCAGAACAAATCAAAACATTCACCCCCAGTCAAGAGATCTGGGTTAAATCCATCATTCTTTTGCTCACCATGCCACCCCAGTTTAGACCTGGCCATATGCAAATCAGTCTTGACCATGTGCCTCATGGGAACAGTCCAGCCCGAACTGCCAAGCCAGGTCCTCCCTGGACCGGAAACAAGCATCCTAGGACCGGTTTCGGGGTTTCACCCCTCTTCAGCCAGGATAGCTTGATTCCAGTGGCACAGTGAGCCCGGGACCCACGTCTGGGCATACCCGGCACACTTAGGGCGAGGAAGCAAAAGACACACAATTGATGGACGGAATGCAGAACAAATCAAAACATTCACCCCCAGTCAAGAGATCTGGGTTAAATCCTTGATTTTTTTGCTCACCATGCCACCCCAGTTTAGACCTGGCCATATGCAAATCAGTCTTGACCCTGTGCCTCATGGGAACAGTCCAGCCCGAACTGCCAAGCCAGGTCCTCCCTGGACCGGAAACAAGCATCCTAGGACCGGTTTCGGGGTTTCACCCCTCTTCAGCCAGGATAGCTTGATTCCAGTGGCACAGTGAGCCCGGGACCCATGTCTGGGCATACCCGGTGCACTTAGGGCGAGGAAGCAAAAGACACACAATTGATGGACGGAATGCAGAACAAATCAAAACATTCACCCCCAGTCAAGAGATCTGGGTTAAATCCATCATTCTTTTGCTCACCATGCCACCCCAGTTTAGACTTGGCCATATGCAAATCAGTCTTGACCCTGTGCCTCATGGGAACAGTCCAGCCCGAACTGCCAAGCCAGGTCCTCCCTGGACCGGAAACAAGCATCCTAGGACCGGTTTCGGGGTTTCACCCCTTTTCAGCCCGGATAGCTTGATTCCAGTGGCACAGTGAGCCCGGGACCCACGTCTGGGCATACCCGGCACACTTAGGGCGAGGAAGCAAAAGACACACAATTGATGGACGGAATGCAGAACAAATCAAAACATTCACCCCCAGTCAAGAGATCTGGGTTAAATCCATCATTCTTTTGCTCACCATGCCACCCCAGTTTAGACCTGGCCATATGCAAATCAGTCTTGACCCTGTGCCTCATGGGAACAGTCCAGCCCGAACTGCCAAGCCAGGTCCTCCCGGGACCGGAAACAAGCATCCTAGGACCGGTTTCGGGGTTTCACCCCTTTTCAGCCAGGATAGCTTGATTCCAGTGGCACAGTGAGCCCGGGACCCACGTCTGGGCATACCCGGCGCACTTAGGGCGAGGAAGCAAAAGACACACAATTGATGGACGGAATGCAGAACAAATCAAAACATTCACCCCCAGTCAAGAGATCTGGGTTAAATCCATCATTCTTTTGCTCACCATGCCACCCCAGTTTAGACCTGGCCATATGCAAATCAGTCTTGACCCTGTGCCTCATGGGAACAGTCCAGCCCAAACTGCCAAGCCAGGTCCTCCCTGGACCGGAAACAAGCATCCTAGGACCGGTTTCGGGGTTTCACCCCTCTTCAGCCAGGATAGCTTGATTCCAGTGGCACAGTGAGCCCGGGACCCACGTCTGGGCATACCCGGCGCACTTAGGGCGAGGAAGCAAAAGACACACAATTGATGGACGGAATGCAGAACAAATCAAAACATTCACGACCAGTCAAGAGATCTGGGTTAAATCCATCATTCTTTTGCTCACCATGCCACCCCAGTTTAGACCTGGCCATATGCAAATCAGTCTTGACCCTGTGCCTCATGGGAACAGTCCAGCCCGAACTGCCAAGCCAGGTCCTCCCTGGACCGGAAACAAGCATCCTAGGACCGGTTTCAGCCAGGATAGCTTGATTCCAGTGGCACAGTGAGCCCGGGACACACGTCTGGGCATACCCGGAGCACGTAGGGCGAGGAAGCAAAAGACACACAATTGATGGACGGAATGCAGAACAAATCAAAACATTCACCCCCAGTCAAGAGATCTGGGTTAAATCCATCATTCTTTTGCTCACCATGCCACCCCAGTTTAGACCTGGCCATATGCAAATCAGTCTTGACCCTGTGCCTCATGGGAACAGTCCAGCCCGAACTGCCAAGCCAGGTCCTCCCTGGACCGGAAACAAGCATCCTAGGACCGGTTTCGGGGTTTCACCCCTCTTCAGCCAGGATAGCTTGATTCCAGTGGCACAGTGAGCCCGGGACCCACGTCTGGGCATACCCGGCGTACTTAGGGCGAGGAAGCAAAAGACACACAATTGATGGACGGAATGCAGAACAAATCAAAACATTCACCCCCAGTCAAGAGATCTGGGTTAAATTCTTGATTTTTTTGCTCACCATGCCACCCCAGTTTAGACCTGGCCATATGCAAATCAGTCTTGACCCTGTGCCTCATGGGAACAGTCCAGCCCGAACTGCCAAGCCAGGTCCTCCTGGACCGGAAACAAGCATCCTAGGACCGGTTTCGGGGTTTCACCCTCTTCAGCCAGGATAGCTTGATTCCAGTGGCACAGTGAGCCCGGGACCCACGTCTGGGCATACCCGGCGCACTTAGGGCGAGGAAGCAAAAGACACACAATTGATGGATGGAATGCAGAACAAATCAAAACATTCACCCCCAGTCAAGAGATCTGGGTTAAATCCGTCATTCTTTTGCTCACCATGCCACCCCAGTTTAGACCTGGCCATATGCAAATCAGTCTTGACCCTGTGCCTCATGGGAACAGTCCAGCCCGAACTGCCAAGCCAGGTCCTCCCTGGACCGGAAACAAGCATCCTAGGACCGGTTTTGGGGGTTTCACCCCTCTTCAGCCAGGATAGCTTGATTCCAGTGATAACAATGGCCTATTCTGAGGGGTCATCAGGCCTCCTTCTGTTCGAGTCTCCTGGCTGGCAGCAGTCAGGAGCCTCACACCTAGAAGCAAATGCCGCAGATAGGAAACAAAGGCTCACACCTGTTAGCACTTCACACATACTTAAGAGAGGCATCTTTTCACTTTGTTCAGGCTCTGTTTAGGAGATATGCATGCACTGTAAGAACATCAGATGTGTCCATCTTTTCCAGTATTTGCACAAAATACATAGCATTTATATAGCGCATACTACCCCTGAGGAGGTGTTGTAATAATTTCAATATCACTATTTTTTCTTTTAAAGCACTATGGGTAGAGAAAGCTTTACGCTGACAAAAGGCAACATTGGTTTATGTGAAGCTTACAAAAGTGTGAATCTTCTGCCTAAATCATGAGGTATACTCGAAATGTGCTCAAATGTACTCATGATAGACCTGCTAAACATATATGTGAGGGCTTAAGATCTGATGCCACTTCTTGTGATGCCCCTTCCTGTGATGCCACGCGCTGTGATGTCACGCGCCTCACGCGCCCCGATGTCTCGCGCCGTGATGTCACTTGCATACTGATTAATTAAGTTAGTCCCCCCACTTCTTTTTTTAGGACTTGTGCCCTGGGTGTGTGCGTGAGTGTAGCTTAGATTTTGTATTGGAAAGGTACCCTTCCAGTACAAACTACTATGTTTAGACTAACTTTAAAACGTTTCCTTCTGCGGATGTGTGCTGTACAATGTAGCACACACGCAAAGTGGGAAGTGTTAGAAGAAATAAAAGCATGTCTCCTTTTTAACGCCTGCTTCAAAGTGGCGATATTTTTTGGCGCAAAACCCTGGGCCTTATTTATGAAGAGGCTTTGTCGTTTTTGCACCATGCAACGTGGTGCAAAAGAGGTGCAACCCCTAAAATGCAATTTATCAAGCTACGCTAGGCCCCCTTGAATGGCCCTGAGTGGCTTGATAAAGCCAGAGTAATGCAACCAAGCACAAATCTCTTCGTTCCATTACTCTGTCCCAGGGAGGTGTTCCATTGGTGGTGTGTGAGTGTTCCCACACAAAACCCATGTATTTTGACGCATTCACAGATTTACCACTACTGGTAGACCTGGGAATACGCCAAAATGCTATGCCTTCCCTGAGAAGTGTAGCAAGGAGAAATATCGATGTTTCTCCTCATTTTTTCCTTTTTCTATGTGTGCTGCATCCCGAAAGAGGAAAATGCCTCAGGGGATTTTGTTTTTGTGAAGGAAGGTGCCCCTTCCTGCACACAAACAATCCTGCTTACAACACAGGCACTCTTGCACCATGGTGCAAGAATGCCTGCGTTGGCGCTAGGCAGCACATTGTGTGCCAGTGCTGGGAAACGGCAGGAATGTACCATATTGTGATAAATACAACATATTCCTGCCCTTTCCCTGTAATGCAGCGCAGCAAGTTGACTTGCTGCTCTCCGTTACAATTTGATAAATATGGCCACCCTGTCTACTATTGTTAGTAGATAGGCATTTGCATCAAAAAACATGGGTGGTTGTGATAGCGTGGAAAGAGTCCAAATATACTCTCCAGTACATGTTCAACCTTTTACTCACAAGAATGGACTCCAACTCCAGGCTATATTTTCTTCTTCTTTGAGGCAACAGATCTTTGCCACTTTGTATGAATGGAAACCAGCTCAAATCAAATGAATCATTGGCATCAATTACATTTTAAGTTTAGTCAATGATGAGAGTTTTAGGAAAGTTTTAAAAACTTAATTTCTCATTAAGAGATCAGCAAAAAAAAATTATTCATCTTTTATTCAATTAGTAAATCAGATAATTTGGTTACAGAAATGATTATAAAATATGGTTAGAGTCATCAATATAGGAAAAGAACAGCATGTTCTATAAAGGAATTAGACCCTCTTCCATCTAACAGGAACCTAACCTATTAGAACCCATAAAGAGTTCTGGAAAAGAGCAAGATTAAAGGAGCATCAAAAATCGAAGTCTAAAGTAAGTTAAACTCCCCAGAAAGAATAGTTCTTGAAACTTAGCCAAGTCTCATTGCTTCATAAGCATTAGTATACAGCTGCAGTAGCAACTGCACAAAAGTTAGTCTTGATCAGGAAAATAGGACAACAGATACCTCATTAGCTGTACCTATCAGGGCAAAAGGGTAAAGAATTGTCACCTAAGAAGTGTCAGGCAACAGCAATCACCATCAGCAGAGCTCACAGCAAAAGGACAAGTGAAAATGCAAAGCAGAATAGCACGATTGGGTGCTCAGGGAAAATGGCTGCTGACTAGCTACAAACACCCACTATTATAAAACAAATAAAAACACATTATTACAATGTTGCTTCTCCAGGCGGACTCGTCCAATGAAAAGACGCCCTCCATTGGTAAGCAATCTTGTTCCTTCTTTCCCATAGCAAACATATGAAGCTCACGATCCATTGTCAGAAAAGTATCATCTCATATTAGTATTTGTACTTCTGGGACAAGCTAACCTTGGTTCCCAGGGAAAAATATTGCAGTGTTCAGTCCATTACTTGTCAAATGTTTCACTGAGGAACAATGAACTAAGCTAAAGACAGAAACATTTACTTGCAGATCTCCTGTTAGGTATTGGCAGTCAATCGCTTATAAGCGTACGTTTAAGACACACTATCTATTCAATATTATAGAACATATGACGATGAATTTAGTTCTAGTTTATCAAGACTGTGTAACTGAAGAAAATATTACATTTGATAAACTCGGCACATTCTACAGTTATGACAGTATCTAAGCAAGTCACATTAAGGTCAAACTATTGAATACACTTGTGCAGAGTTCAGCATTTTCCTAAAAGCATTTTTTTATAGAAAGGATAGGCCTAGCTGAAGTCCGGCAATAGGAATGTCAGCTTAGTGCATTCTGCACCATTTTCTATGTAACATTTTCAAAATCATTTGCGTTTTGAAACCTAAGGCAATTTAACATCAGTATTTGGATCACTGACATAACATCAACTCCAATAATATTGTGACACACAAATATTGTGTCAATATTTTCGTAGACACAAATATTGTTTGCCTATTCTTGTAAAGGTAAGTATAAAACTATAGAAAAAAAATATAGTTTATTCGAGAATCGAAAGCCAAGAAATGGGCGCACTCACGGACTTTGGTAAAATACTCCTTTTAATGTGCGAACCTCCCAGCACCAACAGACGCGTTTCGGCGTAAAGCCTTCCTCGATGTTGGTTACCACATTACCACGTAATCATTTAATACAATCCTGTGTGTCATGTGTTGATTCTGGTGATCACAACAATATCAGTGAGCCATCTTTGCTGTTTAGTAATTAACACGTGACACACAGGATTGTATTAAATGATTACGTGGTAATGTGGTAAACAACATCGAGGAAGGCTTTACGCCGAAACGCATCTGTTGGTGCGGGAGGTTTGCACATTAAAAGGAGTATTTTACCAAAGTCCGTGAGTGAGCCCATTTCTTGGCTTTCGATTCTCTTCGCCAGAGTGGATACTTATGTTGCGGCTCACCGCCGCTTGGGTGGCACCCGGGACACGTGGAGCGGCAGCTGTGATCGGAGTACATATACATTTACTAAAAATACTAAATAAAAAAATAAAAATGTATGCATATATATATATATTCCACACCCAACAGGATACGAACAAAAGCAGATCCACGAGCCCACTTGATCAGGTTAGCAGATTTATTTCTTTGTGACAAAAATGCGCGTTTCGACCACGTCCGTGGTCTTGATCACCTGACCCCATCCTGGGTCATACACCATTTTAAAAGATTTGCCTGTGGTCACACATACCACGTGACATAACAATAGACATAGAAAAAATATATATTTACAGTTGTTGTGAGTTGAAAGTACAACATATTGGATTCCATTTATTACAATAGAAAAGATGTTAAGTTCACATCTTGTTTGCTATTTGTTCATTGGGGTGTTGGTGCATGTTTAGGTGTACTTTGGTGTCCTGGATTCCATTGTTTACCGAGTGGAGTGTCAGAGGTGAGGTGCTTGTGTGCATCCCAGTTTTAAGGGGTGTGTGTGTGTTAATGTGAGGGTATAGTACCTGTATGTGCGCCCTAGTGTCTAGTCAGTGTTGCCTCATGATCCCCGTAAAGACACACTATCTATTCAATATTATACGAACATATGACGATGAATTTAGTTCTAGTTTATCTAGTATATATATATATATATATATATATATATATATATATTCACTGAAAAAACCATAGGTTTCAGGGACGTTATAGTTACAAATTAGCATTTAAAAAACCTTTGAAATTCACTGAAAAAACCATAGGTTTTAGGGACAGTTATAGTTATTTGGACATTGCACTCGTACAAAACCCGTGAAATTCCCCGGTTATAGTTAGTCCAGCTAACTATAACTCGCGCCCCCGCAATGCACTGCTGATGACGTCACATATTACATCACTCATGACATGGTCAGTGACATCACTGATGACATCACTGATGACATCTCAAATGACATCACTGATGACATCACTGATGACATCATCCAGTGACTTTGTGTTTCTGTAAAGTTTAAATATTTTTAATATATATAGGAAAAGACGTATTGAAGAATGAGTGGGTGTGTAAGTGTCTGTATGGATGATTTAGTAGGTGCGTGACTGACTCTATAAGTGAGTGATTTAACGTATCTTACTGAATGCATGGGTTAGTGACTAAACTGGGTGAATGTCTGTATCCGTCTGTCTGTTGCTGTGTAAGTGGCTGCATGTGTTTGTGAATAGCTACATGAGTGTCTATATGAGTTATTGAATGCTTGTGTGAGTATCTGTATGGGTGCCTGAGTGTTTGTGTGGGAGGGGTGTGTGCGACTCTGTGCATAGATGTGTGAGTGGGTGATTCACTGGGTGGATGGTTTAAAGAGTGCATCTGTGATAGACTGTATGGGTGGGTAAGAGTGTGTTAGTGAGTGAATGTATGTCCCAGTGGTACATGTGTGAGTAACTACATATGTGAAAGGCAGTATATATGTGTGTTGGAGTATATAAATAGCTATAAGCAAGAGTGAGTGATTGTGATAGTGGCTGTATGGATGAGTGTGTGCTTGTATCAGTGATTGTATAATAGCGTAAGAATGTGCTAGTATTTGTATGAGTAAGTGAGCTGGTGTGTGTATAACTGTATAGGTGAGTAAATGGTAGTGTGTTTAATTATTTGCATGACTGACTAGGTGTGTGAGTACCTCTATGGATGAGTGGCGGTGTTTGAGTGTCTATATAGGAGTATGAGTGCATATGATAGTCCTGTACTGAGTGACCGTAAGTATGAGTGACTGTACGGGTGAGTGAGTGGATGTGTGCGTAGACCTAAGAATCAGTGAGTGGGTATGTAGTTATTGGTGTTGGAGTGTCTATGGTTTTGCGAATGGCAGTCTGTAATTTAGAGTGGGTGTATCAAAGGTTATATTAGGGTGTGAGAAGATGCATGAAATTATCACGTGGATGATGTCATCAGTGATGTCATTTGAGATGTCATCAGTGATGTCATCAGTGATGTCACTGACCATGTCATGAGTGATGTAATATGTGACGTCATCAGCAGTGCATTGCGGGGGCGCGAGTTATAGTTAGCTGGAATAACTATAACGGGGGAATTTCACGGGTTTTGTACGAGTGCAATGTCCAAATAACTATAAAACCTATGGTTTTTTCAGTGAATTTCAAAGGTTTTTTAAATGCTAATTTGTACCTATAACGTCCCTGAAACCTATGGTTTTTTCAGTGAATTTCAAAGGGTTTTTAAATGCTAATTTGTAACTATAACATGTCTGAAACCTACGGTTTTTTCAGTGAATTTCAAAGGTTTTGTAAATGACAATTTTTAAATGTATTAATTGTTATATAAATTTTTTTCATACTGATTTCCAAATTGTTTAGAAACAATTTTTTTTTACATATTTTATTTTTTAAATTACATTGTAATTACATTATACATTACATTACAAAAAAAACTTTCTCAGAATGAATTACTTTAGTTTAAATACTTTGCACATAGGCAATAGACTTTTAAGTACAGTAGTTACAGTTGTTGCAATGGGCAACACATTTTCAAACACAATGCAACATTCAGCTCAATGTGAATTTCTAGTTAAATGCAATTAGTTACTTTATGGATTACTTTTCTAACCACAGGACTGGATCCTAGATTCAGTCCTGGGACATCTCCTGTAAACAGTTGAGTAAAAGCGTTTTGGTTACAGTAGTGATTTTTAAGGAATATTATTGTATTTTAAAAGTTGACACTTAGAAACTTTTTCTCATAGAATCACCAATGTTATCCTATGGAAGGAAATTCACTTAGCAGGTAAAAACTGTTATAGTTACTTTTTCTTACTCAGTGGTGGATCCTGGATCCAGCACTGGTGCATCTCCTGTAAACAGTTGAAAGAATGCGTTTAAGTCATACAGGCGATTTTTAAGGAATATTTGTAGTTTGTGAAAATCGACACTTTGAAAGTTTTCTGCTGAAAACCAGACAATGGATTCCTATGGAAGAAAATATAAGTTACTGGTAAGTACGGTTAAAATTACTTTTCAGGGTCAGTGCTGGGCTAAAAGATGCAGCACTGGGTTCTCTCCTGATAACAGGTGAGTAAATTGGAATTCGTACTTTGGTTGATTTTAGAGGAATATTTTAAAGTTCCAAAACTCCACACTTTGAAGAATTTCCAAGTGAATCCAGTCAATGTTAGCCTATGAAGGAAATTCAAGTTACCGGTAAGTACGGTTAAAATTACTTTTCAGGACCAGTACTGGGCTGAAAGATGCAGCACTGAGGTCTCTCCTGATAACAGGTGAGTAAATCGGAATTCGTATTTCGGCTGATTTTAGAGGAATATTTTAAAGTTCCAAAACTCCACACACAGAAGAATTTCCAAGTGAAACCAGTCAATGTTAGCCTATGAAGGAAATTCAAGTTACCGGTAAGTACGGTTAAAATTACTTTTCAGGACCAGTACTGGGCTGAAAGATGCAGCACTGAGGTCTCTCCTGATAACAGGTGAGTAAATCAGAATTCGGATTTCGGCTGATTTTAGAGGAATATTTGTATGTTTCAAAAATCAACACTTAGAAACTTTTCAGCAAAAAGCAGGCAATGATATCCTATGGAAGGAAATTCAAGTTACTGGTAAGTACGGTTAAAATTACTTTTGAGGATCAGTACTGGGCTGAAAGATGCAGCACTGAGGTCTCTCCTGATAACAGGTGAGTAAATCGGAATTCGTATTTCGGCTGATTTTAGAGGAATATTTTAAAGTTCCAAAACTCCACACTTGGAAGAATTTCCAAGTGAAACCAGTCAATGTTAGCCTATGAAGGAAATTCAAGTTACCGGTAAGTACGGTTAAAATTACTTTTCAGGACCAGTACTGGGCTGAAAGATGCAGCACTGAGGTCTCTCCTGATAACAGGTGAGTAAATCGGAATTCGTATTTCGGCTGATTTTAGAGGAATATTTGTATGTTTCAAAAATCAACACTTAGAAACTTTTTCAGCAAAAAGCAGGCAATGATATCCTATGGAAGGAAATTCAAGTTACTGGTAAGTACGGTTAAAATTACTTTTGAGGATCAGTACTGGGCTGAAAGATGCAGCACTGAGGTCTCTCCTGATAACAGGTGAGTAAATCAGAATTCGGATTTCGGCTGATTTTAGAGGAATATTTGTATGTTTCAAAAATCAACACAGAAACTTTTTCAGCAAAAAGCAGGCAATGATATCCTATGGAAGGAAATTCAAGTTACTGGTAAGTACGGTTAAAATTACTTTTGAGGAGCAGCACTGAGGTCTCTCCTGATAACAGGTGAGTAAATCGGAATTCGTATTTCGGCTGATTTTAGAGGAATATTTTAAAGTTCCAAAACTCCACACTTAGAAGAATTTCCAAGTGAAACCAGTCAATGTTAGCCTATGAAGGAAATTCAAGTTACCGGTAAGTACGGTTAAAATTACTTTTGAGGATCAGTACTGGGCTGAAAGATGCAGCACTGAGGTCTCTCCTGATAACAGGTGAGTAAATCGGAATTCGTATTTCGGCTGATTTTAGAGGAATATTTTAAAGTTCCAAAACTCCACACTTAGAAGAATTTCCAAGTGAAACCAGTCAATGTTAGCCTATGAAGGAGATTCAAGTTACCGGTAAGTACGGTTAAAATTACTTTTGAGGATCAGTACTGGGCTGAAAGATGCAGCACTGAGGTCTCTCCTGATAACAGGTGAGTAAATCGGAATTCGGATTTCGGCTGATTTTAGAGGAATATTTGCACAATGGTGAAGGGAGGGGCGGGGCCTGAGGTGACATCTGTGCAAACGCGCCCCGTGGTGCGTTTTAAGTTGGGGGATTAAGTCCCCTTGAATCATGAGGGTCCCTACGGGCCAACTAGCCCACCAGGAACCTCCAGTATGCGCCAGAGGCTGCGTTGCAGAGACATGTACAGAGGCCACACCCCTTTTACACCTCTCTGCAACGCAGCTCTGTGGCGCTTTCTGGACGTACCTGTTGGGCTAGTTGGCCCCAGGGACCCTCAGGATTGAAGAGGATTTAATTCCCCATCTTAAAACGCGCCACGGGGCCTGTTTGCACACATGTCACCTGAAGCCCCGCCCTCCCTTCACCACTGTGCAAATGCGCCCGTGGCGCGTTTTAAGTCGGGGATTAACTCCCCTTGAATCCTGAGGGTCCCTGGGGTGCAACTAGCCCACCATATACCTCCAAAAGCGCCATAGAGCTGCGTTGCAGAGAGGTGTAAAAGGGGCGTGGCCTCTGTACACCTCTCTGCAAGGCAGCCCCTGGCGCATACTGGAAGGTTCCTGGTGGGCTGGTTGGCCCCAGGGACCCCCAGTATTCAAGGGGATCGTTCCCCCTCTGCAAACGCGCCAGGGGCGCGTTTGCAGAGTGGTGAAGGAAGGGGCGGGGCCTGCGGGCCCGATCGTTTTCCCCCCCTGAAGGGGGGCTGTGTAGCCCCCTTCCTTTTCCTATTTTTAGGCCCTGGGGACCCCATCCCCCAGGGCCTTACCCCTTTTTAAATTAAAATTAAAAAAAAAACGGGAAGGGGGCCGCGTGGCCCCCTTCCCTGGGCCTGTATTGGCCCCGGGGACCCCATCCCACGGGGCATGGCCTGTTTTTTATTTGGAGGGGGCTGCGTGGCCCCCTCCTCAGGCCATTTAAGGCCCCGGGGACCCCATCCCCGGGGCCGGCCTTGCACTTTTTTTTAAATTATTTTCTTTTTTTTACTTTGGGGAGGGGGCTGCGTGGCCCCCCTCCGTGGCCACTTATGGCCCCGGGGACCCCATCCCCCGGGGCCTGGCCTCTCGTTGGGGACTGTGGGGGGTCCCCAAGCCCCCCACAGTCCCGCCGGCTCCCCGTGTCCTACGGGAACCGGCATTAGCTTACACATGGGGAGCTGCTAAGATGCAGCTCCCCATGTGGAAAAGCAGTCGGCTTGGATATTGGAAGAGAGAGCAGGTTTCCCTGCTCTCTCTTCCAATATCCAAAGCAGTTTGCAATGACAGGACGGGAGCCGCGAGGCTCCCGTCCTGTCATTGCAAACAGCAGTGTCCCGGGGGTAGGCACCCCGGGACACTGCAGGAGCCGGCCCTGGGGGGTGGTGGTCCCCAGGGCCATCAAGGGCTCCAGGAGGGGGCCGCGCGGCCCCCTCCCATTCAGTGCACAGCCCCGGGGAGGTGGTGGTCCCCGGGGCTCTGGGGGTCCAAAACGGACCCCCATTGTAATTTTTCTTAGTGCCCCGGGGAGGTGGTGGTCCCCGGGGCCTGTGGGGGGGCTGGAGCCCCCCCACACAGGTTTTAATTAAAAAAAGAAGCCCCGGGGAGGTGGTGGTCCCCGGGGCTGCGGGAGGCTCAGAGCCCTCCCGCACCATTCTACATAAATCCCCGGGGGTGGTGGTCCCCGGGGCTTGGGAGGCCCTTAGAGGCCCCCACACATAAATTAACACCCCCCAGCATGCCCCCGGGACTTGGCCCACCCGGGGGCAGTGCTATCGAAGCGCGGGAGACCGCGCTTCGATTTTTTTCGGCAGGGTTCGCGCTCCCTGAGCGCATCCTGCCGATTTAAAAAAAAAAAAAAAATTTTTGCCCAGGGGGTCCTTGTGGGACCCCTGAGCAGACCTAGGGGGTCAGGGTGTTTCTACCCTGCCCCCTTTGTGTGCTTTGCGCACTTGTTTCTGTCCCTCGGTTCTACCGAGGACAAAATAACTGCCAACACTTCCTGATTTGGAGTGTTGACAGCCAATTAACATAAAGCTCGTGCTCGGGAGGATCCGCGGCCCTAGATATATCTATCTTTTTTACTTTTCATTTTCTCAGCAACTACTGAACGGATTTACACCATTTAACAAAAGGGTTCTTTCTGAACCAAGAACTACCTCTTTGCCAAATTTGGTGTAATTCCGTTCAGCAGTTCGAGCTGTAGCCGTGTCTAAAGTTTCCTATGGAAAATTGCATGGGGAAAACACGTTTTGGGACCCCCTTTTTTCTCGGCCCCCGCTTGACGAATCCCCCGAGACTTTCAGGGTAGGAGCGGACCGGAGCGGGCCACAAAGTTTGAAAATTTTGCGAAGATACGTCAACCGGTAAGAGAGTTATTTCAAATAGAATGTCGCGGATTTCCTATGGATAATAGGTTGTAACTATAACTATCTACTGGCGACCGCCAGTAGATAATATATATATATATATATATATATATATATAATATACATACAGATAAAATAAAATTAAACAAAAAAACAAATAATAATATTACATATATTTAAACAATATTAAATAAATAGTAAATTCTGTAAAAAATAAGAGGAGAGGTAAAATTAACTGTTCTCACTCCACTCTGGCAGCAGTAGGGAAAGCAGTGGACTCCGAAGAGGTAAAATTTACTATTCCCCCTCCAGTCTGTGCAACAGTAGGGAAAGCCTGGGACTCTGGAGAAGTAAAATTTACTATTACCACTCCAGTCTGTGCAGCAGTAGGGACAGCGTTGGATTGTGAAGGGGTAAAATTCACTAGTCCCCCACCAGTCTGAGCAACAGTAGGGAAAGCATTGGACTGCGAAGGGGTAAAATTTACAATACCCACTCCAGTTTGTGCAACAGTAAAGAAAGAGTTGGACTCGGAAGGGGTAAAATTTGCTAATACTCCTCCAGTCTGTGCAAAATTAGCGAAAGCGTTGGATGCCGGAGGGGTATAATTTACTATTCCCACTCCACTCTGGCAACAGTAGGGAAAGCATAGAACTCTGAAGGGGTAAAATGTACTATTCCCACTCCAGTCTGTGCAACAGTAGTCAAGTCAAGTCAATTCAGCTTTATTCGGTTAAAAGAAATACAACCATAAAAGCATTCTAAGCAGTAGAATTCTGTTCACAATTCATCATTATCAATACAATAAATTGCATAATTTTAAAATCAGTCCATAGAGTGGTAAACACAGTAGACATAGTATAATAATTTGTCTATATCAAGGTGGAGAAATTTAGATAATGGTTTATGCATAAAGTGCATAAGTGCAAATATTTGTGAAGTATAAAAGAGCGTAACATCCCTAAAAACCATTAATCAGTGTGTGTCCTACTCTCTTCGTAAAGTAGGGCCTCAAGGTGTGAATTAAGCTTTCTTCTTTTGATCGCCTTTTGAATATAAGCCACCACCTTGTAGCAAACTTTAATATTTTCTAAATTACAAATAAAATCAAAAGCAATTTTATAAAAATATAATTTCTCCTTTAAAAATTGTGGGCGTAGAACGCTCTTCCTAATGTCCATATAAAAATTGCAAAATAAAATAAAGTGGAGAGTTGTCTGGTCCGATTTTCTATCACGGGGGCGTTTTGGAAGATTTCGATTCCACTTGCCCATGGTTGGAAAAGCTACTAAAAACTGAATGGTTCCCATTCTCAACCTTGTCAGGTAAAATCTATGTTTTATATCAGTGACCTGGAGTAAATAACACTGCGTCCCTATTCCATTGGGCATAGCACAGTAAGCCCTACATAGCTTTTTTGAGTTTGACTCAGTTTCTCTTAACCATTCTCTTGATTCTATGAGCCCATTTTTCAAATCTTTTTTGCTATAATCAAGAATTTGCGTGGGATTATTAAAATCAATGTTCTCAGTGCACTCTTTTAAAAGATTTTTAATATACATCAATCATAGAATTTGTTTGTTATGCTCAAGGGAAAGACAGTCCTTAATGATTTCCTGTGTAAATTTGGCTCCCTCCTTACTCCAAATGCCATACCAAACAGTAAGAGCTGCTGTACCAATATGATCATTAATATAAGGGACAGTCAGCTCTTTGTGGATGATATATGAGGGAGTTGGATTTGGCACAGCTAATAATCTTCTTAGGAACATATTTTCTTGAATTGGAGAATAACATGGTTAGCTGATCCCTAAAACGCAGGACCGTAGCAAGTTCCAGTGAGGCACTTACTCCTATTGAGGATCAGAATTTCTCTAATTGGCTTGTTACCCATTTTGTTTGAGAATCTGAAGATAGCCTCCGTTGTCCGTGTAAATTTTGATTTACAGGAATCAATATGAGCTCCCCAATGGCCCTTTGATGTAAATAACAGGCCCAAATATGAAAATGATTACGTTTCTGCTATGTGCACCCTGTTGACATGATGTGTCCTAGTCTTTGGTTTCCCTTTTCCACAAATCATCTTAAATGTTTTGTTTAGGTTAAGTTTTAAGTCCTTTTCATGCATGTATTCCGCGAAACTTTTCATTAGGCACTGAAGCCCATTAGCAGTTCAAGAAAGCAGAACCGCGTCATCCGCATAAAGCAGAATAGGGGTGACACGGTAACCAACCCTTGGAGCATCAGCATTTAATTTTTGCAAACATTCATCCACTCCATTTATGTATAGAGAGAACAGGAGTGGGGCAAGGACACAGCCCTGCCTAATCCCGCGTGTTACTCTGAAATGTGTAGTGCACTCTCCTCCAGGCCCATAACGAACCCTTGTGGTTAAAAGCTTATAAATTTGTGGGGCACCCATCGCGACCAGAGTCTGCCATAGTTTTGTGTGATTTACTAGGTCAAAAGCACTTGTAAGATCAACAAAACACAAGTGCAAATGGCACATTTTTGAGAGTGTGTATTTACTAATTATTAAATGGAGATTAGCACACCGCTCTATGGTCCCTATCTCCCTTCTAAATCCATACTGTGAGGCTGTGAGAATTGAATTATTGGTTGCCCAAGTTTCCAGTCTCTCCAGGAGGTTTCTTCCCATCAATTTTTACGTTGAGTCAAGAAGGGAGATAGATCGATAGCATTTAGCATCACCTCTGTCGCCCTTTTTAAAAATCGGTACAATAACGTTTTCCGTCCAGGTTGTGGGAAATATGCCACCTGCTGCAGCATTACATACTTTTTGTAAGATTGGGGCCCAATAGTCTATATCAGTTTTAAAAATATCTACAGGAACCCCATCAGGACCCGGTGCCTTCCCGTTTCCACATCTATCCAGGGCAATTTTTACCTCATCTAAAGTGATAAAAATCAGGTTGGGGGGATCTATAGTTGTAAAGCTCTATTGTCTGGTAGTAAGAGGATTTCATTATTAGGGCTAAAAATCTGCCCAAAGTACTTTAGGCAGTCTGAAGGCTGAACCAGGGCCTCAATTTTGGGTGCAGAATGATCTTTAAAATAGGAATGATTCATTGTTTTCCAAAATAAAGGAACATCCCGGGTGTCAGCCGCTTGAACTAGTTTTCCCCATGCTTGTTCTTGTATTTCCTTTTTCCTTCTGGTAAGGGTCTGCTTATATAACTCCCTTTGGGTTTTAATCAGTTCACTATCTCTTGGTCTAGCCTTTAAAGCAGTTTTTAGGGACTGATTGACTTTGGTACATTGCTGATCAAACCAGCTAACACTTTTAGGAGCTGTCTTTTTGTCCTTAATTTTTAGGCCTCCTTGATTTGCGGAGGTAATATTACAAAAGGCCTGGATAATATGCAAGTCGGAAGTATCTCCCTTCTTACAAATCTCCAAGTCGTATTTGCATTTGTGCACTATTTTATCTAGAATGGCAGGTGGATTAACACCTGACCATTTAATGCTTATGCCATTCTCTCCTTGCGTTGTGATATTAACGGTTAGGCAACTCCCCTCCTGTGGTGTCAGACCGAGTTTGAAGGTTAAAAATAATGGATGATGGTCACTGAAGGGACTTTCTAGTACCTCCATGCAATGAAGGTAAAATTAGTCCAGTAGCCGAGATGTAGATCAATGAAGAAGGTTTATTGATGCAGTTATTAGTTGGTATTGAAGATAGATATAAATCATAAGGTGAGCCCCACCAGGAGCAGCTTCCTTGCTGCTCAGCCCATACTCTCAACTGACACTCCACAACCAGGCATCCCAACATTCCATTACCTCACCATGCACACCAACATTCCACAGCACATCCTCACTGGCTGAGCAGCAAGGGAAAGGAAGCAGGAAAGATGCATTGCACTGGAAACCAGATACCACACATCTTCCCCCTTTACAAATCAGCAACAAAGTAATAATACCAGAAGTAAGCATGGCAATATCATAAGTAACATTGATGAACATGCTGCCAACAACGTAATGTAAACTTAGACAGCACAAAGCATTTCATGGGAAGGCAATCAATAAATACATAAGATGAAATTCAAATGAAACACTATAATAAGGAAGGAGAAGACAATTCAAAGATAAGTAAATAGTGACATGATACACATCTTCCCCTTTACAGAGCAAAAAACAGAACAAGAAAATGCAAGATACAACCTTGATTTCAATAAGATAACATTTTTACATATTAAAGGCTGAAGGAGAACAAAATATTGCAAGGAAAAACACTTAAATGAGGAAGAAAAAGTGAGAATAAAGCATAATTCTCACCATACGCGCATCAATACAAACACAAGCAGAAATACGAACACAAGACAAAACGTCCAGAGTACACCAGTACACACCAGTTGGCCAGACAAGCATGTAGATGATAAACAGTGAACGCCAAAATGAAAAGTACAGAACAACCAGTGAAGACAAAAGGTACTCCCAACAAAAGAAACCAAGCAGGAATCTCCTACACACACAGCAAAAGGAAGGGTGAAAAATGCACCCGCTAGGAGTACTAACAACAACTGTAAAGCTCAAGGTACTTCCAACAAAAGAAACTAAACAGGAAGCTCATACACGCACACATAAAGAAGGGTGATAAATGCACCTGCTAGAAGCACCTACAATAATGAAATTTGAGGAGAAAACCTCAAATGCCAGACTATCCACGCACAATAATTTTGCGCAAAGGTAGAATAGAACCTGACAGAAATAAATAAAAATCACAGCAAAAGATCCAAACAAAGGAACTTTGTAAACCAAATACTATAAAGTAATATAATGAAAATGTAGGTGACGAATCCACACAATAAAATTTGCTCAAAATTGCAAAGGAGTGGAAGGTCACATAACTAGAAAGCTATAATAACAGATACCTCAACTAGAGGAAATGTCCTGCGGAAACTTGTAAGTAAAGTACTGTAAAATAAGGAATCATGCAGGGAAAACGCAGGTGACAAGTCCACGCACAAAGAATTGCACAGGTGGAAAGTCACATAGCCAAAGGTTATTATAAAGCATACCTCAATCAGGAAAAGTTCCCTTAACTAAACTTGTAAACAAAGTACTGTAAAGTACAATATTATGCAAGAAAAATGTAAGTGGCGTGGAAAGTCACATAGCCAAAAGACTATCATAAAGCATACCACAACCAGGAAAAGTTCTCTTAACTAAACTTGTAAACAAAATACTGTAATGTAAAATATCATGCAAGAAGAATGTAGGCTTTCACAATCAGCCCTCGTCCAGACTCAGACATTAATATATGATCAATGATCGAGGGCTGTCTATGGCCTTCATATGTTGGTATCTGTGGCTTACCCTCTGCGATAGACTGTTCCAATAATTCTTGGTTGTATTTGTACATTACATCATTGATGGTCTCTCCATACAAATTGTGTGGGAAATGAGAATAAGGTTCGCCATATAAATTCCTATGACCACAATGTTCTCCTTTCAATATGTCACATTTCTTGCTATTAAAATCCCCTGCCCAGATAAAAAAGCAATCATTTTTAATGTGTCTAATAAATGTATCTAACTCTTTCTCTAGTGCTGTTATAACCTTATTTCTGGAATTATCAAAAACATTATCATAAAAATTAAGCATTAAAATGCACTGAGTTTCAGGAGTTTGAAACCACAATAATTGAAAGAATTGCAAATCATTATAAGCTTTCTTTAGAATTAAAGAAGATGTAACAGAGACCAGGACAGCAAGTCCTCCTTTGGCCCATCAATATGAAAAGGTTCTGTAAGCCAGGTTTCTTGTAAACAAATAATTTGGCAGTTTTAATAGATTCAAGCCATGCTTTGTCATTTATCTTGTTTTTTATACCTGCAATATTCCATGTTGCAACCTTCAGATTTACATATGGCAATACTTCAATTGGATTGGATTCTTGGTTAATATGAGCTTGTGTAATCCTTCTATTGTTTTTTACACTTTTATCAACGCAGAGTTCATAATCAGCGGCCTTATGTAGTCAATCAAGGTCGCTACATCTTCTAAGAGATGAATATCTATTCAACAATGGAAGTGGAGTGTACCAATCTACTATGCAGGTTCCGTTATTAGAATGAATAACTTGCTCCACGCCTGGTTTGTAAAAAAAAAACAGGGGGACTGCAATAAAAGTATTGTCTTGGTATCTCTGTGGCATTGCGCCACTGGTGCAAAGTTCGCTAATCAATGCTTTTACCATTTCTGGAAAGCGAAAAGTTACGACGATGCAGTCCCCCTGGCAGAGTTTAGGTGATTTCCCAACCCAACATACTCTTCTTACCATATTAATACTCTGAAAGAGAAAATTAGGGTTGTAATAGCAATTATTTGTGAACCAGTGCACAACCTTATTCTTCAGGTTGCCCCATTGTTCTTTGGCCCCATCCGGCAGCTCTAGCACATTTAGCAAGACGATGGTATAGGGGGTTGACTGGGGTGGTAGGTGTAACGGTCGCTGACTACTTGTTGCCCGGGGAATAGAGGAATGTTTATCCAAATATCTATTATCAATTGTTGTTGTGGTGGTCTTATCAGGAATCGTCATAGAAGGAGGCCGTTTGCACACATCAATAATCCCTTTTGCTTGGTGAGGAGCTGCTGAGTCTAAAATGGCATTGGTGGCTATGTATTGGCTATGTTCTGTAGTTATACCGTCAGTTCGAGCCTTCATAAAGGTTACGCCCGACTTTTTATCAGGCAATAGTGTCTCTGTGATTAATTTTGCGAATCTGGGCTACGTCACTTTTGATCTCAGTTATCTCGGACAGTAGTTTCCTCTCAATAGTATCTATCTTCCCATGTAATTTCTTAAATAGGGTTTCCAGATTTTGTGGATGATTGGATACTAATGCGCCCTCCGTAACCCTAGGCAATTTTTTAAGCTGCAGCTTTATAGTCTGTGTGGGGGGTTCAGTTGCTATTATTTCCGATGGTTGTTTACTCGGGGGGGATATCAGGTCTGTGCTGTTTGTTAAAACTGATATCTCCAGTGGCAAGGTAGATACGCATGGTGCTTTGGTTTTATTTTGCTGGTACGACGTTATATCCTTTGGAGGGATGTTAATATTAGGTTCAGGTTCCAAAACAGCTATATCAGACCTAATCTCTATTGTGGCTGCAGTTAAGGCTGTTTTTGTTGCAGCTATGCATTCCTCGGCATTAACAATTTCTTTGTTAATTAGTCCCATTGTCCCATTGCAGTATTTAGATAGTTGGTAATAGGGATTCTGGTTCTTGTACTTTTGTTTCTATTGCCTAAGTGGGCAGTTGCAAGTTTACGTTTGCCCATTTCTATAAATAAAACCACTGTACTGCTTGTTAATATAGTAGTATCTTCTTACCGTGTCTCAGGAGATCGGAATTCAAAAGCCAAGAGTGGTGGCCCAGCCTTAGTTGGCCGCTGACGGGCGTAGATGTGCCCGCCCTTGGCCAGGGCTTTGCCCGGGCGAGGCTGGGCGCGCCCGAGCGTGTCCCGTGCTTCGGGAGAGTTCTGGCACCTTTGTGGCATGTCAGGAGCTTGGCCCCGCCCCCTTCCTGAAGAACGCGTTGTGCTGGGGGACCGAGTCCCACCGCAGCGATGAGAGGGCGTGAAGAGGAGCAGGAGCAGCGGTGAAGGGCAGCGAAAGGCAGCAACACCATACAGCCGGTAAGTTAAGGCCTCCACTGGCCAGGCAATCATCCCGCGCTGCGGGAGAGTTCCGGCACCTTTGTGGCACATCAGGAGCTCGGCCCCATCCCCTTCCTGAAGAACGCGTTGTGCTGGGGGACCGAGTCCCACCCTAGTGATGAGAGGGCGTGAAGAGGAGCAGGAGCAGTGGTGAAGGGCAGCGAACGGCAGAAACACCACGCAGCCGATAAGTTAAGGCCTCCACTGGCCAGGCAATCGTCCAACAGTAGAGAAAGTAATTCACTTCAAACACATAACATATTTTAATAACTAATCAATTGACCAAAGATATAAAACTCTTAATATGAAAATTATATATATATAATTTAAAAAACAATGAAACAATGTTCATAATTATTAAATATGTTTATAATTATTATCAATTTTGTTTAATTAATTGATCATTTAAATAAACTCCCACAGTTTACTCCCACAAACCTAGCAATACACAAATAAAATATCATTAAAATAAAAAAGTAGGACATAATTAACATAATAAGTAATCAATAAAATAATTATTAATAAATGAATGATTAATTGTTAATTAATTATTTATTAAATAACTTCCCACCCCATTCCCCTCTAAACACAACAACCCGCACCTAAAATATAACATAAAAAATATAATTATTAAACAATATACGTAATTATAAATTAATTAATTATTTTAATAAAAGATTAATAATTAATTAGTAGTTGATTATTACTTAATTAACTTTGCACCCTACTCCCTACAACCTCAACAACCCGCACCTGAAATATAAATTAAAAAATAATATAATTGCACAATTTACATAATTAATCAATTAAATGATTAATAATAAATTATTAATTAATTATCAATCAATTATTACTTAATTAACTTCCCACTTTATACCTCTACAAACCAAACAACAGGCCCCTAAAATATAACTTAAAAAATACAATTACACAATTTGCATAATTAATTATCAATTAAATAATGAATTAATAATTCATTATTAATCAAGTATTACTTAATTGACTTCGACCCCCTACACCCCTACAAACTCAAGAACCCGCACCAAAATTATACATAAAAAATATAATAATTACACAATTTACATAATTAATTATCAATAAAATAATTTATATTAGTTAAAAATGAAATTATAATTAATTAATTTCCCACTCTGTTCCCCTGCAAACCTCACAACCGGCTACAACACTATAAATTACTATTAACAAATAAATACAAAATTATAAATAACAAAATTGAAAACTATATTTGAAAATATGAACAACATACTCCGGTCCGTCCGACATCGGACACGGCCCCTGAGGGGTCCGGAGTCTGTCCGACATCGGTCAGGAACTGGAACCGAACGACCTCTTGTCGTTGGTTCCAGACCTGCAAGTAGGATTCAGTCGCAATCCCATACTTAACAATGAGAGCATGCATTCCGAACGGAATGCATGCTCGCATCACTAAGTGCAGAGGTGCAGTTCATCCCTGCACCGCGTGGCAGGCACCCCAAGCTGCCTGCCACCGGGTGCACGGATCAACGGGGGGCACCATCGGTGCCTCCTAGGCCGCCATTCAGTGGCCTCGCACCCATGAGGGCCCTGCTGGGGGCACCCAAAGACAGTCTCCCAATGCCTTTCTGTGTCGGAAAGGCCGCCAAAGAAAGGCAGTGGGAAACTGCCATCGTAATCCCTCAGCTGGAATCTCCATTGTCTTTCAAGTACGACAATCAGAACACGCAACACATAAATGGGTTCAAAAACTTCCCCTAATAAACAAAACAGCATCTCAAGATGGTGTGAGGACATGGGTGTCCAGGCCACAGGTGCACAGGGCTTGGGGTATCACCAGGTGGGCAGACATGCTCAGAACAGTGCAAGAACAATTAATATGAAAGACAATGGAGATCTGGCACAAATGTGCATGGAGCAGTGCAGTGTTGCCACCAGCATGTGACTAAAGGTGTGTGTTGCAAAATGGCCTCTCTGCGGGTCACCTCCAAACATTTTGCCTTCCTCCTCCTACTTTTTGCTGACTTCCTTTTTGCTGGCCGTAGAACTCTGAGCACTTTAACGCTGCTAACCAGTGCTAAAGTGCATGTGCTGTCTCCTCTAAACATGGAACCATTGACTCATACCGAATTGGGATATTTAATTTGCTGATAAGTCCCTAGTAAAGTGAACAAAATGTGCTCAGAGCCTGTAAATTAAATGCCACTAGTGGGCCTGCAGCACTGCTTGTGCCACACACTTAAGTAGCCCTCTAACCATGTCTCAGACCTGCCCTTGCAGAGCCTTTGTGTGCAGTTTACACTGCCATTTGTACCTGGCATGATAAACCTCTTGCCAGGCCTAAACCGTCCCTGTTTCTACATATAAGTCCCCTCTAAGGTAGGCCCTAGGCAACGTAGAGGGCAGGGTGCAATTTATTTAAAAGGTAGGGCATGTTATTTTACATTTTGCATTTCCTGGTAGTGAAAAATTCTCAAATTCATTTTGACTACAGAAAAGGCCTATCTCACCCATAGGGTAACTTTGGGATTACCTTATTACATTTTTAAGTGTAATTCCCAATTATGAAGAGATAGACTTTTCAAGTTTGGTGTCTCTGGAATCCCAATTTATAATCACAATTTATGGTGAAGTCGGACTTTAAATTGCAATTCTGAAGATGCCACTTTTAGCAAGTTGGCATTTTCTTACTTTAGCCACTTGGTGCCTGCTACCTGTCTCTGATTAGTCTGAGGTGACTGAAAACTGGGCTTTATGTATTTCTCCTAGACAGCCACAAACAAGGGGAGCTTAGGTGCGACTTGATGGGCCTTGATGGCTTAATCTGACAGGATTCGGAGGATCTGGGCACAGCCTCACACTTACACCTTAATAGGCTGTGTTCTGTCCCAACACAAAGGGCTGCATAAACCCCCTGTAGTGAGGCTGGAGCCAGGGCAGGAGGGCAAGGACTTGGTGCACTTTAAAGCCATGTCTTTGAAGTCTCTCCCACTTCAAAGGCACAACTGAGTATAAGTACTGGATCTCTGACACCACCATTTCAGTACACTTCTGGATCTGTAAAGAATCTACCAGGAAGGAGGACTGCTGTGCTGCTGAAGGAATGCCACTCTTCTGGACTGCTGCTTTGCTGGACTCCTGCCTTGCTGTGCTGCCCTGCTGCCTGCTGTTCCCCTGCCTAGGTAAGAACATCTGGACCTGTATCACTTGAACAAAGAGTGACTCGAAGGGCTTGCTGACTTGCCTCCTGATTTAAAGTCTCAGGGCCATACAAGACTTCCAACTTACCTGAATCTGTACCTGGACTCTGCCATCTGTGAATTTACCCTTCTAAGTTGTGCTACTCCAGTCATGGACTCTTGTAAGAGAGACTTAATGTGCTTCTTCAGCTACACCTACGCATCCTCATCGGAACCGGAGCATCTTCGCCATTGAAGGGATCAGAACCACCTTTGCGTGGATCGGAACTGGCGCATCCTCGTCATTGCGTGAAGCAGACCTAGTGCATCTCCTTCAGAACCAGCGCATTGCACTCAGAACTGATGCATCGCTGACTTTGCATGGAGAAAACCAACACATCTCCTTCTGTTGTGGGATCAGAACCAACGCATTGCCTCCGCTACACCCCACATCTCCCTCGACGTTGACGCAAACCAGGATCAAGGTACTTTTGTTCAGCAGGCCTTAGTGGGTCCCTATATCTGTCCCACGTTCCATTGCGGTCGGCCTGAAGTTTGACTTTTCCCCGGTCCAGCGCGACCAGATAACCTAAATAGGCACTTATTGCTTTTAAGCACTATTTTTCGGTTTATTCTTTAGAAATACATATCTCAAGTTCTACTTATTGAATTGTTGTTGTTTTGGTCTTGTTTTATTTATACAATTAAGATCTATTTTGTTAACCTGGTGTGGAGTCTGTTTGTGATGTTTTCACTGTGTTACTGTTTGAAGTGTTGCACAAATACTTCACACATTGCCTCTTAAGTTAAGCCTGACTGCTCTGTGCCAAACTACCAGAGGGTGAGCACAGGTTAATTTAGGGTGTGTTTGTGACTTACCCTGACTAGGATTGTAGTTCCTGCTTGGACAGGGTGCATACCTCTGCCAACCAGAAACCCAATTTCTAAAATTGGTGATCAGCAGTGAGGATGGGATTTGTATTTGTGCAGTGCCATACAGTAACTTGGTGTACACTACCCATCCACCTCCAAAACCATATTTTGAATTTTAAATTCTCCCTGATTGGCATTTTTAAATGTTTCCTCAAAATCATGTCTCTGGCTGCTGGTTCTACAACTGGAATCATGGAATTTGAGCTGGCCAACTTGGAAACCTACACAGTGGCTCAGCTTTTGCAAGGAGATGGGGCTTCATGTCAAGAGAGCCACCAAGAAGGTGGAATTACAAAAGGTGCTGAGGGCCTGGGAAGAAGCCCACTCCAAGGAGAATGATGTAGTGGGGGAGCATGAGAATGGCCCTTCTGAGGAACCACCTGCAGTGGCTAAGGGTGAAATCCCTGAATTTGAGCCCCCTGTGAAAGCAAGAAGCAGTGTCTCCCCCGTGGCAATCCCCAGAGGAGCTGAGGGAGAAGAGAGACATTTTAATCTGCAAATGGCCAAATTAAAAGTGGAAGTGGAAGAGAAAAGGGCTGAAAGGGAGGCTAAAAAGGCTGAGGCAGAGAAAAACTTAGCAGAGAAAAAATGTGTACTGGCTCATGAACTGAGTCTGAAAGAGCTGGATATCAAGGCCAGGCAGGCAGATCCCATCAGTGATGGTGGCAGCAAACATTCCGTACCTGATGTGGTGCCCAGTTATGTGGTGGGAGATGACATGGATAAATAGTTTTCTGTCTATGCAGTTGTACTGAAGGTTCACAGGGTTCCTGAGGAGCACTGGGGGGAGGGGGTGGTGGTTGTGGAAACACTCGTCAACACTTGGGATGGACTCACTTCTGACATTAGAGGTAGGGAACCAAACAATATATATTAAAATAAAAACATATCCTGGTTATCACAATGGGCAAGGCTCTTCACATCTCTTTAATACCTGCCTTACTAATGAGTTTACGCAGAGCATCAGCAGAAATAACTACTATTGTGTGATAGAGCAAGAGAGGGTCAGTGGATATGTGAGCGTGCATAACATTTTTACTAATGTGGATGCTGACATTTCCACCGACCCGCTTGCTCAATTACACAACAGACAGAAGTTAATTGCTGACGCAGTGAGTCAACTCATAATGCACTACACAGGTATTAAAGAGGAGTTAAGGGGAGGAGGTGGAGACCCTCAGCCAAAAACCAGGCTCAGAAGCCTTTCTTTGAGCTTCACTCTAGCATAGGTGAGGGGGAAGTGTCGAGGTGTTATGTAAACTAAAAATTTTTATTTTGTGGCTGTTTAAAACCCTTCAAGCAAACCTTGCACAATTACAATAGTTGTATTAATATTTAAAAAGGGGCTCTGAATGTTTTCTTTTAGTTACATGAGTAGGGAATAAAAATAATTCCCATTTCAGATTTATGTCATCTCTCCACCACTGACACTCCATAGAAACTCACATGTTTGCTTATCTGGTGTGGGTTGTATCATCTTTTTTTTTGGAACTTGCAACTAACTCCTGGGCGGAGTCCGCCGCACTACGCGGTGCTCCGCGAGCGGTGGAGTTTCTTTAAATAAATGCAGTTCGCGGTGAATGTCAGTGCCAGGTGCGAACGAGGAAAAATCTCGCCGGGAGGTGGATTTTCCTCGCTCGCGCTCGCCAATTTGACATTGACGAACGTGAGCGAGGAAAAAAACTCTGCTTCGCAACACGAAGCGGAGTTTTTCGGAACTCCGCGAGCTCTGCGGAGTGTGGAAAACTCCGTAAACTCCTCGAGCGGAGCGTAGTTCGCCGCCCAGACTTACTTGCAACTTTATCAATGTAAATGAAAGATTACAAGTCCTAGTATTCAAAGCAAACTAGACTGAATGTGACAATCCTGTTACATGGGAGAACTTGCTATCTCATTTCTTTGTTCCATAGACTAGACAAAACTTTATGAAATGGAACAAACAAAATGCACTGCCTATGATTGTCCATTTTATCTGTAATCAGCTTGATAGAACCATGGGATGTGTTGTGTAGTCTTTCTTCTGCATCAATGATTGATGTCACTGTAGTCCAGCTGTGTCTATGAGTGACAGCATGTCTAGGGCCTGTCCCGGGGTTTGGCTTGAAAATCTGTCCACCCTTCACAGAGTACGAGAGACAGTGTACAACACATAGATGTTAACACAAATAAGAAGTCACATGGGCAAGAGGTGACATGAAAGGATTAGGCAGTTTATGTGGCATTGCTGATACCATAACTCGTGAGATGGGCAGTATTGCCTGCAATTAAGTTTGCCCTGTTGGAACACTGGTATTGTAAAGGACAGACATGGTAGAACCAGATAGGCAGATCACTGAAAGAACTAGAATAGCCTGAGAAAGCCCAGACAAGGAGTGTTTCAGTGACATGGCAAAGTTGGTCTCAACAAGTGGGTTCATCTCTACAAGAACAAATAGGCAAAGAGACACAGTGTTGTTGAGAGCAAGTCAGCCCCAAGCAGAAACCAACATGTTGGTAGACCACTTTGACAACCACCAGATAAAAGCAATGTCCGGGTTGGATGTGTCATGCCCCCTTCGCTGCCCCCAATCACCCACATCACCACCGAAAGGAAAACACTGCCCCAGTAGCCATACATTTGTGTCCCTGGCTCTCCGTACTGTATGCCAGGCATGCATAGCAGTTGTGACCTTGATCCTCCATGATCTTTTGTTCCAGGCGTCATTGTGGCCTTAGGCATTTCTGGCCCCATCCAATGGAGTTAACTGTTGCCCGAAGACCTTGGAGTTAAGCTCTAATTAGATCTTGCGCAATCCTGTTTGGTGGCGGCCATCTTGGGTGGGGTCTCCCTAAAAAATGGATCCCACCCTGAACCAACCACCAGTTATTGAAGAGGCAGTTACTGGTGCACTCGAGAGGAAGCATATTTCTTCAGCAATGCTCGTCATGCTTGGTTCCTAAATCAGAACATTGCTGCCGAGGCGATACATTTGTTGATCCCTTCCTTTATTTTAACTCCAATCCACAAGTTAAAAGAGGATTTTGGCCAACAGCCACAGAAGCAAGGAAGAATTTTCCTCATTGGTTTGGCACTTTCAGTTCTTGACTTAGCTTGGCAAAGTCGATTTCAACATCAAAATATTCTTTATATGGTTATTTTCCATAACCATAAAAGAGTGCATTAATTGATTCCATAGAACTTGTCGCCATTGCAATAAATTTAACTCCAAAGGAGTATGAACACTAAAATGAACTAACTCAGTGTAGGAACTGACTGTGTGAAGGCGTTCTTTTGTGGACAATTTAAAAGACCTGATGCCACCTTAAGAACAAAGGTAATCTCGGAATTTTATAAACAGTGTGTGTTACTGGTGAGCATGTTTTATTAATGTTCAGTCATTTGTTGTTTAAAGTTAAGGGTCAAAATGTATAACTATACACTTGCAGTAATGACCTGTCTTCTCTTCTGCAAAACAGTCTCAGCTCTGCATTCCATAATTCTCAGGACATCCCCTTCCCTTCAAAAAGCCAGGGAGGGTCCAGTCCAACTGCCTGGTGGTAGTCTCAGATCATCTCCCGACAAGATAGGAGAGTTCCCTTTCTATCAGTTCTGACCATAATAAGAAACCGTGATTTTGATCAACTTCATCAATAACGTTCTCTCAACGATTGCAGATTCTATTCCCAGGTGTACCTATCTCTTTGCCCCTAATCTTGCTGTGGTTTACTATTTTTCTATTTGTGGCTGCCGCACTAAGGTGGGCATGGCATCGGATACCATTCTGCTCCCACGTAAGTATCCCAGTCTCTGGTTCGATGGTAGCAATGATTGTGGAAAGGATTGTAGCACATAAGCAGTCATTTGCAAGGACACCTGGTGAGGATGCTTGTTTGATGGTGCCCAGTTCAAGATGGTAGCTGGGGCTTACCACAGCCCAGTACTAGAGGAGCAGTGTGGAGATGAGGGATGTTTCTCACCTGGGCAGATATGAGCTTGAAGAAGCAGCTGAGATGGGTGTATGGTGCCCATTCACAGAAGGGGGAAGTGTGCTGGGTGGCATCACTATGACAGCAGATATCAGCAAAAAGCAAGAAGTTAAACCAATAAGTTATCTAGGTAAGGTGATGGCACAACATCATAGGGGCAAATATGTTGAGTTAGGCTAGAGGGGATTTTAAAATGTACTGGAGAGAAATGTTTCCCTGTTTATAAGGAGAATTGAGATAGGCACCTCCACTGTGAGACTAGCAAGGTATTCCTAACCACATTTTGTGTCAGAGGAGAGGAAGGATGAGGAAGAAGCAACGGTGAGATCCTGAAAGATTATACATGGAAAAAAGAGGGTCAGCAAGCCAGAGAACACTTAGGCTTGGGGAGGTGTTCCCCAGTGAATGAGTGCAGAAAGGGACAGTTACATTTATAGGAATTTTTTTTGTGAGACTATCTGTAGTTTGTGTGTTTGCAGTTTCAATGCATTTGAATATATTTGAGTTGGTGTGTATGTACAAAAGGCATCTCCATATGTATGCCAGGGAGGAGGAGGATTTGTTGGGATGTTTGGATGTCTATGCGCATGAGAGGGAGTTTTATACACAGTCTTGGGGAGGTGTAGAGGAAAGGAGAAGAGAGTGCCATCTGAACACTTTTCTTTAGGCAACAGGGGCATTTTCTTTTGAGCCGCTAAGAGGAAGGTAACGTTTAAAGGTTTTATAATTCAATTCTGCTCCATAGGAAGAAGTCATGTAGTTCTATAAGATAGTTTATTGTCAGCTGTACATAAATAGTAGACAATACAGTATTTCATTAATATTTAAAATCAGTGGCATAGCTTAGTCATTGAAATTCGTGGGCTGTGAATCTCACATTTCCCAACTAAAAGAGTTGTGGCCGCAGGGTGGAGTGGTGAGATGGCCAAGGTTCTATTGGACTGTTCCCATGAGGAACAGAGTCTGTACTGATTTGCATTAGCTGGGTTTCTGTCCAGAGTGGCACAGTGGGCAAAAAACAATCAGTGGGAATGCTACCCCTAGTGATTGCCACTGGTTAGACTATTAGCATTCATTTGTCCAATCACCTTTGGGTGTTTGATTGCCAATAGGATATCTGGGAACCTGAGACTAGCGCAGCTTTCCAAGCCTACGTCTGCCAATGTTTGTGAATTCCGTAAAGTAGTACATTTGCACTCATTCAAGAAGTATGTCTAAGGATGCAGATATACTACTTTTTTGATAAACTGGTCACTGTATGTATTTAAGTTCCCAGTACATAATATGAGCAAGTTAAAGCCTATTCGGGAAATGAGAACAATGAGAACAATGAGAAAACTGACATAGCAGACCCAACGCAGGGCCTACAGACCCAACTACCAAGCCAAGAAAGCATTTATTTTGGGTTTGTCACACAACGAACACCTCCTTGAAGCCAAGCCAGTGTGTAAATTACATATAAATAAAATGTACTGGATGTACAATAAAATATACACAAAAAAGAAAAAGCATAAGTTAAGTTCAAATCATCAACACATACTACAACATAATAGACATTACATCAACAGAAAAGGATGAACAATGATTTCTGCTCAGTGTCTGTTTTGATTCTGCGAATTTAGACAGTACCTTAACCAAAGAGTGTGACCTTGCGTTAGCTGCTGCATGGTTTTCTCAAAATAATAGATATCCGTTCAAGCCAGTTTACAATTCTAGTATGGAGATGTGCAAGAATCTTTCAATTTTTGAGCAATTGCCAACCTACCCAACTATTCAATGTGTTGTGTTTTGTCAGGAGGTATTTATTTAATATTTTGTTCAATCAGATCAAGAAATCCATCAACTATAAAACAAATTTAAAATACATCATTTATATGCAGCATTCTACATAATTCAGATATAAAACATTTTAGCTTGTGTTTACAAAAAAACATCATACAATAGCAAAGTTCCAATATGGTAAAAGACATCAAGGGGACAATTATTTCAAAACCTTCCCTATAATGTACTAAGCTGCGTCCTAAAACTTAGGGGGATATTTACAATAAAATATCGGAGCGTGGTGTTACTCTAAAATTGGTAACACCGTGCTTCGGCATTTTTTAAACGCAGGGATGCGCCATATTTACCAAAATACGGCGCACCCCAGCATTTCCCCTAACACTGGTGCTGATAAAGCTGCCTAGCGCCAGTGCAGGCACCCTTGCACCATGTTGCAAGGGTGCCTGTGCTGCAGGGGAAATTATTTCCTGCACATTATCAATCTTTAAAGGGGATTTGCTGTTTCTATGTGTGCTGCAGAATGTAGCACACATAGAAAGAGCAAAATATGAGGAGAAATTAACAATTTCTCCTTGTATCGCCATCCTAAGACCAGGTATTTCCTGATCTTAGTTTGTGGTGCTGCCCCATCCTTGTAAATATGGGGCAGCGTCAAAAAGCAATGGGTGTTGCGGCGGAACACCCACTGCAGCACCCATTGCATGCTCCTTTCACGCTAAGTGCAGCATGAAAAAGGGTCTTATTTGCAAGGCGGCGTTAAGTCACTTTAAGTGGCTTAATACCACTTTGTAAATAAGGTGGAGGGGATATTGCCCCCAGAACCTCACTAAAAGTGACATTCTGGTGGCAATATACCCTTGTAAATATGCCCCTTAGAGACTGCGCATACTACCGGTGGGCTTGTGTCAGAAGTACATGGCCTCAACCGTGTTCTACAATGCCTCCTCTCTAAGGAGCCCGCAAAGTGGAGTAATACACTTGTGCCTCAGTTTTAGGTATTCTCTGCAAAAGAATCCCACATGCTCCTTACTCTCTCTTGATAAGTTACACTCAAGGCAGTTAGATGACAAAGTCGTTTGATTCGTCCACTTTTCAATAAAAGATGCCAATGGAAGTGCTCTTATGCTAGTGGATTTGATGTTGTCCACAAAATCCTCAAAAAACAGATCACATTTAAAGTGTAAAAAAATGATGTGTTAGGCTACCAGCTATTATATTGACCATGTGCCAGAGATTAACTGCTGGTATTTGGCCTTGACTGTTTTTGAAGAGTTTCTGGGTATCGTTAATAGATTTTCCCAGTAGCCCCCAAGTCCCAGACATTCAAGCTGAGTTTGTATGAGGGAGAATAAGGGCAGCTCCGAGGCACAAGGTCTCTGAATTAATCTTGGGGAGGCCTTTCGATAAGAATGTAATATCTCTAGCACCCAAAGGCACATCCAGTAGATTAGTGACTAAATTCATAGAATGGGGGATGAAGCTGTATTGGAATTGGGGGTGTGCTCGGCAGAACCTTGAGTAGGGATTTTATACATTTGCTTTCTCTTATATCTAGGTTCTGAGCTTTACAATAACCCAACAGTTTGGCAGCACAGAGGGCTGTACTCACTACCTTGGCTCTGTACATCTCCAATGCTGGGGGATGTAGTGTAATTGGGAAAAATATTTGTAGATCTAGTAGGACATTCGATCTGTCTTTGATGATAAGTTGACTCATGGATAATTGTGATAGCCAGTTCTTGGTATCCGATAGACGGATGCCCCAGTAGTCAAACTTGTGTACTCTCTCTAAGACAGCATAATTCAGGGTGATGGTTCTTTGAATGAAGTATGGGAATTACAAGGCATGAATTTTGACTTATTAGAATTCATTTTCAGCCTATCTTCTGGTCAAAATAGACTGTATCTTTAGAGTAAGATACAAAGCTCAATTGGAGTGTTGGATAACTACAAATTGTCACCAGCGAAGAAAAGGGCAGGGCCTTATGACTGGCTAGACATGAAACATCATTAATACAGTAAACAAAAAAGGAAGGCAGTCATTTATGTACAACAAAAACAATGTTAGGGCGAGTATGCACCCTTGCATGACCACTCTTCTAATGGAGATTTTCTCAGATAATTCTCCATGGGTACAACAAGGGACCTGAGCAAATTTTCTGCATGTAACCAAATTTATATCAAACCTGATGGACTTCCCCTTTTTCCAATATCTCCCAAAATTTACCCAACGGGACAAGGTTAAAAGTGTCCTTCAAATCAACGAAGGCCACATACTGGTGTCCTAAAGTCAAGTCAACAGTCTTCCATTTGACCGTAACATCGTGTCAAAAAATATTGTCTACCAAAATTGCGAAATTACTTACTTTTTATGTAAGCTTCAAGAATATTGTCTCAAAAATACAGTGGAACAGAATATCATCAAAAAAGGTAAGTAGATAGAAATGTTAATAGATATATCATTAGAAGTAATGTATTTAAAATGTTAAAGTAAAAAATAATAATATACTTAAAAATAAATAGTTTTGACAAGTAATGTAAATAGAATATATGCATACATATATACATAAAAAAATCAATAATTAAACATTATCTTAAATGCATCAATAAAGCTTAAAAGGAAAAATTAGCTGATATGTACATGACCAAAACATATATGTAACCTAATTTAAATATTAAAATCAATGTAAAAAATAGTTTTAATTATAGTGTGAACTAAATAAAACAATACAATATAATATTAACAATAACTTACAAATTAAAATTAACAAACATACATTAACAATAACATATACCACAGTTTTAAAAATAAACGTATTAAAATCAATTAACGTATAAGAAAATGTAAATGTTCATAAAAATACACATTAAAGAAGATAATACAAAATAATCAAAAATAATCAAAAATAAACAGCGCTAGCAAAAGTATTCAACTTCAAAGCAGTTAGATTAAAGAATCCAATTTAAACAAGCAGTCATATTAAAACAAAAGTAGGAAAACTTTGGAAGTTGTACGGGTTACATTTACTATTCCCACGCCAATATAATCAAAAGCAGGGAAAGTGTTGGACTCTGCAGAATTTACATTTACTATTCCTACTCCAACATAAACAAAAGCAGCAAAAGTGTTAGACTTTGGAGGGGTTCAATTTAATAGTCCTATGGAAATTCACCAGTTATAGTTATCTCAAAAAACGAAAACTCATGCCGAAAGGTAACTATAACTTGCACCCTCGTCATACACAATGTTTTTCAACAATGATGTAATCTTAGATGTTGCACTCATGTTATCAACGATGTGGCACACAATGAGAGAGTGAGAGGATAGGAAAACCTTGTTGTGTTCCCCCTAGATAAGACAGAAAAAACATACAATCAGCCAGGTCAAATTTCTATAGATGTGGTTAACCGCATGAATAGAATCCAAAAGATTTTGGAGTAGACGCCTCACCCACAACTTATCGTGGCTTGCTTCATCATAGGCGCCTATCCAAACCACGGTAGGTAGATACCATCCAGGTGGACTCAACCACTTATGGGAGTTCTTAGATAAATCACTACTGGATTTGTAGCAGGGATCCAAGAGAAATATATAAAAATGTCTTACGGTATACCCAAGGAAATTTCCTTTTTATTGATTGAGTACCAAATATATAGTTAAAAAATGTCTGGGGTATTTCTTGAATAACAATAGTTCCACTACCCTTCTCAAATTGCCAACATGTTTCAGCCTACTTCTAAAGCCCATTCGGGCCTTCATCAGGGTTGTTAACATACTTGTCTAACTACACACTTGCACCATGCACAATAAATGTGGCCTAAGGCTCTCACCTAATTGACGTCTCTTCTTGGAGTGAACCCTAAATAATATCATAATAGAAAGATGAGGGAATTATTGGGGAACATTCAACCACATGACAATGTATGTAATAACATGTTATCCAGGCTTGGAGATTACTGAGTTCCAGCTTGCCCAGAATAATGTCAGATATTGTCTTGGAATCATGCTCTCATTGCTGCGCTAGGGGCCGTGGCCCGGCCCACGATGCTTCCATCCTCACCGCCGCGGGCTGCAGTTCAGCCCGCAGCGCCTCCCTCTTCCTCTCAGGCACGCCGCAATGCTATGTGGAATCCAGATAATGCTGTTCTGGTGTCGCAGGTACATTCGGTAACGCCTGCTCATTTTCCATGTTGGGCATGCTGTGGATTCATGCAGTTGCCCGCTGTTGTTTCTATGGCATTTCAGGAATGCTGCAGTTCCAGTTCTGGAACTGAGACTCCCAATACTATGCTCTGCTAATACGCTTACCTTGTGCTTGGGGGGGGCAGGTGTTACAAACTTGTTAGCAGCCATTTTCATGCCTTGGGCAATGTTCCTGCTGGTCTTCTTCCCATAGTTCCACAGCCTTGTACCCAGAATGCCTAGGGAAGAGTTTTCTACACCATTCTAAGATGGTGACCTTTCCTATCTTTTTCATTACTGTTTCCCTCCAAGATGGAGACTCTTCACTTTCTGTTGCATCACTTCCTGTCTTTGAGTATATAAGGGGTGAGTCTTTCATTTCCTTGCGTTGCAATACTCCTTGCTCCTGCTAGTGTGTCCTCGCTCCAGTTGGCGCATTTTGCTCCTGTTGGTGCATCTTCTCTCCTGTTGGTGCTCCTGCTTCCGTGTGGAATTCCTTTTGGACATTTGTCCTTCTTGGCCTTCTCCTGGTCCTTACCTGGTTCTTCCTCCTTGTTATTTTCTGTTGCTTTGTTTTCTGGAGTCTATACCTTTGCCAGAGGTTTTTAACTTCGGGGTATTTTCCTTTTGGGAACTCCTTCTGGAAGACACAGTCTACCCTGCTGTTACACTGTCAGCAGCACCGTGGCTATCGGAAAAGGTAACCCTTGCCTTGGACAAACAACCCTTGCCTTGGACAAACCAGAACCTTCAAGAAGCAGAAACGGGAAACATCTTTTCACACCAGAGTTGGTAAGAAAAGTTCCAAACGTGACACTGATAATATTTAGAGCGACTTTGATAATCTTGAGACAAATATTGTGAAATACTGCAAAACCACAGAAAAATACACAGCAAAAGTGAGCATGCACATGCGCACGATCCATTCATGGTGCTTACCCATATTTTGGGGAGGTTCAGGAATAATGTGGCCAAATCAGGGAGGCACGCCCCTGTAGTCACACACTTACACAGGAATAAAAAGATTTAATTCATCTATATAGGGCAGTGCATGTTCATGTCGTTTTTGAGTATGCACCTCTTAAGAAATGAGTTTTTGACTTGTAAGTTCATGAGCAAGCTATCCTTTATAATTACTAATTAAGTTTCTGTAATAGGGCCTCATTGTCAAACATCTGTAGAATGCTGATTTTTTAGATTAAAGTGAGCCAGCCCCCCGTCCCCACTTAATTAATCAAAGAGAGCAGAGACTGCTGCAGAACCTAACTCGTCCCTGTAAGTCAGCCGCTGAACGATTTGTGTGCATGCGGACAGGTGTTTTAAGGAGATTGGAATGGCCTGTTCCTCCTTGTCATCACTTCATAACACGGTAACGTGCACCAACGTCATTCATTGTATGTGCAATGCAGGACTGATGGGAATTGAAGTCTGCGCTCGGGGACATCCATCGCAATGCCTTGTAGACCGCAAAGTGACTGAAATATGTGCGTGAGAATGGAAATGTTATCCCCAATAGTGTGCGACCGTACTTCCCTCTAGTTGCTTCTTAAAAGGTGGCAACACCATGATTATCTAGCCTGTTAGTGGTAACATACTGTGGTAGATAACTGGATATGAGAACGTGTTGGTGTGGTTATTTTCTTTAACCTGTGACTGGATTGTCTAGGTATTTTGTTGATCACATCTGTTACATACATTTAATAAGTATACTTCTTTTATTTTATATATATGAAACAAGGTGACCCTTCTATATCTTTATACTTCCTAATGATAACATCACTTTGACTTTTGTTTTTCTCAGTGAATTAGGTAAGTAATATTTTATTACCATACATAATGCCAACCCCATGACATGCAGGGCCATTGACTATGTGTGGTGGTCGGTTGGCCATCTGGTCAGGCCTGCGACCAGGCCCTGCCTCCAACCGCTCGTGGGCAGCCAACTCTCCGCTGCACAGGTCTTCCCCCATGTGCACTGTGGGGTTGGCTGCAGAGCCTGACATACGGGCATACCCTGCACCCAACCCCTCCAGGGGGAGGGTAATTCCCGCTGCGAACGGCCAAAGGCCATGCCCTGGGGGTTAGGATACAGGGGCTGGCACCAAAAACCCAGTAGGCGCACACGGCTGACTATGTGATGTTACAGTATAAAGGGTGTCATTTTAAGTAAGGCAGACCTATTGACTTTGGGTCAGAACATTAAAATATAAAAAGTGGGCCTATTGGCTTTATGAAGGAGTGAGCATATCAAAATATATATAAAGTAGACCTATTGTATGAGCATATCAACTTATATAAAGCAGACCTATTGTATTTGATAAAAATTCACATATAATTATAATCAAATGCATATTACATGAATTCACAAACTGCAATGTTAAATAAAAATTATTAGCAATTTTTATTTAAGAACGATGTATTAAAAAAAACATCAACATGTCTGTTAGTCTTTCTTTTAATGTTTTTCAGCCCACAAAAGAGCAAGCGCAGGAGCTGGCATCTTTATCCCTTTTTTTTGTTTTACAGTGGGGTGCATCAGTGCCTAGCCAGGGCACCCCACATCATTTTCAACATTGGAGGTTGTGGGGAGCCTCAAGTACCCTGCAGTTCTGCCAGCTCCACTGCCAGCACACATCCCAGTTACGGCAGCAGCCAGCATTGCTCCCACCCGGCAGGAGCAGCTTTTCTTTTGCTCCTGTCAGGAGTAAGCAACTCTATGTTGCCAACTTAAGTGCTTCCACCCAGCGGGAGCAGCTTTCTGTTCCTGCCAGCTGGGAGCACATAACACTTATCCGCCCACACTTCGTGGGCAGGGAAACTACATTGTCTCGGAGGTTGGAACTCCCAGGACAGTGCGATGGAGACGACCCCAGGGGAGGGGGTCACCCGGCCTGATAAAGGCTCAGAGAGGGGGGATGCGTGTCCCCATCCCATTTATATAAATGCTTACCTGGGGAATGTGGTCCCTGGGTCTTGATAAAGGCTCAGGGAGGGGGCTGCACGCTCCCTCCCCTTTTGAGTAAAGATGACCCCAACAGATTAGAGCCCCCAGGGCCTGATTAAGGGTTGGTGAGAGGGTCAGCACGTCCTTCCCCTTTTAAGTAAATGCAGCCTAAGGATGTTAAACATGGATATGCACACATGATGACATAAATCAATTAATCAATTCCAAATAGGTTTATGAATGGATTCCTAATAACTGCAATGATTACATTCTATTGGTCAATTTAAATGCATCACAGATGTAATGAAATCAAGTCACACATTGCACATCATTTGTGTGTGTATATATGTACATATATATATCTAATTATCTACTGGCGGTCGCCAGTAGATAGTTATAGTTAGGACCTATTTTCCATAGGAAATCCGCGACATTCTATTTGAAATAACTCTTGCGTCGGTTGACGAATCTTTGCGAAATTTTCAAACTTTATGGCCCGCTCCGGTCCGCTCCTAACCTGAAAGTTTCGGGGTGATTCGTCAAGCGGGGGCCGAGAAAAAAGGGGGGTCCCAAAACGTGTTTTCCCCATTCATTTTCCCATAGGAAACTTTAGCCACGGCTACAGCCCGAACTGCTGAACGGAATTACACCAAATTTGGCAAAGAGGTAGTTCTTGGTTTAGAAAGAACCCTTTTTGTTAAATGGTGTAAATCCGTTCAGTAGTTCCTGTGAAAATCAAAAGGAAAATCACATATATATCTATGGCCGCATCGGATTCGCACACCCTCCCGATCATGAGCTGCATGCTAATTGGCTGTCAACACTCCAAATCAGGAAGTGTTGGCAGCCATTTTGTCCCTTGGTAGAACCGAGGGACAGAAACAAGTGCGCAAGCGCAAAAGGGGGCAGGGTACAAACACCCTGACCCCTAGGTCTGCTCAGGGGTCCCACAAGGACCCCTGGGCAAGAAAAAACATTTTTTTAAAAAATCGGCGGGATGCGCTTAGGGTGTGCGAATCCCGCCGAGAAAAAAAAAAAATCGCAAGTGTGCAAACGCACAAAGGGGGCAGGGTAGAAACACCCTGACCCCCTAGGTCTGCTCAGGGTGTCCCACAAGGACCCCCTGGGCAGAAAAAAGCATTAAAAAAAATAAAAAAAATCGGCAAGATGCGCTCAGGGTGCGCGGATCCTGCAAAAAAAAAAAAATCGAAGCGCGGTCTCCCGCGCTTTGATACAAATTTGCCCCTGGGTGGCACAAGTCCCGGGGGCATACGGGGGTGGGTTTATTGTTTATGGGGGCCTCTAAGGCCCCCAAGCCCCGGGGACCGCCACCCCCGGGGCTTTATAAAACAAATGGTGCGGGAGGGCTCTCCTGCCCTCCTGCAGCCCCGGGGACCGCCACCCCCCCGGGGCTTCTTTTTTTAATTTTTAATAACGTGTGGGGGGGCTCCAGCCCCCCCACACGCCCCAGGGACTACCACCTCCCCGGGGCACTTAGAAAATAAATGTGGGGGTCCGTTACGGACCCCCAGAGCCCTGGGGACCACCACCTCCCCGGGGCTGTGCAATTCAAGGGAGGGGGGCCGCGCGGCCCCCCTCCTGGAGCCCTTGATGGCCCTGGGGACCGCCACCCCCCAGGGCCGGCTCCTGCAGTGTCCCGGGGTGCCTACCCCCGGGACACTGTAGTTTGCTATGACAGGACGGGAGCCTCGCGGCTCCCGTCCTGTCATAGCAAACTGCTTTGGATATTGGAAGAGAGAGCAGGGAAACCTGCTCTCTCTTCCAATATCCAAAGCAAATTCCTTTTCCACACGGGGAGCTGCATCTTAGCAGCTCCCCATGTGGAAAAGCAATGCCGGATCCCAAGGGACGCGGGGAGCCGGCGGGACTGTGGGGGTATTGGGGACCCCCCCACAGTCCCCAACGGAGAGGACCAGCCCCGGGGATGGGGTCCCCAGGGCAAGTAGTGGCCCGGGAGGGGGGCCACGCGGCCCCCTTCCCCCCCCAAAAAAAAAAATTGGAAAAAAAAAGGAAAGGCCGGCCCCGAGGGATGGGGTCCCGGGGCCTTAAATGGCCTGAGGAGGGGGCCACGCAGCCCCCTCCAAATATTTAAAATGTAAAAAAAGAGGGCATGCCCCGGGGGATGGGGTCACCGGGGCCAATATAGGCTCAGGGAAGGGGGGACACGCGGCCCCCTTCCCGTTTTATTTTAATTTTTAAAAAATGAAAATCCTCATGCCCCGGGGGATGGGGTCCCCGGGGCCAAAAGAGGCCAAGGAAGGGGGCCACGCAGCCCCCTCCCATACAAAAAAAAAAAGACCGGCATCGTGCCGGAGGCCCCGCCCCCACCCTGCAGCAGTCTGCAAACGCGTCCCCTGGCGCGTTTGCAGATGGGGAACGAATTCCCCTTGAATACTGGGGGTCCCTGGGGGCCAACTAGCCCACCAGGAACCTCCAGTATGCGCCAGAGGCTGCGTTGCAGAGAGGTGTACAGAGGTACATCTCTCTGCAACGCAGCCCCTGGCATACTGGAGGTTCCTGGTGGGCTAGTTGGCCCCTAGGGACCCTCAGGATTGAGGAGGAATTAATTCTCCAACTTAAAACGCGCCACAGGGCGTGTTTGCAGACATGTCACCTCAGGCCCCACCCCCTTCCTTCACCATTGTGCAAATATTCCTCTAAAATCAACCGAACTACGAATTTCGATTTACTCACCTGTTATCAGGAGAGACCTCAGTGCTGCATCTTTGAGCCCAGTACTGATCCTGAAAAGTAATTTTAACCATACTTACCAGTAACTTGAATTTCCTTCCATAGGATATCATTGCCTGCTTTTTGCTGAAAAAGTTTTTAAGTGTCGATTTTTGAAACATACAAATATTCCTCTAAAATCAGCCGAACTACGAATTCCGATTTACTCACCGGTTATCAGGAGAGACCTCAGTGCTGCATCTTTTAGCCCAGTACTGATCCTGAAAAGTAATTTTAACCATACTTACCAGTAACTTGAATTTCCTTCCATAGGCTAACATTGACTGGTTTCACTTGGAAATTCTTCTAAGTGTGGAGTTTTGGAATTTTATAATATTCCTCTAAAATCAGCCGAACTACGAATTCCTTTTATCAGGAGAGACCACAGTGCTGCATCTTTTAGCCCAGCACTGACCCTGAAAAGTAATTCTAACCGTACTTACCAGTAACTTGTATTTCCTTCCATTGGAATCCATTGTCTGGTTTTCAGCAGAAAAGTTTCAGTGTCGATTTTCACAAACTACAAATATTCCTTAAAAATCGCCTGTATGACTTAAACGCATTCTTTCAACTGTTTACAGGAGATGCACCAGTGCTGGATCCAGGATCCACCACTGAGTAAGAAAAAGTAACGATAACACTACTTACCTGCTAAGTGAATTTCCTCCCATAGGATAACATTGGTGATTCTATGTGAAAAAGTTTCTAAGTGTCAACTTTTAAAATACAATAATATTCCTTAAAAATCACTACTGTAACCAAAACGCTTTTACTCAACTGTTTACAGGAGATGTCCCAGGACTGAATCTAGGATCCAGTCCTGTGGTTAGAAAAGTAATCCATAAAGTAACTAATTGCATTTAACTAGAAATTCACATTGAGCTCAATGTTGCATTGTGTTTGAAATTGTGTTGCCCATTGCAACAACTGTAACTTCTGTACTTAAAAGTCTATTGCCTATTTGCAAAGTATTTAAACTAAAGTTATTCATTCTGAGAAAGTATATTTTGTAATGTAATGTATAATGTAATTACAATGTAATTTAAAAAATAAAATATGTAAAAATAAATAGTTTAAAAAAATGTAGTAAATCAGTATCAAAAAAATAAATATAACAATTAATACATTTAAAAATTGTCATTTACAAAACCTTTGAAATTCACTGAAAAAAACCATAGGTTTCAGACATGTTATAGTTAGGAATTAGCATTTAAAAAACCTTTGAAATTCACTGAAAAAAACATAGGTTTCAGGCACGTTATAGTTAGAAATTAGCATTTAAAAAACCTTACAAATTCACTGAAAAAAACCATAGGTTTTAGGGACAGTTATAGTTAGTTGGACATTGCACTCGTACAAAACCCTTGAAATTCCCCCGTTATAGTTAGTTCAGCTAACTATAACTCGCGCCCGCAATGCACTGCTGATGACGTCACATATTACATCACTCATGACATGGTCAGTGACATCACTGATGACATCACTGATGACATCTCAAATGACATCACTGATGACATCACTGATGACATCATCCACGTGATAATCTGATGCACCTCCTCACACCCTAATATAACCTTTGATACACCCACTCTAAATTACAGACTGCCATTCGCAAAACCATAGACACGCCAACACCAATAACTACATACCCACTCACTGATTCTTAGGTCTACACACACATCCACTCACTCACCCGTACAGTCACTCATACTTACGGTCACTCAGTACAGGACTATCATATGCACTCATACTCCTGTATAGACACTCAAACACTGCCACTCATCCATAGAGGTACTCACACACCTAGTCAGTCATGCAAATAATTAAACACACTGCCATTTACTCACCTATACAGTTATACACACACCAGCTCACTTACTCATACAAATACTAGCACATTCTTACGCTCTTATACAATCACTGATACAAGCACACACTCATCCATACAGTCACTCTCACAATCACACACTCTCGCTTATAGCTATTTATATACTCCAACACACATATATACTGCCTTTCACATATGTAGTTACTCACACATGTACCACTGGGACATACATTCACTCACTAACACACTCTTACACACACTTACCCACCCATACAGTCTATCACAGATGCACTCTTGAAACCATCCACCCAGTGAATCACCCACTCACACATCTATGCACAGAGTCGCACACACCCCACCCACACAAACACTCAGGCACCCATACAGATACTCAGACAACTAATCAATAACTCATATAGACACTCATGTAGCTATTCACAAACCCATGCAGCCACTTACACAGCAATAGACAGACGGATACAGACATTCACACAGTTTAGTCACTAACCCATGCATTCAGTAAGATACGTTTAATCACTCACTTATAGAGTTAGTCACGCACCTACTAAATCATCCATACAGACACTTATACACCCACTCATTCTTCAATACGCCTTTCCCTATATATATTAAACATATTTAAACTTTACAGAAACACACAGTCACTGGATGATGTCATTTGAGATGTCATCAGTGATGTCATCAGTGATGTCACTGACCATGTCATGAGTGATGTAATATGTGACGTCATCAGCAGTGCATTGCGGGGGCGCGAGTTATAGTTAGCTGAACTAACTATAACGGGGGAATTTCACGGGTTTTGTACGAGTGCAATGTCCAACTAACTATAACTGTCCCTAAAACCTATGGTTTTTTCAGTGAATATATATATATATGGTCCAGTAGAAGGCTGGGAGACGAAACGCATAGACCGTCCTCTACCGTTTTGTTTATGCACTTGGTTTTAATGGGTTAATAAATAATCACTGAAGATATACCTTCTGTGCGTGGTGCTGTGATCTTTCGCCGATTCCCTTGCTGAAGTCGTGTTTGGGAACGGAGGTCGGAGGAGTTTGGAGACATATATATATATATATGTACATATATATATATATAATTGTAATGTTTAAAGGCTGGAGCATAAATTACGCTGCTCCAATGGCGCATCTCAGGGACATATATCAGCTAAGTGAACCCTGCCCCAAGCTGTGAGCTGGTAACATGAGATGGGGTCTCTATCTCTCTCAGTTACCTGAGGCTCAGTTGATCTTAACTCTTTGGACCTATTTACAAAGGTAAATTTACACATGTAGATTTACTCTTGTGTAAACTTACTGCTGCACTTGGTGGTAACTTTACACTTTTTTGTTATTCACCATTTCAGAGTGTAAATTTACTATTAGAGCCCTCATTACCAGTGGTGTCATAAATGGTGTGATATGTATCGCACCTGATAAAATCTGACTCCTGATTCCAAGTTTTTAGAGAATAACTTGTGGATTTTGTTGCTTACCCAACCAAACTCTGAATGTACTGGTCAATACCTGGCATTTTCCCCCCAATAAATATTAGCAAGTTTGACCTGCTGGAATTTATCAGGAGAAAACTCTGAGGGTGTGATTATTATCACACAACTGGTAATTCCGATCCCTGTTCAAACACGTATTTGCACAGGGATCGGAATTTAGCCCTGCGCTTGTAAACTGGGCCTAAGTGTAGACTTGTATGTCACACAACCCTCAAAAGAGGGAGTGGATTCTGCTAAAACAGTATTTAGAACTGTATGTGTATATATATATATATATATTCAGGCTCGGGGTAAAATAATTACCAGCACTCACGGGAACAGTTCCAATCCCAGATTTTATTGGGAAATGAAAACGAACACGACAAGACGCGATTAGAGGCAGCATTTAAACATCTCCTCCATAAACATCAACATAGGACACCGGACTTCCTTCAGTCCAACGGTGTCGGCCATTTCTTAACATGCAAATTGACACAATGAAATAAACCGGCAATTCCACTTCAAAGCCTGTTTCCTAAGTTATTTCGCCCTGAATGGGCACTCTCCACTATTTGGAACATAACATTCACAATTGCTACAATGTTACCCAAATATAAGAACCTGACCTGACATGTATATATGTCCACAAAGTGATCCTGATCTCCGGTGCACACTCACAGCGGGTGCTCTGCGTAAGGGCCGGATCACTGAAAATACATCTAAATACGTAGATTCCTTTTTACAGGATCACGTAAAGACTTTGCCATCTTTTGTCCAAGATACTGGGGATTTCTTACGCAAACTCAATGATGTAGACTGGCAGGACAATTATTTACTCATGACATTGGATGTCACATCCCTTTATACTTGTATCTATGACTATGATGGTCTCAAAGCAGTGGACCATTTTTTGGGTACTAGACCTATTCAGTTTCACAATCATAACAAGATGTTGTTATCTATGATTTCCACGTGTCTCAATAAAAACTTTTTTATGTTCTGTAATCAAGTATTCCAGCAGACACGAGGTGTTGCTATGGGGGCCTGCTTCTCCCCCAGTTATGCCTGTCTTCATATGGGACTGTGGGAGGAGCAGGTCCTACGTGGACAACTGTCTACCATCTTTTCTGAACATGTGGTTCATTGGTATCGATATATTGATGATGTCTTTTTAATTTGGAGGGGCTTAGAACAGCAGGCACTCAATTTCATGACAGTGATTAACAACAATCCATTGAATTTACATTTTACAGGTCACATCAGCAAAGACAGAGTGTGTTTTCTAGATGTAGAGGTTTTCATTGACAACAATAGACTAGAAACCAGTTTATTTAGGAAACCCACAGCTGGTAATACAGTGTTACATGCGTCCAGTCACCATCCAGGGCACTTAATATGCAGCATTCCCTTTGGGGAGATGCTGCGTATTCGGCGTATTTGCAGTACTCAGAAGGAAAGAGATTCAGCACAATCAGCTAGCAGAGAAAGGTTTATGGCTAGAGGTTACAATAAATGCAGTGTTGATAAAGCAATAAGTAAAGCCAATGCAATTCCTAGAGCTGATGCTTTATCCAACAAAAGAACAAGGACAAGTGATGTAGACAACAAGGAAGATATGTCTACTAGAATAGTATTGACATACAATAGGCAACATAGAGCTCTTCGTAAGATTTTGAGCAAAAATTGGAACTTGGTGCGCAATGATCCAGTTATAGGTGATCTCATGTCTGTTACCCCTAACATCACATTTCGGAAAGCCAGGTCAATGAGAGATACTCTGGTTAAAAGTAGTCCAGAAGTTTTGGTCACAAAATCTTGGATCAATTCTAGAAAGGGATTTGTTAAATGCTCTGTCTGCAAAGCTTGCAGACACGGCATCAGTAGGACTTCTTACAAAATCCCTTTTGCAGATGCACCAGTGTCTATATCCAAATTTTTGACCTGTAAGACTGAGTTTGCAGTCTATGTGCTGGAGTGCCCCTGTGGTCTGCAGTATGTTGGTAGTACCAAGCTGCAGGTGCACAAGAGGGTACTCCAGCACATTAGAGCGATTCGAGGTAGTGATGCAACCTATCCAGTGGCACGTCATTTTAAGGAATTTCACAATAACAATTCAGAACTCTTGAAATTCTTTGTGATTGATTCGGTGTTGCCACTTAGAAGAGGAGGAGACCGTGAAGCCTTACTTCGCGCACTAGAAACCAGATATATTCTGACCTTAGATACCAAGACACCGTATGGCCTTAACGCTAGCGAGGATTTTTACATGCCTGTAGATGTAGCTAACAGATAATATCTTGCACAATATGAATTTCTTATCATTCAGACCTCTATTTATACAAATTTTATTCCTTTTTAACATATGGTTGAAGAGGGACTTTTAATGCACTGGACCAATAAGGTTTTTTTTAAAAATGCTTTATGGCACCAGCACTTTTTTTGACATAGTTTATTGACAACATGTTCATTAAGGCATGATTTGTGTTTTGATTTTTTGCACTGACACTTTAGGCTCTTTCATAAACAAAAACAATTTCTTATCTCGTATATGTTTATAATTTATTGATATTGTATTTTACATATATCCGATAATTATATATAGGAGTTTTTTAGCAATTGTTTTAGCCTACAGGTGATTAGAAACATGTTGGTTTATTGCATTTCTCTGTATATGAACATTGGTGAATATGAAATTTTGCCTATTAGGATTTAATTGATTGCTGTTATATTCACAGCCTGATTATCATTATTTCTTCTATTTTGCCAATGCGCAAACAATACTAAGCAGTGGTTATTGTTTACAAAGGGATTGCTCTTACCGTAATCACCTCCCCATGTTTCTTTAAATAACTCTAGATTTTTAATGTATTTTACAACAACATCAAAGTTACTTGTGTTACCTGTGCAAAGTCTCATATTCTAAATTAAGGTATTAGCCTTTATATTTAGGAAGTATTTTTACTATGTCTATATATCAGGTGTTTTCTGCCAATCATGATTTTACGCACGTAGCACTTTAAATTCTGCACTTCCTCCTGAAGCGTCATGTGATCAAGGCCTCACGAAGGCTGAAACGCGTCATGGCGGACACAATGGGTGTTCAATAAATCTTTTTGTACTTACTTTGGGTCTGCCTTAGTTCTTGGACTGAGGAATTGCAGTTGCGAAGGCGTTCGCATCTATCTTACCGAGTTTTTTCTTCCTCGGTAATCAGCAGACCCCTCCTTCGCTTTGGGCCGGACAGCAGGAAGCAGTTTTTTCGGCTTTCGCCGGAAAAGGATTGGTGGTTCCCGTCAGGAACAGCTGTGGCAGCCCCCGGACTACGCTATTGCTCTCCATACTCAGGACGGGAGTGATGAAGCGCCAGTCGGCAGACCCGAGCAACCCCAGGTTTCCCGCAGGAGGTAGGAGTCAGCTAAACAAGTCCGGTGAAGGAGTGTGTAGGCAACAGACTCAGGCATTGTTCTCTGGAGTTTAGTTTCCCGATATTTTATAATTATTCGCCGTAGACAAAATGTCCGCCGACGCTTTGAGGAGCAGAGAAGAGGCTGCGACTGATATGTTCAATGATTCACCGGCTGGTGACTCATCGGTTGTAGTGCAAGTTTTAGCTACACAAGCAGGAAGTCAGAATATTCGTGAACTGTTTAAAAAACTTGAAAAGTTTATGCGTGCTGAACAAGCGAAATGGTGGGAGCATCGCTCTTTATCACGTTATCTCGAGGTTGGGCGCATTCCTCGCGGTCTACGCATCATGCTGGCCCCGAGCTATGATGCCCCCGACCCGAACATGCTTTTAGAATGGGCTGAATGCAATCTTGAATCTTCGAGAAAATTTGTGATAATTTTGGTTAAGTATGCGGCCAGTGACCGAGCAATTCTACAGTCTAAAATTGATGATTTAAACCATGAAATCAGTCAAATGGAAACCCCAGAACATGTAATTAAAAAATACAGAGATGAGATGACAAGCCGATTACAGAAGGAAGAAGAGATAATAAAGAAACGAAAGGCGTATAAGTTCCAAAGGGATAAGGATGATTACCAACAGGGGCAAGTGTTTACTTTTGCCAAAAGTTTGACGCCATTAAAGCTTCCAAAAAACAGTTCAATCTACCAGCAATGTACCGAGTATTAGCGTTGCTGCACAATCGGCTTCATCTGTATCGGACCTCAGTTCTATACCTGACAGCGAATCCGAAAACGATTCATTACAACCTACAAGTGGGTTGGGGTTTACCAAGTTTTCCCTGGCGCAAGAGGTAGACTGCTTGCGCCAGGATCGCAGATACACTCTACGACCGCGTGGAGCCAACAGCAAAGGCGCCAAAGGCGCAATCAGCAACGCCGGGAAAGAAGGCGTTACTGCAACAAGCGACAAACAAAATAACAAAAAGACCAACAGAAAATGGAATCGCAAATAAAGTCACCGGTTGATAACATGGCATCTCAATCTGTCATTAACCTCACAGAGATTCCTCTCAACCAAACGGAACTTCAAATATTAGCTTTGGGCTTGTCCTTTAGCCCTACCAGTAATTTCAATTATGCACAAACCCGAATTGACATGTTCAAATACACTAGAAAATTGAAATTACGTAAATTTCATTCACTTCAGAAGAGCAATGATTGCAAGAAGGACAATTCAGAAATCAAGTTGAGCAGTAGCTCATCCACACTTACTGCTCATGATCTACCATTTCTGTTAGATTTGCAAGCACTCCAAGAGGAGAATTTTTGCCCAGTAGCGGCAGGTGATTTATCACTTTCCAATACAGCGGGGCTTACCAACTTTAAAGCCAAATCTACATTTACACCAATAACGTGCATGATAACATAGATGTTTTCCATGAATTGGTAACAGTGGAGCTGAAGAGATTATCTACTATTACAAACCGAGTTCACCATAAAAATAGTCCCCAGGATGTTCGCTATGTACAATTGATGAAAAAGATACAGGACAATGGCAACATCATAGTAAGCCAGGCGGACAAAGGAGGAAATGTCGTGTTATGGCCACGAGAACTATACCTTGAGGAGGCCTACAACCAATTAAATGATAGACAATGCTACAAGAGAAGTGATATCAGGACGGTGAAACAATCATGGTATGACTTTTATAACAAATTGTTAGCATGGAAGAGCGCAGGCCTTCTGAGTCATGATGAGTTCAAATTTTTAAAAAATGACCACCCAGTCATTCCAGCTATGTATTTCATACCAAAAGTACATAAAGATTCGAACAAGCCGCCTGGACGTCCTATAATTTCAGCACGAAAAAGCATCACTGAAAATACATCTAAATACGTAGATTCCTTTTTACAGGATCACGTAAAGACTTTGCCATCTTTTGTCCAAGATACTGGGGATTTCTTACGCAAACTCAATGATGTAGACTGGCAGGACAATTATTTACTCATGACATTGGATGTCACATCCCTTTATACCTGTATCTATCACTATGATGGTCTCAAAGCAGTGGACCATTTTTTGGGTACTAGACCTATTCAGTTTCACAATCATAACAAGATGTTGTTATCTATGATTTCCACGTGTCTCAATAACAACTTTTTTACGTTCTGTAATCAAGTATTCCAGCAGACACGAGGTGTTGCTATGGGGGCCTGCTTCTCCCCCAGTTATGCCTGTCTTCATATGGGACTGTGGGAGGAGCAGGTCCTACGTGGACAACTGTCTACCATCTTTTCTGAACATGTGGTTCATTGGTATCGATATATTGATGATATCTTTTTAATTTGGAGGGGCTTAGAACAGCAGGCACTCAATTTCATGACAGTGATTAACAACAATCCATTGAATTTACATTTTACAGGTCACATCAGCAAAGACAGAGTGTGTTTTCTAGATGTAGAGGTTTTCATTGACAACAATAGACTAGAAACCAGTTTATTTAGGAAACCCACAACTGGTAATACAGTGTTGCATGCGTCCAGTCACCATCCAGGGCACTTAATACGCAGCATTCCCTTTGGGGAGATGCTGCGTATTCGGCGTATTTGCAGTACTCAGAAGGAAAGAGATTCAGCACAATCAGCTAGCAGAGAAAGGTTTATGGCTAGAGGTTACAATAAATGCATTGTTGATAAAGCAATAAGTAAAGCCAATGCAATTCCTAGAGCTGATGCTTTATCCAACAAAAGAACAAGGACAAGTGATGTAGACAACAAGGAAGATATGTCTACTAGAATAGTATTGACATACAATAGGCAACATAGAGCTCTTCGTAAGATTTTGAGCAAAAATTGGAACTTGGTGCGCAATGATCCAGTTATAGGTGATCTCATGTCTGTTACCCCTAACATCACATTTCGGAAAGCCAGGTCAATGAGAGATACTCTGGTTAAAAGTAGTCCAGAAGTTTTGGTCACAAAATCTTGGATCAATTCTAGAAAGGGATTTGTTAAATGCTCTGTCTGCAAAGCTTGCAGACACGGCATCAGTAGGACTTCTTACAAAATCCCTTTTGCAGATGCACCAGTGTCTATATCCAAATTTTTGACCTGTAAGACTGAGTTTGCAGTCTATGTGCTGGAGTGCCCCTGTGGTCTGCAGTATGTTGGTAGTACCAAGCTGCAGGTGCACAAGAGGGTACTCCAGCACATTAGAGCGATTCGAGGTAGTGATGCAACCTATCCAGTGGCACGTCATTTTAAGGAATTTCACAATAACAATTCAGAACTCTTGAAATTCTTTGTGATTGATTCGGTGTTGCCACTTAGAAGAGGAGGAGACCGTGAAGCCTTACTTCGCGCACTAGAAACCAGATATATTCTGACCTTAGATACCAAGACACCGTATGGCCTTAACGCTAGCGAGGATTTTTTACATGCCTGTAGATGTAGCTAACAGATAATATCTTGCACAATATGAATTTCTTATCATTCAGACCTCTATTAATACAAATTTTATTCCTTTTTAACATATGGTTGAAGAGGGACTTTTAATGCACTGGACCAATAAGGGTTTTTTTTTAAAAATGGTTTATGGCACCAGCACTTTTTTGACATAGTTTATTGACAACATGTTCATTAAGGCATGATTTGTGTTTTGATTTTTTGCACTGACACTTTAGGCTCTTTCATCAACAAAAACAATTTCTTATCTCGTATATGTTTATAATTTATTGATATTGTATTTTACATATATCCGATAATTATATATAGGAGTTTTTAGCAATTGTTTTAGCCTACAGGTGATTAGAAACATGTTGGTTTATTGCATTTCTCTGTATATGAACATTGGTGAATATGAAATTTTGCCTATTAGGATTTAATTGATTGCTGTTATATTCACAGCCTGATTATCATTATTTCTTCTATTTTGCCAATGCGCAAACAATACTAAGCAGTGGTTATTGTTTACAAAGGGATTGCTCTTACCGTAATCACCTCCCCATGTTTCTTTAAATAACTCTAGATTTTTAATGTATTTTACAACAACATCAAAGTTACTTGTGTTACCGGTGCAAAGTCTCATATTCTAAATGCAGGTATTAGCCTTTATATTTAGGAAGTATTTTTACTATGTCTATATATCAGGTGTTTTCTGCCAATCATGATTTTACGCACGTAGCACTTTAAATTCTGCACTTCCTCCTGAAGCGTCATGTGATCAAGGCCTCACGAAGGCTGAAACGCGTCATGGCGGACACAATGGGTGTTCAATAAATCTTTTTGTACTTACTTTGGGTCTGCCTTCGTTCTTGGACTGAGGAATTGCAGTTGCGAAGGCGTTCGCATATATATATATATGTATATATGTCCACAAAGTGATCCTGATCTCCGGTGCACACTCACAGCGGGTGCTCTGCGTAAGGGCCGGATCCTGGCCCCAAAATTCCACTTCACAAAACCATTGACGCGGCACTCAGGAAGAGATTTTCAAAATGCGTTTATTTGCACGGCTCAACCAACGCGTTTCAGCCCTCTCACGGCCTTGCTCACGGTCAGTGAGTCCTTTCTTCATTGCACTATATATACACCCATGTGGCCTTAATATGGCATTATGGGAGTTGTAGTGCATATAAAAATGTGTATTTACAATATTTACAAGAAAGGAATCATTTCTACTGTTATTTACAAGACAATTAATTATAGCAAGGGTTAATAATCTGCTGATATAGTATCAGGCAGAGTAATTCTCATCCTTCCAATGCCATATTCAATTATATATGGTGCCTAGTTTGTTTGTATAGTACATGAATAATCATTAAATGCTAGCGGCAATAAGAAATTTTGAGGGGAATAATATTGTTGTTCCAAGTTCAAAGAGAGGAAGAAGGGGGGGGGAGAGAGGAGAGAAGGGGACATAGAGGGAGGGGAAAAAAAGGAAAGGGGGGAAGGGAAAATAGGGTAGAGAGGGAAGGAAAGATTTTATTTAGGGGAAGGACTAGTACCTTGCCATATTTTAGAGAATCTGTCCATGTGCTGTCATTAAATGGTTGGATATTTACTCTAGATATACGATCAGTTCTTTCATGTTCCAATTTAACAAGAGAAAAGGGCGCGAGGGAAGGGGAGAAGGAAGGAGTGGGAATAAGGGGGAGGGAAAACTTTAGGTGGGGGAAGAGGGACTGGTACCCTAGTTTAGAATTTGAAATTTCAAAAAGTCCATCGGTATCCTGTTGTAAGTTACATTAATATTTACTCTAGATGTACATACAGTTCTTCGTCATTATTCATCCCTCTCGGGGTCTTGGTCTTAAGTCTGATGATGTAGCGAGACTCAAGTTGGCGCAGCTTTTTTGTTCTATTTCCGCCACGTTCATCTGGCATGATGGTATCAATTCCATAGTAACACATTGCCCGCCAGTCTCCATTTTGGCATAGGATCATGTGTTTCGCAGTTGCATATGAGGTGTCTTTATTCTTAACTGCCCGAATGTGCTCAAGAATGCGTTTTTTCAGAGGGCAGATCGTGCTGCCAATGTATTTTTGGCCACAGGTACACTCGATGATATAAATCACATACTGTGTGATGCATGTGATTTTCTGGTTTAGCATTATTGTGTTTCCATTCGGTTCCGTAATAGTTTTCATATTTTTTCCGATCTTACAGGCTTTAAATGAATTGCATTTTGTAAACCCATTTCGTTGTTCCACTAGCCAATTGGTTTCTTCTTTTTGTTTAAAATGACTGTTCACAAGCATATCTTTCAAGGATTTTGTTTTTCTATATGTCACTATTGGTTTAGGACCAATCAATTGTCCTATATCCGGATCTTTCGCAATCAAATGCCAATGTTTTTTAATTTTATTCATGATTATGCCACTTTCTTTACTGTAGGTAGTAATGAATCTAGGAACTTTTTCTCCTTCATTATGTTCCTGTTTTACCTTCGGTGTTAACGTTTCTGCTCTTGATTTGAGGTCAATCCTTCTTTTGTTTTTCTTCAGTGTGGTTTCTCTATAACCTCTCTGCTTTAATCTCTCCATGGTTTCCTGGATGTTTTCCTCTGCGTCTTCTGGTTGCGAGCAGTTGCGCTTCATCCGCATAAACTCCCCATAGGGGATACTGTTTATTAGGGGTTTAGGGTGGAAGCTAGTCCCGTGCAGGATACTGTTAGTGGCTGTCTCTTTCCTATAGAGCGTAGACTGTATTTGATCATCTTTGATGAATATTAAAGTGTCAAGGAAAGGGATCTCAGTTCTACTCATGCTGCATGTGAAAGATAGACCAACTTGGTTAGTGCTCAGTTTGTTATAGTAGTCTTGGAATTCTATTTCAGTTCCATTCCATATTAAAAACAAGTCGTCTATATAACGAACCCATAGTATAATCCTGTCCAGATCATCTTGGTTGTCCACATCCCAGGCCACTGTTTTCTCCCACCACCCCATTGTGATGTTAGCGTAGTTCACAGAAAACGAAATGCCCATGGCAGTTCCACACAGCTGTTTAAAAAGTTCCTTATTAAAGCAGAAGATATTGTTTGTGAGGCACATTTCAATCATGGTAAGTAGCATTTGTGTGTGCTTCATCTCCAAAAATTTTCTTTGTTTAAGAAAATAGCTGCATGCTTTGAGTCCTACTTCATGTCGTATTGACGTATATAATGATACTACATCTATAGTTACCAATAGGAATTGGCTATTCCAAGAAATGCCATTCAGAATTCGCAAAAAATCCCCAGTGTCTCTGATGTAAGAGCTCATACTTCGGGCTATTGGGGCAAGGAATCGATCAACGTATTCCGAGATGTTCTCATACAATGAATCGCACGAGGACACAATTGGTCTTCCTGGGGGGTGGTTGAGGGTCTTGTGTATTTTTGGCAAAAAATATATTGTTGGAATAACTGGGAATTCATTCATCAGGAATTTTAATTCTTCCTCGCTGATCAGGTTCTCATTGTGCAAATTTGGTTAATTTCTCACTCAGGTCACACGTCATTTTATTTATTGGGTTATTGGAGACTCTACCGTAGTTAGTATTATCATTCAATTGTCTGTATGCTTCACATAGATAATCTTGGGTGTCCATAAGTACGGTATTCCCCCCTTTATCAGCGGGTTTTATTATTAGTTCTTTATTTTTCATTAAATTCTTGATTGCTTCCCGTTCCTTTTTGCTTAGATTCTCCCTTTGATTTTCATTTCTCGTGTTCGATATCTTCTCGAGTTCTTCCACTATCGCTTCACTAAATTGATCAAATCGATTCCCAGGTGGCAGAACGGGGCAGTATCTGGATTTTCTTTTTAAGCCACTGTCCACTCTTTTATCCGTTTCAATTGCAAGGTGGTCAAGAACTTGCTCCTCTGTCATATCGTTTTCATTCAAGTCATACAGGAGATCGAAAATATTCTTCAGGTCTGGTACTTGATCTATACTGATCGCTGGTTCCGATGTTTGAGCAAGACCACTCATTTCTGCAGATATATTTGCGTCTTTTTAATTTTTCGGCTGGCATGTACTTTAGCAAGTTTCAACTTGCGTATATATTTATACAGGTCAATTCTCACTTGTGTGTGGTCATAGTGGCTCTCTGGGCAGAAGGATAGGCCTTTATTCAGTGCTGATTCTTCTTCTGGTGTAAGAACATGTTTGGAGAGCTTTACGATCAGGTTGACATTGTTCATTTTCGGTTGCGCAGTGGGTATTGCCTTCTTCCGTTTTGCACGTCGAGTTTTTCTGGTGCTGGTGAGGCATTCTCTCCTCTTCCTCGTCCTCGATTCGCATTTCTTCCGCGGCCTCTTCCTCGTGATAGGGTTTGGTCCACATGCATTAAGCGCATCTCCTCTAAAAAATTGTTTTTTGGCCCAGAAATAGTTCCACTGCTCTGCTCTACTTCGCTCAGATCTGATTCACTTGCACTAGTACTGTCAGTTACTTTAGAAGCCTGTATGGGATAGTTCTTTTTCAATGTTTCGAACCGCTTTGCAAATGTAAGGATTCTTCCATACCGGTAATCTTGCTCATCTCTTATAAATTATATATATATATATAGTACAAGTACTACACAAGTAACTTTTCACATGTAGGTGGAGGTCTCCGCCACCAAGTCTGAGACCTCCCTATAAGAAAGCATAAGGAAAAATAATAAAGTTTAACAATTATGAAAAATATTTTAATGTAGAATAAAAAATGTAAATGAACATAAAATAATTATTATTAATCTAGAGCTAATCTAGAGCTAAAAACTTAAGGGACTACTACAAACACGGTGGTCAGAGTTTAAACTGGCCAGTCAAACCAACTGGCTTCCGACGTCAGCCAGCCGTAAGCCACATAATAATCCGGAATTTCTGCCGCCGTGATTATGATGTCGGTTTTAGACAGGCTTTCCATGTCGGGCTTTCCAACATGGAAAGCCTGTCAGAAAGCTACTTTAGGGGCCCCCCTTCCCTCTGCTGCCTCCGGTTGTTGGCCTGAGGGGCACCTATGGTGCCCCCCTGAAAATCCCTGCACTGTATGGCAGCACCTCATTTACACAAACTCCAATTTCTCTATGAGAGCTTGTACTGCGGGAGGTTTGCGACCACACCATGTGCGGTCACATCGTAATTGCTGTTTCCTTCTGCCGACCCGAGGTCGGTCGGTTCAGAAACCGCAAAGATGTAGGTTGGAGGCAACTCCAACTGACATCATAATCAGGCCCTAAATATTAAAGCACAATAACTAATCAAATTAAATGTAAAAATAATAAAAAACATATCAATGTAATTCATAATTATTGTTATTTAAATCGTTTTTTTTTTTAAATCTAACACTCACTACCTTTTTTAGACAAAATTATTAGTTAGTAAATTGTATTAAAACATATTTGTGTATTTAATTTTTATCATTTGTAAACATAAAAATCGGAAATCTGTGTCTAATAATTTTTAAGCGAAACAATTAAATATTCATTTATTTAATTAAAAAAATAATATAACTTTTAACACAAAGACACACACATATATACATGTGTGTGTGTTTGTGTGTGTATGTGTGAATTAAAATTTGAAATAAATTATTTCATTCAATATTATTTCCTAGTGGGTGTTATTTTAAGTCCCTGACTCCATTATTTTCTACAGAACTGTGGTGCAGTACCTGTGAGTGGCCATATGTGATGCTGGACTTAATCAAAAGACTAGTGCAGAGTACATGTGACTGTTTTGAGTCCTTTGTGGCTGTAGTAACTCTAGAAGTGCAGTGTGTAAATAGCAATGAGCATAGTCTTTTGTGAGTGGGAGTTTGTATTAGCATGTCCCTTCCTAAACACCTCCTTATCGGTTCCTAAGTCGCTCCTTACCTATCCCTAAACCCCTACCATTTAGTATTAATTATTTCACATTTTCCAGCCAGTCCCCTATGTTCCTCCCATATTTACTTTTAAAATATATACTTACGTGTGAGGAGAAGTCTGCAACCGGGGTAGAGAACTCTGCACAGAAAATATAGGAGAGGTGGAGGAAGAGGTCTCCACACGTAGGTTTGTGCATTGCATTTTGTAGTATGTCAGTAGTACTACTGTAGTACTACTAAATGTACTACAAAGTGCAGTTTGTGTATAGGCCACTACGGTTTATTCTATTGTTTTCCATTATGACTTTAGCAAGTACTTTGTTGAGCCTGTACATCCTATTTATAGCAGTTTTACATGTGAAACTCAGTGCCTCTCTTATATGAGTTCTATGACAATTTACCAATTTATGTAGTTGCTCTTAACCCCTTCCATACAGCACAATCATCCTTCATTCTCTTTCAGTCCTATCTGACTCTCATATCCACAATAAAAAAAGAGAAAAACCTTGGTTACCTCAATTCTGCATAATAGGGAATCGGAACAGTTCACCTGTACACTAGCTTCTGGTGGGTTCACTTCTCATCCCGCAGCATGCAAACTCAAGAAGGGAGCGGGGTTCAGTGAAAAATAGTTTATGGCCTCAGAAAACCTGGGGCATCTGCCAGGATATCTCAAGAGAGAATCAGAGTAACACTCTGAATTGCTACAGCCATTTAGAATGTCCAAAGGCATCAGGGTCACTAGCATGGAGACTGCCTTGCCAGGCCACCACCCCTTCTCTCTTTGAAATCCTAACTCTTGTTAGACTGACCTTAAAACCCCAATGTGACTAGTACTCTGATTCATGTCAAAACAAGCTCAAACATTGTAATGATGATATCACTTGAGCCTTTATCTCTAGCTAGCACTGAAACATTCTACACAACACCACTTATACACAGTAGAGGCTGGCATCTAGGGGGAGTGGGGGCAAGCAGGTGCACAGATAAATAAATAAAAACGTCTCCAGCAAATGCGACGTCCTCCGCCCCAGACCTCCACAGCACCTGTAAGTTGGAGCCTGGAACTCCCTTGACCAATCAGGGAGCTACTCTCATGATGTGAGAGCAGCGCCCTGATTGGAGAGAGCTGCCTCACTCAGCACTCCACAGTGCCCTGGATGCCTACACTGCCTCTAATCCAGCTGCCTTAAGATAGCTGGGTTAAAGATGTTTAAAGTTTGCATGTGTGGCTGGCCGTCTCAAGACAGCCGGCCAAAAAGACATGCGCTCTTTGAACATAAGTGCATAGACAGTCCACAGCCCACCCTCCTCCCTGCTGCAGTCACTCTGCAGCGACCCCGTCCCCGCCCTGACGCTTGGCTTGGGATGGGGATTTTAAGTGGGGCGACGCTCCTCCGCTCCAATGGAGGATTCCCCCCAGCTTATACATCCTCTTGTTGGCAGGTACACAAGCAATATAGACCTTAATAAAATGTTCTTCAGCCCAGTTAATAAAAGCCACTTTGCCACTATGAATCCTGTTCAGAATTAAATAAGACTGAAACACATTGCAGTTCACCACCATTTCCTTCTAAACACCATTTTAACATTAAAATGAGCGAAGGCAAAGCAAATGAATTTCCTAATATTTCCATATGTTTGCTTGTAATGTCATCACTGTTTTTAGGTGATAGCCAGTTTGCTATTTTTTTCAAACACTTTGTCCTCGCATCACTTTTTAGAGATTCCTTCTGCTCCATATGTTTGAATGATATGTATTTTTAGAATTGTTATCTTATTTCCCGAGTTTTAGGCATAAGTAGTGGATATTTAACTTAAAAACATGTGCTTTTTATTGGGCACCCTTGAACTTTGGTTAATGTTCTGAAATGAGGGATAGTAATCTACTATGGAGGTGAGCACAAAAGAACCCTACACAATTTAAAGATTTGATGGAACTGCGCACATTACTCATGCACTGAGTCGCTTTAGACATCCACCTGTTCTAAATATGTAATAGTGTCTCGTGTTACCGATTATGCTCCTGCCAAGTTATTTGCTGCTAAAAGTATTGTCAAATTGTATTTATATATGGAAATGAGATAATTTGCTATTATTTTTTTAATGTGTAACTCTCTTTTGTAAAGGTTTTAATTACCTGATACAAATACAGATTCAGTAATTCATTACCTTGGTCCCAGAAGCTCTTCTACACTTAGGCAAACAGCTAATTTTCGTTAGCTGTGCTCAAAAAGATCATTGTGACAAACCCCAGATTTTCAGATTATAACCTCGCCCCACCTGCCATCCACTGGGTTAGTGGCTCCATCGAATAGTGAGCTCCATGTCATCTCTGCTTGACTTCATGGCCAAGATTTACACATTTTTCATTCAAACGTAACCACATTTGCTGAGTTGCACATGGGGGAAACCCCAGCACAGAGCCACATTTACTAAGATAGGTCTGCTGCTGGTGTCATCTCCTGCACTGGTGATTAAACAAGGTTACCTTGCATGACGCACTGCCTCACACCATGGTGAAGAGGTGAGTGTGCACTGTCTAGCACAGGATTTGTACTGGAAGCATACCCTGTCGGTACAAATTTGGATGTCTGGGAAAACTTAGAAGGATCCCACACACTAAATATCTGCAGTGTACTACAGTGAGCATGGAAAGCATTTCCCCTTATTTACTTCTGCCATCGGTATGCATTAGGCTTTGAAACAAAGCCAGGGCTGGCTGTCCTAGTGGCAGGGCATTGCATCAAAACAATTAGTATATGCACTGCTCTGCCACAGCTATACCACCTTGATGCATAGCAGTGCAACTGGGTGTAAAGTGGCTATAGCACTAAGAAAAGGGTACATTTCTAGCACATAACAGATTTTGTAATGCAGAGTAAATGCCAATAGGAGAATTTTGTAATGCAGAGTAAATGCCAATAGGAGAATTGTGTAATGCAGAGTAAATGCCAATAGGAGAATTTGCATTCCTTTACACTGGGGCAAAGCCTTAGTAAGTCTGTGCCCATGAGACCATATGAGGACAACATGTCTGTGTCATATCAATGTGTTCACTTTAACAAAAGAAACACAGTGACAGTGTTCCACTGTTGGAGATCTGGGAGTGAGCTGCTGGCGTTTGTCTCCTCGGGGGGAGAGGTGAGCATGGCAAAAGAGGCAAGGAAGAAGATGGGTGAGGAAAAGAGAGGACCACAAGAAGTACAAGGATTTGAATACAGCATGGCCAGTCTGAAATAGTACATGGAATGGTTCTGTTCCTATAGGCAACGGTAACTTTCCACCCATAAAAGATGGGTAGTAACTGTCCATTCTCACCTAACCTGTGGTGTCTGCAGCCTCCAACACAACGGTGTGCGTCCTCTTCCTGTATCAACTGTTGGTGAGGGCAGGAAGTCCCTGACACTTTTTTTAAATGTTCCAGATCTTTACTTTAAAAAAAAGTAGCAGCTTATGCGGGAGGTCTGAATGTCCAGACCTGCCCTGTCTCCCTGAAGAAGCACCCTCAGTCCTCACTTCTCCCTCATGCTCTTCAATATATGCATGCTTCCATGATCTATATGGATGATGTCTGCACATGCCAGAGCACAGGAAAGAGATGAGTAGGCTCAAGATGAATGTCTACAAAGTAGAGGCCCTGCTCCTGGATCTGATACACTTGGTTAGTTCCATGACCTCCTCCAATGTGTATCCAAACCTTCTTCTGCAGCCCACTTAGTATGGCCAACTAAGTCAATAGTTTGGCTTTGTAACTCAGCTTTGAATTAAGCATGCAAAGCCACACAGGATAATTAATTACATCTTTTTGCTCCTCCACTTTAAAGAATATTACACCCTCCAGCTGGCTAGTCTGACCTTAGGCAAGATCACAAAACAATTTTGATTGACCCTATTATATGTCATTGGTGGCGAGTTAATCCAGTGCTTGGGGCAAACACCGTTTACATCTGTATTATAAGAAAAGATACATGTTGGTGGTAATGTCTGACAAGAATATTTGTGCTTATTTATTGTGTCGCTTTGCTGGTGGTTTGTGTTATTTTTTGTGATGTTGTGTATTTGTGCTGCATTACTGCATTGTGTTAATGTTGTACTGGACTGTGCTTGTGTTGCTGAATAATATTTTGACTTTTTTTGGCTTGTGCTCAGTCATGCTCTAGTTGTGTTGCTGTTTTAAATTGTGTTGCATTACTGTGTTGTGTTCTCTTGTACTCTTCACTGGTTTTTGACATGTCAACAAATGTTGTTGCAGTTCCAGCTAAAAGCAGCATTTTTCTTTAAAGTTCCAGTGACAAATGAGCATTTACACTGTGCAAGGTGGTAAAATACTCCTGCTAGAGCTCTGCAACTGGTTAAGACACCAGTCATCACAAAGATGTGGAAGATACATGCCTTAGATTAGCACTTCCACTGTTCACTTTATGATACGCCCACCTATGGAATGCCATTTGTAGGGTAGGTAGAATGACTACGTTAGTGATGGACAGTCTCGAACTGGGATGTCTGCAGTAATGTATGTAAAGGATGTTCTGTTGTGATATGACATGTTGTTTTGTGTAATGTTGTGTTATGTTATGATACGTTATTTCTGTTTATAAAGCACACGTACACAAAGATACCTGGTGCTGAAAGACTAACATAAAGCCTGGTTAAAGGTTAAAACAGAAAACACAATCTTACTCACAAAATTATAAATATTGATAGGGAATACCCGCAAACCTAAAAAACACCAAACCAAAAAGCAGTTATTCTTGATTGAAAAGCCAAGTTTTGAGAATTCAGCGTAATTTAGAGAGGCGCTTATTAGATCTCAGAGATGGAGTGAGAGCCGGTAGAAAAACTAAGTAGGATGTCCTAAATATATTGCATTCCCATAATCAAGCCTAGATTGGATAAAGGCATTGACCATGGGAATGTGGTAGTAAGAATCATGGTAGGGGATCATATTTGTGAGCAGTTTTATTCAAAAGTACCAACTACTTGCAGCTTTAGCCTCATTTCAGACCTAGTAAACAGGCACTCCAACGGCGGACTATGAGAGCCGCACTTCGCTGTACCGTTTCTTCCTTATCCCAAGGTTGTGCACAACAATTCCTGCACCTGCTGTTGTTAGGTGCAACTGCAGACGCAGAACAGAAATGAAGGATGTTTGGAATGGTGCACCATTAACGTTTCTTATCGATCATTATAAAGATAATGAGTCCGGCAATATGATCATTTTTGTCATCAGTTTTATTAAATCAACTCAAGTTCATAACATCATCCAGCCAACGCGTTTCGTTCAGTTGTAGCTTGAACTTCGTCAGGGCTGTTAAAAATAAAAATTGAGTAGGAAATCCAATGGAATCACAGGCCTCTTGAAATAAAGGGTGTAGCACCTGTGTACGAGTAGAGTACGCCAATCGTCATCAATAAAGCTCGTGACTGTTGTAATTTCATGGCCACATATTTGGGTCCCGGGTTTGATAGCCCGTAGAAAATGCCAGGTGAGACCGGCCGCACGACTTCACAGCGTGCCCAGATCCCGAAGGTTTATTGCAGCATACACTGGAACACTTCAAGAGAAAGAGAGTGAGGTAAGTAAAAGGTAGAAAGTAATCAAAGAGGCTTCTTTCCTCGGCAAAGGATTAAAGCTATTCTCATCCATGACCGTAATGACAACTTCACCTAGCTTGGATAGTAAGATGTTGTTATGTGGTTACTCTACTCTGCATGCAGTGATATTTTTTGTGAGATCAATAAGTGGTACTTTCACAGTCTGTGGCCGTATTACAATAAGTGACCCGGGGGCGCAACGGGCGTTTGAGCCCGCTTTGTGCACCCCCGGGGCACTTTGGTATTAGAGAAGGGGGCGCAGATGCTTGTGTGTCCCCTCCAGTAATACCGATAGCTCTGGTGCACTTAAAGCGCCAGGGCTACCATCAGGGGGGCTTCCCTCATTTCCATAGGGGCGTGCCCTATTCAAATGAGGGAATTGTTTGGCCTCTGCACCCGCGCCATATTACAGACGTAGGCACAGAGGCAAACAAGCTCTCAGGGGGCGCACTCACAGTGCACCACCTACTAGGTGGCGCACTGTGAGTGCGCCCCCTGAGAGTAGACCTCTGGGTTGCCGCCTGCACTGTGAAAACACGGAGCGGCTGCAAGCAGCCCTCTGTGTTTTCCACATGAATGCGCAGCCCCAGGGCAGCACGAGTTCGCAGCTGCCCTGGGGGCAGCGCATTCACCATAATGAGGCGCATTGTCTTTTTTTTTTTATTATATTTTTATTTTTATATAATTCATAAACAGAAGATGAAAAAAAAAAGCAAAAGCAGCATAAATCTGTATACACATAAATACATTTCATAGCGCCAATATTTCCATAAATAAAACTAATGAAATTTATACAGCCATAGCAGCAAACAGCCACAATCTCTAAAGCACCATATGGTATAAACCAACACAGAGACAGAGAGCAATATCATTTAAAATACAATACAAAACAGATGAAAATAAATAAATTATGATAAGCAGAAAGATAGTTGGCCAAGCCACAAATACAGCCTATAATACATCATCCGGTAGCGTTATTAATCACGATGTTCAGACTTAATCATCCTGAGGAAGTGCATTAACCCAAGCAATTAAGGGACCCCAGATCTTCTTCCCTTTAATTCTTCCTTTTTTACCTCTCCAGTCATAGAGTGCTTTTTCCAAATTAAATATGAGTAATAAGTGGCTTTTCCACTGCTGCAGAGTCGGGGGAGAGGGGTCTAGCCAGGTTGAAGCAACACATAATCTTAATACTGACATTGCTATAAATATAAGCTCTTCACCAGGTCTCCCATCTTGTTCGGTTACCCCTAATAGCATGAGCTGAGGTGAAAGTGAAACAACTTCCTTCAATACATGCCGCAGAAAGCCAAATATTTCTCGACCTATTGGTTCTAAGCTAGGGCATGTAGCGAAGATATGAACTGCATCCGCACCATATGTCTTACACCTGAAGCACTGAGTCCCTTCCACTCCTCCCCACTTAACAATTTTGGCGGGCGTAATATACAAATCAAACAGAGTTTTAAAATGTTGTGCCCGCAAATTGGCGGAGCATAATACATAATTACCCATCTCCATTGATTTCACAAAACCAGAATCTACGACACCTAGTCTGTCTTGCCATTTCAGCCCATGCTTTCCAAGATCGTCAGTGACTCCTTCCATCAAACAACTGTACAGTTGTGAAATCGAAGAGCCAGATGCGCTAATTAATGCCTCTATCAGAGGCACTGATGCAAAACCCGCTACACCCCCGGCCTTTCTGAGAAGGAAGTCCCTTATTTGTAAAAATGTTTAAAATTCACGATGACCAATATTGAACCTAGCCCCGACTACCTCAAAAGACGCAATATGGTCCCCCATCAAAAGATCCCCTATCCGATAAAAACCACCTTTCTCCCATCTTGCCAGGCACTCATCTTGCAAAACCTTAGGGAACTGATCATTGCCAATCAAAGGGGTATATCTACTAAATCTACCAAGCCCAAGCTTTTTCCAAATCCCAGCCAAATTCCGAAACGCCGCTTAGAGTCTTAAATCGAGTTTTTTTGAAGGAGTTTGTTTCATAGATTTTTAGAAGGCAGCCATTAGCCCAGGGGCCAATCAAATTCTCAAAGATTGACGGAACAAAGCTAGGGCCGCTTACTTCCCTTGTCCTACTACCAAAAAGGGGCCAGTAATATTGTAGAGCTGCGGCTAAATAGTATAGTTTAAAGTTAGGAAGCCCGAGACCTCCCCTGTCCCTTGGGAGTGATAGAAATGCGTTGGATCTTCGAGTCCGCTTATAAGACCAGATAAATCTAGCAACCTCCCTCTCAATTTGTCTAAACCAATCATTGTGTATTTCAAGTGGAATAGTGCAAAAAATATATAGTAATTTGGGCAGGATCATCATTTTAATCAGATTACATCTACCAATTATAGACAATTTTAGATTATCCCATCGCCGCATATCATTCTTAATTTTACCCCTTATAGGAGTAAGATTTACATCAACAATATCTTCCACCTTTTCCCTGATACGTATACCTAAATATGTAACTTCCTCCACATTCCTGCAATCAGAAGCGCTGGTAAATCTGTTTATTAAGATCTGCGTTTTGGCTCTATTCAGTGAAAAGCCCGAGTGCACACCAAAGTTTCCAGCCACATCTTCAACTGTGGTCATTGCTCTGTTAGGGTCGGAGGTAATGATCGCAACATCGTCGGCATACGCCAATAACTTCGTGTCCCACCCTTGTAGCGATAAAGGAGGAATATCCGGGGAGGCCTCCAGACTTCTGAGAAAAGGGTCTATATATAGCACAAATAACAGGGGAGAGGAAGGACATCCCTGCCTAGTTCCCCTGCCAATTGAGAATACCCCAGACTCTCCTCCCATAATCTGCAACCGGGCTGTAGGTTTGGTATACAAAACCTGCATAGCTCTAATAAACCCATCTCCTAGGCCATTAGTTTCCAAACACCTCCACAAATAGCTCCATGACACCCTATCGAAAGCCTTCTCGGCATCTAAAAAGGCGACCCCCACAGGTTTCATAAGGACCTCCGAAGCATCAAGTAGTGCGATTACACGTCTGACGTGATCGGCCGTTCCCCTCCCTTGAATAAAACCATGTTGCCAGACTGTTACTAACTGCTGCATTACCATATTAAGGCGAGAGGAAAATATCTTTGAATATAACTTGGTGTCACTATTTAAAAGTGTAATTGGCCTATAGGAGCCCAAGTTAATAGGATCCTTGCCTTTCTTTAAAAAGATAATAATGTTAGCGGTGCCCCATGAATCCGGTGGTGCAGCCCCATTTCTAACCTCCTTAAACAATCCCAAAATTTCCTGACCGATCTCGTTAACAAAAGTTTTGTAGAATTCTAATGGTATACAATCAGTACCTGTGGCTTTACCTGAGGGTAGAGCTTGAAGGGCAATACAAAACTCCTCCTGAGAGATATCAGCCTCCCATGAGAGAGCCTCCTCCTGGGAAACCCTCACATTTGAGGCAAATTCAGACGGTTCGGCATGTCCTTCAGCTGAGGCTGTATATAATTCCTCGTAATACTCCCTAAAAGCTTCCCTGATATCCGCTGCCTCAGAAACTACTACTCCCTGCATATTCCTTACCTGCCTTATATATCCTGCCACTGCCTGTTGCCTTGCTCTTACTGCTAATAATCGGCCAACGTTCTCACTATATTCATAACATTGTTGCCTCTTAGCGAGATACTTGCCTGCCATTTTTTCAGCATTGAAATCATTCAAAGCTGCTTTGGTGACCATAATTAAATCCGTAGTTGAAGAAATATCACCACCGCTGTTTACCGCACTGATTAATTCGGTCTCAAGAAGGGCTAATTCTTGATAGAATCTTTTAATTTGTCCTGCGCCTTTTTTTTGTCTAATTAGGCTAAATCGCAAGGTCTCGCCTCTCACCGACTCCTTAAAAGCATCCCAGATCATACCTGGGGAGGCAATATCCTTGTTATAGCAAACAAATTCCGTAATCCACCCCTTCATATGATTAACATACTCCTGGTCAGAGAGAAGTGCTCTTTCAAAGGTCCATCTTTTATATTCCCTCCTTAACCCACCCAGAGAAAATTCAAAAACTATGGGGTTGTGGTCCGACATTACTCTAGGAAATGACTCCACCCGAGCTTCCTTAAGAAGGGAAGGTGATGTTAAAAAATAATCAAGCCTGGCAAATTTACGATGAGGGGCAGAATAATAAGTATATCCTGGCTCTTTACCCATCAGGCTGGGCCACACATCCAGCAAGCCAACATTCCTTAGCAGATTTTTCATTGCTCTAGACGATTGAGGTTTATGTCCCTTACTAGCTACATCATCCCTCTCCGAGGCTCCTCTAGATCCATTAATGTCCAAATCCTCACATATTATGTATGGTGCAGGCCATGAGGGTAACTCAGTTGCTAAAAAGTTCAATACCCCAGGGTCATCTAAAACCGGAGCGTATATTGAACATAAAGTGAATGTACCTGTCCCGCCTCTAAGTTCCAAAATTATCCATCTACCATATTTATCCACTGCCTTTCTCTCGCACGTAATAGCTTTGCCTTTCATCAAAATGGCCACCCCCTTAGTCCTTACATCCTGTGTTGTGTAGACAACTAACTTAAAACCTAAAGTGTCAAGTAAATTATGATCATTACAGGCTATGTGAGTCTCCTGCATACAGACTAAATCTGCTTGTAAAACTTTAAGATCCTCTTGGACCCTTCTTCTTTTAGCCCCGTCATTAAGACCACAAATATTTATAGTGGCTATGCGCAGCTTAGCCGTAGTACATTGTGTCAATTTTCCCAGCCGCAATTCCTTTCCTCATATTAACATACAGCCTATAGTGTCCATAGAAACTCTCTGTCCAACTCTTATACAAACATTGTTTTTCAATTTTTAATGCTTCCCGCAAATCCAATAATATCAACAAAACATTCTTTAGCTGCATTTTGCTTTCAAATTTTTCAAATTTTCCACCACAAAACCCCACAACCCAAATCCCCACACCCGCCCCACTAGCACCCCTTCCCTCATCCCTCCCCCTACCCTTGAAAGCAGCCAGACCCACCAGGTCTGTGTGATAGTGGAAGCATGTAGCACCGCAACATCTCCACCCCAGACCCCCCCAACACACTCGATTAAGCCACAATACCATCCAGATTGCCCATACTAAGGCCTAAGATCAGAAAAGGAAAAGAAAGAAAGAAAGAAAAGGGCCCCAGAGAGACATATCGCCACTTTATCAGATCTCAGCCGGCCGAGAGGGGATAAAAACCAAACCCCCCCCAAAAAAAAAAAAAAACACCAAAAATGTAAGCCTGACATAAATCAATTTGTAAAGTATTTACATCAGCATGACAGATGAAGATTTTTCACGTAATATTTTCATCCCAGCCTATTTAACAAAAAATCGTTATGCTTTTAACTTCTCCCCCTGAGCTTGTTCCAAGTGCTCTCTGGCCTGTATTTCGGAGGTAAAGAATTTCACAGACCCTTTTACTATAGTTTTTAGCCTAGCCGGGGCCAGCAAAAACGCCTCAAAGCCAGCATCTTGATACGGTTTAATTAACTGCTGTAGTCGCCATCTGCGCTCCACAGTTATATGGCAGAAATCTGGGCGAACAAAAAACGAGGCCCCCTTATACTGCCTTCTAGCATCCGGTTGAGCTTTCTCGAAAATAGCCTGCCTAAGCGAAAAATTACCAAAAAAGACCAGAATAACCCTCGGCTGATCTGACTCTCGGCTAGGCATCTTATGACGGGCAAAAGGAAACCTGTGAACCCTCTGAATTTGTGTACCACAATGAAGCCGCTCCCAGTAGGGTGTCACAAGTACTAGTGCAGTTTTAGTCTGTGAGTGAAGACATCTCACATAAAATGAAGGACTGGTCTCACACACCACCTGGTGTCATGCTTCATCATTGACCAGTCCTCGCCCTCTAAAACCTTGGTTTGATAGAGGGCGGGCATACACCTGACGACAGGGATGCACTTCTAAACTAAGTGGGGGCCCAAAGAAAATAGTGAATTAAGAAGCCATTAAGGATGTCAGCTTAAATTTAATGGTGCTGGCATCTATATGGTAGTTAAAAACAAAGTGATCGGTGTAATGGGGATATTATTGTCCATGTGGTGAAATATAGAGAATAATGTTGAGTAAGATGGAAACAAATGTGATGCGCAAATTACCAGTCCCACACTCCTAAACCAGAAAAGTCCGAGCCGAAGTGCAATGGTCCAATAAAATTAAACATCCAGTGCACTAAGAAGGGCTCGATAAAAACCGCCTCCGTACATGGAAAGAAGGCTTGAATGACGATATTCCCTGGCTTCAGTTAGCCCTGTAAATATTAGATATACATATGACCTGCATCCAATCCATCACGAAACACCAGAAATTCTTGGCTGTTTTTAGCCTTTTAACTGCCATTTCTTTCTCCATATCTATAAACCATCTATATGTAATTATTGTTTTTATCGAGCCCTTCTATATTTCACCACATGGATTTATGACTACGTAATGTATGCGCATAGGTTATTTCTGGTATTAGACTACTTTCCCCTTAAAAAGCATCTAGGGCACATGTATTTATTAACTGTTCCCCCTTAGTGTGTGTCTACAACTCTGTAAAGTACAATTGGGCTATTTCAAGAGTTCTGTTTGAGCACAGGGCTGGTTATTTTATGATATCACACCCGTTTCTGTAGTACAGACCGGAGTCCCACTTTTGACTTTAGGTTTGTAACACGCATGCGCGTTGGAAGGCTCACTTAAACGTGAGCATTTCCATGATCTTGATGCGCATGTACAGCGCGTGAACACTCCTTTCCACGCTGTTGACTGGTCCCAGTTATATTTATCTGAGCTTTGCTCAAAGACGCGAGGTTGTTTCTTTACGCATGCGCAGTTTAAGACTCATTTCACCGTGCGCTATACTCTGGCTCCTTGACGCGCATGTGCAAGGCGCTCACACTCCCCACGTCATCATGTGAACGCCGGCCCGACTCAGGGCATGAATTTCCTGCCTTCCTTTGCGGATTTAGCTCTATATCCGCAACCCATATTTGGAAGGTCAGGCAAGCCTCCGGACCTCCTATTTACCAGAAGGTTGGGACACCGGATCCCACACTGCAGTTTTCCATTTAGCGGTGATTAGTAATTTACTCATTATGTTGACACTATTTAAAACCAACCGCCAGCTCACTCAGTCCACAACGAGGAGCTGAGGTGCACAGATCTAGGCACAGAGGCGGAGATCACGTCCAGTCATAGTAAGAGTATGAATGTGGGGCTGATTGACTTCCTTTACAGGTTGCGTACTATGGAGGTATTTTGAACCTCCTGTGTTTTTACAATCTCTTTAAACATCTTGTGTTCCTGTGTTTTCTCCTCATTTTTCTAGCGTTCTGACCTAAGGGGTCTCCTGCCCTCACCCTCCTATGGGGCACAAGTGTCCTCATTTTAGGGTAAGCATTTTGGAGGAATTTTATTCCAAGTGGGTGCATAGATTTTTGTCACATTATCGTTGCACCTATAGCCACTCACGATAGATTTAGGGTGTATGTGGCTTATTTGTTTTGTTATGTTTGTGTCCTATGCAATTTTGACAGTTTGTCTGCACATATTTGTTTTTATCTTTCAGGCTTAAGAATTTAGCCATATCACAGTGGTAGCGTGATCTTCATCACCCCACTGCGTGGAAATCCTTTCACCATAGTGTGGTAAGAGTGGAGCCCGTTATATAGAACTTTTGTAATATGGTCCTGATGAATGCCGCGGACCCAACTGGGCCTTAGGCAGAAACATGTCGACCCCATTGACAGCGGTGGGGGGACAATAATATCCCCATTACACCGATCACTTTGTTTTTAACTACCATATAGATGCCAGCACCATTAAATTTAAGCTGACATCCTTAATGGCTTCTTAATTCACTATTTTCTTTGGGCCCCCACTTAGTTTAGAAGTGCATCCCTGTCGTCAGGTGTATGCCCGCCCTCTATCAAACCAAGGTTTTAGAGGGCGAGGACTGGTCAATGATGAAGCATGACACCAGGTGGTGTGTGAGACCAGTCCTTCATTTTATGTGAGATGTCTTCACTCACAGACTAAAACTGCACTAGTACTTGTGACACCCTACTGGGAGCGGCTTCATTGTGGTACACAGTTTATTTTGGAGGCTGCCGACTCCCAGTACCCCGTGCCTCTCGTTCCCTTACCCCAGATTTGGTCTGGGTGTTGTGGTTATATAACCCTCTGAATTTCCCATTCCCAATCCCATCCTGTGAGCTCTGGGAAGGACTCTTTAAGAAGGTCCAGCATAAAACAGCGAATGTCATCCCCTTCTAGGCCTTCTTTAATCCCGAGGAATCGAAGATTATTCCTTCTCTGGCGATTTTCCAAATCTTCCAATTTCCACATGACGTCAGTCAGTTGCGCATCCTGTGTTTTTGTTTGCTCTCTCACAGCATCCAAATCCTTTTCCACAACTGCTGTTCTCTCTTCCATCGTATCCAATCTTTCACTGATTTCAGCACAGGTTCGCCCAACTTTACGTACTGCCCCTTCCAATTTCTTTGTGGCCTGTCTTGCCTTCTTTCCATCAGCCCTGGTCTCTGCCCGGTGTTCCTTAATAGAATCCAAGATCAGGGTCACAGCCGGATTTATATTGATTGCTGTCTCGCCTTGATGTTGAGTTATAGAATTACCCGCCTGGACAGGTGTTAACTCCGTAGGACCGATAATCTTTGTATGTGAATAGTCCCACTTCAACCCGGAGCCAGAGATACCACTTCCCTTCTTCTTTCGAGACTCCTTATGGCCCTTAGAACCTTTAGAAGACTTATGAAATTTCTGATGCTTAAGGGAAGTTTCCGGAGCTTCCAGTGTACTAGAGCCTGAAGTAATGACGCTATTGTCTGATTCACTTTGTCCTAAATCAGAATCAGAGGCTCCTGAATGTGAATCCTCTGTAAGAGAGAAAAATGTGTCTGTCCCGTCCGATATAATATCGGCTGGTAGTAACCCATCTAAATCAGTGTCGAGGGTTGTCCCCCAGGTGCACCTTCAGCATATAGTTGAATGTCCAGTACTGTGCCATGTACCTTCCTGAAATCTTCATGAGCCCTCTTATTTATATCACATTTGGCGGTTGCTGAAATCACCTGCTCGCCCGTTATTGCTATTGGGGTCATAGTTAGTACAAGAACATCCTCTGACACTTGGCCATGTGGTGTTTCATTTTCCTCCTGATCCACCTGGTCAACCTTGCTATCCATAGACTTGCTCCCCAAACTACAGCTAGGGTTTATTTCGGCAGTCTTAACGCCTGCTTCATCTGGAGAAATGATGTGATTCTGACCCCCCAGACCATCCCTAGTTTTAAAAAGAAGTCTGTAATGGCCGGTTGGGTGGAGCTAGAGTGGCAGTTGTGTTGCCCCCATCAGAAACAGCCAGTTCTTCTATAGCCTTTGGTGTATTTATTTTCTTGCCCCCTACCTGTCCCTTTTCCAGGAGGTTCCTCCGCTTCCCTGCCCCATATTGTCTTGCTGTTTTTTAGCATTGCGGGCCTCGTTGGGCTTACCTGCGTTTTTTTCAGAGTTTACCGGTGAAAGTTCCTGTCTCATCCCCTGTGGCTGGGTTGAGTTCCGTCCCGCAGCCTCCTTCTCCTTCGCCTGCCTCACTGTTTTGGGAGGCATTCTCCTATTGACAACAGCTGCAGTCCCGCTGAATATCGCAGCGTGCAGCCTCCGGCCAAGCTCTCCACTAGCTGCCACAGCCAGATCCGCCCAGGCGCAGAGAGTAGCGTAACAATCCAAAGAATCCCGGGACGCTTCTCGCAACAAAGCTGTGCTGCCTTGCGCCCGCCTCCAACACTGTGCGGCGCGTCCCCGATGCCTCCTGCGCTGATGTGCTGAAGCGCGTCTCTATCCAAGAGCATGAAAGAACGGCTGCCGACCAGCCGGCAAACGAAAAGGGCTCCAATACGCCCCAGAGGACGCCACTCGTCCTCATAGAAGTCCTGCAGGTAAGCCAGCCAGGCAGCACTATACTACATCAATGTTTTTTCGGGGGAGTCGGGGGTAGAAGCTTTGCCGCGATGCTCTACGCCGCCGCCATCTTGCTTTCCGTCAGTAAGAAGAAGAAAGTCACAGTTTTTTAGGCGCATTGTCATTGTTTGCGCGCAGGGCACCTTTCAAAAGGTGTGCCAGGCGCAAACACTGACAATGCGTAATACGGCCCCTGGTGTATTGTTTTCCTCTGGGCATGTGTTTGCTTGTGTTTAGCAGTTGTATGAGCGTTTTGTCCTACACACATTTAATGCTCAGCAACACCTCATTGCTTCCCGGGGTACTACAGAGCCATGATTTTAGGACTTTTTTATGTTGCACCAACATTCTCTCGTATTTTCTTTGCAAACACTTGTGCACATCATGGGGCAGATTTACTAAGATTTTGTTTTGGGTTTGCATTACAAAGTGACACAAACTGGCGAAAAATGTATTTGTGAAATTTATTTCTTGTGTGAAACTTGTTTTGCACAGTAAGTTGCCTGAAAGTAAAGAAGAGAAGTGCTGTGTCAGGATGGAGTTTCATTGATGGTGCATGGGCTTTCCCATGCAACCACCCATGGGTTTTGATCCAAAGCCGAGACTACTAACAATCTATCCTATCAATCTATCAATGTAGCCCTAACTACTAAAGGGGTTTGCGCAAAAAAAAAAACACCTTTTCGAATTTGGCGTTAACTTGAGAAATGCTTTTATTTCTCCAAACGTTTCTGACTTTGCATGTGTGCTGCGCTATACAACACACATCCAAAGTGGGAAAAGTTTTACATGTTGTCTAGGCTTAGTATTTTGTACTGAAAGGATATCCCTCAAGTACAAAACCTATGCTAGACATGATGCAGACACCTTTGCCCTATGGTGCAGTGATGTGTGTGTGGCGCCAAGCAGCCTGATTGTGCAACAGCTCTAGGGAGAGTGCAGGACAGTGCCATATTTTTGTAGTTACAGCGCTTTCCTGTTCTCTCCCTCTCAAGCAACCCAGCGCAGCAAGTTTGGTTGTGTGAGTCTTTAGCAAATCTATATCTATGAGTAAATGTGGAAGCCTAGAGGGGTGTGAAGTGAAACACAGGACACAGGTAAGACAGGGGAAAGTAATGTAAGACATTGGTTTTTATTCCACAGTTTTTTCCTGCACGTTTCAATGTCGCATTTCATTTTTAAAATGTATGAGTTTGAGGGTTAAAACTGACCACTCATTAATGTTGCCACTAATCTGAATATTGAAGAGAATGATAAGCAAGAATAACACTTACCTCTTAATTGCACACTACATGCATTGTGATGTTTCACAAGTATTGGGGTGTTTGTGTAGTATTATTCTAATTACCATTTAGATAGCAGTGAAAACAAACTGAATTGCTTGTGTTATACTTTAATAGGTGATAATGAATATGTTATGTCATATTATTTTAATTTATAGCGCACATGAATCACCCCGGGAGGGGTATATCCGCATAGCCATGAAACATAGGCAAAAAGAGGCAACTAAATTAGAACAGAGTTGTCTTAAGTGCTTTCCTAAAGAGAAACTAGTTCGAACAAGTTCGAACATGATGCAGCAGCGTGTTCCAATAGACAGGGGCTAGGTAAGAGAAAGACCTACCCCCAATCTGGCCTTTTTGATGCGAGGAACAGTTAACACAGCTTTATCTCTAGATCTGAGGAGTCTAGACAGGCAATAGTGACTAAGCTTTGAAGCTACATAACAAGGACCTTTTCCGGTCAGGGCTTTATGTGTAAGGCAACACATTTTAAAGATGATTCTCTTCCGGACCAGTAGCTAATGTAAGGCACGTAGAAGGGGAGCAGATGCCGCCCCCGATGGAAGGTTGCAAATGAGGCGAGCTGCGGTGTTCTGCACAACTTGTAGTTTAGATAGCAACGTCTCATTTGCTGAAGCCAATAATACATTACCGTAGTCCAGATGGCTAATCACAAGAGCCTGAACCACCGTTTTCCTTCCTGTAAGTGGGAGGAATAGAAAGGCTCTTCTCAGTAAGCGTATAATTTGAAAACAGGATCCTGAGATGGACATCACCTACTCTTTCATTAAAAGAGGTTGGTCAAGATTAATTCCCAAGTTCTTAAGCACCTGTTTGAGTACCCAACCTAAATTGACGAAACAAGGGAGTTGGGGGGTTGAAAAACATACTGGAAAGCCATATTACACACGTATGTAATTTGATATGTCATGAGTGAAACTACGTGCACATAGCCATGTGTGGCTCATGTTTAGCATGAGTAAAAACATGGGTAGAAAGGCAGTGCTCCAGCAGTGTAGGTCTACTGAGAAAATACCAGTAAGTCCTTATTTTCTGTCACAGAGCACATGACCTGTGCTTAACATTTACCTGAGGAGGAGTATACCACACACATCAACCCACACAGACATGGAGCAGTGAAAAAACACACAGGAGACAAAGATCAAGTAAAAATGCACCTTTATGTAATGTTGGTCTGATAGGCATCTAGCAAGGCCACTGAAAGTATACAATTTTGTGTCCACTGTGTTTCATATAATTATGGATTTGCAGCATTTGCCTCATAATCCTTGATCTGTTGCATAATCTGCTGGTTTTAACAACAAAAATGGTTTCAGGTCAAACGGATCAAAAGTTACTCAAAACATGGCAACACAGGTTGCTGTGCAGTGGAAGGCCCTTCACAAAGGTTGAATGGTCATCTTTCCGTTGCTTATCGCTGTATTAGGATGTCAGATTGGTACTAGTGAGGTAAAACCTTTTGCCCAGATAGTGTTAACTAATGTGTAAAAATTACAAAATAATGATATAATACTATCACAAAAACGTGCCATATTATGCAGCATAATTTTACTTTTCTTGATACTTAATTTAGTAAATCCAGCCCGCAAAATGTGGTCTTATATTGTATTTGTGGCTGAATTTGTCATAAAAGGTGTTAAGCAAACACAAGGAAATGATGGACAGAGCGCTGAAACTTTTCAGACACTCACCCCCAGTCACAGATCTGGGTTGAATCCATCATCATTCTTAAGCTCACTTTGCCACCTCAGTTAAGACCCAGCTATGTGCAAATCAGTCTTGACCCTGTCCCTCATGGGAACAGTCCAGCCCGAACTGCCAAGCCAGGTCGTCCCTGAACCGGAAACAAGCATCCTGGGACCGGTTTCTGGGTAACACCCTTCATCAGCTAGCCTAGCTTGAATCCAGTGGCAAAGTGAGCAAGAGTCCTGTGCTCTCCATGCCACTGGAGTCAAGCTATCCTGGCTGATGAGGGGTGAAACCCCGAAACCTGTCCTAGGATGCTTGTTTCCAGTCCAGGGAGGACCTGGCCTGGCAGTTCGGGCTGGACTGTTCCCATTGGGCACAGGGTCAAGACTGATTTGCATATGGCTAGGTTCAAACTGGAATGGCATGGTGAGCAAAACAACGACGGATTTAGGCCCAGATCTCTGTACTGGGGTGAATGTATGACATTGTTCTGCATTCTGTCCATCAATTGTTGTTTTTGCATTTGTCACCCCGAGTGGGACAGGTATGCCCAGACGTGGGTCCCGTGCTCTCCATGCCGCTGGAGTCAAGCTATCTTGGCTGATGAGGGGTGAAACCGCGAAACCGGTCCTAGGATGCTTGTTTCCAGTCCAAGGAGGACCTGGCCTGGCAGTTCGGGCTGGACTGTTCCCATTGGGCACAGGGTCAAGACTGATTTGCATTTGGCTAGGTTCAAACTGGAATGGCATGGTGAGCAAAAAAACGATGGATTTAGACCCAGATCTCTGTACTGGGGTGAATGTATGACATTGTTCTGCATTCTGTCCATCAATTGTTGTTTTGGCATTTGCCACCCCGAGTGGGACGGTATGCCCAGACGTGGGTCCTGTGCTCTCCATGCCACTGGAGTCAAGCTATCCTGGCTAATGAGGGGTGAAACCCCGAAACCGGACCTAGGATGCTTGTTTCCTGTCCAGGGAGGACCTGGCCTGGCAGTTCGGGCTGGACTGTTCCCAATGGGCACAGGGTCAAGACTGATTTGCATATGGCTAGGTTCAAACTGCAATGGCATGGTGAGCAAAAAAACGATGGATTTAGGCCCAGATCTCTGTACTGGGGTGAATGTATCACATTGTTCTGCATTCTGTCCATCAATTGTTGTTTTTGCATTTGTCACCCCGAGTGGGACGGGTATGCCCAGACGTGGGTCCCGTGCTCTCCATGCCACTGGAGTCAAGCTATCCTGCCTGATGAGGGGTGAAACCCCGAAACCGGTCCTAGGATGCTTGTTTCCAGTCCAGGGAGGACCTGGCCTGGCAGTTCGGGCTGGACTGTTCCCATTGGGCACAGGGTCAAGACTGATTTGCATATGGCTAGGTTAAAAACTGGAATGGCATGGTGAGCAAAAAAACGATGTATTTAGGCACAGATCTCTGTACTGGGGTGAATATATGACATTGTTCTGCATTCTGTCCATCAATTGTGGTTTTTGCATTTGTCACCCCGAGTGGGACGGGTATGCCCAGACGTGGGTCCCGTGCTCTCCATGCCACTGGAGTCAAGCTATCCTGGCTGATGAGGGGTGAAACCCCGAAACCGGTCCTAGGATGCTTGTTTCCAGTCCAGGGAGGACCTGGCCTGGCAGTTCAGGCTGGACTGTTCCCATTGGGCACAGGGTCAAGACTGATTTGCATATGGCTAGGTTCAAACTGGAATGGCATGGTGAGCAAAAAACGATGGATTTAGACCCAGATCTCTGTACTGGGGTGAATGTATGACATTGTTCTGCATTCTGTCCATCAATTGTTGTTTTTGCATTTGTCACCCCGAGTGGGACGGGTATGCCCAGACGTGGGTCCCGTGCTCTCCATGCCACTGGAGTCAAGCTATCCTGGCTGATGAGGGGGGAAACCCCGATACCGGTCCTAGGATGCTTGTTTCCAGTCCAGGGAGGACCTGGCCTTGCAGTTTGGGCTGGACTGTTCCCATTGGGCACAGGGTCAAGACTGATTTGCATATGGCTAGGTTCAAACTGGAATGGCATGGTGAGCAAAAAAACGATGGATTTAGGTCCAGATCTCTGTACTGGGGTGAATGTATGACATTGTTCTGCATTCTGTCCATCATTTGTTGTTTTTGCATTTTTCACCCCGTGTGGGATGGGAATGCCCAGACGTGGGTCCCGTGCTCTCCATGCCACCGGAGTCAAGCTATCCTGGCTGATGAGGGGTGAAACCCCGAAACCGGTCCTAGGATGCTTGTTTCCAGTCCAGGGAGGACCTGGCCTGGCAGTTCGGGCTGGATTGTTCCCATTGGGCACAGGATCAAGACTGATTTGCATATGGCTAGGTTCAAACTGGAATGGCATGGTGAGCAAAACAACGATGGATTTAGGACCAGATCTCTGTACTGGGGTGAATGTATGACATTGTTCTGCATTCATTCCATCAATTGTTGTTTTTGCATAAAAGGTGTTAATTCAGGGTCCATAAGAGCTGGTGTGAATGGGTGCATGGTGGGACTGTTAGGGGAAGTGGATAGGTGACTGTGCTAAAGTCTTTGTGGCTGAGCTACAACTCTATGCCAACCTGCCTGCATTAGGAGGTAACTAGTTCTGTTATGGATCTTCATCAGGGATCCCGAGGTAATGTCTGCACTGCATAGTGCTTAGCACAAGCAAGTGGAGAGGAAGGTACATGCCTAGCATGCATTTATTTATTTTTGCAGTTTTATATAGCACAAACTGGGCGCAAGGGCATTGGATCGCTTTACATAATCACAAGTTACATTGCACAATATAAGATAAATTTTTTTTCTTATTTCGGGAAAGGGGAGGTTAAGTGATTTGCCAAGAATTTACAGGGTGTTGAGCTAATGCCGGGACTCAAACCTAGTTCCCCAGTACCAAAGTATGCAGCACTGTCCTTAACATCACACCCTTTGCCCAATGTAAGAAATTGGGTTATTTTTTGTTTTTTTATAAGAACACTTTTATTGAATCTTAATATAACAATTGTTTGCTCTCTCAACGTGAGCAAAATGTATACTGCACTTTGCACAGGTACCTGCCTCCTCCCACAGTCCCACAAGTAGAAAATATGGGGGCAGATTTACAAGCCCCATGCGCCACTTTTGCGTCACTTTTCCCATGTTAAAAATGACGCAAAATTGGCGCAAGGGCCTTGTAAATAAGCCCCATGGTGTTTCATTATCCGTCCCTATCAGCCTTAACCTCCAGGATCATGATAGGCCCATCATTTGCTCAAGAGCTTCTCGTATTTGCAGGGACAACCACATGATGTGGATATTGTCTCAACATTGGTTTATTACTTGAGTGTGTGAGTACCCACCTCAAGTAATAATCACAATCCTTGTCAGAGTAAACCCCTAAATTCACTAAATAAACCTGAGCTCAACCCCTCATCCCCACTCCCCCGGTAGCATGCATGTGAGTCTGAATGATTGATCTATTATTGGGAAGAAAAATAACAAATACATTTATCAGTCTTTTATTTTTCACTTGCACAGTATGAAACAAACAAAATCTCTAGTGCCCACTGCATGGCATGGAGTGGACCTAGGATAAAATAGTAAGCCACTGCTGCTTGTATTGTGTGCAGTGCAGACAGCTGCAGGTGATAAAGGTTAACCCACTGAGCTATCTTACATAAACTACCACATCAAATGTGGACCTTAAAAAAATAAGTAAATAAAAAACTTTGAAGTGCATCACCTCATTTTAAAGGTAGTCTTCCTATAATAAGAATGTGACCCATGAATGTATTTTTAAAGACTGGGAAAACACAGTCTCTGGCAAATTGTATGAAAACACAAGAAAAAACACCCACTGTAGTGAAAATACCCATTATATTCATAAAAACAAACACTGCTAAACATTTATTTCTCCTCATTATTTTCTCTTTGCAAGTGTGCTGCATTCTGCAGCACATGTGCAAAGTGGAAATAGCCTCAAAGGATTTTTTTAGTGCAGGAAGGTAGCCCTTTCTGCACAAAAACTATCTTGACTGCAAAGCAGATACCAATGCACTAAGGTGCAGGGGTGCCTGCTTTGGAGTAAGGTATCCCAAAGTGCGACAGAGTGCGGAGAACGCAGAACTGTGCCATTTCTTTGAAGATATGCCTCAGTTCTGCTCTCTCCAGGAGGCCCACGCAGCACAGCAACTTTGCTTGCTTCTCTGCAGTGTGCCTCTTCTTTGTAAATATGCCATCAGATTTCACTGTTCAGCAGTCAGGATATTTCATGTCTGGCTGCATGGCCGTCTGTAGGGCTTTTCACTGCTAGTTCAGTGGTCCTATAAGTCACTGCGATCCTTTCACTTCTAGCTGTGCAGTCTTAGACTGCACAGGGTCATTTCTTGGACCATATCTCTGTTAGCAAAAAAGGGTGAGCATAGTGGTTGTACCACCTTATATAATTTAGTAGTTTATTGGTACAATGGTGGAAGCCATCTTGTAGCAACTTAATTAGGCCACTGACCAATCTTCCTGTACTTTAGAATAATCAAATCTTGCTTGCCCCAATCCCCTTACCCCTACACACTACAACTACAATCCTAAAAAATGTCGGCAAGGATCAACATAAGACCTCTCAAGGAGTCCAAAATCTCTCTGTATGGCTCCAATATGCTGGTGGGGAAAATAACTGCTTGAAATATGTTCAGTAACGTAACATGCTAAATAGTAAGTGATACTTCTACTTTATAGTTCAAAACAGAGTAAAAGACAAACCAAATCTGTGGTGGAGACTGGTCTGTAGAAAAAGCAGATTTAAATTAGAATTTGGAAATTTTGGGACTTAGGACATCTCTATGGATGAAGTAAGCCATACTGCTGGCACTAGTCAAGGCACTGATTTGTTGAGATCGCAGCTCAGCTGTGTTGCCGGCTAAAGGCAAGCGGTTAAAGCCCAAAAGAAAAGCATACTAACAACTTAAGCAAAAATATACATTAACTCACAATGTGCTTAACACTTGGAGGATTTTTTAATGCATTTCTGCCTTCTCCACCAAGGAATGCTCTTCCTATAAGGTCAAAGCCAGTGTACTAACATGTGTTTCCTTCAGGAGTCTTGGAGAACCTTCCAGACTGCCACGTGTGCCATGTGCCACATGTGATTCCGCTGCATTCATTGGACCCTGAACATGTTACATAAACCACGCCCAAACCTGAGCCCCTTGCTTGCCGTATGCTCCCAGTGGAACAAGCTTCCTTCCTACCCACTCACCTGAAAAATCCTCTTATGATTTCCTTGGCTCCAGCTCCCTCGACGCATCGTTTGTCTCCACCTCCTGCTCAGCTACTCCAGCTCCATGGCTTTCTGAGTCAAGACCTCAAGACCTTCTTCAAATTTTGGACAAGTTGAAGAACTAGGCTAAGTACTTGATATCAGGTTAGTGCACACTATCCTTTTATAGTAGTAAGCTGGTTGGAGTATCGGTGTCTTCAAAACTATAGACTTTGTCTTAAAGTTTTCCTCTCAGTGACTTCCCTCTAGTCCACCTTGATTGTTCTTGCTCTGGACCCTTCCTGCAAAGTTGGCCTTTGAACTATGTTATTAAAGGACTAGAGACTTTAGTCTGTGTTTCTCCTATATACAGTAGTACCAAGAGAATTCTCCTCAGAGTGATTGTTTCATGTGTTATCCTTGTACCGAGATCGATCTTCCGAGTTATCCTTGCAAGTGCCATACTCCAACCTCTGTTCTTCGTATACCTTGGGAGTGTCATACTCCAGCCTGTGTTCCTAGTAATCTTGGGAGTGTCAGAAACTCCAAACCATGTTTCGAGTGTAACCTTGGGAGTGCCAGAATCTCCAATCCATGTTTCGAGTGTGACATTGGGAGTGCCTGAACTCCATCTCATATTCCACATTTTATCCTGGGAGTGTCAGAGGCTCCAATCAGTATTTTGAGATTTTCCTCTTGGGTCTCAGATTCCTATTGGTGATTCTTTTTATCCTACTTTTATGCCTTATTGTAAAAGTATCATGTAAGTGAATATCACTAAAGTTAATGCAATGACAGTGTGTAAGAATGCCTGCTAGTGTACTGATGGTAGTTGCCTTTTCTTCTTGTTTCCAGAGTATTGTGTCTTCACAAAACCAGACATCCCTACCTTTGCAAATACAAAGGGTCTCAGGAGCAACACATCCTGCTAAGCAGTGTGCATTGTCGCAAAGCAGATCCAGAACCGCAAGCCTCTCTTTTCTTATTTTCTCCCTACCTTATTTCCCCTGTGGGACAGCGTGTGATTTAGGAGTCTCGTCCCTGGGTCTCGCGCTTTTCTGAGAGGGATAGGAGGTACAGTATCGACTCCAGTGTTTTCTCCATGGTTGGAACCAGGTGAGTGCATGACAGTGTGATTGTTTGTAATGCCTTCTGCATATTCATTGTGTTTGCTATGCATAGTTTTGCTTTGTAGCCTCTGATAGTGTATCTTTCTTGGTGCACAACGTTAATATTGTGTAAAAATAACATTCAACACAAATATCGTCATAAAATATTGTGACGCAAGAATATAGAATTCGACAGAATAATGCAGGTTAGAATATCGTGTTTTTAAGGGTTTGAAGTCGTTTTCTGAATATAGTTGTACAAAATAGCGTTTTTCCATCCATTATTATTTGTAATGTTTATGATTTTGTGTGTTATAGGTTAATTGTTTATTGTTTGCAATTTTTTGTATTTTATCATTTGGTTACTTTTTTTAAAGTGTTAGTTTTGAATTTATTTAATTTAATTTAATTATTGTTGGGTTTGCAGGAGAGTAAAGTGAGAAGTTTTTTTATGTATATTATAAATTTGGTTATACATTTTTTTAACGCTTAACTTTAATTGGAATATTATATTCATATTTATGTCAAACATTTATTTGATACATTATTTCATTACTTTTTATACATTTTTAATAATTTTGCTTAATTTAAAATAAATTACAGTATTAAATATATACAGTATTTTATTGTTTCGATTAATTGTTTGACCTTTTTAAATCTGTTATGTTTTTGTTTTCTTTAAATGTTTAGCTTTTTTTGTAATCGTTTTTATTTGTTGTGAGTTATTTAAGTTTTGTTTGTTGTTGGGATTGTAGGGCATCAGAGTGGGAAGTGTTTTTGCTACTTGTTAGTGTTTTTAATTTGTAAATAATAGTTTACTTAATTATTTTTTCTAAGTTTATTTTTTAAACAATATTTATATATTTTAAGTGTATTTGGTTGTTTCTAATAATTGTCAATTTTGTAAAAATTGTTATGTATATATAATTGGGTTTTCATTTTTACGTGAATCTATAAAGCGGCTGTAGCCACTCTGTATTTATAATTCCTTGGATATTTACTCACTACTAACTTTGCACCTGTTTGATGAATCTCCATGAAACTTTGCAGACTTTTTACTTTTTCTACATTGGTGGGTGATTCAAAGTTTTGCAGTGGCTTGTTAAGGGGGTGCAAAGAAGAAAGGAGGTCCCAAAACAGGTTTCTCCATTAATGCATTTTCCATAGAATTTGTACTTTCCCATAGCGCAAAAATGGCTGAACAGATTTTAATGAAATTTGGCAGGATTATAGATTATGGATTATGGTGTGCAGATGATCCTTTGTGGTAGTGCTGGTAAATAGGGTAAGTATTTTTAAAGTTATAAGGGTTTTAAACGTAGTGATATCTGATGCATCAGAATTCTACAAAATACAGTGAAATTACTGTGGTATTTTGAGGTACATTCAGATGAAAAGGCAGTATATGATTCACAAAAGTTAAAGGTAGCTATGTTGTTTTGCCCAGACGTTCGCAGTGTTCTGGGTTAGGGCACTTAGATAAAGCTTAGTTGTAGGTTTTATATTTTTTCCCTACTTATTACCACTTTAGTAAAGTGGTAATAGGTAGGGAAAATTATTTATAAGTTTCTATACGGTATGCCACTCCAGTATACGCCACTCCACTTTATGCTACTCAACTGTACGCCACTCCACTCTATGCGACTCTACTCTACGGTACTCCACTGTACGCCACTCTTCTCTATGCCACTCTACTTAAGGGTATTCCACTGTATGCCACTCACCTCTACGCCACTCCACTCTTCGCCACTCCACTCTACACTATTCCACTCTACGTCACTCCACTCTACGCAGGCCCACTGTATGATAATCAACATTATGTCACTCCACTGTGTGCCATTCCACTGTATGCAACTCCACTCTACGCTATCCCACTCTATGCCACTCCACCATCTGCCACTCTACTGTACGCCACTCCACTCTATGACTCCACTCTACACCACTCCACTCTACACTATTCCACTGTATTTCACTCCACTCTACAGAATTACACTCTACAATACTCCACTCTACTGAATGACACTCTACTTTACTCTATTGCACTCCACTCTCCACCCCTCCACTGTACACCACTCAACTCTACTCTACGACATGCCATTGCATTGAATGCCAGTCTACTCCATGCATTCCACTGCATGGTATTCCAGTCTACACCACTCCACTCTACACCAATTCACTCCACTGCACTCTACGCCACTCCAGTGTATGCTAATCCACTACCTGCGACTCCACTCTATGCCATTCCACTCTATGCCACACCATTGTATGCCACCCCACTTTATGCACTCTACTGTACGGTATTCCACTCTACACCATGCCTACTCTACGCCGATCCACTCCATGCCACTCCACCCTACATCACTCCACTCTACGCCACTCCACTCTATGCTATTCCACTGTATGCCACTCCACTCTAATACACTGCACTCTAAGTCACTCCAATCTACACTATTCCACTCTACTTTACAACATACTACTCTACTCTACACCTCTCCAGTCTATGCCACTCCACTCCACACCACTCCAATCTATTCTGGGGCACACCACTCCACTCTACACCACTCTACTCTACAACATGCTACTCTACGGTACATAACACCTTAGTATAAGCCAGTGCACCACACTAATGGCCTGCATACCTCTACCTATGTGCTGTCTTGTACTGAAGCACACATAGCTCTGCCAAAGCATTTCAGTTCTCACCACAACTCCCTTCATGGACTCAGTGTAATATACAGCACTGCAAAAGGTCTCCTTCTGGCCACATTCCAAAGGGCTGCAGCACCCCCTCCCATTGTACTGAGGCCCATGGACAGGTCTGTCAGTGACTGTCATCTTCCACTGATGTGCCAGTTCTCCTTTCAGCACCCCATTATTGAGGATTAAGACTCAGGGGCTGATTACGAGTCTGGCGGTGTTGCGACCACCAGACTTGCGGTGGTGCAGCAGTGGTGGTCCACCGTCCTGCCAATTACGACTACCAAATTCGTACTGGTGGTGTACCACCGGCTGTCCCAGGGAACGGTGGTGCAGCTGCACCACAACGCACTATGCTGAGAAGGGACTGGCACAGTCCTGCTCAGCATATTACAAGTTCTTGCACCGCCAGCCTTTTCATAGCGGTTCCCCACCATGAAAAGGCTGGTGGTGCAAGAACAAAGGGGGCCCTACAGGGCCCCCATGCCACCCAGCCATGGGCAAACATTCAGGGGGGCACAACATGTGCCCCCCGTCTGAATTCCCACAAAGTTTCAGCACGGCATGGACGTCACCGTCCATGCCATGCTGGAACTTTTTTGCCATTTCCATTGCAGTGCCTGTTTTCTAGGCACCTCCATGGGAAAGGCAATCTACCACCGGCAGTATTATGAGTTACACAATTTTAACTCATAATACTGCTGGCGGTCCTTGCGCGACTTTGGTGCAGCGGAGCTGGCGTTGAGCGGGCGCTATTGTGCCATAGTCGTAATCGGGCCCTTAGTTATATGCTCTGATAGCACACCTCAGCCATGCACACTTCCTGGTATTTTTGTACTGGGACTCACAAACAACTGTACAAGAGCACAATAGTCCACTTCTATAGCACCCACATTTCTTTCAGTATTGAAACTATCATGCACGTCTGCCTGTATACCTCAATCTTGATTTGTGGGTGCATCTCAGTCCTTCCATCAGCAGCCTTTGCTATTTTAGTACTAGGCCTAGCACACTGTTCCAGTAATGGGACACTCAGTATTGCTAGGGCTCGTCCATCCATTGAAGCATCATCTTCTGTTATTCCAGTGCAGGGGCTCAAATATAACAAAGAAAGAGCACTCAATGCTGTACCACTGTACTAACTGCCTGCTATGCTATTCCAGTACTGGAACTTTCACAGATATCTGCAACCGCATCTTGACCATCACTGAAGTAACAACCTTCTTTTCCAGTACTGGATCTTTCACGGAGATCTGCCATATCATTTTGGGGAGCACTGAAGCAAAAACCTGCTATTTTAGTACTGGAACTCATAGATATTGGCCATACCACTTCAGTTAACCTCTGCACCTACATTCTTCTTTTCGTGAATCAGAATGTTTTCCATGTGATTTATTTTTATTATTTTCTCATTCTTTGTAATGAATATTAATATTACCTATGCAATAAATATTTTACTTTAGTTTACTACTGTTCCAAACTGCAACTACCAAACATCCCTAGGAGTGTATCCTAGTTTTTTCTTCAACACCCTTTGTTGTTCGAGTGCTAGAACTCACATACAGAACTGCCTGTGCACTTCAGTCCACTTTTAAAGCACTTTTGTTTTTCTAGTCCCGGGAGTCCTGCACGGCTCTGCCATTCCTGTCAATCATATCCTCCATCACCAGATGGCCATATCAGATCCCCTGCTGACTAATGTCCCTTTAACTCTTGCTCAACTATGATTACTCCTCCTCCTCCTTCTCTAACACTCAAACCCTCTGTATTCCCAAATTGTATATGGGGGTAAGCAGCCTGAAGTCTTAGTGTCATTCTACCACCTTCAACAAAGAATTGACTCAGAGCAGATTCGGATCACTGAGCTCCATCAATTCAATGTATACATGCACATACAACATGAAAAGCAAATAAACCGTAGGCATGCCTTCCAAGCTCCATAAACATGACACATTCCCTTCCTCCACAACCTGGACTACCACATTACATGCCACCCACAACTACCCAACAGTTTCCTGGGACTCATTCATGTATCACCATGAAGTTCCAATACATTAAAGTATTTCTCAATGCCACTAATGACTTCTAGCATTTATTCTCTAAAAAGGTGATTTGTAAATGTTGCAGACTGCATAGTGCTGATAGGTGCAGTGATGAAAACAATAAAATATGATACATGTATATTGTAGGAATGTCCACAAATTTATGTAAATACAAAATTCAGTACAAATTCTTATTTCTGTATTGAATCATATACACACTAAGCAATCCTTATTCCAGTGTTGAAGTTTTGATACACACCCTAATTCCAGTGTGTCTCCTCAGAACCGAATATGCTGTCTGGCACAACTACTCAAAGCTGTTTTATATATCCTTCACATGCTGAGGTTTGTCTAATCGTGATGCCTTAAAGTTGGCATTTCAAAATCAACTGATGAGCCATGAGCTTACTGCGGGTTGTGGTGGATCCAGGTCTCATGGAGGTGGGTCCACTTGACCCACCTCCTCACCTCAAGCAAGCCTTTATGGTTGAATCTGGTCCTGTGCTGCCTTCCCCGTCTGTTGGTTCCACAAGGGTGCTTCCAAGCGGCTTGTCTCTGTTAACCGTCAATGCAGTGTTTCCTTGTGTTTCCTCCACCTGTGGTGTAGCATTCTTCCAAGGCGCAGGAAGAATTTGTGCGGAACCAACAGAGAGAGTGCAAAGCACAGGACCAGATTTATCCTGGAAGGCTTGCCTAAGGTGAAGAGGCAGGTCAGGTGGATCCACCTCCACGAGACCCGGACTCACTACCAGTCGAAGGAGGACTTAGCTCAGTCCACCCTCTGAAACTGCAATGTTTCTGTGGGAGAAATATGTTACTGAAGCTGAGCACATAAATTCAAGCACTCAGCTTAGCTAATCACTGCATAAGAAGCAAATGGAAAGAGGTGGGTCTCCTTCCACCCTGTCCTAATATGCCGGACACTACTAACATTTACATAGGTAACATTCACTTATAAATTCAATTCCCATTAAAGGTACACATCTTTTGTAAGTCTGTAGCACATTTGAAAAGTATGACTTGTCATATACGTTTTAGCACCCAACTTGTGTTTAACTAAATAGACTGGGTGAGTCTAACCATACTAGTATCTCTTCAATGTTATGTTCCACCTGCTGATGGATGTTATAACATTTCTTGAAACTTAATTAAAGTCAGATATTCTCATTTCCCATGAGTACTGACTTCTATGGGTCTGCAGTATCTAACTATCATCAATTGGTTATTAGGGGGTGCCAAACGTGGAGGTATTGAGGGACCCTGAAATACCCCTCAATCCTTAGTGTGGAGCTATTGTGGAAACTTAAAAACATCTAGATTCCCAACTGTCTTGTGGATACGAATGCATTTTTCTCATCTCCATTAACATTTGTTTACTTTGATAATACCGTCTACTGTGACCTTTGCATCCCGTGTAGAATACAAAAGCAATGAGGCATTCCAGACTCAAGAAATGTGCTCAATTTACTCAGTTCCCTCTGCCTTACATTGATTTCTAGGTCAGAGGTGTTTGGCCCAAATTTTGAATAATAAATATTGTGTTACATAAATATTGTGTTGACAAAAGGTGAATAATACACTTTGAATTTTTTATATATCTTTTCTTCATTGAATGTATATGGATAGATTTGTTACTGCACACATATTTTTACATATAGGAAAAACAATGATATTGTTATTTTTAGGCCTGGGTAGAACTCCCAGAGGTTTGCTCCGTGGAATTCCATTGAGTTGCCAAAAAACTGCAAGATTCTGTGGAACTCCGCAAGTAGGTGGAAAAATAAGTGTCCGAGTCTTCGAGCTATTTTTTCATGTAGGTAGCACATTTCACACTGAAAATCAGCGCGAATGACACCATGTGGTGTGCATGGGTGCGGCCATTTTCTTTTACCAGCTCTCTCTGCTGTTCTGTGCATGGTGCTGGGCCTTTTCTAATGTACATTTAATCTATGCCAATCCTCCCCCCCTATTCCACTCATCCACCTCTCATTTACTTATTTTTTTACCAGTGTGTGTCTTTCTCTGTGTGTATTTTACGTTTTTGTCTTTTTTTACTGTTTTGCAACTTTTTGAACTTTTTTTTGTTTTCCTTTTTTTCCACGTTCCACTTCCTTCAGTTCTTCATTTCTGCTTTGTATTGTACTACATTTTCTTTCACCTGGGCCCATGGCAGAATAACAGGCAGCAAGTGACGGCGCCAGTGCTACAAGTCACACACCCTGTGGGTGCTGCTCAGGGGTGCAGCCCCATTTTTGCAGAGGTGGCCGTGCAGGTTTTTGGGGTCCAGCACCACCTCTCCTACATGCTGGCAAGAGGCGGCAGGCCTGAGAGAGGGTACTCCCTGCCAGAGCATCAGCTGCTGTGGGGGAGAGTGCGCTGGTGTGGGCGCCACAGCACAGGAGTGCAGCGCACCATACGGCAGCTGACACACCACTGGATGGACTAATCGATAGGGAACAGGACCTGCTCGACCTGCTGGATGTTGAGGTTGTGAGGCTAAGTGAGTAATTAATTTTTGATTTCCAAAAATGCTGATATTTTTTCTTCAAATTGCATGTTGCTCACACTCTGAGGTAAGTTAAGTTTACGTTCTCAATAATATATGATCCAGCTTGAGCTAGCCAGGCGCTCTGCGCTACCTACTCGTAGTCATCAGTGCTCGCTTGGGCTGATTATTTACGAAGTAATGCAGGCTCCTCTGTCCTGTCACTAAGATAGTAGGATATCAGGGAGTTAGTGTTCTCTGTGCCTCTCTTTATGTAGCTCATATAGTCCCAATCTCCCAGTGATGTATAATATGCATTGAAAAGGGAGACTAAGTTGGCCCATCAAAGGGGGTGGAGAAGCAAAGATCATTTGTTGCAATGCATTAGTAGTTCAAAATGTTGTTTAGGTTTTGGAAATTTGGAATAGGGCTTAGGTTTAGGAAATTAGGAATAGAGCAATCTTATTTAGAAAAGTACAATGCTACTGTGCCTGCCTGTCTAAATATTTTGGGGAGATTAACTGTACCAATAATCTATTTTCTTATCTTCTTTATTTCTTACACCAGTACCCAAGGGCACAAGGGCATCATCACAGCAGGGCGAAGGTGCTGCTACTACCAGTGCCGCAGCAGGTGGAACTACCACCACCAGCGCCGCAGCAGATTATTCTGCTGGCCTCAGTAAGTCCTGTTATTATTATTTCTCTAACATTTACCTCTCCCCACTAGTAGGATAACTTTGCCTTGTTTATTTTTTTATACTGTCTTCTTTTCTTTCAGCTCCTCTATCTAATGTTTGTTAAATTCTTATCTCTCCATTATCCTATTTTTCTATATTTCATGTTCCTGTAGCTGACTTCCTCCTATCTGTAGAATTTGTCTGCTTTTTTAGTAAGCTTTCTCTCTCCCCTTATATGTCTTGTGGTACCCTAAACTAAGAGAACAGATTTTTGGTACTGTGAAGATTGCAGACCCAAGTAAGCTATTATTCACCACTCATATTTGCTGAGAAGGCTTTCTTGCTTATGCTCAAACAGTCAAAATGAGAGAGTGGCCATGGTCTTGGAACCCCCCCTCCCCCAATATTGTGTTATCATTCATTTATACAGTATACCAGCAGTTTACATGACAGCGCAACATGGCAGGAAATTATAAGATCCCATTGTATTTGCCAACCAAAACCAAATGACCTTCATTGACCATTCCAACCTTAATTGTGCTTCAATGACTCATCATAGCTCTGTCCCTCCATTAAGAAACGTTTTTGGTTGGCTTGACTACCTGGCTTTTCTAACCTGTCATCCAACAACCCTCCCAAAGTGATAGTTTTGACACAGTTAATTGAACTGTAGTGAGGTATTGGTGTTGTACTTTGTAAAAAAATAATAATAATAATTACTTAGGAGGCGAATCTGGTATCGAAAATGTATAATTTTTTCCCAGCCATACAGACTACCAGTGCCAGGGCCAGCAGCAGTGCCAGTGCGATGGAGGAGGCCCAGGAAGTTGGAGGGGGAGGAGTCCTAGCCGTGACGGGTGATGGTAAGTCACATTGGTTGCTTTTTGACAAATTAAATATACTGTATTTGTTAAGCAAGGTAGATATCCCGCCTATCATCATTCATCAGCTCCCTGCCCATGGCATTTGCCCCCTGTGAACTAACTACAGCATGGGTCAATTCAGCACTGCGGTGTTGGCTGTGCAATGTGCGTCTGCTTCAATTAATGTGGCATTATGAAGTTTTCAATGCATTACAAACTGAAAACAAGGAGTGATTCCCAGTGCCCACTCATTTACCTCCTACCAGTACTTCAGTCCATTATTCTTTCCGATGTTCTGTCCCTGCCTACCAAAAAATCAAAAAATCAATTTTTGGCATGCAGCAAATTTTTCTGGCCAAGTGATTTATGTATATATATTTCATGGCTTCCATGATGGATTTATGCCTGTTCAAATTTTTCCCTTTCGTCATTCATCAACTACAGTGACTGACTAAGCAAAAGCTTAGCACATGATGATCAGTGACACCCCATTATTCTATAGCAAAACCTCTACCTAGCTTAATCCCTCTAACTAACCTTGCAGTAGAGTAATCTTCCATACTGCCAAGTGAAGGCAGGTGTTGAAAATAATTTGTTGTGGAGGGTGAGACCAGGGAGTAAAGGTGAATGATTTATAGTTTGGCGGATGGGAAACTCTTTGATGAACGTGCCAAATAAAATATATATCCTGTTCCCTTCTGTGTTCTGCAGTGCGTTGTTCTTTCCACTGTCTACTCATGGCAGACAGGATATTCGCGTTTATACGTGACGTGTGTGATACAGTATTATTATTTTTATTCATGTGCCTCTTTGGAGTCAGGGTACAATTGAAAGGTACTCCTCTTTTCCTGTGGAAGCAGCACATTGGTAGTCTTGTAAATTAAATTATCTGCACTGGGGCAGCCCTGCTAGGGAATGTAAAAAAGAAGGATACGAATGGGACGAAGGCACGCATTGTCTCCAATGTCCTTGAAGGGAACGGGGAGGCTTCTAAACTTCAAACTGGTCCAACTCCAATCTGGCCATGCATGTGCCTAAATGGTGGGGCTGCATAAGTCAGATACAAGCAAAATATATAATGTTCCTCTAGCTAAATCCATTTTTTTGGCAAATCAGTTTGATGATAATCTGAAAGTTCTATGGTGTTCTACTCAGTCAGGGAAGTAGAGTTTGTCCTCAAACTCAGGAGGTTTGTCCAGAAGTTGGCCAGCTAATGCACTCGAGTTTGACCAATCACCCTCGTCCTCCTCCTGTGGTGTTTCAGGAACAGTGTAATTGTATGGTATGAAGTGTTGGTTCATTTTAATCACTGAGGCAAGAGACTGGTCCATCTAACTGTGACAACTGCACCAGCTGCACTGAACACACGCTCAGCAGACACACTGGCTAGCATACAAGCCAGATACTTTCTTGCTAGCCTGCTGAGCTCTGGCCATCCGATCAATGGGTTTTGATCCAGGTAGACCTCTTTTGGGTCATCCAGATAGTCTTGGAGGAACCTCTGAAGGCCATTGGTGCTGTCACTTGTTCAACCTCTTTTGCCTTTACCTCTGCACTTTACTTAAGCCCTGCCACTGGAAACCAAGCCATTGCAGAGGTTGGGTCTGAATCTTCTGTTGCTGTTGGGTTGCTGCCGGTGTTCTTGTTGTTGGTGTTGGTTACTGTGAGACAGCAACACTGCCCTCTCTGGATGCTGCACAATAGAACTTCTGCCCGGGACTCTAACTTCCAGACGTTTTTCTTCCAGGTCTCTCACTTGCTCAACAATTCACGTCTTGTATAGTGAAACATCCACTTCTGAAAAAGGAATGAAAGTGGCTAGTATTTTTTTGCACCGTGGAGCACATATTGTGGCACAGATGTACTCTTTGGATGGCACAATTTCTTTTTACAGCCTTGGACTAACAGTCAAGCAATGGATTTAGCTCTCAACCAACTCATGCACTTCTCCATTCACACAGGCAAACCATTGCAACATCTTTTTTAACTGGTTCTGTAGCAGATGCAACAACTGGATAGCTTGCCTCCTCATGCTGTCCTCCTTTCCTGACTTCCTGTGTGAAAACGTCAAAAGGAAGTAGCATCTGTGTCAGGCATTTGACTTGACCCCATTTATCCACCTGCATAGTCATGATTTTCCAAGTTGCATCCCCTCCTCTTTGAATGACATAGTCATTGATTGGTTTGTACTGCTCAAACAGATGTTGCAACATGTAATAGGTCGAGTGCCAACATGTTGGCACCTCCTGTATGAGGGCTTTAACTGGTACTCTATTAGCACGCTGAATGATGCTCAACTGCTTCCAGGCTTTAAAAGAATAACTGAATGAGTGCAGATTCTTCTGCAGGTGGTCAGTATGTTGCTGACTATGTCTTCATTTTTTAGAAAGTCCTGCACAAGCAGGTTGGTGCAATGCGCCAAACACAGGACCCTGAAATAGCTACTATCTGCCATAACCTTAACCATATTACTGCCATTATACATGGCAACAAATCCAATTCTGAGAAAATAGCAATAGAGATATAAGACAATAAGATGAGCAGGCCCTGCACTAGCTGCCACTATAAAAGCCAGTTGCCCCATCTGGCTTATAAATTTAGACAAGAGTAACAATATTTGTTGGGCGCATAGAATAATCCAAAGTACAACAGTAAGGTTCACTCCTTTTATTTGAAATATAAAACTCTTATCTGTAAACTATATAATCTTGTCATTAAATTATACATTCATTCTGGTATTGAAACAGGTAGCAAATATCCATGGTTTAAACATAAAGATAACACAGTATCACTCTATTGTGTAAAGACAACTTGACAACTTTCAGCCAACACATGTTTAACAGCAGACTACGCTGCTTCTTCAAGGCTGAAAAGAAATAATACACTTATTTTCATTTTATAATTAAATTCATTTGAGTTGAACTAAACAGTTGACATAATTATACCTGTGCATCATTTATTCATGAAACGGTGAAAAAAGTTTTTTAAAGACAATAAAACATATCACAGTCATTTTGCCCAAAATGCTTTCAGGCAAAATATAAATCACAATTATCTTGGCCATTTTTTGAGATTAATTAAAGTCCCAATAAAAATGAACATTGGAACGGTGGAAATGCAATAGACATGACTCTCTCATAGAAATCACTGAATATAATCTATTGGTGGTTTCACTCACCTAGTTACATATGTCTGTAGTGCATCATACAAAAAGGTTTCCGAATAAACATCAATGAATAAGTTGTGTGTGGATAAGTTGATTGTATGTAGATTCAAATTGGTTTCCCAGGTACTCTGAATCAATAAAACACAAACATGTTCTATTTAAATACTAGACCTGAGATATGTATTGTAAAGAATTCCCACGAGAATGATACAATTTCTAGGGCTTACCTCAATCTAGGTAAAAAGAGGTGAGCATGGATCAAGAGTGATTCTTAGTTCTAATAAGGATTGAGGCGAAGCTTCAATAGGAATTGTCCTTGCAGCTCAAAATGAATCGGAAAAATGTATGAGCAATAAAAAATTTAATTAAATATAAGGATGAGCCAATACTCTCTCTAGGAACTGAAGCGCCTATATTCTCAATTAAGACAATAGTATTAAAAATAAAAGTTTGGAGGTGAATTCCTTTCAACAGGTAGATAGCAGGATCAAGCCTGCGGTCCTTGTCTTGCTAATGTGTCCCCGTATACAGAGAGATATCTGGGTAGAATTACCTTATGCAATGAGTTTCCAAATAGATCATGCCAAGTAAACCTTATTCACGCTATGGCCTGTTTGATTGGTTCATGACCGGAAAGGGAGCCGTGCTCTACATCTTATTGTTTGACCTGATATATTGTTTAAGTATATCTACCTGCTCACTCAGAAATATCTCTAGAAAGAGGACGCTGCTAAGCAGGTTGCTAAGAAACACCCAAACAGGTTAAAGTGATCTATATTGGTTCTAAAAATTAGAAGCTTCAATAGTAATCGTCCTTGCAGTTCGAACTACATCGATAAAAATGTATGAACAATTTGAATTTCAATAAATATAAGGGTGATCCAATACTCTCACTGAGTACTGAAGCATCTTTCTTCTCAAATAAGATAGTAATATTGATAATAAAAGTTTAGAAGTGAAAATACTTCAACAAGTAGATAGCAGGACCAAAGCCACGGTCCTTGTCTTGCTAATATGTTCCCCATATACAGAGAGCTAATGGGGATTCCTGCTTGCGTTACGATATCTGGGTTGAAATACTTTTCTCATAGGATGAGATTCCAAATAGACCATGCCAAGTAAACCTAATTCACGCAAAAGGTCTGATTGGTTGAATCATGACCGGAAAGAGACACGTGCTCTGTATCTTATTGTTTATTTGACCTGATATATTGTTTAAGTATATCTCCCGGCTCACTCAGAAATATCTCTAGAAAAGGAATGCTGCTAAACAGGTTACTAAGTAACACCCAAAACAGGTTAAAGTGATCTCTGTTAGTTCTAAAAATGGTGCATAAAGTTATACTGTTGCTGTTAAGAGCTTGGATCGATTATTTACCTACAGTTTATCTGATGGGGTCCTACTGTTGGTGAAATTCCTAACAGTAATGTTCCCAGTTACAACGTATGTGTTTCTAAGAGGATGGTAACCTATTCAAATAGACACATAGTTTAAAATAAAGTATATTGACCTTTACAAATCGCTTTGTCAGTTTAAAATGAATAGGTTGTGTTGAGATGCTTACCGGAATAGCACAAATCGCTTGTAGACCAAACATACATCAACTGGGGAATAATAGGCTAAAAACAAAATAACAGACAGTGTCAAGGTTATACTACTCTAACTAAACCTAGTTCATATTAAATAGCTCAGGCCCCATTCTCAACTTAAGAAAATGTAGAAGGAATGTTCTCCAGGGCGTCCATATCAATCCAGTGCTAAAGAAAACACTAAACATTCCCTCTAAATATACTGGTTGAAATGACTACTGATGCAGAGCACCTGAATCGAGTGCCCAATCTCAGACTATAATGAAAACCTGGGCTGGAGCTTTACTAAATAGCTGATATGTTGTGTGCATTGTGTCCGGATACGTTAAAGAACCTAGCACCGACTGCTAATATTCTAACAATCGTTGCCTCCCATAGTAAGAATATCGGCATAATCACAATAATACAAATTTAAATTTAAACTTAAAATGAAGAATATTTCAACTCATTAGGAAAACTAGTTCTATTTTCACAATTATAAGCAGTAAAGGGGATCAAACTCAGTTCTTAGGGCATCATAGTGAGAGCATATAATCAAGTGTGCTAACGCTAACGTTTGGAGTTACACCTACTTATTCTAAACAGCTGATGGGTCATGTGTAGTGTGTCCGTATGCACTGAAGAACCTATTACCAACTGCTAATATTCTAACAATTGTTACCTCTCATAGTAAGAATAACGGCATGAACACAATAATCCAAATTAAAATTTAAACTGAGAGCAAAGATTATTTCAACACGTAAGAGTTCTTGTTCTATTTTCAAAATTATAAGCAATAAATGGGTGTGAACTCGCATCCTAGGGCATGATTGTAAAAGCATTTAGTCAGGTGTGCTACCGGTAATGTTTGACATAATACTAGCTCTGTAGAGATGTAATTTGTCTGAATGCATGTATTGCTCTATACTAGCAGTTGGAGGTCTCTACTGGTACTCTAAGGGAACTTGAGAGCCTATAATTATGATGAGATAAAAATCCTAAAAATATGAAAAGAATAAGCGAATAGCTAAACTGGGTAGCATTCCTAAAGCACCTAAATTTTCAAAGCGATACTGCTTCAGATACAGGCTACTTGGAGCAAGGTATCATCTGATAATTAGTTAACTGAGGTGCAGAATTCTGTTCTAAGTTAAGTCAAACATTCTGTCAAGAGTGAATCCACTGGCAATAGCAATTTCCAAATCGTAGATGTACCAATGAGTTAGCAAGCAGAAAGAACAAAAATAATGCACTTATATACATAAGTATGTCTAATATTAATATTGAAGGGGTTGTGTCTAGTGCAGCACTAGATAAAAATAGTGCTAATAGGCATTTGTTTTGAAAGAACATAAAGCAAGTACTTATTAAGCACTAGTTAATAACGTAATAAGGCAGGTCACTGAAGGAAAAGTATGTGAACTTGAAGTTTAAGATTTGATATAAGAGTTCTAAACATAAGAGACCAAGTAAATGATGGTGCCAAATGTGGACCAGGTGTTGATTCTGGATTTATAGGGTGCTGTACAGTTCTCTAGCAGTATAAAGGCCAAAGTCAGCTGTACTCAAATTGTCTATCACTATGTCTCTCTTTGACTTAATCTGAGGATCCGGTATCCTCCTCTCTGATTTGCGTAAATCTGTTCAATACCTATAACTCTGATAGTTGAAAAATCTGCATTAAAATGGAATTCTACATAGTGTTTACCAAGGGGTGATTTATTATCCATTTTGTTAATGGAATAACTATGTTCTTTCGCTCTCTCCTTCAAAGGACGGATAGTTGATCCAATGTACTGTTTTTCACATGAAAATGTCAACATATAGCCACAAAAAGGGGTATTGCAATTAATTAACGATTTGATAGGAAATAGCTTTTTGCCATCATGTTCCATAAATAAATTTGTTTTGTCTGGGCTATATTGACAAACTACACAGTTGTTACATTTGTAGTTACCAGAAGGTTTTTCTGATAGCCAAGTTTTGGTTTCCGTTGGTGCATATCTAATAGTGTCACTATGATTCAATATATTCCTCAGAGTCTGAGCTCTTCTAAAGTTGACCAAAGGCTTAGTACTTATAGGGGCATATTCACAAGAACGTGTGATAACCACCCCAAGTTTAGCTTAACGCAACTTCTCCCATCGCAGTCCATCGAGGGAAAACAACGCTGTGTTAACGTAGCATTCTCAACCTGGCTTCACCATGCGATAGTCACACGATAACGCGTCAAATGACCGCGTTAAAAACAACGCGACGCCGAAAAAATGCGAAACACCAACGCGAATAAAGTTGCAATGAAGCCAACCACAAAAAAAAAACAGCGACAACCAGCGATAGGCCTGCAATCCCCACGCGTCTGGCGGGAAAATGCACCATAAAAGCTGAACAAGAAAAACACACCATAAACAAATCAAACTGCGCGCCAACATGGATGCACCCGGAACGAGTGCCCAGGTCAACGCGAACCCCACAAGCCCCACAGACCACCAGCAATGAACCTCGGGGTCGGGGAAGGCCAAGGAGAAGAGGAAGAGGAAGAAGGGGTACAGTCCGCAGGAAAACCCGATTGTCGTCACGGAGGTGACAGAGCACCAACAACAACTGTCCGCAACACCACCGTGTCATTGGCAATACAGACGGAAAAATGGCATCCCATCGTGAATGCAGTTGGAGTGCCGAGGAGGCCAAGATGCGCTGGCACGATGTCAAAAGCCAAACCAAGCAGAAACCCGCTGCCAACAGGAAGGCAGCAACGGCGAATGGAGGTGGGAGTCCTGCGCCACAGGAGGAGCTGGAGCAAATGGCACCCACAGTCATCAGTGTGGTGACGGTGCAAGGAGTCGGGAGTCCGGACACTGTTCGACATGACCTGACACAACAGCAACAGGGTGAGTAACAAACAGGGACTGTGGGGACGGGCACAATGGCACACATGCACAACGACGTGTAGCACACAGCACACCCACAATAACCCTGGGTCATGTCCCTGTTCCCCGTGGCACATTGTAGCACACATACAAACATCAAGTAGGCCCCCGTTCACCATGTGCCCAAAGGGGTCCCACCCCACACATCACCAATTACACAACACACACATGCACCCATGCGAAACACAGCAAAGATGCGTATGTGAGAGCCACACTGACAATGCAAGTGACACCACATGACCAGCAGCATGGCTGGAGTACAATCACCATGACACTGTGCACGCCACGAGACTGAGGTGGCTGAGTGTGGACCACATCCGGAAAGGAGCAGGTCACACTCTGACACATCAACCTGCACAAACAACCACTGACGTCAACAACACATCTGCAGACAAACAATGCACAAGAGTACAAAAACCATCCAAGAGCACAAATGACCCAAGTCGCCAACATCACAGCACCTCAAAAGCACAAAAGCCAAAGGCACACCGCCTCCAAGGGATAAGGGGCAGCAAAATCACAGCTGCAGGTGCGACTCCCACACAAAGCAGCACACACACATAGCAATTACAGCACACACACATGGACGACTATGTGGTACACAACCCAACACTTACACTGCAGAACAGAGGACACAACTGGGTCCGCCTGTGCGTAGAAAATGGCCAATCACATCTGATATAGCAGGAAACTGTGAGATGCAAATGTACGTGTACAACCTCACCTACGTCATGTAGTCCAAATGTCCACTGTCCCGCATCAAATAGTCCGCCCCTCCCAAACAGTCACAATGTACATTGTCATGAAGTCTGAATGTAAAGTTGAACAATGCGGCAACATACATGCCAACACAATGTCAACAAGCATCTCCCCCCATATTGCAGAGGGACAAACAACACCCCCAGCAGAGCAGACCAGACAACTCTACAGAGACGCTGACGAGGACCACCACACTTCCGACACCTACGCCCCACAACAGTCTATGGACATCTAAGGCAATCGACCTCCAGGAGCAGGGCAGCACCGCTGCATCGAGGACACGCCACCCCCTGCACAGACAACACAGCTGGACGCACCCACCACCCCGGCTGGCTCCCAGCAGCCCACCCAAGCACACATTGCATTCCAAGGCCAGATGTCAGACTGCCAGAAGGGGGTGGCCGAACATGTGCGGGTGGGCTACTACCTCATGGAAGCTGAACCAGATCACATACGTGGGTGTCTAAGTCCCATCAGGGCCCACCAACACTCCCCAACGGAGACCCACACTGCGACAGAGACACATGCCTTTGCACATTTCCAGTACTGAACCACACCCAGACCCACGGGATGATCATCCACACCCCCACGCCGGACTTTCATACGCCGGCCCAGTTCACTCCTTTTACGTATTGAGTGGGGGACGACAAAGCTACATGTGCAATGTCCCACCCGCTGTGTGGGGTGACATGGCTGCGTCCTCTGTACACGGCACAATGTAATGTTGCAGTGCCCGGGGCACAAATGCATACATCATGAGCACACGGACACACACAGATAGTTCGTTGAACTGGCCACAGGCACGTGCGCTCAACACTTTTATTGGCATGGTCACATGTACAGTGACGGATGTGTGTGGGGTGAGTGTAAGCCAGCCCTCATGAAGTCGTTGGTGCTGGCAACAACTTGAACAGTGATCACAATTGAAGCAAAAACACCAGCACAACAGAAACAACTGTGAAGCATCATGGTGGTAGCCGGAGGGAGTACAGTGTTCACCCAACATGCAAGCAGAATGTTCCTTGATTTGTGGTGCACTGAGTTAGTGGCACCTGAAGAGCTGAGCAGGGTATCAAGCTGATGATGGCCCCCACAACAGGGGTGAGCAACTCTGACAGTCTGGCAGTAAGACACTTCCGACTCTGTCACCTGTCGTTTAGAGTCGGTCCTGGCGGTGGTGGCGTGTGCATCCTGCGGTGATGCGACGTCCGGGCAGGTCAGTACTCGATTTGATGTGTGAGCCAAGGTGGACCGCAGTTGAGTCAGGAGGCAGCGGACAGCGCAGGGCCACAGACACATGGCATTGATGACCCCCCAGACCATCGACCCAGAGGCCATCCAACATGCCATCAGACTGGGGCCATGGTTTGAGCTGCACAGAGTTAGTGGCCCCGGATGCACTGCGGCCGGCACAGGCACAACGCCACAGGACGGTGACTTGCGGTGCAGTGAGATAGGGCCACGCGAGGTGAGCGGGTCCTCGTCGATGTTGAAGGTGAATGTAGCGGAGGTTTGCGGGGGACAGTGGAAGGTGTCCTCCAGGGCATGATGCAGAGGGCAGGAGCCGGCCGGAAGCGGCAAATGGAGGAATGGAATGCTACAGCCTCGTTTTGGCCACAAATGTGTGACCTACTTGAGCGTAGTGTAGGCCAGAGGCAGCAGTGGAGTACGTCAACGAAAAAGGAATAAAGCGGGCCTGTGTCGCGGAGGCCTTGATGGTCTGAGGAGGCTGCGAAGGTCGCGGGCCTCAGGCTTGGAGCTTGCGCAGGCACGTCGTGGGCCCTCTTTGACACACGCCGGTGTCGGCAGGTGAGCAGTGAGGCCTGGCTGCGCAGGGGCGGGCATGAAGGGTCCGGGGACCAGTGGCCCGGGGTGCAGCAGGCGCACAGGATCGCAGGCCACACCGCTCACGGTGTCGGCCTCGTGGCGGGGTGGGAGGCGCCGCCCTGGCAGACGCGTTGGGCATTCCGGAAGAGAACCACACCCAGTGCTACGTGCTTTTTATTCACACCCCTGCGCTGGCCTGGTGTACGCCGGGCCAACCCACTTCACACACGCTTACGGGGGGACGTCACAAGCTACATTTTCGCGATCTTCCCCACTGGCTGGGGTGACATGGTTGCGTCCACTGTCCACGACACTCCAAACACCAGCAGTGCATGTAGACATAGCTGTGTCTGTGGTCTGCATACTGCAGCCTGTCCAGCACATCTCCGCCACACTTGGCATTATGTACATACTCATTCATGGGTCACTTGCCTCCTTCGCACATGCCTGGTTCCCACCTCTCCCCACATTCCGGTATTGTGTGGCTGAGGTGCCATGCCGTCGATGGCTCATGTACATGGCTGACCAAGGTTGCCACAGTAAGTTGTGCTGTCGTGTCTGGTGGGGGGCATGTTGTTTGGCATGTTGTATGTGATTTTGTGACGTGTGCAGTGCCAGAGTTGTGAGTTGCATGATTGTGGGGTTGAGGTGTGTGGTGTGTTCATTTGGTACTTGCCAACGGGCAGTGCATTCCCATGGGTGTCATCCTGGAAGTGCTGGTTGATGTTGGACTGTCGGAAGATGAAGGGATCATGCACACTGCCTGGGTAGTTGGCCATGACATTGGTGAGGAGTCCCCTGTGGTCCACTATTGCCTGCACGTTGATGGGATGCGTGTGCTTTCTGTTGGGGTATTGTGTGCGGTATTGGCAGGGGGCACAAGTGGGACAAGTGTGCAGTTGATTGCCCCCGACACGTGCGGGGATCCAGCTATGGTGTATAGTCCTTGCTTGGTCTCCAGCTGTTCCTGCGCATTGTGGGGGACGTATGGGTGCTGGGGTCCCTAGCTGGTGAGGGCATCGGGACAGGTGTGAGGAACTTGGATGGGGCTGGCTGTGAGACTCCTCCGACTCGGGCGGTTGTTGTTTGGGAGGATACCAGAGGCCAACAGGTGCAGCACAGCCAGCAGCTTTGTCTGCGGAGGGATGTTGGTTGTCCGCTGTGTTGGTACCGTCAGCCTGTGGGCAATGATGTTCAGGATGCGGGGGATGGTTGTCCTTTTGGACCTGTAGTGGGCATTGGCATTGTCTGGTGTTAGGTCTGTGGGGCTGGTGCATTTCCTGAAGGTCCGCTGTCTTTGTCTGCGCTGCCTCTGTGGTGGTCTGGGGAGGAGTGGGGGCAAGGGGGTCCGTTGGGGGGGTGGCGGTCCTGGGTGTTGTTGCCCTCTTGGGGCTCCGGGGTGCATGGTGAGTGGCTCCATGACATCTGTTATTCTTCAGGTGTGGCTGTGGGCTGGGCTCCCTTTTCTTGTGCAGGTTGACGTCCGACTTTGCAACAGGTCAGAGCAGGTGTTAATTTCCTGCTGGTAACGCGCCGTATCGCCTGTTTTGTGTTCCTATCGCCGATGTGGCTGGTCGTTGAGAATGTTGCGTTGTGGTGTTGTCGCGGCTTTTTGCTCGGGAACGCCTACTCTGCATCTCATTAGCGTTAGTTGCCGGGGTCATCTGTGGCGATGTTTTTTGCGACTGCTTTCGCAGGAAAACTGGCGTTATGGGCTGTTAGCACCAGCTTGTGAATGGGGCGATAAATTTAGTGCGACTTTGGATGCGTTAAAGTGCTGATAACTCGGCGATAGCTCCTTGAGAATATGCCCCAAAGTACTTTGCAGATCTTAGTCTGTCAGTAAAATCACTGAGTGTTTGTTTAGCATACTGAATATTTAGCTATTTTCGATATAGAACTTAGGGCCTAATTAAAATCTTGGTAGACAGGGTTGCTTCATCACAAAAGTGACGGATATCCCATCTGCCAAATTATAATTCCATAATATCCTATGGAACTTGTAATACGGTGGACAGGATATCTGTCGTCATGTTTGTGATGGAGTATCCCATCTGCCAAGATCGTAATGAGGCCCTTAGTTATAAATCTTCCTAAATGATCTAGTGTCTAACATTTGGTTTTTCATGTAGACTTGTTTGGCAGGTCAATAGTTCTTCCTCAGTACCGTCCCACATCATGAAAATGTTGTCAATATACCAGACCCACATCAGTACATGTCTGTGTCCAGCATGCTTGTCCTCATTCCAGGAATGCTCCCTCTCATACCCACCCATAAATAAGTTGGCATAAGAGGGAGCAAATCTAGCACCTATGGCTTTGGCACATAGCTATTGATAAAGTACATCTTGATATGGAAAATAGTTATTGGAAAGAACAAATTCCACAAATTCCATAATCATTTTCACATGACTAAAGGAGCTGGCAGATTTACATGCAAAGAAGTATTCTAAGGCTCTAAGGCCTACTTGGTGTCTAATAATCGTATATAGACTTTTGACGTCCATAAATACCAATCAAATTTCTTTATCCTAGGGAATACCTTGCAGTTTTTGTAGTAAGTCTTTTGCGTCTTTCAAATAAGATGCTAGATTTGTCACTAACAGGGCCAAAAACAGATCAACATATTCCGATATTCTCTCTGTCACTGATCCTATGCCAGATATTATGGGCCGGCAGGGTGGGATCTTATCCCTTTGTGCAGTTTGGGTGGAAAGTAAATATTAGGTATCTTGGGACTTTTATTGTCCAAGTACTACAGTTCTTCTATGTCTAGGAAGCCCAAGTTATACCATTTCTTCAACAAAGCAGATACCTTCAATTGACTAGTACTATACTTGGTCCCTTTGCACTTTACATAGTACATACTCACGGACAACTGTTCCAGAGCTTCACACTCATAATCTTTGAAGTTCAGTACAACCACATTTCCACCTTTGTCAGCCTGACGTATGATTATGTTAACATCATTCTTCAACACAGGGAGTGCTTTCTTCTCATTTATTGTAAGGTTATTGTTCCTAGCTTTGTACAACACTATCAATCTCATGCAACATTAACTCACAGAACACATCTATAGTATTGTCTTTGGGCACAGTTGGGACAAAACGGGATTTGTTAGACAGATTGCTCTCATGTATTATATCTTCCTCCATTCCCATTTCCTGGATCAAATTTTCAATATCAGGTGTAATTGATTCAGATAAGCTCATTAGCACCTGAGTGTCACATAAGTCCTGAATAGTGTTATGTGGAATATTAGGAGTAAGTTTAACTTCAATTGGAGGTTTAGGTCTGGTCACAAATAATTTTTTCAGTTTTAAGATCCTAGTGAATTTATATAAATCAGTTTTCAGTTCGAATTTGTCAGTGTGTCTTGAAGGGGCAAAAGACAGTCCTTTGTTGAGAACATCAATTTCATATTTGGTGAAAATACAATCTGAAAGGTTTACTACTATAGTAGTATCTTGTTTGGAGAGTTCAGAGTCAAGAGGTGTTGTAGACGTGCTTCCCTGGTTATTTTTGTAGTTTCTGACCTAAGAATGGGTTCTGACCCCGGGTTCTGTTTTGTCGCCTGGAGCGCTTTGCTCCACCTCTTTTTCTTCCTGATTTTCCAGAGCTAGTAGATGTCTGCGTGTCCTGTTCTGGATCATTTCTGCAAGGCGCATCCTCTTCATTTCATCTAAAAAGAACTAGAAGAATTCAGATTCCCACTGTTGTCAATTGTCTCTCGCGATTCTACACTAGATTCACTGGAAGATGCCACACTATCCACTGATACTGTTCTCTCAGCTAGTTTTTGTTTATGAAATGTAGAATCATATTTTCTGACAAAAGAGTAGATCTGACCAAACCTATAGTCTCTCTCATCTCTCTGGAATTTGGCTTTCTTCCTATCTTTGATCCCTTCTTGATATTTATCTAATACTTGTTTGAAAATGCTGTCGTTTTTGCATGTGCCTTCCTCAAGTTTTAGATTCACTATCTCTTGTTTAGTTAGTTCTGTATACTTTTTCAAATCCTCCATCACACTCTCTGATTGTTCAATTAGCATAAGCATTAAGTCCCTGGATGTTTCCGAAAGTTTTTTTCTCCCACCGTTCTGCTTGTGTGGGGTCAAGATCTTCTACAGCTGGAAAAATGTTATGCCCAATCCTTTTAGGATCCTATTGATATCTAAATATTGTCTAAGGGTGACTTCATCCCACTACTTTTGTGACTCCTTTTTCAGCAATCATTCTAACTTGAGGAACAGGTTTCCTAGGCCTTTAGGGGCTTTTCCTTTGTTGGAATTAGTATTCCCATTTTGAGAATGTTTAAATAAGTTGTCTGTTAATTCCTCCTGTTTTTTTTACAGAATTCGCCATTGGGGATTTTGTTATTTGCACAGTGTTTCTCAATTAGTTCAATGCTCAATATCAATACCTCACTAAGAAAACATCCAGATCCAATTCTGAGACCTCTGGGTTACAGCCATTCAAAAACCTTGTTGTTAAAGTCTTCCAAGATGTTTGCAGCTGTATGGGATTTCTCCATGGTGAAATCGCTACTGTTGCGTTCCGCCAAAAGCCCTTAAACCTTTCTTCAGCACTGAGACCTGTTGATAGATGTTGCCTAACCCCCACAAATGAAATCCAGTGTGTAGTGATACACATGTGATCAACAGGGCCGGACTGGGAACAGAAACCGGCCCTGGCAAACTGCTCAGGCAGTCCCCCCTGGGGTGAGGGGGAGTGCAGCCGAGCAGTTTGCGAGGGCCGGTTTTGGCCGATTTTGTTACCGGGGGCCGATGTTGCCAACCCCCGGTAACAAAAACGGCCCCCCAGGGGCCCAAAATCGGCCCCCACCCTAGCGGCCTACCATGGAAACGCCTGGTGCCCGCTATGGCCAGTCCGGCCCTGGTGATCAGTTGCTTGACAACTGGTCAACATTGCTGTTGTCAGGTGATAGTATGAACAGCACTCTTCTGCAAAGCTTGTCCAATCAATTGCAGAACATCGTGATGAGGTGCTGAAACAGCAATTCTGGCAAAATAGGTCAGGCTGGGAAACGTTCATTTCAGGCAGATAGTCGCCACTAATCCTAAAAACCCCACTCCTTCCACAAATGAAAAAGGGAGGAGGTCCAGTGCTAACATTTTAGCCAGCTTCCTATTGTACAAAAGTGCAGTTGGGTGGTTGCGTTTGTAGGGCCTCTTCTGCCTAAACATGCTTGTAATAGTAGCCTGTTTTTTTTTCTTTTGTAGTGCCGCTGACGCAGGTGACTTCTGGAGAGAACCAGGAGCTCGTAGACTCAATGTGCATCTTGGGGAAGCTACTGCATGCAGTGGTGTCTCCATCTGACTCTTGTGTCATTTCGAGGTTGCTGATGCGGGTTATGCTGGCACACTACTGGGGACATGGCTGCTTTGCATAAAGCTGTCACCCTCTTCTTCCTCATCACCTCCCACCGTGAGCAGAGCTGATTCCTCTCTCTCATCACGACCACCACCACTACCTGCAGCAATTTTTTTAAGGTGTCCCTCCCACCCAATTGCGTGGTGTTTTTTCATATGGGTCATTTGGCCTTCAATACCATAGTGTGAACCAGGCTTACCTCGACGGACACTTGCTTGGCAAATGGAGCATATTGCAATGCTATCCTCCTGCTTGCTAATCGTAAAGCAGTCCTAAACTGGGGAGGAGGACTTTGTTAGAATGCCCACTGGTGACACTGCCACTGACAATGCCTGAAGAACTGAAGGTAGGTGGGTGTGTCGACAATTGCCTCACTGCAGTGCATACTTCGACAGAGGTAGTGGTGGATGCAGGTCTCAGAGGGGCCTTACAAATATGGAAGCTGGCAATGGTGGTGGTGCCAGTGTCACTTACCTCGGAGCAGGTTGAATAGGAGGGGTAATGGCAGTGTCATCTAAGCCAGCTTCCTTTGACAATGACTGGCTCATCCTCCTCATCCGCTTCCATAATTCTAAGGCTTTCAGGAACTTTTCTTTTCCCTTGTCTCTTGTGGTGGGTCTCGGACTCAGCTGGGGTCCAATCCATGTCCAGATCATCAGAAGCGGGGCTTGGAGAAGCATGGAGGTTGGCCCATATGAGTCACAGACCTGTGCCGGTTTCCCAGGTTTGGGTATGAGCACAATGGTGGCCATTCATAGATCTTCCAGTAAAGTTCTCTGCCGGAGCGCATCTTGGAACATTCAGAGCATCAGTCTGACCACTCTGCCAGCCATCTTATGAAACAATTTAACTGGTAGGCCCCTAGGCCCAGGGTCTTCCCAGCCTGCATCTGGGTCAGTTCTTCTGCTATTTCTGTAATGTTCACTTCCAGTCTTTCCCTCTGTTCCATAGTCAGAATCTTGACTGGGCAGTCCCTTACAAAGCCCTCTATGTCTTCCATTGGGCCCACAACTTTGGAGGTGTAAAAGGCTGCCATGTGTTTCACAAAGGCATCCTCAATTTGTCTACTGCCCCGATTGTTTCCCCTGACTCCAACTGTAGCTCCCTTACATGCATAAGCTCAATGTCCCTACTACTTATCCAGGCCAGGAGTTTGAAAGCCTTATCCCTGGCCTTGTATTTACACTTTTGCTTAGTCAGTAAGGATGTTTTTACTTTGTGGCAGGCTATTTCTTTGTGTTCCGTACGCCTTTTGTCCAACTCCCGAACCAGAGTTGGGTCCGGACAAGAAGCTCACTGACTGTCCAGGACCACTATCTCCAGCTCTATCTGCTGCAGGTCCTGTAGGCGTATCCTCCTGTCCCTTGTTTTGCCAGCAATCAATTCCCCCCTTAGTGTGGCCTTGTATGCCTCCCATACTACAAATGTGCTTTTTACTGAGCCTTCATTTTCTCTAAAAGGGTTCTGTCACTTTATCAAGTGCTTTCACTAATGATTTATTGGCCAGCCTCCATGTAGTCATCTTCTAACTCCAAGGCTCCCCACCTCTCCCAGTGCCAATAGTAACCGTCAACGGAGCATGATCTGAGATCTCCCTAGCCAAATATTTGGTATCTGTAAATCTTCTTATGGTATCTCTAGGTGTCAGGATATAGTCCAGCCTAGAGGACATGTTATGGTAGTGGGAATAAAAAGAAATGGTGCGCTCAAACCGTGAAAAGCCCTCCACACATCAGCGAGTCTGAAAGCCTGTACAAACCCCTCTAGTTTCGCTCTCGTGGCCTCCTCTTCCTGTTTAATGCTCATTCTGTCTTGATGTGTATCGTGTACTAATTTAAATGCCCCAACAATATTTGTGAAGGCCACCGGAAAGCCCACCAGTAGTTGTCCCAATTTCTGCAGCGTCTGAGTTTGAAGACCTGGTGATGGCTATACGTTGAGAAGGATCACCATCGCCCCTTCCCACTCTCCCTGTACAGCCGTGTAGGGTCATGCCTCATCTGACCATGTGTGGAGTACATGAAATGGAATAGACTGTTTAAGGAGGATAGCTACCCCTCTTGAACCTGATGTATATTGTGCATGGGCAGCTACCCTGTATTTCCCTCTACCAAGACAGTTATGCTGCCCATCTATTAAGTGGTTTCCTGATGGAATTTCACCTCAACTCTGATTCTTGCAAAGGCTTTAGTCACTTGGCCCCATTTCACCCTGTCACCAAGTCCATTAACATTCCACGAGACCCAGGTCAGTCCCTGTGTTGGAGTCGTGATCATGGGGTGTAGGCTGGTATCCCTGTCTCGTTGTGATGGGGTGTGTACTGCATCTGTGACATGTAAATGTGGTGTGACTCCTGTTCTTGTTGAACTTTCAAAAAACTTCCCCTTAAGTCCCCCATTCCTACTCTGCCATGTTGTGATCTGGAGGATGACCACACCTCCAATGCACCGTATGTGTTGTCCCTTAACTGAAGTAACATGAGAACTAAATGCAGAATGCACTATATTTGAAGGGGGTGATCACTGCGGGTTATATATCAGGTATAATAGTTTTACCTTTCAATATGGGCTGGACCTCTGCCTTTAGCGTAGGCCCGGTACATTCCAGCATAACTTTCTGGCCCGTAATATAAGCTTTCCTGTTCTGGGCCACAACTTCCATACCCGCCTCCCATCAGACTTACTTACAGTAGCGTTACAGGAGTGTCCATTAAACTCAATCAATACAGTCCGAGGACATTGGAGTAATCACCAGGAGTTTCTCCCCTTCAGTTTCAGTCCCAGAACCAGTAGAATCCACGCCTCCTTTCTCATCCAGCAGTGCGAGTGTTCGCCACCTGTTATTGTCGAGGGCGTCAAGACAGTTTTTAATGGCAGACGCTGCTTGGGACTGTTCTGCTTATATCTGCACCTTTGTTTGGGGAGTTCCATTCCCCCACTCCTCTCCATCTCCCGCAACGTTGCTGCTAACAGTTTTTCTTCAAGGGGTCAGCTTGACCCATTCATAGACTTCAGGATTCGAGCCACTGCTCAGCCTCCGTGGCACCTAGGAAAAAGTGTGTCTTCTTTATATGTTCCACTCAGAGTTTTGTTTGGAAATATTAAGGCATATTTGATTTCATGTTGGCGCAGCACTTTTTTGATTGGCACAAAGTCACCTCTTTGACTTTGAACGAGGGAGGTGTAATCCGGGTATATATGAACATTTTGCCCTTCTATGACCCAGGGACCCTAATTTCCGGCAATCTGCAGGATATTGTCCCTGTCCCTAAAATTCATTAGTATGAGCTGTCCCCCCTCCTCTGGTGGCACATCAGCTGTCTTGGCTCTCGCATTTTGAGTTTACCCATTACTATGCAGGCAATTGTATGGCCGAACTGGAGAAAGGGAAGGGAGGGAGTCCAGTATTCGTGGCTTAATGGACCAGTCGTTCCACCCAGGGGGTATCTTCAACCAGCGGCCCCCTTAAGGCGCCTAGAGCCATCACACCAATGCGTTTCAGAATCCTCTTAGTGTCTCAGTTATTCTGACACTATCAGTCTTGGGCAGGGGGTGGGCAGAGGAGGGACCTTAGCTGGCCAGACAATTCCAGGTAGCATGTCATGGGTGAATACGGAGACTCTGCTTAGGCTCTCGGGATCCCTGGCACAATGTCTTGATATGGCCCCTTATCTATCACAGCTCGAGCATGCGGGCGGGGCACCTACCTCTTCAGGACGGTTTACTCTGCTGCAGGCTTAAGCAAACCCCGCCATCCCACCTCCATTTCCTCAGGTTTCCCTTGGCATCTAGGCCCACTCCTTCGAAGGCCCTCCAGGGTGGGCCAGTTCCCGGTATGCTCCCTGTCTACACAGCCCCTACCTCGGTGGCAGAAGGGGAGGGTGGATGCACCTGCCACACTTCCACAATCACCCCGAGGCCCGGCCCTCAGTTCTCACCAGTGCATGCCTCAGCTATGGCCCATTTTATGGTTCTAAGGGCCCCAGGTTACCACAATTGCAGGCCCCGCGGCAGAGGCAGCGCACGACTCCCGGCATGCCGGTATAGCCTCCCCCAACAGCAGCCAGGAGACGAAGAGGGGGGAGGAGGGGGGCATCCCTGGCAAGGATCTGGTGTTTCCACAATACTAACAACCCTCAGTTCGCACCGATGCAGGCCTCAGCTATGGCCCGTCGCGTGGCTCCCAAGGCCCCAGGCTGCCACGGTTGCAGGACCCACAGCAGGGGCTGGGGCAGAGGCAGCACATGGCCCCTGGCATGCTGGTACAGCCCCGACAGCAGCCAGGAGAAGAAGAGGGAGGAGGAAGGGGGCTTCCTCCGCAACAATCCAGCCGGCACCCACCAGGGTCCACTCACTATACCCCGGGGCTGTAGACACAGCAGGTCCGTCTGGCCCCTGGCATCCCCTTGCAGCCGTTCACCATCTTTCCAACTTCTGCCTGCACCGCGGCAATCACGGGCCAGCAGTCTCCCCCTCTCTCTGATGGCCGGCACCCATGGTTTGTGCCGATGGGCAGCTCCTGCAGCCTCTCCAGTTGCGCCTTACTCCAGCATCACTGCTCAGGGCACCATGTTGGGTGGTGCGTTCACTCACAGAACTCTGAACCCCTTACGGTTCGTATAATTGTAGCCTCCCCCGGAGCCTCTCTGGATCCTCTCTTGGTGTCCTCTTTTGTTCCGCCTACAGCACCCACTGGAGGATCTGATTTAGAAGTTCTTGGAACAGGATAAATGTTGCCACAGCCTCGCAGACGGCAGGAGCTCAGCCGAGCATGTCGCTGTCATTGCCTGCTAGGCCACGTCCCGGTGGACTGTATTTTTGACTACATCATGAAAGTTCTGCAACTGCAAAACTGTAAGTTATATTTAAGTTATTTATTGTTGTGGGAAATGTGACAAAATATTTAAAAAAATATTATTACACCAATATTGTGCCAAGAATATTATGTTCACAAAAATATCATTGACAGAAATATCGAAGGCAAGGAGAACATTTTATGTGGTGTTTTTTTATATCATTGTCAAAAATATCATTTAATAAAATATAGTTGTTTGAAATAGTTTTTATGAGTTAATTTTATGTCTTTATTAAAGGTGTTTTATTATATTTATGTGTTAATTGTTGTGTTCATATATTTAGCAAATTTTTATAGTATTTGTTAGAGAATTTTCAAACTATTATAGTCAACATTTTGTAAAGGTTTTTCATTATTTTATTCGTTTTTAAGATCCAGTAGCGAGATCTTGGGTTTTTAAGGGAAAAGGCTGGGAGATTTTTTAAATTTAGTACAAGTCATTTATTTGTAGCTAAACTTTATTACCTGTGTTAATTATTTTTTACTTATTTAATTAAAAACAAATTGATATACAATTTATAAATATATTTCAATGTTATGTTGTATTATTTTAAAAAAAATCTTTATTTATGTGTATGTAATAGAATATTCATTGATTAGCTGAGATATAGTTTTTAACTTTTAATTAAATAAATAATAGTTGTAATTCATTTTTTAACTTTTAATAGACTTTTTTATTTTAAAACAAGCATTAATAATTGAAATAAAAATTATAATTTCTATACAATTTTATAATTATGTATTAATATATAAATAATTTCTTTTCTTGTATCATATTTTACAAAAAAATTAAATTCTTAAAATATTTGTGTTAAAAATATTTAACAATTAATTTTCAAATTAATTTTTATGATATATTAAAACATATATGTTTTTGTATGTTGAAGTGTTAATTTGCCACTGTAATTAAACTGTGCTAAAGTAATTGTATATTTTAAAACTTATGATAACATTGTATTTTTTGTACATTTTCTAAAATTATATTAATTTATTGTTAATTATGTAAAAGTTGTTTTAACGTTGCAAAAATTTGGTAATTGTGAACGTATTTTATATATGTATGTTTTTAGAAATGTTTTGTACATATATATATATATATATAATTCTATAGCCAGTGTCTCGCATTTTTCAAGGAGAACCCCATGTGTGAACAGCGCTGCTTAAGGATATTTGACTACAGAAGTTATTAGTCTGTCCTCTATGTTTTTCCATGCCTATCATTGACTCAGTTCTGTTGCTTTCCTCCTAGCAGTAAAGCAACACGCATGCATCATGTAGTAAAATGTGTGAAAATGCCTTCTCACTGTAGTTGACATAGTAAATAGACTACTACACTCACCTGTATATATTTCACCTATGACTTCACAGCGCGCTATGTGATCAAGGCTGCATGTCTGGCAGCCGAAACGCGTCATTTGGACCTTGATGCTTGAATAAACTTCAAACTACTTTCATACCAGCTTGTGGAGTCTGTGCCCTGGTGTTGCGCCGCAGTGGATGTTGATGCTCTGGGATTTCGTAGGAATATATATATATATATATCCACAGGATTCCGTCTCGCCAAAGAATTCCATTCAAAAACGGATACAGACCACAGTAGGTGCTTCAGAGTTTATTCGTGCACAGTCGCCATAACGCGTTTTAGCTCATTACAAGCCTTGATCACATGACATGGGATCAACGTTACATTGGTGTATTTAAAGTGACAAGTTCTAGGATGGTCTCAACCACGTGTGCAAAGTCGCAATAGACTTAAAAGACATCCAGAAATATATTCCAACATGAATTAATTTACAAAATGTAAAATGTAAGATATAAAATGGGGTAAATTCAAACGTGGCCTACTATTTAAAAATTATTTGAAATGTTTAAGATGTTTAACATAATAACATCATAAAATACAATTCATTCAAATATTTTAATTGTAGCCATTGTTACTCGAGAGATTACCGGTAGCGTTCGTCAATAGAGGTCCATAATGGTATCCTGTGTACTGTTACCCTATACTCCCAAGTCCTTAGTGCACCAAGCCACTGCATACTACATTTGTCTTCTCACGCATGGTACAGTAAAGTTACGCCCATCGTCAATATCGGCTCAGTAGCCTGTAATTCTTAAATGCCGTTATTGCTGTAAGTGAGAGTGCTATAGTGCAAAATAAAAAGTGGTTAAAATATAATAAGTGCATAGTGCAAAAGTGCAACACATGTAGTATTTTTGTATGTATTTTTACTTCGGTAGACTCCGTAAAGGGTCCAATATGAATTAAACTGCCATGGTTTGAAACCTGGAAGTTATATTCAATATACCTTGTTCTGCATAAATTTAAATTAATTACATTTCTTGTGTCTCCGATACAAACCGGTATGAATACCGCTGTGTGGGTTTATTCTATTGTGGGTTACTGTTGAATAGGACCCGAGAGGATCTCCGAACTGCAATATAGGTAAATATGTGCAAGGTCGCAAATGTGTCTCCAATAAATAAATACAACACTACATACAAATATAAATATAGATACTAAAATATATAAATATCAATATGTAAAATGTTAAATATTAAATATTGGATAAAATGATGAAAAGAACTCTCTAGAATAAATGTTTGTGTTCTCCAGTTATCATAAGCATGTATAAAGATCCTCCGATATATTCAGTCCTCCTAGTTGTTTGGAGTCCAGTTCAATAATATAGCGGGTTTCTAATTGTCTCAGTCTGGACTCCCGAGTCCCACCTCTCCTGTTCGGAGGTACTGAATCAATTACGTAATATCGGAGGTCTTGACTGTTAGAATTGTGCTTCTCTCTAAAATGCTGTGCTACTGGATAGGTATTATCCTGGTTGGTTATTGCCCTCATGTGCTGGAGCACCCTTTTGTGTACCTGCAATTTGGTGCTCCCAACATATTGTAAGTTACATGGGCAAGATAATACATCGAATGCGTATTCAGTTTTACAGGTCAGTAGTTTTGTAATTTTGTAATGCTTCGTACTGAATGGGGTTTGATATGTGATCATATTTAAGCCCTGCTGGCAGGCTTTACAAGATTTGCATTTGTAAAAACCTTTGTGAGTTTGCTGCCAGCTTGTTCCCTCTAAAATCTCCGGACTAGGTTTTACTAGGCCATCCCGCATGGATGGTCCCCTGCTGTAAGTAATGGACGGTCTCAGTGGTAGGGTTGGGCCAATGACAGGATCACTGAGTATTAGTGGCCAGTTCCGGCTAATGATAGAATGTAACTGTTTCTGCTGTTTACTATACTCCATAATTATCCTGAACTCATTGGTTTTGATCACATCCTTATCCCCTGTCTGTTGTATGTCAGTATCAAGCCTGATCTGTTTCTCTTCCAGTAATACGTGTCTCTCCTGTTGCATGGATTTTAAGATAGTACAATTAATAATTTTACAGGGATAACCTCGCTCCATGAACCTATTTTTACTGGCATTCTGTGCATCTACCAAATCTGTGTGATTACTATGGATGCGTCTCAGGCGTAGTATTTCCCCATAGGGGATGCTGTTTATTAAGTGTTTAGGATGAGAACTGCTCGCATGCAGAGTGGAATTCCCAGCAGTTTCTTTCCTGAACAACTTAGTCTCAATTTTGTCGTTGTCAATGTACACCTGCGTATCTAAAAAGTTGACCTGGGTATTACTGATTGTGGCTGTGAAGTGTAGATTTATTTCATTGGCATTGATGACATTCACAAATTCATTTGCCTCATCTACGGTTCCTTCCCACACCACAAAAAGGTCATCTATAACACATAACCATAATTTGATGTTTGTTTTGGTATATTGATCATGCTTGGTTCCGAGGACCAGCTCCTCCCACCAGCCCATGTGGAGACAAGTGTAGCTGGGAGAGAAGCTGGCCCCCATCGCCACACCTCTTGTCTGTTGATATAAAATGTTATTGAGGCGGGCGTTGCCAAGAGCGTCAAGATGGCGGTCGCACTTTAGGAGTGCTCCGGACCCCTCCGTCATCCGCTCCTCATCCGCCACCATCTCCTCTCACCTGCAGTCAAATCTGGCTGCCGCTTTGCCCTGGAGTCCGACCTTGTGCCCGGCTGCGATGGGGGTGCAGTATTAAGGCCGCACATAGCCCGAGACGCGATCCCGCCTCGCGGCACCCACAAGATGGTGGCCGCCTCAGACCAGAGACCTGGCTTCCCCCGGAGATCTGGGGATCAGTGCTGAGCGAGACGGACATGGTGCTGCGCATCGACCTCACCCACCGCGGGGCGGAGGAGGCTGACTGGCGCATCCTGTAGTGGCGGCCGCTCCTGCACCCTGAGGAGCTGCGGTGCTGCGGCGCTCCAGCGGCCTGCGCCCAGGAAGTTGGGGGTGTAGGTGGCACCTGCGACGAGGCCCCGCGACATCTGATCCTGGCCTGCGGCGCTGGAACGCCAGAGTGAAAATCGGCCGTTGATCGGACGGCGGAGGCGGCGTGACACCCGACTGGTGTGGGGAGAACTTGGAGGCCAGTGAGTGGGAGCCCAGCGGGGCTGATGTGACGCTGTGCACTGGCCTCTCTTGCGCCCAGAGTGGAGGAGGCTTGCGAGTGTACCCTGCAGCAGCGGCCGCTCTCGTGCCCAGGGAGGTAGCAGCGCCGCTGAGGCCTGGTGGCCTGCTCCCTCGGAGGTGGGGGTGCAGGCGGCACCCACGACACGGTCCTGCTGCATCTGGCCCCGATCTGCGGCGCTGGGGAGCCGGAGTGATGATCGGCCATCGATCGGATGGTAGGGGCTGGGGGATGCCCAGCCAGTGTGGAGATCGCCGCACCTGATCCTTCCTGATCCTTCCTGATCCCTCCTGGACTGCGCGCCGGAGCTGAGAAGACAGGGGCCACAGCCCCTGACTCGGAGAAGTCGACAGAACGACCACCACAGGTGAGCGGCCTGCCTGTGTGGCCTGACCCGGGCGCTGGAGACCCGGTGATGAGATCAGCCGTCTGTCGGGCGGCGGGGGGCACTGTGGGGTGTTGCCCCCACCCCACCAGTGGGTGCACACGGCCTCTGCCTCTTCCTGGGATTGTGGCGGTTCCCCAGCTTATGCCTGGCCTGCAGTTGTGGTGTATGCGGCTCCTCTAGCCCTTCCTCCCCCTTGGTGACGCCGCCCTGGACCGCCGGCCGGCTGGCGCTTCATAGGGAAGCGACGACCGTGGACCTTCTAATACCTGACTGGGTCCTGCTCCTGGCGGACCGCCCGCACTGATGGGGTCCTGGGCCTGGGCCCCGGTGGGGTCTCCGCCTTCTCTGGCTTGGGCCTGTGAGGCGGTGTGGTGCGAGGTGGGCGGCGGAGCTCGGCCGTCAGATCAGACGGCGCGGAGGCAGCAGGGACAGCGGAGGCCGTGAGGGACGGCGTTCTTCCCCCGGGGAGGTGTTGGATGCTCCCAGAAGGTGCCCTGCGTGCTCCCGACTGGACTTGACGCTGGAGTGTGTGGGGCGTCTCGGCTGTTGACTCGGACAGCGACGTGGGGCCTGCGGGCCCTCTCCCTCCTATCTCCCCTCCTCTCTGTGCAGGGCGAGCCGCCTGCCGCGGCCCATTGTGGGCCCTGAACGGACTGAGACTGACCACGGCATCGGCAGCAGGAAGGCTACTCCTGTGAGGGGGTTCGGCTGTCGGTCGGACGGTCGGACGGTGGAGTGCCGAGTGGGCGGCGCCCCCCACCCCCCTTTCCTCCCTCCATTCTTCTCTTCTTCCTCTCCGCTGCGGCCCGCCCCGAGGCGCATCCGGCCAGACGCCTTTGCCCTCCTCCGCCCCTACCTGTGCGCAGGGAACAGACTCGGGCCCCTGGCCTGGTGGGGTGATAATCATGGGAAGGGACCGGGGGCCGAAAACCCCAGCCACACAGACCAAGATCGACCAATTCACAGTTGCGGACACTGGAGCGACAGGGGCTCTGTGGGGCAAGATGTCCCCTCCCAGGCAGACTTATCGACCATTCTTCAGGCCATCCGCACTTCCCAAACCTCGGTGGAGGGTAAGATTGAGGAAGTTCGCATTGACATGAACCTCATCCGTCAAGATCTCCGCAACGCTGTGGACCGGATCAAAGAGACGGAGTCTCGTGTGTCCACGGTGGAAGACGACGTCCACCAACTCAAAGAACACGTTGCACGTCTCCAGGCTCATACCCAGGAGTTCCACAGGCGGGCCGAAGACGCCGAAAACAGGTCCCGGCGTAACAACCTCCGCTTGGTGGGGTTCCCGGACGGGGTGGAACAGGGTTGGCCGTCTGACTTTATCGAGCATTGGCTGCGATCATGGATGCCTGAGGGCTCCCTTTCCCCATGGTTTGCTATCGAGAGGGCCCACCGATCTCTCGCACCCAAGCCACCACTGGGTGCGCCCCACAGGCCGATCATCATGCGGATCCTTAACTACAAGGACCGGGACTCCATCTTGGCGGAGGCGCGAAAGCAGCAGCGCCTCATGTACTAGGGCCAGGGGATTATGGTCTTCCCGGACTACACCCGTGAGGTCCAGAATCAGCGGCGCTCGTTCGGTGAAAGGAGCAGAAGTTACGTGCCCTACACATCCCATACCGGCTACTCTTCCCGGCTCACCTGCGAGTGGTCTTCCAGGACAAATCCCTCTTCTTTGACACTCCTGAGGAGGCCTGGACCTGGGCAACAGAGGAGCGGCCCCTCCGGCTCCCGGCCAGTAACAATTCTCAACGGAGCAGCAGGGATGGCCCCAACTTGGATTGTCCTGGCCCGCGACCGCAACGCACCCGCTCACGCAGGAGGCGGGGTCCACGACAGGCCAGGTCAGCCTCGCTAACAGGTCCCTCTCATCTTTCGGCAGCTGGGGCTCCTCCGGATGACCTCCCGGCGCCGCGGCGCTCCTGCTCTTCCCACCGCTCTGAGCCTGGGAGTGCTTCGCCTCGACCATCCCTATCAGTGCACGCGGACACGGACCTCTCCCGAAGTCCGGTCCTCCCTGTCGAGACACTCTGAAACTGCTGTATTCCCCGGCACTGACAGGTCTTGCGGCTGTTTGAGCTACAATTGACTTATCGCTAACTTGCTTTGAGATGGTCACTTCTATAGAACATCCTGCTAAGAGGAGGGGTCCTCCACGTCTCCTAGTTCCAAGCATTCTAGTTTGGTTTTTCTTCTCAGGTTTCTCAGTTAGGGTCAACAGATGCTTCTGTTCCTGAAGTATAGGGAGGGGGCTGGATTGGGAGGGGGGACCGTTGTCCCAGTTTTTGTTTGTACCTTTTCCTCTACACGCACAGTCTAGCTCAATCACACTACTACTGCGCACTCCGTAGAGCCCGCAGTCCTGGCTCTTCACAGCTAGATGTTCCTCACCACATCCACGTCTCTGACTGCCACCACTGCGACCACCCGTGCCATCAGCCTCCCGATGACTCCCCGAACGCCCTGCGTGGACCTGCCATTCCGCCTGTACCCGCTGCACGTGCGGGACGTCTCCTTTTGCACTTATACCCCCATGACTGACGCGCGGAGCGAAATAGGGTCGCTTCACGTAATGTCCTGGAATGTTAACGGGCTACTGGACAGAGTCAAACGCACAGCGGTCCTGCTGTATGCCCAACGCCACGCAGTTGACATACTGATCCTTCAAGAAACCCATCTCGTCGGCAATAAATGCCCCTTCCTGGTGAGGTATGGTTATGGTGGGGTTTGGCACTCTGGCTTCACACGGGGGTCGAGGGGTGTAGCCATTCTAGTGCGTCGCTCCCTTCCCTTTGTCCTACACAGGGTCGTGACTGATCCTATGGGTTCCTTCGTTCTCCTGGAAGGGGCTGTGGGGGGCCGAGCACTCAACCTGCTGTCGATTTACTCCCCACCGTCTCTGATGGGCCCCACACTCAGGCAGCTCGCGGAGTTGATCGCCGCCCTGCCTCTGGGGATGACTATTATAGGGGGCGACTTCAACACGGTTATGGATCCAACCCGTGATGTAACAGGAGTCCCCTCGACCTCTAGGACCTCTCAGGCCAAGCACTTATCTAGCTGGGCAGCTGCTCTGGGGCTTAGTGACGCCTGGAGACTCTGGCACCCCACAACCAGTCAATATACTCACACATCGGCATCCCACCACACTCACGCCCGGATCGACTACGTCTTCCTCCCGACTCTCGACTGCCGCACACTCAAGGAGATAACCATACTCCCTCGGGGTATTTCTGACCACTCCCCGGTGGCGTTCCGAGCACCTTGAGACCGATATGGCGGCTGAATGCCTGGTTTCTCCAGGACAAAGGCTTCCGCGAATTGGTGGGCAATGAGCTCCGGCACTTTTTTGCCGCTAACCAGGGATCCGTTTCCTCCCCTGCTACCCTGTGGGAGGCGGGCAAAGCCACCATTCGTGGGTTCGCCAAGAGTCAGCTCAAACTCCACCGCACCGAGCAGGAATCCCGGATTACCCTCCTGGAGGCTCAGGCTACTCTCATAGAGGGGCGTCTGCCCGAGGAGAGGACTGAGGCCCTGGAAAGGAGACTGACATTCTTACGGGATGAGATCAGGCTGACTTTCATGGAGGCTGTGAAGCTGCTTTGGAGGTCTTCGGTGGCGCGCGTGTATGGGTGGGGGGGACAAAAATGGCAAGCTTCTCCATCGACTGGCCACCTATCCGTTGGCCAATCGTATTATCCCTGAGGTGCAGGACTCGAGCGGCAGGACCCAGCGATCTCCAGCGGCAGTAGCCCAGTGCTTCGCCACCTACTATGCTGCCCTTTACACCGCACAGCCTCCGCGGCGGTCACTCCCTGACCTGCTCCACCACGAGAGAATCTCTCTTCTGCGCCTTAGCGAGACTGAGGCCGAGGTGCTGGACCTCCCGTTTACTCCCGAGGAGGTCAATGAAGCAATCTCCCACATGGCGTCTGGCAAGACTCCGGGTCCGGACGGATTTCCACAAGAATTCTACGTGGGCTACCGCGACGCGCTGGTGCCCCATCTGCTGGAGCTGTACGAGGAGGCGACCAACAAGGGCTCCTTTCGCTTTGAAACCGACATGGCCACCATTGTGGTGATCCCTAAGTCTCAGCCTCCCTCGAAGTACTGTGCCGATTACCGGCCCATCTCACTTATTAATACGGAGCTCAAGATCTTTGCTACCGTCCTGGCTAACCGCGTGCGGCCACACTTGGCCAAACTGGTTCACCCTGACCAATGCGGCTTCATGCCCTCACGGGGTACCTGTCAGTGCCTAAGGCCTCGCCCTTGCGAATTGCCAGTGCCTGACTCCGTACTTGTCCCTCCTTCTTGTAGACTTTGAAAAAGCCTTAGATTCGGTGGACTGGCGATATTTGGAGGCGGTCTTGGCAGAAATGGGCTTTGGGGAGCGCTTCCGCCAGCTTTTGAAAACGTTATACCGAGGGCCCGAGTACTGGTCAACGGAGCCATGTCCCCACCCTTCCCTATCCGCAGGAGTGCCCCCTGTCACCCCTCCTCTTCGCCCTCGCAATGGAACCTCTGGCGTGTTTGGTGCACTCTGATGAACTCATCCAGGGGTGGAGATGGCCCGGACTCGGAGAGGACAAAATTGCCCTCTACGCCGATGACGTCCTTCTGTACCTGGCTGAGCCCGCGCGGTCGGGACCCCGGTGCCTCCGAGCGCTGACCCTTTTTGAGCAAATCTCTGGCCTCCGACTGAACTCTGCCAAATCCGTCCTGGTCCCCCTTCACCTTTCACGGGAGTGCTTCGACTGGCAGTCCACGATACCCCTCCGGCGGCAATCCTTTCAGTATCTCGGGATCTGGGTGGCCCTCCTCCCTGATCTAACCTGGACGCTTAATGTAACCCCAGTAGTGAAGAAGGCCCGGGCCGATCTCCTCCGGTGGCAGTCGTTGCCCCTGAACACTATGGGCAAAATAGCCTTATTTAAGATGATGATATTGCCCAGGTTCCTATACATGCTCCAGAATACGCCCCTTCTCTTCTCCCGTGCATGGTTCAGAGAAATGGATAGCCTAGCTGTCAAATTTCTCTGGGGGGGTCGGAGGCCCCGATTGGCCCTCCCACAGTGTCAGGTCCCGCCTTATGATGGCGGTCTGGGGATGACAAACCTGTATCTTTATTATCTGGTGACCCGCCTTCTCGTAGTGCATGACTGGTTCAATGGGGGATGGTCGGACCCGGCCTACCGGCTGGAGCTTCATACCCTGGGTCTGCCCAGTATTCAGGGGATGCTGTACGGTAACACCATCCCCGGAGCACTACCAGAGATCACGCGCGGGGTCCTCCTGGCCTGGCGGGCCTCCCTACGCCACACTCACTGGACCAGGAAACTGACCCAATGCACTCTGCTCTGGCAGGGCGCCCAGCTCCGAGAGGTGGAGGGGTTATCCGGCTTCAGGGCATGGGACCTGATCGGGATCTCACAGTTGGGGGATGTCTGGAAGGGGGGACACATCCGCACTTTTCAAGACCTACAACATACGTTCTCTTTACACCCTTCGCAGTTCTATCGATATCTACAGCTGCGTCATTCCATCCAGTCACACGTCCCGGAGGGCACAGCTCTGCCTGACTACAGCCTGCCGGAGGCCCAGGTTCTGACTGGTGATTTGGGGAGGGGGGGATCTCCCGTATCTATCGCTCTCTCACAAACCATACCCCCAACACACTCTCACAGCTCAGAGTCAGGTGGGAGGGCTGGATCGAGTCCTTAGATGACTCTGACTGGCACGACGCCCTAATGGCCCCTAAGTTAATTACTGTCTCAGCGCGGCTCCGATTGGTGCAGCTATACTACTTAAACGCTGCCTATCTCACGCCGCTGCGCCTCCACCGAGCAGGCCTTCGCCCTGAGGCGTCCTGTCCGCGATGTTCACACCCTCAAGCGGAGTTCTTTCACATGGTATGGTCATGCTCACCCATCACACATTTTTGGGAATCAGTGCTGGGGGAACTCAATGAGGTCTTGGGATGGGAGGTGCCTTTTAATCCCACCAATATACTCCTGGGCATTACCGAGGGACTGGACGGCTCTCGTGCAGATAAACTCTTCCTGAACACAGCCCTAGTGGTGGCAAAGAGAGACATTGCACAGTGCTGGCTGAATCCGATGGCCCCTGCTCTGTCACGTTGGCGCAGGGGGATGGACTGGTGCGCCGCGCAGGAACGTTCTGTGTATGAGGCCAGGGGTTGTCCCAAGAAATACCATAAGGTGTGGGGTAATTGGGTGGGGGCAATAGATGACTAACAATCTGTTTGGACGATCGTGGGATGTGGTGGGTACCAAGCTTAACATTTTACTTACTAAACACTGCTGCGCAGCCTTATGGAGTATAATGTCCTCGGATGCATTGCATATTGAACTGACTGTGTATTTTTCGTTTGTGCTGTATGCTTTCTTCGAAAATCAATAAAATGGTTATCAAAAAAAAAAATGTTATTGAACATAAAAACATTATTGGTTAAACAAAAGTCCACCATTTGAATCAACATATCATTGTGTTCTGTTACATTTCCTGGTCTTTTATTAAGATAATGTCCCAAAGCTCGTATGCCATCAGTGTGTCTAATACTGGTGTAAAGTGAACTGACATCAAGTGCTATATATATATATATTCACTGAAAAAACCATAGGTTTTAGGGACAGTTATAGTTAGTTGGACATTGCACTCGTACAAAACCCGTGAAATTCCCCGTTATAGTTAGTTCAGCTAACTATAACTCGCGCCCGCAATGCACTGCTGATGACGTCACATATTACATCACTCATGACATGGTCAGTGACATCACTGATGACATCACTGATGACATCTCAAATGACATCACTGATGACATCATCCAGTGACTGTGTGTTTCTGTAAAGTTTAAATATGTTTAATATATATAGGGAAAGGCGTATTGAAGAATGAGTGGGTGTATAAGTGTCTGAATGGATGATTTAGTAGGTGCGTGACTGACTCTACAAGTGAGTGATTAAACGTATCTTACTGAATGCATGGGTTAGTGACTAAACTGTGTGAATGTCTGTATCCGTCTGTTGGTGGGTAAGTGGATGCATGGATTTGCGAATAGCTACATGAGTGTCTATATGGGTTATTGATTGGTTCTATGAGTATCTGTATGGGTGCCTGAGTGTTTGTGTGGATGGGGTGTGTGCGACTGTGTATAGATGTGTGAGTGGGTGATTCACTGGGTGGATGGTTTCAAGAGTGCATCTGTGATAGACTGTATGGGTGGGTAAGTGTGTGTAAGAGTGTGTTAGTGAGTGAATGTATGTCCCAGTGGTACATGTGTGAGTAACTACATATGTGAAAGGCAGTATATATGTGTATTGGAGTATATAAATAGCTATAAGCGAGAGTGAGTGATTGTGATAGTGGCTGTATGGATGAGTGTGTGCTTGTATCAGTGATTGTATAAGAGCGTAACAATGTGCTAGTATTTGTATGATTAAGTGAGCTGGTGTGTGTATAACTGTATAGGTGAGTAAATGGCAGTGTGTTTAATTATTTGCATGACTGACTAGGTGTGTGAGTACCTCTATGGATGAGTGGCGGTGTTTGAGTGTCTATATAGGAGTAAGAGTGCATATGATAGTCCTGTACTGAGTGACCATAAGTATGAGTGACTGTACGGGTGAGTGAGTGGATGTGTGTGTGTAGACCTAAGAATCAGTGAGTGGGTATGTAGTTATTGGTGTTGGAGTGTCTATGGTTTTGCGAATGGCACTCTGTAATTTAGATTGGGTGTATCAAAGGTTATATTAGGGTGTGAGGAGCTGCATCAGATTATCACGTGGATGATGTCATCAGTGATGTCATTTGAGATGTCATCAGTGATGTCATCAGTGATGTCACTGACCATGTCATGAGTGATGTAATATGTGACGTCATCAGCAGTGCATTGCGGGGCGCGAGTTATAGTTAGCTGAACTAACTATAACGGGGGAATTTCCACGGGTTTTGTACGAGTGCAATGTCCAACTAACTATAACTGTCCCTAAAACCTATGGTTTTTTCAGTGAATTTCAAAGGTTTTTAAAATGCTAATTTGTAACTATAACGTGCCTGAAACCTACGGTTTTTCAGTGAATTTCAAAGGTTTTTTAAATGACAATTTTTAAATGTATTAATTTTTATATTAATTTTTTTCACACTGATTTACTACATTTTTAGAAACAATTTCTTTTACATATTTTATTTTTTAAATTACATTGTAATTACATTATACATTACATTACAAAAATACTTTCTCAGAATGAATTACTTTAGTTTAAATACTTTGCACATAGGCAATAGACTTTTAAGTACAGTAGTTACAGTTGTTGCAATGGGCAACACATTTTCATACACAATGCAACATTCAGCTCAATGTGAATTTCTAGTTAAATGCAATTAGTTACTTTATGGATTACTTTTCTAACCACAGGACTGGATCCTAGATTCAGTCCTGGTACATCTCCTGTAAACAGTTGAGTAAAAGCGTTTTGGTTACAGTCGTGATTTTTAAGGAATATTATTGTATTTTAAAAGTTGACACTTAGAAACTTTTTCTCATAGAATCACCAATGTTATCCTATGGAAGGAAATTCACTTAGCAGGTAAAAACTGTTATCGTTACTTTTTCTTACTCAGTGTTGGATCCTGGATCCAGCACTGGTGCATCTCCTGTAAACAGTTGAAAGAATGCGTTTAAGTCATACAGGCGATTTTTAAGGAATATTTGTAGTTTGTGAAAATCGACACTTTGAAACTTTTCTGCTGAAAACCAGACAATGGATTCCTATGGAAGAAAATATAAGTTACTGGTAAGTACGGTTAAAATTACTTTTCAGGACCAGTACTGGGCTGAAAGATACAGCACTGAGGTCTCTCCTTATAACAGGTGAGTAAATCGGAATTCGTATTTCGGCTGATTTTAGAGGAATATTTGTATGTTTCAAAAATCAACACTTAGAAACTTTTTCAGCAAAAAGCAGGCAATGATATCCTATGGAAGGAAATTCAAGTTACTGGTAAATACGGTTAAAATTACTTTTGAGGATCAGTACTGGGCTGAAAGATGCAGCACTGAGGTCTCTCCTGATAACAGATGAGTAAATCGGAATTCGTATTTCGGCTGATTTTAGATGAATATTTTAAAGTTCCAAAACTCCACACTTAGAAGAATTGCCAAGTGAAACCAGTCAATGTTAGCCTATGGAAGGAAATTCAAGTTACCGGTAAGTACGGTTAAAATTACTTTTCAGGACCAGTACTGGGCTGAAAGATACAGCACTGAGGTCTCTCCTGATAACAGGTGAGTAAATCGGAATTCGTATTTCGGCTGATTTTAGAGGAATATTTGTATGTTTCAAAAATCTACACTTAGAAACTTTTTCAGCAAAAAGCAGGCAATGATATCCTATGGAAGGAAATTCAAGTTACTGGTAAGTACGGTTAAAATTACTTTTGAGGATCAGTACTGGGCTGAAAGAGGCAGCACTGAGGTCTCTCCTGATAACAGGTGAGTAAATCGGAATTCGTATTTCGGCTGATTTTAGAGGAATATTTTAAAGTTCCAAAACTCCACACTTAGAAGAATTTCCAAGTGAAACCAGTCAATGTTAGCCTATGAAGGAAATTCAAGTTACTGGTAAGTACGGTTAAAATTACTTTTCAGGATCAGTACTGGGCTGAAAGATGCAGCACTGAGGTCTCTCCTGATAACAGGTGAGTAAATCGGAATTCGTATTTCGGCTGATTTTAGAGGAATATTTTAAAGTTCCAAAACTCCACACTTAGAAGAATTTCCAAGTGAAACCAGTCAATGTTAGCCTATGAAGGAAATTCAAGTTACCGTTAAGTACGGTTAAAATTACTTTTGAGGATCAGTACTGGGCTGAAAGATGCAGCACTGAGGTCTCTCCTGATAACAGGTGAGTAAATCGGAATTCGTATTTCGGCTGATTTTAGAGGAATATTTTAAAGTTCCAAAACTCCACACTTAGAAGAATTTCCAAGTGAAACCAGTCAATGTTAGCCTATGAAGGAAATTCAAGTTACCGGTAAGTACGGTTAAAATTACTTTTCAGGATCAGTACTGGGCTGAAAGATGCAGCACTGAGGTCTCTCCTGATAACAGGTGAGTAAATCGGAATTCGTATTTCGGCTGATTTTAGAGGAATATTTTAAAGTTCCAAAACTCCACACTTAGAAGAATTTCCAAGTGAAACCAGTCAATGTTAGCCTATGAAGGAAATTCAAGTTACCGGTAAGTACGGTTAAAATTACTTTTCAGGACCAGTACTGGGCTGAAAGATGCAGCACTGAGGTCTCTCCTGATAGCAGGTGAGTAAATCGGAATTCGTATTTCGGCTGATTTTAGAGGAATATTTTAAAGTTCCAAAACTCCACACTTAGAAGAATTTCCAAGTGAAACCAGTCAATGTTAGCCTATGGAAGGAAATTCAAGTTACTGGTAAGTACGGTTAAAATTACTTTTCAGGATTAGTACTGGGCTGAAAGATGCAGCACTGAGGTCTCTCCTGATAACAGGTGAGTAAATCAGAATTCGTATTTCGGCTGATTTTAGAGGAATATTTGCACACTGGTGAAGGGAGGGGGCGGGGCCTGAGGTGACATCTGTGCAAGCGCGCCCCGTGGCGCGTTTTAAGTTGGGGGATTAAGTCCCCTTGAATCATGAGGGTCCCTACGGGCCAACTAGCCCACCAGGAACCTCCAGTATGCGCCAGGGGGCTGCGTTGCAGAGACATGTACAGAGGCCACACCCCTTTTTACACCTCTCTGCAACGCAGCTCTGTGGCGCTTTCTGGACGTACCTGTTGGGCTAGTTGGCCCCAGGGACCCTCAGGATTGAAGAGGATTTAATTCCCCATCTTAGCACGCGCCACGGAGCCTGTTTGCACACATGTCACCTGAAGCCCCGCCCCTCCCTTCACCACTGTGCAAACGCGCCCCGTGGCGCGTTTTAAGTCGGGGATTAACTCCCTTGAATCCTGAGGGTCCCTGGGGTGCAACTAGCCCACCATATACCTCCAAAAAGCGCCATAGAGCTGCGTTGCAGAGAGGTGTAAAAAGGGCGTGGCCTCTGTACACCTCTCTGCAAGGCAGCCCCTGGCGCATACTGGAGGTTCCTGGTGGGCTAGTTGGCCCCAGGGACCCTAGTATTCAAGGGGAATTCGTTCCCCCTCTGCAAACGCGCCAGGGGCGCGTTTGCAGAGTGGTGAAGGAAGGGGCGGGGCCTACGGGCCAGATCGTTTTTTTTTTGTTTTTTCCCCTGAAGGGGGGCTGTGTAGCCCCCTTCCTTTTTCCTATTTTTAGGCCCTGGGGACCCCATCCCCCAGGGCCTTACCACCTCTTAAAATTAAAATAAATTAAAAAAAACGGGAAGGGGGCCGCGTGGCCCCCCTTCCCTGGGCCTGTATTGGCCCGGGGACCCCATCCCCGGGGCATGGCCTCTTTTTTTTATTTGGAGGGGGCTGCGTGGCCCCCCTCCTCAGGCCATTTAAGGCCCCGGGGACCCCATCCCCGGGCCGGCCTTGCACTTTTTTTATTTTTTTTTCCTTTTTTACTTTGGGGAGGGGGGCTGCGTGGCCCCCTCCGTGGCCACTATGGCCCCGGGGACCCCATCCCCGGGGCCTGGCCTCTCGTTGGGGACTGTGGGGGGGTCCCCAAGCCCCCCACAGTCCCGCCGGCTCCCCGCGTCCTTTGGGAGCCGGCATTCCTTTTCCACATGGGGAGCTGCTAAGATGCTGCTCCCCATGTGGAAAAGCAATCGGCTTTGGATATTGGAAGAGAGAGCAGGTTTCCCTGCTCTCTCTTCCAATATCAAAGCAAGTTTGCAATGACAGGACGGGGCCGCGAGGCTCCGTCCTGTCATTGCAAACAGCAGTGTCCCGAGGGTAGGCACCCCGGGACACTGCAGGAGCCGGCCCTGGGGGTGGCGGTCCCCAGGGCCACCACAGGCTCCAGGAGGGGGCCGCGCGGCCCCCTCCCTACATTTGAAAGCCCCGGGGAGGTGGTGGTCCCCGGGGCTTGGAGGTCCAAACGGACCCCCATTTTAATTTTTCTTAGTGCCCGGGGAGGTGGTGGTCCCCGGGCGTGTGGAGGGCTGGGCCCCCCACACAGGTTTCTAATTTAAAAAAAGAAGCCCGGGGAGGTGGTGGTCTCCGGGGCTGCGGGAGCTCAGAGCCCTCCCGCACCATTATACATAAAGCCCCGGGGGGTGGTGGTCCCCGGGGCTTGGGAGGCCCTTAGAGGCCCCCACACATAAATTAACCCCCCAGCATGCCCCCGGGACTTGGCCCACCCGGGGGCAATTAACTATCGAGCGCGGGAGACCGCGCTTCGATTTTCTCGGCAGGATTCGCGCACCCTGAGCGCATCCTGCCGATTTAAAATTTTTTTTTTTTTTTTGCCCAGGGGGTCCTTGTGGGACCCCTGAGGCAAACCTAGGGGTCAGGGTGTTTCTACCCTGCCCCCTTTCTGCGCTTTGCGCACTTGTTTCTGTCCTCGGTTCTACCGAGGGACAAAATAACTGCCAACATTTCCTGAATCGGAATGTTGACAGCCAGCTGACAACCAATTAACATGCAGCTCGTGATCGGGAGGGTACGCGGACCCTACTCGGCCATAGATATCACTATCTTTTTACTTTTGATTTTCTCAGCAACTACTGAATGGATTTACACCATTTAACAAAAGGGTTCTTTCTGAACCAAGAACTACCTCTTTGCCAAATTTGGTGTAATTCCGTTCAGCAGTTCGAGGCTGTAAGCCGTGTCTAAAGTTTCCTATGGAAAATTGCATGGGGAAAACGCGTTTTGGGACCCCCTTTTTCTCAGCCCCCGCTTGACGAATCCCCCGAGACTTTCAGGGGTAGGAGCGGACCGGAGCGGGCCACAAAGTTTGAAAATTTTGCGAAGATACGTCAACCGGCAAGAGAGTTATTTCAAATAGAATGTCGCGGATTTCTTATGGATAATAGGTTGTAACTATAACTATCTACTGGCGACCGCCAGTAGATAATATATACATGTCACATATATTAGATATATTACATATATTAGAATGGATAAGTGCAGTATTACATATGATAATTTATACATTGTTTTTGTTATTATTTTAGAAATTAACAGTAGTACTTTTTGTTTATTTTTTATGAATATGTTAGTTAAAATAATTTGTAATATTTTATTTAATTTACAAATATTTATTTTTGCATTATAATTAGTCAATTTTATGGTATTGTAAATATTCACTTGGTGCGATTTATTTTGTAGTTGAGTTTTGTTTATTTTAAGTATAATTTTCACATTTTTCTATTTTTCGGAATATGTATAATAAATATCACCCTTTTACTGACCAATACCTTCTCCAAAATGGTTTAGATTGGAGTGGGAGCAGTAAATAGTACCCCTTTAGTGTCAAACACCTTCCCCAAATTGGTTTAGATTGGAATGGGAATTGTAAGTTTAACCCCTTTAGTATCCATCACCTTTACCAAAATGGTGTATACTGAAGTGGCAGTAGTAAATGTAACCCTTTTAGTGTCAAACACCTTCCCCAATGCAGTTTAAATTGAAGTTGGAATAGTAAATGGTACCCCTTTAGTGTCCATGACCTTCCTTAAAATGGTTTACATTAGAGCAGGACTAGCTAATGTGACCCTTTTAGTGTCCCACACCTTCCCCAAAGTGGTTTAGATTGGAGTGGAATAGTAAATGCAGCTCTTTTAAAGTCAACACCTTCTCCAAAATTGTATGGATTGAAGTGGGAATAGTAAATGTAATCCTTTCAGTGTCCAACACTTTCCATGAAATGGGTTAGATTGGAGAGGGAGTGGTATATGTAACCCCTTTAGTGTCCAACAGGTTCCCCAAAGTGTTTTAGACTGGAGTAGAAATAGTAAATATAGCCCTTCTATTATCCATAAACTTCCACAAAATGGGATAGATTAGAGTGAGAATAGTAAATGGATTGAAGTGAGAATAGTAAATGTAATCCTTTCAGTGTCCAACACTTTCCATGAAACGGCTTAGATTGGTGAGAGAATGGTAAATGTAACCCCTTTAGTGTCCAACACTTTCCCTGAAATGGTTTAGATTGGAGTGGGAATAGCAAATGTAAACCCTTAAGTGTTTAAAACCTTACCTGAAGTGAAATATATTGGAATGGTAATACTAAGGGGCTTATTATGATGTCGGGCGGAATTACTTCCGACCGACACCCAGTCGGCGGTCCCGATGGCCACATTAGGATGCAACTGAATACTGTTCGGTCGCATCCCTATATTTCACTATGGGAGCATGCATTACGGCTGTAAACCGGCCGTAATGCATGCTCCCATAGTGAAATGGGAGGTGCGGTTAATCCATGCACCACATGGCAGGCACCTGTGCCTGCCACAAAGTGCAGGGATCAACAATCTCGGCCTCCATCCGGAGGCCGTGCACCAAAGGGGGCCCCCAAACACGCTTTCCGACATGATTTCCATGTAGGACAGACCGGCATGGAAACCATGTCAGAAACCCTGATCCTAATCTCAAGGGCGGAAAGACCCGCCCTTGAGATTACTTGCCGGCTTCCGACTGGAGGCCTGGCTTTCCGAGCCCATTGGAAGCCAACCGGAATGACCATCCGGTTTCCTTTCCGATCACCTCCAACATACAGAGGCGTTCGGAAAGGAAACCAAGCGGCCCTAAAGTCTCCGACTGTATCGTAGCCAGCCCCTAAATGTAACTAATTTATTATGCAACACCTTCTCCAAAATGGTTTAGATTGGGGTGAAATAGTAATAGTATGCCTTTGATATTGTTAGTTAAATTGATTGTTTAATTTTATTGGTTAATTTTGTGTGCATTGTGATTATATTGTTTCGTGTTCTATTTATTTTGAATTTGTTTTCAGGTATTGCCTTTTATGGTGAACGCTAATTAGTGTGTATTTATTATGGTATTTATATATTGTCATACATTTGTTTTAATCTGAATGTATGATATATTTATATATCTAAAATAATTTCGTTTATGTGTTAAATATTTATGCTTGTTATTAATATTTTTGTATTAATATTTTGATTTCTTGATTGGTTTCATTTTTTGGGTTATTTATGTTTATTTTAATAATGTACTATTGTTATAATCTTGTTAGAATATTGATCAATGTTTTTTAATGGCTTTAATGTTTCATAAGGGTTTTGTGTAAAATGTTGTTATTTTTATGTTTTTGCTTTAAAACTATGGATTTTCACTGATATTTATGTAGTCCATATTTTATGTTCCAATATTTGTGTGTATTAGTATGTTTATTTAGAGGTCATGATACTTTTCTGCCCGATAATTCTGTTATCAATTTAACCCCTTCGTTGCTCATGACGAGCTCAGCTCGTCATGCTGCGCGGTCGGCGTGTACGCATGACGAGCTGAGCTCGTCACGACCACGCCCGCGATCGGAATGTCCAGCACCTGGGTGGAATTCCGATCGCGGCGAAGGTGATAAGCAAAAATAAATATTTTTTACACCAATATTTTGGTTATCGATATTTATGTTTTTGTTAGTTGAGTTTGGGAAAATGATATTTTTGTAAATTATATTTATTTTCCAATATTGTAGGAAATTGGTATTGTTTTACGTCAATATTGTGACAGTGATCCAGTTCAGAAGAGTATTTGTTTCAAGCAATTGTGTGGTTTGCACCTAGCCTTCTTTGACTAGAATCAACAATGATCGTGGCCTACAGTGTCAAATCATAGATTAGAGATCTGCAAACAAATTGCCACTTACCTTTCCCTGCTACCAGTTAGTGGTAGGATCTCGACATGCTTGTCCGCACTGACTCAAATCAAGCTGACTGTCAAAGACATTGTCCAGTCTGTCCAAAACGTTTACCTGTCGATCTGCTCCATTATACAGATTCATTAAAACAATGATGACAAAAGACTTCATAGCGTGTAAATTAAACTATCTGAATAAACGTAACTTAACTAGCCCAGAGAGGGCCTAGATATTCAGGACCTTCATGAGTGGCAAGTAGGGGTACCAGAAATTGTGCAATGAAAGTGTTGTGGGGCTTGGGGAGGATGCTCTGGCACATCTCTTGGATAGCTGCATTATCTGGAATGGTGGCAGATAGGGGTTCTTTATGTCTTGCTTGGCAGCGCAGCTGTCTGACTTACTGACACCAGTTTTTTTTAAATATACATAAAGTGGACTTTGGCTCCACCCAGGCCAATATTTCTCTCTTACCTCATGATATTGGCAGTTTGATATGTCATTCAGCCTCCTATGGAGTGCTTGCATTGCACTGCATAAAGGGCTATTTTACATCTGAAATGTACACTGACTATTTACAAATGTTGTGCCAGATGTTCTAACCTACTGGTCACAAAACGCGACCACAAATTGTGCACCTGCTCTTTGGGATGCATTTACTTTGCAAAATTACCAATGTACTAGTAGGTTGTTTCCCAAAATATTGAATCACATGGGATTGCCGCATGAACTGTCCAATTAATATTTACTGAATAGGTAGCAATTTGTGACACCTTGAAATTGGCTACAATCCCAAGGATCGTGGTCTGATAGGGATGGCAGATCACCATCCCTGTGATTGCAATGTAAGATATCAAACCTTTTTTAAGCAGCCCAAGTTCATTAAAAGAACGAGGGCTGCTTTTATAAAAAATGTGTTGCATCATGGATAACTTCAGTGAGAGCAAGCAGTGGTCCCCGAACCACAGCTTTGCTCTCTGCCCACCAAAGCTGCCATCGCAAATCGCAAAAAGAGGGTGTCTGAAATTGAGGTCTCAAACCACTGATAACTGCCCTACTTGTAGGAAATCTACCTTTTTCTGCCTGGTTACCCTGGATTTTTCACCTTTTGCTGGACCTATATTTTTGCTGGCTTTAGAACTCCATCCAGGTGCTAAGTGCCTCTGCTCCCCTTATTAACATGGTCAAAATGGCATAATCCTAATTGGTACATTTAATTTACGGATAAGTCCTTAGCATATGGTAAAAGGTGTACCCAGGGCCTGGAAGTTAAAGGCTACTAATGGACTGCAGGATCTACTACAGTGGCAGTGCAAACAAATATTAAAGGCTACCAATGTAGCCTGACAGTAACAGTGCAAAACAAGCACTGTGACCTGTCAAAGTAAACCCCTTTTGACAGGTAAAAACCTTCATTGTACCTATTTATAAAGTCCCCCCTATGAAGGACATGTAGCCCACAAGGTAAGGTCCATGGGACTTAAAAGTAGGACATGTAGAAAGGTAATGTTAACATGTCCTTACAGTGACTAGCACCAAAAAGATACTTTCACTGTTACAGGCCTAGCTGTCCTTTGTAGAAAACCAGAGTACAGATTATAATACTAATACCTTATCTCGGAAAATGGACCAGCTAGAAAAATAAACAACTATTATGATAGTTATTAAAAATCAAATCCAAAGGTGAATTTGGACTTTTAATAAGTATTTGGAAAATTGCCCTTTACCTGCCTGATTGTCAGAATACTAATTAACATAAGCCCCTGCCAACTCAAAGCCAATGATTAGCCTTGAATATGTGTGAATAAGTGTGAAATAACTCCCAGGATCAAACATTAGGCTAAACCTGGCTTTACATATAATCCATGGGGCACACTTGAAAGAGGAGAAAACAGGATGCTAAGACAATTCTTTTAGATCCGCTATCTGGTTGCTGAAGGACTCTGCTTTTGTCCTACTGTCTATGGGTTTACATGTAACCATTGGTGCACACTGAAAGTGGAGAGAACAAGATGCCAAGACAATTATTGTGCATCTACTGTCTGGTTGCTGACGGACTTGGCTTTCGTACTACCAGACTTCTGTCTCTGGGTTTATTGTGGGTACAGTGCCTGCCTCAAACTAAATTTTAGTGTTAGATACAGGAAGACACTAGGGGCCTCATTTACAAGGCCATTGCGCTGCTGGGGCATCACTTTTATGACGTGCTGGCGGTGCAGTGTGCCTGCCCATATTTAAAAGCCCATGTAAAGTTACCCTGCGTGACTTTTCATGGCCTTGTAAATATGGGCCCCTTTCATGCATTACTCTGTGTGAAAGGGGCGTTCCATGGGTGTTGCTGTTGGTGTTCCCACGCAACATCCATGGAACCTGACACATTCCCAGATTTACAAAGTTTTGTAAAGCTGGGAATGCATCAGAATCCTACGCCTCCCCATGGGAGGCGCAGGAGTGGCACAACAAGGAGAAATACTTGTATTTCTCCTCATTGCTTCCTCTTTCTATGCATGCTGCATTGTGCAGCATGCATAGAAAGAGGAAAATGTTATCAATTATCCCCGCAATGCAGGCACCCTTGCAACATGATGCAAGGGTGCCTGCGGTAACGCATGGCAGCCAATTGTGCACCAGCACAGGGGAAAGCACACATATGCATCCTAGTTTTGTTAATACGACAAATCCCAGTGCTTTTAAAATGATGCAGCTTGGAGCATCAAATGGCTTGCGGCGCCGCAATGCTCATTGCTTTGTAAATGAGGCCCTAGGATTATAGTACACTCCCAACACACACCCTCTGCCCTCAGAGCCCAGGTTTACTGTGGCCGAAGACTTTTGCCATCTTGGAAATGCCCAATTGGGTAGGGTTGTTCCCAAGACCTTTTACCCTATTAGTTAGTGTGTGCACATTAATTATTACCACCTACTAGCTAGTGCCGGGCATAAATGTGGCACCTCCAGGCACCCACTTCAGAACACTTTCTGGACTTGCAGAAGATCGGAAGAGGACTGGACTTGCTATCTGTGTCCTGGGAGGAGCACTGAAGAACTGGGCCCGCTCCCTCTGATACCAGGACAAAAAAGTAAGCTCCAAGGTTCATAATTCTGATCTCCTGTTCAACTTACAGAGATACAGCAAGCTACAAGAGGCCTTTTTCTTGAAATACCCACTTAACCAGTGGCAACTGGACCTGGACTGGACCCTGCTGTTGACCTCTGATTGATACGTTAAGCACCTCTTGTGAGGGACTGGGGGGGATTTTGAAGTGTACTCCTGGGGTGGACTGAGACTTAAAGGACTAAGGGCCTGATTACGACTACGGCGGTCTGTATTGCAAGTGCAGCGGTCGGACCGCCATAGGACTGCTGCAACCACCGGGGATCCGTGATCCCGAGGCGGTAGCGCAGTGGTCAGAGGCTGCATAATGCTAGCGGTGCCGCTGGGGCACTGCCAAGAACATTACGAGTTTCATCAACAAGACCCTTTTCAAGGTGGAGAGCCCGCCATGAAAAGGGTGGTAGTGAGGAAACTAAGGGGGCCCTACAGGGCACCCTGTTGCCTCTGGCCTGTGGGTGCATACGGGGGGACATGGTGTGCCCCCCTGTATGTATGCACCCCTGTTCCTGCATAGCATGGACTGCACAGTCCATGCCGTGCAGGAACATTCTTTGGTGTTTCCATGGCACTGCCTTGGAATAAACAACTCATGCTCTATCACGATCAGCCTCAAATTGCGCTTAGAGCCTGGTCTACCACAACCTTCGACTATCATTTACGTTTTGTGCATTTTGGCGCTATTTCTACTTACAACCTTAATTTATTGACTTTGAAGTTCACCCTGACAATGGTTCTGATTATTCATTGATGTTGATGTGGGTAGCACTCAACCCAAATAATAATCTGATTTCTTACAATACTTTCTAGCAATTTGCAAGGAATTCCCTTTACATGTTCCTTCCAAGTTACAACTCGGTATGGGTCGGAAAAAATTCAGAATCTCAAAATGGGGTTAGTACATATGAAATTATAATATTTTGGTCACAGATCCTGGGATTTTGTGAATTGTTGGATTTGCGACAAAAAAAACTTTTAGCAGTGGCAGCTCCTCCACAATGGGAGAGGAGCATCGCCCCACTGCCTGGCGCAGAGCCAGCAAACAAAAAATAAAACGATGCTCTAGCATCATTTTATTTTTCGTTTACCAGCTTATGCATGGAGGGGCGGGGCATAGGCGGGTGGAGGAGGAGTGCTTGTGCACTCCCTAAGTGCTCATGTGTGTTTGGCCAGCCATCTCAGGCCGACCAAAACACACATGCGCCCGTCTCCATTCAGCAGCTGGCCTGGAGAAACCCCGACGGACTCCCTGTTCTGAGCAGGGCATTTTTTTCACCCACTCAGACCAATCCCTGCGCTGCTCTGCAACACAAGGATTGGCTGGGAGCCTGTCCCAGGGGCTGCTGGGACCCAGGAAGAGGCCAGCAGGAGCGACGCGATGCGGGAGGCGGCCGGCGGCGTCAGGTAAGTTTTCAAAATTATTATTTACCTGTACCGTGTAACCCGCCTGCGCTCGCTCTCCTGCCCCTCCCGCGCTCCTCCCACCCACCTCACCACCCTTTGTTAGTGCAGCCGCCACTGACCCTTAGTACACCTGGCCCTAAATTACTCATACATGGTAAACTACCATTACTACGCGGCCTCTACTTCGAATTACAATTTGTTAGCATCTTTTACTTCGCAGGTACCATTACTACGCATGTTTTTAGTACGCATGCTTCTACTACAAAAATACTTTTACTTCGCAGGTACCATTACTACTTAAGATAGCTGATACCGTTACTAGGCAACTATAAATAATTTAAACATAATAATGAGTTTATGGAAAATGAGGAAGAGAAGCATGATACCGTTACTAGTCAACTAAAATAACATGAGGAAGAGAAGCATGCACGATAGATGTACAGGTAAGAAAATAGATAAAATAATTAATTACTTTAGACGATACCGTTACTAGGCAACTAGCATTACATGACACGTCAAAGGGAGGTTAGGGAAAATGAGGAAGTGAAGCATGCAAGTTAGCTGTACAGGGAAAAAAAAGGGAAAAAAAATTAATTACCGTAGTCGATGAACTCTCTGTCTCTGTGGTCCGTAGGTCGGAGAAGGAGTTGAGGTTATGGGTAATTACCTTAGTAGATGAACTGTCTGAATCTGTGGTCCGTAGGAAGGTGATGGAGTTGAGGTTATGGGGCGTAATTAAAATTTTAAAAAAATAAAGGCACATCCAGAAGTCACCGGCGAGCAGTAAGTTAATGGATAGAAATGAAAAAAAAATCCTTTTTCTGTTTTTAGGAACATTCAAGAACGTAGACGCAAGAACGTATGAACGTCATTTGGAGGATCGACGCGCAATGGAAGAGAAGAATAGAAGAGCGCGGAACAGGTAAGACATTTAAAAAGAATAATGCATTTGTTTGTCGAGATAATTAATAAAAGAAGGAAAGTGGAGGGAGGAAAGTTGGATTAGTAAGGTAACAACCTATTTCCCTGGCATCCCGTCCCAGGGGATAGGTTACTATTTCAATTAATTTATAATAAAAAACAGCCAAAAATGCGTTGTAGTTGTATGTGATATATTTTATTGAGAAGAAAAAGCATTTTAAATAGATTTCAAAGCAGAACTAAAAATATGCGCAGTAAAAAATTGCGTAGTAATAGTATTTGCGAAGTAAAAACTTCATAGTAAAAGCATGCTAACTATTGGTTTGCGAAGTATCGACACATATTCCTCATACATACATTGTATACAGAAAGCCTTACTTTTTTTTGCCTTTTCACTGCAGCAGTAAGATATTGTATATGAGGCACACATACAAATACACATGTTGACAGACACACACTCTCATACACACATACACAGTCTCATAAAGGTGCGCAATTGAGTATTTTAAATAACACAAGTATTGACAAAGTCAAAATGCCTAGCTTTAATGTGGCAACGCACGGAGACACTTGCTGGCAGAAATACAGTTTGCATGCAATTGCAAATTAAATCTAAACATATTGTCTTTGCCAATGATTTACTAAAGTTTTATGGGTGCTTGTGCTTTGCGATGCAATTTAAAGCTGTAGATGTTTACCTCTAAAATGGTAAGTAAATGGACGCTGTCTTTTGCGTGCATTGCATTATGCAACTGCAAATGCAAAACATTAGTAAATGAGGGTCACAATGCCAAAGCATGGGAAAGAGACCGACCCATCACCAAGTGTTGTGCTGAGTTGTTACCAGGGCTTAATTTCTATAAGAAATAACCGCTAGTGCTCAAAGTCTGCTCAGAAGCCTTCAGCTGCTGCTATAGAATGTCGGGATGCCGAATACCATAGCTGCCTAGTCTCATGCCTCTTACATTCACCACCAGACACATTCTGGCCCTTTATCACCCTCTTGCAGTTTCTTTTTCAGCTCTACTTTCTTCCTTTGAATGTGTTTTTTCGTCTTTTCTCTTCCTACTTCTTTCCCCCATTTGTGTTTTTTCTCTCTCTTGCTCTTGGTCAAAATCTGATCAGGAAAAATAAATGCTCCCCCGAAGTGAGTGCAGGTGGGCTCCCTTTGCAACCACTGGCTCCTATTAAGCACTGGTTGTTAGGAGGCCCACAGCACAGAAGAACACAAATGGACACTCATACTGTATGGTTTGTAGCGTCCTCCCCAGCCCAGGAGCATGAAAATTAATACTTCACATACGGAGCCTTGAAATAAAAGACTTTGTTCTTCAACATACGACTACGCTCTGCACGCATTACATCATAACCTTTTATAACCACACCTTAACACCTCCCAACAGATTACGTAATTCCCCTTAGAGTACGCCATGAACAGCAAGGGTCCTAGCGCACATAATGTCAACAACACTACATCTCTCCCATTGTTAAATAAAAGGTACAAACAACATGAACATTATATTTCTTCACTGAGTCTTTGAAGTGCTCAAACTGATCTGCCAGATCGGGTGGTGTGAGATAGTTGAGTTGCACCTTGATTCTGCACTGATGACAGGTTCAGATGTGTGATCTGGACATTTATACGAAGTCGCCTCGCTCATGGTCTCAGGAGCTGATGAGTCTTGAGGTAGGTGCTTAAAATGGGACAAGACCCTGGTGATGGACTTTCTGGGACTCTGCTTGGTCACGATGTGTCCTTTGCACGTTACAACTCTCTACGGATCAACAGCAAACTGAGTGTCTGTTTTCCGCTACTGTTTCTGTTTGACTAGCACCCAGTCCCCTCTATCGAAGACTGTTTCCTTGGCTCTTTGGCATCAATCTTCATATGTTTTCATCTTGCACTTCTGAGAAGTGTCCATGACACAAACATTTTTGACACTCAGCAATCGGCCTGATGTCCATTGCAGTAGTTTTGTTCTGATGGCTCTCCCAAAAAGCAGGGTGGCAGGGTTCTCGCCTGTTCTGTAGTGAGGAGTTGATCGATAGGCACAAAAGGCTTGATACAGGACTTGATTCAGATCTATTCCTTTAATTGATACTCGCTGAATCACCTTCTTGTGGATCCCCATAAAGTGTTCAACAACACCAGTGGCTTGGGGCCAGAGAGATGTGCTCTTTTGATGCTTGACATTGAGTAGAATGAGAAACTCCTGGAATTCATTGCTATTGAAAGGTGGGCCATTGTCAGATTTGAGAATAGCGGGGATGCCCCATGCTGCAAAAATGTCATCAAGCCACTCAATGACTTTGTCGTGGGTTGTCAATGATAAGTCTTCCACCAAAAGAAAATTCAAGTCTTCATCAATGACTAGCATGAGATGATGTCCATTTCCCAAAAGCCCAAATAAACCATCTACAACTCTCTCCCGGCATGCGCAGGAAGGTCAGACATATTCAGCGGATGCTGCTTCACCTTGGGGGATAAGCAGTTACAAAGATGGCACAATTTCTGCTCTTTTTCAACTTGTTCTTCCAGGCGAAGGAACAAGTCTAGAGCACTCTTGGTGACTACAATGCCACAATGTCCTTCATGGGCTAGCTCAATGACTTGCTGCCTCAGGCTCTCAGGTATGACGATTCTTGAGCCTTTCAGTATGATACTCTCTCGAGTGATGGATATCTCATCCTGTACATTTTGGAATTTTTAAAATTCATAATCATCAGCAAAAGGTTGACTGCTTTTCTTCCAAGAATGTGTAAGGATGAGGTCTTTGAGGATGAGCATGTCCTTATCTGCATTGGTAGCAGCAATGATCTGTTCAATGGGTAGAACTGTTGACGTGCTGGACTTCACAATGAAATTAATATACTCTTCAGCTGCTGTTGAGCTGTAGCAATGTAGCGGCACTCATGAAAAGTAATCTGCGGAGTTTTGATCTTTTCCTGATTTATGTACAATCACATAGTCGTACTCTTGAGGTCGCAACCCACACCTCTCAATGCGGGGAGGCATCTTAGCTTTTGGGTTTCCAAAGATATTAAGCAATGCTTGATGGTCTGTAATAATAGTTTCCCATAAAGAAACACCTAAAAATGTTCGTAGGTCCAAACTATAGCCAGACTGTCCTTTTCCGGCTGAGATTAGGCACATTATGTTTCAGACAGGCTTCAACCGGCATAAGCTATAATGAGTCTCTGAGCGTTTGGATGGCCATTTTGTTGAGCAAGAATCGCCCCCAACCCCACTGGGCTCGCATTGACTATGATGTCAGCTCATATGTTTTATGTCTTTGAAAGTTTGGTCACATTAAGAAGACCAGTGAAATGGGACATTTTGTTTTGTCTCTCAATGCGGTACTCACTGTAGCAAAGTCATAAATGTACCTTAAGCAATAACTGGCCATGCCTAAGAAGGATCGCAGCATGGTTGTATCTTGCGAAGGGCAATTTCATGACAGTGCTTGCACTTTATCCGGGTCAGGAGTCATTCCCCCATCAGAGAATATGAACCCAAAGAATTTAAGTTTGGTTTTGTGAAACTCACATTTTACTGCATTCAGAGTCAAACCTGCATCAGTAAGCAATTGGCACCCATGTGTAAGAGCCTTGTCATGCTCCTTTTTTGTTGTCCCAAACACGAGTATGTCATCACTGTAATTGAAAGCATGTGTAACAGGTTGAATTATTCGGCAAATGACATTCTGAAATATCTCAGCAGCTAAAGATATTCTAAAACTCAGTCTTTTATATCTGAACAAACCAACATGAGTCGAAAAAGTAGTAATGTACCTACAGTTCTCTTCCAACTCGAGTTGATGGTATCCTTCATTCAGGCCAAAGTGGTTGAAAATCTTGGCTCTGTTCAGCTGCATGATCATGTCCGCGATGTGGGGACCAGGATGTCTTTCTCTCTTGATTGCTTTGTTTGTCTGGCGCATCTCAACACAAATGCACACTTCACCTTCACTGTCCGTTTTTGGCACCACAACTATGGACAAAACCCACAGTGTAGGACCAATGCTGGCGCACTGCTACAGTGTTTCTAGTTCCATCTCTATGGCTGCTTATAGATGGGAAGCAACTCTGTGGTGCCGTTGAGCAACAGGGTGAATGCCCTCATTATTATGGAGTTGCAGTTTCATTTTCTTGAGTTTTCCTAGGCCATTAAACAATGACGAGAACTGACTTACAATTTCAGACTGAATGAATCAGCACTTGCACAGATGTCATCTTATATCGCATGGTTGCTGTAAAAAACCCTTGACTTTGTAATGGTTTGAAAGCAGCCTATGTGTATACCTTTATGTTTTAAGGAGTAACGCATGGCACAGGTGATAGACGGTTGAACTTTTCTACTGGCATGATGCTAATCAACGCACTACTGTCTATAATGAAGGTTACAGGGCAACCGTCTACCTTTAATGTAATTTTAGGACAGCTTCCAAATGAGTTTGGCCACTTCGTTTGGTGATTTTTCTTTGACTTTTAATCTTCTTTGCAAGTAGCCAATTCCACGTGTGCATGTCGTTTCTTAGTCAATATCATTAACGCACATCTGTCTTCTTCGCTAGCACTTGATAATGACATTGAAGAGCCTTTATATGACGAACTGGACGATGATCAAATGTGCTTGGTTTCCACTTTCCGTAAATGATGTTGGCTTTTGGCATTGTGGGTGTGGCGAGAATGCTTCTGGAACCTTCTGATGTCCATTTTCTCTTCTTGCTGTGACGCATTTGGTTTCTCTTTCGATTTGCAGACCGTTAGGGAGTGGGGGGTTTTTCCACATCCATTGCAGCTCTGTCCTATGGCTGGACATTTACCTTCATGGGGAAATGCAAATCCACACCAGAAACATAACTTCTTTTTCTTTGGAGACGTCGACTTGTGTGCATCTACTTTGTGGTTATGTTTGCTTTTCAAGATCAATGCTGATTCATCATGTGCTGTTCCTGCTTCCATATCAGCAACTTGCCGATCTGCTTGTTCTTCTACTCACACAGCCATTAGCATTTCCTCTAAACTGAGCGTCTCTCTCAACATACGTCTCCAGAAGGATTCTGAAAGACAACCATCAATGAGCCTAAGGAGCATGGCTTCTTCATCATTATTGTCACAGAATTTACAGTGTTTGATAAGTGCATCAAGTCTCTCAACAAACTCAACCATGATTTCACCAGCCTGTTGTCGTGCTTGGTTGAAGATGTACCTTTCGTAGTCGACATTTGGCATCGGATTGATTTTGACTTCCAATGCTTCTTTTATCTTTTAGTGTGATATTGCATCAGTTTGTGAGACTTTCTTTACCACTTCTTTCACTCCATCACCGGCAAGGTTTTTTAAGTATTTAACAATTTTCTTACTGTCTTCTTCTTCTAGCACATCTATGAAATCACCGAATGTTTTGATCCTTACAGCCAATCTAACACCGATATTCTGTTTCTTCGAGGTGTCAAACAGGTGGTGACTTCAGGAATGTAGCCGCATCATACTTTGCGCTTCCTTACGCTGCCATTTAGAGCAGTCGCTTCCAGACAGTGTTTTTCATGCACAGGAGTACTTCAACCTCTCCACACAACACTCTGTTGGTTAGGCCTGGATGTCCTACCCGATTTTGAGGTCGTATGGCGCCTTAATCTCTTGTGCCGTTAAGTAAATTTTTTCTTTCGTACCTGGTCGTCTCCTTTAGCATTTGCTTTGTATGGATGATGGCTCTGTGTTATGGAGCTGTGCAGTATCTCTTTTTTCGACCTTACCAGCGATTTCTGGCGGGCTTTATGAATGTGTTCCACTGTAGGGCCTTCGAATTCTTCAACGGCTGTGTATGGGCTGGAGCGGAGCTTCAAGTCCACATACACCAACTGCAGGTTGCTTTGCATTGATTTGGAGTGCATGTGGCACGCACAAGCAGTTGGCTGGCTATACCTTTGCAAAATCTCAGGGAGAGCAGTCTTGATTCTTTGGAGTACACATCCCATCCTTGTCGCCAGATGTAGCATCTTCCCCAGCCCCAGCCCCTGAGCATGAAAATGAATACACTACACACGGAGCTCTGTAACAAGTATTCTTCGCCATACAACTACGCTCTGCACGCATTACATCATAACCTTTTATAACCACACCCTAACATCTCCCAACAGTTTAAGTAATTCCCCTTAGAGGCCTCTGAAAACCGCGAAGGTCCTAGCGCACTTAGGAGCATATTCTCAAGAACGTGTGATAACCACCGCAAGTTTAGCTTAACGCAACTTTGCACATCGCAGTCTATCGCGGGAAAACAATGCCGTGTTAACGTAGAATTCCCAACCTGGCGGCACCATGCGATAGGCCCACGATAACGCATCAAATGACCGCGTTAAAATCAATGCGACGCCGCAAAAATGCGAAACGCGAATAAAGTTGCGATGAGGCCAACCGCGATACAAAAATCAGCGAAAACCAGCGACAGGCCTGCAATCCCCACGCGTCATGCGGGAAAATGCACTATAAAAGCTGAACAAGAAAAACACACCATAAACAAAATAAACTGCGTAGCAACATGGAGGCACCCGGAACGAGTGACCAGGTCAACGCGAACCCCACAAGCCCCACAGACCACCAGCAAGGAACCTCGGGTCGGGGAAGGCCAAGGAGAAGAGGAAGACGGGGTACAGTCCGCATGACAACCGGATCGTCGTCACTGAGGTGACAGAGCACCAACAACAACTGTCCGTCACCTCCACCGTGTCATTGGCAACACAGACGGAAAAATGGCATTCCATTGTGAATGCAGCCGGAGTGTTGAGGAGGCCAAGATGCGCTGGCACGATGTGAAAAGCCAAACCAAGCAGAAACCCGCTGCCAACAGGAAGGCAGCAACGGCGAATGGAGGTGGGAGTCCTGCGCCACAGGAGGAGCTGGAGCAAATGGCGGCCACAGACATCAGTGTGGAGACGGTGCAAGGAGTCGGGAGTCCGGACACTGCTCGACATGACCTGACACAACAGCAACAGGGTGAGTAACGAACAGGGACTGTGGGGACGGGGGGACGGGCACAATGGCACACATGCACAACGACGTGTAGCACACCGCACACCCACAATGACCCTGGGTCATGTCCCTGATCCCCATGGCACACTGCAGCACACATACAAACATCAAGTAGGCCCCCGTTCACCATGTGCCCAAAGGGGTCCCACCCCACACATCACCAATTACACAACACACACATGCACCCGTGCGAAACACAGCAAAGATGCGTATGTGAGAGCCACACTGACAATGCAAGTGACACCACATGACCAGCAGCATGGCTGGAGTACAATCACCATGACACTGTGCACGCCACGAGACTGAGGTGGCTGAGTGTGGACCACATCCGGAAAGGAGCATGTCATACTCTGACACATCCACCTGCACAAACAACCACTGACGTCAACAACACATCTGCAGACAAACAATGCACAAGAGTACAAAAACAGTCCAAGAGCACAAATGACCCAAGTCGCCAACATCACAGCACCTCAAAAGCACAAAAGCCAAAGGCACACCACCTCCAAGGGATAAGGGGCAGCAAAATCACAGCTGCAGGTGCGACTCCCACACAATGCAGCACACACACATAGCAATGACAGCACACCCACATGGACGACAATGTGGTACACAGTCCAACACCTACACTGCAGAACAGAGGACACAACTGGGTCCGCCTGTGCGTAGAAAATGGCCAATCACATCTGACATAGCAGGAAACTGTGAGATGCAAATGTACGTGTACAACCTCACCTATGTCATGTAGTCCAAATGTCCACTGTCCCGCATCAAATAGTCCGCCCCTCCCAAACAGTCACAATGTACATTGTCATGAAGTCTGTATGTAAACTTGAACAATGCGGCAACATACATGCCAACACAATGTCAACAAGCATCTCCCCTTCACATTGCAGAGGGACAAACAACACCTCCAGCAGAGCAGACCAGACAACTCTACAGTGATGCTGAAGAGGACCACCACACTTCCGACACCTACGCCCCACAACAGTCCATGGACATCTTAGGCAATCGACCTCCAGCAGCAGGGCAGCACCGCTGCATCTAGGATACCCCACCCCCTGCACAGACAACACAGCTGGACGCACCCACCACCCCGGCTGGCTCCCAGCAGCCCACCGAAGCACACATCGCATTCCATGCCAGTCGTCAGACTGCCAGAAGGGGGTGGCCGAACATGTGCGGGTGGGCTACTACCTCATGGAAGCCGAACCAGATCACATACGTGGGTGTCTAAGTCCCATCAGGGCCCACCTACACTCCCCAACGGAGACCCACACTGCGACAGAGACACATGCCTTTGCACATTTCCAGTACTGAACCACACCCAGAGCCACGGGATGATCATCCACACCCCCACGCTGGACTGGCGTACGCCGGCCCAGTTCACTCCTCTTACGTATTGAGTGGGGGACGACAAAGCTACATGTGCAATGTCCCACCCGCTGCCTGCGGTGACATGGCTGCGTCCTCTGTACACGGCACAATGTAATGTTGTAGTGCCCGGGGCATAAATGCATACATCATGAGCACATGGACACACTCAGATAGTTCGTTGAACTGGCTACGGGCACGTGCGCTTGACACCATTATTGGCATGGTCACATGTACAGTGACGCATGTGCTGGATGTGTGAGGGGTGAGTGTAAGCTAGCCCTCATGGAGTCGTTGGTGCTGGCAACAACTTGAACAGTGATCACAATTAAAGCGGAAACAGAAAACACCAGCATAACAGAAACAACTGTGAAGCATCATGGTGGTAGCCGGAGAAAGTACAGTGTTCACCCAACATGCAAGCAGAATGGTCCATGATTTGTGGTGCACTGAGTTAGTGGCACCTGAAGAGCTGAGCAGGGAACAAGCTGATAATGGCACCCATGACTGGTGTGAGCAACTCTGATAGTCTGGCAGTAAGACACTTACGACTCTGGCACCTGTTGTTTGGAGTTGGTCCTGGCGGTGGTGGCATGTGCATCCTGCGGTGATGCGACGTCCGGGCAGGCCTGAACTCCATTTGATGTGTGAGCCCAGGTGGGCCGCAGTTGAGGCCAGAGGCAGCGGACAGCGCAGGGCCACAGACACATGGCCTTGATGACCCCCAGTCCATCGACCCAGAGGCCAACCAATATGCTATCAGACAGGGGCCATGACTTGAGCTGCACAGAGTTAGTGGCCCCGGATGCACTGCGGCCGGCACAGGGACACCGCCACGGGACGGTGACTTGCGGTGCAGTGAGATAGGGCCACACGAGGTGAGCGGGTCCTCGTCGATGTCGAAGGTGAATGTAGCGGAGGTTTGCGGGGGACAGTGGAAGGTGTCCTCCAGGGCATGATGCAGAGGGCAGACGCCGGCCGGAAGTGGCAAATGGAGGAGTGGAATGCTACAGCCTCGTTTTTGCCACAAAAGTCAGTATCACCGACATGATGATGACAAGCCCCAGTCCATAGACTCAGTCGCCACCTAAGTTCAACCAGAAAGTGTCCATGGATGTTGGGGAACAGACTTAGTGGCACCGGAGCTGAAAGGGGATGCAGTCTGCGATGATGCCAGTACAATGATGTCAAGTCTGCCATAAATGATTCATGACTGAATTCCCAATGTGTGACCAACTCGACCGCAGTGTAGGCCGAATGCGTAGTCATCAAGGGCCCACAGACATGTGTGGTTGGGATGCCATGCACATACTTTGTGTCACCACATCGAAGGGAGTATAGTGATATACACTCAGCCATAAAGTGTGTACTCGGCCATTGTGTAATCAAGACTCAGTTCCAAATGTGTGACCTACTTGACCGCAGTGTAGGCCCGAGGCAGCGGTCAGCAGGGGCCCACAGCCACGTGTCGTTGGCCCGCGATGCACAGAGTTAGTGACACCAGAGCAGTTGTCGGCAGTGTTCGATCACCTCCGTAACGATGATCCTTTTCTCCTCCGGACTGAACCGCGTCTTCCTCTTACTCGTCTCCTTGCGTACAATGATATGAACTCCGCCATGCAGGAATCAAGACTCAGTTCCACATGTGTGACCTACTCGACCGTAGTGTAGGCCCGAGGCAGCGGTGGAGTACGTCAACGAAAAAGGAGTAAAGCGGGCCTGTGTCGCGGAGGCCGTGATGGTCTGAGGAGGCTGCCAAGGTCATGGGCTTCGGGCTTGGAGCTTGCGCCGGCACGTGGTGGGCCCTCTTTGACACACAATGGTGTTGGCAGGTGAGCAGTGAGGCCTGGCTGCGCAGGGGCGGGCATGACGGGTTCGGGGACCAGCGGCCTGGGGTGCAGCAGGCGCACAGGATCACAGGCCACACCGCTCAAGTGGACAGCGTCAGCCTCGTGGCGGGGTGGGAGGCGCCGCTCTGGCAGACATGTTGGGCATTCCAGAAGAGTACCACACCCAGAGCTACGTGCTTTTTATTCACACCGCTATGCTGGCCTGGCGTACGCCGGGCCAGCCCACTCAGCACACGCTTACAGGGGGACGTCACAAGCTACATTTCCTTGGGCTTCCCCACTGGCTGGGGTGACATGGTTGCGTCCACTGTCCACTACACTCCAGACACCAGCAGTGCATGTAGACATGGATATGTCTGTGGTCTGCATACTGCAGTCTGTCCAGCACATCTCCGCCACACTTGGCATTGTGTACATTCTCATTCATGGGTGACTTGCCTCCTTCGCACATGCCTGGTTCCCACCTCTCCCCACATTCCGGTATTGTGTGGCTGGGGTGCCATGCCGTTGATGGCTCATGTACATGGCTAACCAAGGTTGCCACAGTAAGTTGTGCTGTCGTGTCTGGTGGGTGGGCATGTTGTTTGGCATGTTGTATGTGATTTTTTGATGTGTGCAGTGCCAAAGTTGTGAGTTGCATGATCGTGGAGTTGAGGGGTGTGTTGTGTTCATTTGGTACTTGCCAACGTGCAGTGCATTTCCATAGGTGCCATCCTCGAAGCGCTGGTTGATGTTGGACTGTCGGAAGATGGAGGGATCATGCACACTGCCTGGGTAGTTGGCTACGACATTGGTGAAGAGTCCCCTGTGGTCCACTATTGCCTGCACGTTGATGGGATGCGTGTGCTTTCTGTTGCGGTACTTGTGTGCGGTGTCGGCAGGGGGCACAAGTAGGACATGTGTGCAGTCGATTGCCCCCAACACGTGCGGGAATCCAGCTATGGCGTATAGTCCTTGCTTGGTCTCCAGCTGTTCCTGCGCATTGTGGGGGACGTGTAGGTACTGGGGTACCTAGCTGATGATGCCATCCAGGACAGGTGTGGGGAACTTGGATGGGGCTGGCTGTGCGACTCCTCCGACTCTGGCGGTTGTTGGTTGGGAGGTACCAGAGGCCAACAGGTGCAGCACAGCCAGCAGCTTTGTCTGCGGAGGGATGTTGGTTGTCCGCTGTGTTGGTACCGTCAGCCTGTGGGCAATGATGTTCAGGATGCGGAGGATGGTTGTCCTTTTGAGCCTGTAGTGGGCATTGACGTTGTCTGGTGTTAGGTCTGTGAGGCTGGTGCATTTCCTGAAGGTCCGCTGTCTTTGTCTGCGCTGCCTCTGTGGTAGTCCGGGGGGGAGGGGTCCGGGGGGGGTGGAGGTCCTGGGGGTGGTGGCGGTGGGTGTTGTTGCCCTCTCGGGGCTCCGGGATGCATGGTGAGTGGCTCCATGGCATCTGTTGTTCTTCATGTGTGGCTCTAGGCTGGGCTCCCTTTGATGGTGCAGGTTGTCGTCCCACTTTACACCAGGTCGGAGCAGGTGTTAATTTCCTGCTGCTAACGCGCCTTATCGCCTGTTTTGTGGTCTTACCGCCGATGTGGCTGGTCGTTGAGAATGTTGAGGTGTGGTGTTGTTGCGACTTTTTGCTCGGGAACGCCTACTCTGCATCTCATTAGCGATAGTTGCCGGGGTCATCCTTGGCGATGTTTTTTGCGGATGCTTTCGCAAGTAAACTGGTGGTATCGACTGTTAGCACCAGCTTGTGAATGGGGCGATAATTTTATCGTGACTTTGGCTGCGATAAAGTGCCGTTAACTCGGCGATAGTTCCTTGAGAATATGCCCCCATAGTGTCAACGACACTACGTGGTCGTAATGGACTCTGCTTGACCACAGGGGCTCGCTAGATTATGAATATCGTGACATAACAGGAATCACTGTGGGGTGACTCGCTTGCTGGGAATGTGAAGGCGGATTTCGTCTGAACAGCGCAGCAAATGACTGCCGTATACCCAGTTCTAACATAGTGGGTAATCTTTGCCTTTTGCAAAGCTGTTCATCCTAGATGAATTCAGAGAAATTAGTCTATGGCTAAATATGTCTTATGAGCACCCACATTCTCATCTGCGCTGGGCCACAAGAATCACGCAAATGTGCTCATGTCCTCACTTAAAAAAGAACGCATTTCTAAAATACCTCTGAAGGAGTTTGGAAAACGGTATTTCTGTGATTGACCTTAAAAACACCTCCAAACTTAGATAGTGTAATTGCAGTGAAAGCGCAGGCTTGCAAGCACGGCTGTTTAAATTTGCTAGATTTATGCAAACCAATTCAGCTCCTACAATTTAGAAAGACCGGATGATTTTCATAGAATTATGCTTCTTGTTGAGCCTTCCGTAAGCCCCCGCTCGTCAGTCTGCTCCCTGGTGCTCGATAGTTCTTCAAAATCAAGAAAAATCAGGTGCTCGCATTCAGAGCAGAACCCAATTTGAATTAAATCTCTGACTGAAATTAAAACGGCAGCTATGCTGCGATGGTAATAAACTGCTGCCTTTTGCTTACCGGGCATGAAGATTACTTGATGAATGTTGTTTAATTTTTGTTCTCATATAAATCTTGCTGATACTGTATTTCTATCTGAGGCCTAATGAAAAAAGCAGGCTTACAAACACATTCTAACAAATTATTGGTCAAAGATCAAAATGTAACATAAATTAAGTCCCTGGCATGTTGGATAGTAGCGCCATTGAGAGCTGCGCTGTCAGTGTGGCAGTAGACGTAAAGGATGACCCTGGAATAAATGAAATCTGGATGACTTTATTGGATTCAATTACATATGAAATTGAACATCCTGAAAACAAACTATAATAAAAACAGGAATGTATTTATTAGGGTAATGCTTTATAAAATCTTGATAGACATATTGCAAATGGGAATTAGAGGCCTAAAATCACGTGCCTACCAGAAGCAGGACCTGAGACCCAGTTTGCTTTTCTGTAGGTTTATGAAAACTACACTTAGGGCAAATGTATTTATGCAACGTGCACCACATCATTATTGATTTACTGCATTTGTTTCATAATATACTGTGTGTGTGTACCTGGGTCTGGTGGCTCAGTGGACTAATGCGTCCACTGCAGGGTCCTGTGTTCGACCTCATGGTCACAGGTTCAAATTCCGGTGGGTCCACTTAGCCTTTCATCCATCTGAGGTCGATAAAATGAGTACCATTTAGTTGGGTAACAATAAACATCTGTTATTCAGTGCCAAGATCACTCCGGGTGAACTTGCGCTTTACAAATACATATGTTATGTTGCAGATTTAAAGATTTCAATAAATGTGTTTCTTGTTTATGCTGATCAAAGGTTACTAATAATTCTGCTCTCGGAGAGCAACACAGATCGTATCTCATTGTAAAAGGTAACTAGTCACCTATTAACCGTTGACTGTGTATTAAAAAATGAAAGAGTTTGGGCAGGTAGTGTTAATATCCCCAACTGATGGATTCAGAGTAGGAGCTCTTCCTACAGAAGAAAACAGGATCCCTTGATATTTAAATGTCATTCAAACAAGGAAAAAAACGTGATTAGCTATTTGTAATGATTTTTAAGCACAATGGGGCTTATTTACAAGCCTCTTGCGCCACTTGTGCGTCATTTTTAACATGGGAAAAGTGACGTACGGGTGGCGCAAGGGGCTTGTAAATAAGCCCCAATTTATTCAAAGCCATGCTTACATCGGAGGCGTGGCCAACAAGATGGCCGAGAGGCAGCACTGAACGCTCGCTCCGGCCCCGCATAAAACATTCTAAGGCATCCTGCTGCCCCCGTGCCCCCGCTGTGTGCCTAATCGCTTCCTGTGAGCGGGGGCCCCATCAGTGGCGCGATATTGGCTGGTTGCATTACTTATTTAACTGTTGAATTTGCATGCTTGAAGTTGGGGGAGGTGGGACACTGGGACACACAGGGATTGGGGGATGGCGACTTCCTCCCTTGGCTGTCTGTCTCAGCGTTATTCCTTGCACACGGTAACGTCCATGACAGGTTCCACCAGACTACAACAATTGAGTGACACAGCAATATCGACAGGAGGGAGTTGGGGGAGATAGATGGGCAGACACAAATTGAGTAGCGGGATGTTTACCCAGGGTGGGGGGGACAAGCTGTTACACAGTGTTATTTTAATGTTGATTGCAGCAGCACATTGCAGGAACGGTGGGGTCTGGGTGGGGGCGGGTGTTGGTGGGAGTGCCGGGCGGGGAGTGGATGTGTGTTGATTTGATGTATAATGGTTGAAGGGGTACGATTGCTGACTTGGAATGTGTGGGGCTCACTACCTTTGTTAAGACGGACTGGACATACACTTACCTACGATGATTGAGGGTTAGCACTGCCTTCCTCCAGGAGACGCACCTCATGGAGACGGAGGCTCAAAAGCTTGGTAAAAAATGTCGAGGGAAATTTTACTCTGCTACATATTCATCCTATGCCAGGGGGGCGTCCATCTGGGTGGCACCGGGAGTCCCCTTCCAGTTGAGAGGGCAATCAGCAGATGTGGAGGGGCGCTATTTACTATTGCATGGTACTCTAGATGGCTGTGAGTTGTGTTTGCTGAATGTTTATGCACTGGACTTAGACGATGGTGAATTTTTTGCTACATTGGAGGATGCTCTTTTGCCTTATGTGGGTACCCCGAATATTTGAGCGGGAGATTCCAACTGCGTGTTGGATGGCCGTATGGATAGAGATACGCCGTGATTGGGTACAAAGCCTCGTATGGTGGCTGGATTGCAGGAGGTTATGCACCAACTACAGTTTGTGGTTGTGTGGCAAATACTTCTCCCCAATACACAGGAATATTCCTATTACTCTTCAACCCTTGGTACTTGCAGTAGGCTTGATAGATTCCTTGTCACTGGTGAGGGTGTTCTGGACATCAGGAAGGTGTCGTATCAGGTGCGGTTCCTTTCTGATCATGCACCCCTGCTCTTTGAGTGGCGCCCTGCTGTTCCATTATGGAGATTCAGATTTGAATCTTTGGGAGATCCTGAATGACAGAGGCACACAGGACTGTGATGAAGATCTGGGACAGAGTGGACTGCCTTGTCCGTAGGGAGTATCACCAATGACTACACAGGGAGAGGAATAGGTTGGGTGCATGCTTGCTTGGTTGCTTAGCAGGGAGCGCCCTCCCCCCCCATAATCTTGAACCTCCGAGCCCCTGATGGTGGGATGAGGGTGGGCCAGTCAGCCCTGGTAGGGTTGTTGCACACTCACCTTGCTGGTATATACTCTGCCCCACCATGAGAGATGGCCTCGGCGGTTACTGACATCCTAGCATTGGTGGCTTTACATCATTTAATGGCAGAGCAGGCAGATGGTTTAGGTGAGGACATAACACTAGACGACCTGCAGGAGGCGCTTCGAGAGATGACTAGGGGGAAATGCCCAGGACCTGACGAGCTACTGGTTAAAGACTACCAGGCGCAAGCCGCCACATTGCTCCCGGCATTGTTGGAAACCCTTTTAGAGGCCTGAGACAAGGGCAAGCTGCTCCCTAAGCCAGGTAAGGACCTCGTGGATCTGGATCATACAGGACCCTGTCCATGCTGAACGTAGATGTGAAACTGTTTGCGAAAGTGTTGGCTTTGCAGCTGGGAAGGGTTATTGCACACCTGGTGGGGGATGACTAGTGGGGTTTTGTCCCGGTGAGGGGTTCGTATATGAACCTTAGGTGACTGGCTCATGTGATGCACGAGAGGCTGCATTTGTGTCATTGGACATAGAAAAGGCCTTTGACAGCCTGGCTTGGCCATATTTGTGGGAGGTCCTAAGGAGTATGGGGTTGGGTTCCTAGTTTGTGACGTGGGTTCGGCTGCTCTATACCTTGCCCATAGCGAGAGTGCGATTGGGGTCCGATATGTCTGAACCATTCGGTATTGAGAGGGGCACTCGGCAGGGCTGTCCCTTGTCCCCACTATTGTTCGCGCTCGCTATGGAGCCACTCGCAATATTCCTCACAGATCAGCTGTCGGGTTGGAGTATTCCAATTGGGGATGGTCATCATGTATTCTCCATGTATGCAGACGACACATTGTATATGTGAAGGACCCGGCGAATCCGTCACATTTCTGATGCGACTGCTGAAGCAGTTTGGCGCAGTGTCCGGGTTGCGAGTTAACCACCACAAGACGGTTCTTTACCCTCTGGCCAGATTGGTGGGTAGAGAGATGTTGCGTCTTCTGGATGTGGCAATGGTATCCAGATTACCCACGACAGCGGACTCCAGTATGATCTGAACATGGGAAAAATACTGGAGGCCTTGGAGAGTTCTATCAGGTTTTGGACTACGCTGCCATTATCGGTCATGTGTAGGGTGGCCCTGTGCAAAATGGTCCTCCTCCCCTGCTGCCTCTATTTGATGCAGGATTCCTTCTGCTCACTGCCCTCCAGCATGTTTAAACAACTTGATAAACTACTAGTGCAATTGGTGTGGGAGGGGAAGAGGAGCTGGGTGAGACTGGAAGGGCTAAAGTTGGATTTGAACGAGGGCGGACTGGGGGTTCCTGATCTGCAATTGTATTATTTGACTGTTCTCCTGCAGTATGCAGCGATGTAGTGCGATGCGGAACCAAACTGGGAGAAAAACTTGTTAGCAGGGACTGTGGTTGCTGATTGGCTTCCCCAGTTGCTGATGTGCAGCAGGGATCTGCCGACGAACACCCCCTTTTGTGTTGCGAATGTGGCTAGGGCGTGGGACACGACAGTTCATAGAGTTATTATGAGGGCGCTCTATGACCCGCTCCTCCTGCGATGGTGGTTACACCTCTTCGTGCGTATCCCCGATGCCATGAATGTTGAGGGTTGGATCATGGGGGATGCGAGAGGGCGGGTGATCTGTATATGAATGGTAACTTCATGGACTTAGCGGAGATGGAGACCCACTACGGAGTCGATGACCAATAGTTCCTACAATATGCAAGCATCTGCACACTGTGCGAGGGATTTGGCCCACCTTTCCTGAGGAGCTTCAACGATCACATGTCTTTGGGGTGATCCTGGACCCAAGGTCCTATAAAGGCATAATTTCCAGACTGAATGTGGCACTGAAGGCGGATAGGACAACAGTCATGGCCAAGAGGTGGGAGGCCTGGGACAGAGAGGTGGAGGTTCCACTGACAGACGGAGAATGGCATAGGGCGAATGCACAGGTGCGCAAATTAGCGAGCAATGCCCGCTTTAAATTGTGCATTTTTATTTTCTTTATCAAGCCTATCTGACCCCGGCCCAACTGCATAGAGCATACCCTGCGTGATCAGCGGGTTGCATTAGGTGTGGAACGACACCTGCAGATTTTTGGCATGTGGCTTGGCGTTGTGCACAGCTTCGGCTGTACTGTGGTGAGATGTGTGGGGAAGTGTGTAGAGTGACTAGAGTAGCAGTGGAGCTGTTGGTCCGTCATTGAGTACTAGGTTTGCTGCCCACACCCCGGAATGGGCGTAAGATGAGGTATACATTTGCCCAGCTTAGCCTGCTATTGACATGTCACTGCATAGCTATACACTGGGCTAACCCCATGCCGCCGGTGCTCCTTAAGTGGAAGGCAGACCTGAGAGAGTGGGCGGTGGCAGAGGAATGCAGACTGAGGAAGATGGGAACAGAGGAACACTCGGAGAGGGACCTCGAGTTGTGGTCAGATATGTTGGCTGTAATGGATGATAACACTGGGCAACAGGATGAAGAAGAGGGGCGGTATGGGGGCGGGGAGGAGAGTGATGCTGATGCGAAGGGTGACAGTGCGAGTAGAGGTGGATCGGATTAACACACATCGTTTGTTGAGATACAGGGTGTGGTTGGGGTGGAGATTGTCTGTGGCCCCACACTTGTTTAACTGTGAGAGTGGTCTCCATGCGGATGGTGATCCCCCCCTTTTCTGACCTGCACATACATCACTCTGTGAGATTTTATAAGAGGGGAGGGAGAGATGGGAGGACTAGGCTCTCTTCTCCAATGACATTGATATATGAGGCTACCCTGTACTGCATGAGACTTGCCTCTCCCCCACTACCCACCTTATAGAGATTAGGTGTTCTCTGTAACGAATGTGTAACAATGCTGCTATGTTGTTTTCTGTCTATTGGTCATGAAAACCTGAATAAACAAATTAAAAAAAAGAAAAGTCATGCTTACATAATAGTGTTCTTAAAGCAGTACGGTTTGATACTTTAAATCCTAAAGTCCCTCCTAGTCATACACCTAAAAAATGAATGTCTAATGAACAGTTCGGTTCTGCAAGGTTCGTTCCTGTTGGAATGTGTTTCTTCCAGAGGCACTATAGAGTGAGCACAAAGTAATCCTAAAAGGAAGATATTTTTTTTTTTTAAATCAGGTACGAACAGAATGAGCGTGCACACCTTTTATCACAAGAAATGTGAACATGTAGCTTTGTTTACCCCTAGTTCAACATTATGCATGTTTTAAATAAGCAATTTCACTCTGGAAGGTAGGGAGCACAATGTTAATAAAAGTATTTCCCCAAGCTGCCATGAAAACCAAAATTATTAATAGTTAGTGAATAACATTATGAATAGAATCTGATATTATATAAAGTGTTTACTTAGGAAGCCAATACATTTTAGCAACGGAAGGATCCCTTTTATATCAATATGTGTTGAAAGGTCTAAATAGCTTAATAAAAATGCAATTTAATGTGCCAAATAATTTGTCTTTGATGGCATAATATGCTGTAAAATATACTTAATCATACTTCATATATACCCCTCGACTGCCACATAATTCCATTGACTCTCACTATGTTGTAATGTGCATTGCTAGGCATGTTATCAGAGAAAATGGTACCAGTATGCGGTTTGTTGGCAAGAAATACCTTAAATCACAGGATTTCTTACTCCCCAATCTCTGTGGCGGTCGTACAAACAGTATACAATCCTCGTTTAACTCTATTGCACCACACAGCCTTCAAACAGCCTGCTACGGTATGATTTTCCCCAGAATCCAGAAACTTTGTGGATATGTAAATGCCCACTGGGAAATGTCATGTTCTAGCTCTAGTTGTTGAATGTTGAATGCAGTGTATTGGAGTCCAAATTTTAGAGTGGACTACATGTATTTCTTCCCAGAGTCACTTTGTGATGATTTGGTGCTGCCCAGGTACTAGGAGAGCTGGCCAGCGTTCCTTCTTCAATGAGCAGGTACTCCCGCAGCTTTTTGGTGCTACTATGCCATCAAGTAGAAACTGAGATTAGCTTCCTTTCTTATTTTCAAATACAATGAATCACCACATTATAACATTTCATCAAGAGATTTGTTGTCCCTATAAGGTTGAGCCCACCCTGGGATGCTTTTCGAACCCACGGTGTAGGAGAGAGACCTGTAATGAAGCATGCTACCAATAGTGAGTGAGGTTTCCACACCCTAACAGGAAGTTAGTCTCTGTTTCTATTAACGCCATCTAGGCTGGTTCACTAAACTTTGTTGACTTTTTGCATAATCTGATGGGAGCATGAACCATAATTTCCTATTGCTCTCTTTGTGTATCTATGTTGTAACTGTGGTAACTGTGCTAACTTGTAGCAGGATATGCAAGACAACGTTTCTCTATTTAGAAATTCTATTTAGAAATTATTGAAATTAATTCTCTACATTCAGGTAGCTTCTATACCATGTATGTATGTATATATATATATATATATATCCAAAAACCTCGCCACTACGATTTCCTCCAGGGAGAATAACGAGAGCAGACCCAAATATCGTGCTGGTGATTTATTGCTCACACCACTCCGCCAAAACGCGTTTCGGCCGTTACCGGCCTTGATCACATGACAACGCTGGCACATTCAATCGCCATTTTTAAAGTGACAGTGCTCCTGATCCAGGTAAAGGAAATGGACAACATACTACGTATATACATAATTGCACATTAAAATAAAAGTATAAATAACATGATAAAAGAACCATTTTGCATTAAAAACACTTATTATGGAAATTTTCATGTGCAAATCAGCATTTTACGCAGACCTCAGAATTAATGTTTGGCATTAATGCATTTGTATCATATTGTCTGGTGTCCCTTTCCCCACTTGGTTAACTAAAACTAATTAATTTATCAAACCTTCAGACTAATTGTCTGTCTCCCTACCCATACTAATGTGCATTTGTTCTTGCTAACTCATTGTTAGTAAGCAGTCTCCCCGAACACTGCTAAACTTGTTATGTATATATATGTGTGTGTATATATATTATCTACTGACGGTCGCCAATAGATAGTTATAGTTAGGACCTATTTTCCATAGGAAATCCGTAAAATTCTATTTGAAATAACTCTTGTGTCGGTTGACGAATCTTCGCGAAATTTTCAAACTTTATGGCCCGCTCCCGGTCCGCTCCTACCCTGAAAGTTTCGGGGTGATTCGTCAGCGAAGCCGAGAAAAAAGGGGGTCCCAAAACGTGTTTTCCCCATTCATTTTCCCATAGGAAACTTTAGCCACGGCTACAGCCCGAACTGCTGAACGGAATTACACCAAATTTGGCAAAGAGGTAGTTCTTGGTTCAGAAAGAACCCTTTTGTTAAATGGTGTAAATCCGTTCAGTAGTTCCAGTGAAAATCAAAAGGAAAATCACATATATATCTATGGCCGCGTCGGATTCGCGCACCCTCCCGATCACGAGCTGCATGCTAATTGGCTGTCAACACTCCAAATCAGGAAGTGTTGGCAGCCATTTATCCCTCGGTAGAACCGAGGGACAGAAACTAAGTGCGCAAAACGCACAAAGGGGGCAGGGTAGAAACACCCTGACCCCCTAGGTCTGCTCAGGGGGTCCCACAAGGACCCCCTGGGCAGAAAAAAGCATTTAAAAAAAAAAAAAATCGGCGGGATGCACCTAGGGTGCGTGGATCCCGCCGATAAAATCGAAGCGCGGTCTCCCGCGTCGCAGTGTATTTTGCCCGGGTGGCCCAAGTCCCGGGGGCATGCGGAAGGTGGGTTTATGTTTTATATGGGGGGCCTCTGAGGCCCCCAAAGCCCGGGGACCGCCACCCCCCGGGGCTTCTTTTTCATTTTTAATAATGTGTGGGGGGCTCCAGCCCCACATGCCCCGAGGACCACCACCTCCCGGGGCACTTAGAAAATAAATGTGGGCGTCCGTTACGGACCCCAGAGCCCGGGGACCACCACCTCCCGGGGCTGTGCAATTCAAGGGAGGGGGCCACGCGGCCCCCTCCTGGAGCCCCTTGATGGCCCTGGGGACCGCCACCCCCAGGGCCGGCTCCTGCAGTGTCCCGGGGTGCCTACCCCCGGGACACTGTAGTTTGCTATGGCAGGGCAGCCCCGGGGGATGGGGTCCCCGGGGCATTAAGTGGCCTGAGGAGGGGGCCATGCAGCCCCCCTCCAAATATTTAAATTTTTTAAAAAGAGGGCATGCCCGGGGGATGGGGTCCCCGGGGCCAATGTAAACCCAGGGAAGGGGGGCCACGCGGCCCCCTTCCCGTTTTATTTTAATTTTTTTTTTAAATGAAAATCCTCATGCCCCGGGGGATGGGGTCCCTGGGGCCAAAAGAGGCCAAGGGAAGGGGGGCCACGCAGCCCCCCTCCCACACAAATTTTTTTTTTTTAAAAAGACCGGCATCGTGCCGGAGGCCCCGCCCCCACCCTGCAGCAGTCTGCAAACGCGTCCCCTGGCGCGTTTTCAGATGGGGAACGAATTCTCCTTGAATACTGGGGGTCCCTGGGGCCAACTAGCCCACCAGGAACCTCCAGTATGCGCCAGGGGCTGCGTTGCAGAGAGGTGTACAGAGGCCACACCCTTTTACACCTCTCTGCAACGCAGCTCTGTGGCGCTTTTTGGAGGTACATGGTGGGCTAGTTGGACTCCAGGGACCCTCAGGATTCAATGGGACTTAATCCCCCAAATTAAAATGCGCCACAGGGCGCGTTTGCACAGTGGTGAAGGGAGGGGGCGGGGCTTCAGGTGACATGTGTGCAAACAGGCCCCGTGTAGCATTTTAAGATGGGGAATTAAATCCTCTTCAATCCTGAGGGTCCCTGGGGGCCAACTAGCCCACCAGGTACCTCCAGTAAGCGCCACGGAGCTGCGTTGCAGAGTGTTGTAAAAAGGGGCGTGGCCTCTGTACACCTCTCTGCAACGCAGCCCCTGGCGCATACTGGAGGTTCCTGGTGGGCTAGTTAGCCTAGGAACCCTCAGGATTGAGGAGGAATTAATTCTCCAACTTAAAACGCGCCACAGGAGCGTGTTTGCAGACATGTCACCTCAGGCCCCACCCCTTCCTTCACCATTGTGCAAATATTCCTCTAAAATCAGCTGAACTACGAATTCCGATTTACTCACCTGTTATCAGGAGAGACCACAGTGCTGCATCTTTGGGCCCAGTACTAATCCTGAAAAGTAATTTTAACCGTACTTACCAGTAACTTGAATTTCCTTCCATAGGATATCATTGCCTGCTTTTTGCTGAAAAAGTTTCTAAGTGTCGATTTTTGAAACTTAGAAATATTCCTCTAAAATCAGCAGAACTACAATTCTGATTTACTCACCTGTTATCAGGAGAGACCTCAGTGCTGCATCTTTGAGCCCAGTACTGATCCTGAAAAGTAATTCTAACCATACTTACCAGTAACTTGAATTTCCTTCCATAGGCTAACATTGACTGGTTTCACTTGGAAATTCTTCTAAGTGTGGAGTTTTGGAACTTTATTTAGGGCTCCCGGTTTTATGGTATTTATTTTTTTGACATTTCCGTCTGTATTTATCCATATTTATTTTTTGGTCATTTTATCTGTATTTATCCACATTTATTTTTGTCGCAAGCAAAAGAAGACGCTGCAGCCAGTATTTTTCCACATTTATTTAAATAGGCACTGCACACTTGCACTCAGTTGTAATAGGTTTAGATATATTTATATATACATCAAATTAAGTAAACACAATATATTCATCTGAAAACTTTGCCAAAATAATTTAAAGAGAACATAGGCCTAAACAGACCTTGAGTAACTTGCATGAGAAACCTTTACTGTGGGGCTGTACATATAACTTGCTAAAACGCAAGGTGAGTGTTCATATTTTTGAGGGGAGGAGGGTGCAAAATGCTTTGTGTCAGCATCGGAAACATTCTTCCCCCGGAGCCAACACAAAGAATAATGGAACTGGGCCCGAAGGTATTGGAGAGCTTTACCCGAGCGTCAGTACAATTTTACCTGTTCATATGCATTGTTTACAGGCATGGGGAAATGAATTGATATGCTCAGAATCACGATTGTTTTCCGATGCAGCGTCCAGGATTACCTACTGAAAGCATTTAAATTTATTAACTGGCCCTAAGTGTTTCCCCTTGCAACAGTGGGGCTGCGAAAATGTGTACACAATAAAGCAATGCACTCCTCCCCCTCCCCCTTCTCCTCTGGAGTGAACCTGAAGACAAGGGGCCGCTGAAAGCGCGGACCCAAGTAAAGCAATGCACATTCCGGAGGTAGGAGCAACAGTCTTCAACACTGCCCGAGCTCACCTTAATAAAGCGAAGCACTCTCAGACAATGAGACGCTTCACACACCCAGAAGCAGGCGTGCAACACAGCCCCCCCCCTCACCCCCCCATCACTGTCTTTTCCTCACCGTGGCCACCAGTGCCAGATGTTCACACTGCCCATCCCAGTTCTTCCCATTACCCAACAGTGCCACATTCTAACACTGTTCACCAGTGTAACTTTACTTTTCTGAACCCCACAGCCTCTTTCTCACAATGTTCATTGTGGCAGCTTCTTAAACTGCCCATCACTTGCAACTAAACACTTTGCCCCCACTGCACGTTCTTCATACTGCCCACTTGGGGAGATCCTCACATGCCCCCAATTGCCAGTCCCTCATGCGGTCTATCAGTGGCAGCATCTCACACTGCCCAACAGGGTCGGTTCGTCACATTGTTTACGTATGCCAGTAGCTGACACTGCCCATCAGACTCCATGCCCATTTAGTCCTTAGACTCTTTGCTGTGACTAGAAGCTGTAAGACCATGTTTGTGCCAGCTGTGCATGAGTGAAGTGGGGGAACGCAAGGAGAAGTGAGGTGTAAGGCTGAGAGTGGATTCGGTGGGTGAGTGTAGAGTACGCGCAAGGGTGGAGGCGGGGAGTACACGTGAGGTTGAATTGTAAAGCTGAGAAAAGAGATTGTGTGAAAAGGTGAGAGTGTAGGGGTTGCAGATTGGAGTAAATGAGAGAGTGGAGCACGTAGGCGAGTGGAGAGTACGCAGTGGAGAGTACGCGGCGGGAGAGTGGGACCTCATCGCCCCAGCCTTCTCCGGGTTGCCCTGGCAGGCCTTCCAGGCTCGGCCCCTCTCCAAACCCTGCAGCATCAGGTACAAGGCGGCTCCACCCGGCCTGGCCGACAAGATGAAAGCCTTTCGGAAGTCGGGGGGCCTCCAGAGGCCCAAACCTGATCCAAATGACCAAGAGACAAGCATCCCCCATCTGTGCGCCAGGATGTCGAAAAGGCCCCTCTCCAGAGAGGCTCTTCCGACCCCTAAAGCGGCCAGATAGGAGCCGAGGGCGCCGCATCACCGAGTACCTAATGCGCCATTGACACGGGTTCTCGGCCCCTCACCCCTCCCCGTGGCTCCGAGTCCACAGCATGTACTGGCCTAGCAAAGGTAACATACAGTACTGAGCAGGGTACAGGCGAGGCACTGTAGCGAGCCGGGGGGGAGGTTCTGAATTCTGCTGGCTGTGCCCTCTTCACCGCCTCTGCTGGAACCAGCGCCTCCTATGTACTCTTTACCCTTCTCATTACACCGTCTCTCGTCTCTTCCCGGTACTCTCTCCCCGTGTCTTTACCCTCGGCCGTTACCCGCCCTCACTTCTCTTTCCGTACCCTTTAATCTTGGTCTCTTTCACTGACGTCATCAGGTCTCTGGTCCATATCATCTTTCTTTACTGTCCGATCTTACCTGTCCTATGCAGGCGCGCAACGCCCATTGGGCTCAACGGGCTTCATCCCCCCCCCCCCGTTGTGTGTGTCAGCCCGGGCTAAGACAGGTTCCCGGGCACACACAGACAGTTTTTGAGCTGCCAGCCGCACTCGGAGTACTTCACAGGTCTTTAAAAGACCATTCACTTGATTAAGGAGGCTTAGTTGTTTTTTTCACCCCTTCGGCTGGAAGAATTAGCCCCCTCCCCGAAATTTTTATCAGCCCCCGCCCCCGAAATTTGGCTCTAGTTGCGCCTCTGCCCAGAAGTGATATGGGGGAGAGAATGCCGGATGGGGATGTCTACCCCAGGCTCCCCCAGGGTCCTGATAAATGACCTGTGAAGGGAGAGTGCCAAATGCGGCGCTAAGAGTCCGCCCTCTTAGTAGGGCGCCTTTCATGTGCAGAGAGCAGCCTGCATTCCTCTATGCATCAGATCAGGCAACCCTGAGCTGAAGCACTTTGTCTGATTTGTCAGTATTTTTCCGTTTATATTTATAAATACAGACGAAGAACAAAAAGTTTTCCGTCTGCATTTATAAGTAAAAATCCGTTTAAACGGAAAACCGGGAGCCTTATTTATAATATTCCTCTAAAATCAACCGAACTACGAATTCCGATTTACTCACCTGTTATCAGGAGAGACCACAGTGCTGCATCTTTGAGCCCAGTACTAATCCTGAAAAGTAATTTTAACCGTACTTACCAGTAACTTGAATTTCCTTCCATAGGATATCATTGCCTGCTTTTTGCTGAAAAAGTTTCTAAGTGTCGATTTTTGAAACATACAAATATTCCTCTAAAATCAGCCGAACTACGAATTCCGATTTACTCACCGGTTATCAGGAGAGACCTCAGTGCTGCATCTTTGAGCCCAGTACAGATCCTGAAAAGTAATTCTAACCGTACTTACCAGTAACTTGAATTTCCTTCCGTAGGCTAACATTGACTGGTTTCACTTGGAAATTCTTCTAAGTGTGGAGTTTTGGAACTTTATAATATTCCTCTAAAATCAACCGAACTACGAATTCCGATTTACTCACCTGTTATCAGGAGAGACCTCAGTGCTGCATCTTTGAGCCCAGTACTAATCCTGAAAAGTAATTTTAACCGTACTTACCAGTAACTTGAATTTCCTTCCCTAGGATATCATTGCCTGCTTTTTGCTGAAAAAGTTTCTAAGTGTCGATTTTTGAAACATACAAATATTCCTCTAAAATCAGCCGAACTACGAATTCCGATTTACTCACCGGTTATCAGGAGAGACCTCAGTGCTGCATCTTTTAGCCCAGTACTGATCCTGAAAAGTAATTCTAACCGTACTTACCAGTAGCTTGAATTTCCTTCCATAGGCTAACATTGACTGGTTTCACTTGGAAATTCTTCTAAGTGTGGAGTTTTGGAACTTTATAATATTCCTCTAAAATCAGCAGAACTACGAATTCCGATTTACTCACCTGTTATCAGGAGAGAACCCAGTGCTGCATCTTTTAGCCCAGCACTGACCCTGAAAAGTAATTCTAACCGTACTTACCAGTAACTTGTATTTCCTTCCATTGGAATCCATTGTCTGGTTTTCAGCAGAAAAGTTTCAAAGTGTCGATTTTCACAAACTACAAATATTCCTTAAAAATCGCCTGTATGACTTAAACGCATTCTTTCAACTGTTTACAGGAGATGCACCAGTGCTGGATCCAGGATCCACCACTGAGTAAGAAAAAGTAACGATAACACTACTTACCTCCTAAGTGAATTTCCTCCCATAGGATAACATTGGTGATTCTATGTGGAAAAGTTTCTAAGTGTCAACTTTTAAAATACAATAATATTCCTTAAAAATCACTACTGTAACCAAAACGCTTTTACTCAACTGTTTACAGGAGATGTCCCAGGACTGAATCTAGGATCCAGTCCTGTGGTTAGAAAAAGTAATCCATAAAGTAACTAATTGCATTTAACTAGAAATTCACATTGAGCTCAATGTTGCATTGTGTTTGAAATTGTGTTGCCCATTGCAACAACTGTAACTTCTGTACTTAAAAGTCTATTGCCTATTTGCAAAGTATTTAAACTAAAGTAATTCATTCTGAGAAAGTATATTTTGTAATGTAATGTATAATGTAATTAAAATGTAATTTAAAAAATAAAATATGTAAAAATAAATAGTTTAAAAAAATGTAGTAAATCAGTATCAAAAAAATAAATATAACAATTAATACATTTAAAAATTGTCATTTACAAAACCTTTGAAATTCACTGAAAAAAACCATAGGTTTCAGACATGTTATAGTTAGGAATTAGCATTTAAAAAACCTTTGAAATTCACTGAAAAAACCATAGGTTTCAGGCACGTTATAGTTAGAAAATAGCATTTAAAAAACCTTACAAATTCACTGAAAAAACCATAGGTTTTAGGGACAGTTATAGTTAGTTGGACATTGCACTCGTACAAAACCCGTGAAATTCCCCCGTTATATTTAGTTCACCTAACTATAACTCGCGCCCCCGCAATGCACTGCTGATGACGTCACATATTACATCACTCATGACATGGTCAGTGACATCACTGATGACATCACTGATGACATCTCAAATGACATCACTGATGACATCACTGATGACATCATCCACGTGATAATCTGATGCACCTCCTCACACCCTAATATAACCTTTGATACACCCACTCTAAGTTACAGACTGCCATTCGCAAAACCATAGACACTCCAACACCAAAAACTACATACCCACTCACTGATTCTTAGGTCTACACACACATCCACTCACTCACCCGTACAGTCACTCATACTTACGGTCACTCAGTACAGGACTATCATATGCACTCATACTCCTATATAGACACTCAAACACCGCCACTCATCCATAGAGGTACTCACACACCTAGTCAGTCATGCAAATAATTAAACACACTGCCATTTACTCACCTATACAGTTATACACACACCAGCTCACTTACTCATACAAATACTAGCACATTCTTACGCTCTTATACCATCACTGATACAAGCACACACTCATCCATACAGTCACTCTCACAATCACACACTCTCGCTTATAGCTATTTATATACTCCAACACACATATATACTGCCTTTCACATATGTAGTTACTCACACATGTACCACTGGGACATACATTCACTCACTAACACACTCTTACACACACTTACCCACCCATACAGTCTATCACAGATGCACTCTTGAAACCATCCACCCAGTGAATCACCCACTCACACATCTATGCACAGAGTCACACACACCCCACCCACACAAACACTCAGGCACCCATACAGATACTCAGACAACCAATCAATAACTCATATAGACACTCATGTAGCTATTCACAAACCCATGCAGCCACTTACACAGCAATAGACAGACGGATACAGACATTCACCCAGTTTAGTCACTAACCCATGCATTCAGTAAGATACGTTTAATCACTCACTTATAGAGTTAGTCACGCACCTACTAAATCATCCATACAGACACTTATACACCCACTCATTCTTCAATATGCCTTTCCCTATATATATTAAAAATATTTAAACTTTACAGAAACAAACAGTCACTGGATGATGTCATCAGTGATGTCATCAGTGATGTCACTGACCATGTCATGAGTGATGTAATATGTGACGTCATCAGCAGTGCATTGCGGGGCGCGAGTTATAGTTAGCTGAACTAACTATAACGGGGGAATTTCACGGGTTTTGTACGAGTGCAATGTCCAACTAACTATAACTGTCCCTAAAACCTATGGTTTTTCAGTGAATTTGTAAGGTTTTTTAAATGCTAATTTCTAACTATAACGTGCCTGAAACCTATGGTTTTTTCAGTGAATATATATATATGTGTGTATATAGGGGGCTGCGTTGCAGAGACGTGTATAGAGGCCACACCCCTTTTTACACCTCTCTGCAACGCAGCTCTGTGGCGCTTTCTGGATGTACCTGTTGGGCTAGTTGGCCCCCAGGGACCCTCAGGATTGAAGGGGATTTAATTCCCCATCTTAAAACGCGCCACGGGGCCTGTTTGCACACATGTCACCTGAAGCCCCGCCCCCTCCCTTCACCACTGTGCAAACGCGCCCCTTGGAGCGTTTTAAGTCGGGGGATTAACTCCCCTTGAATCCTGAGGGTCCCTGGGGTGCAACTAGCCCACCAGCTACCTCCATTAAGCGCCACAGAGCTGCGTTGCAGAGAGGTGTAAAAGGGCATGGCCTCTGTACACCTCTCTGCAAGGCAGCCCCTGGCGCATACTGGAGGTTCCTGGTGGGCTAGTTGGCCCCAGGGACCCCCAGTATTGAAGGGAGTACTTCCCCATCTGCAAACGCGCCAGGGGGCACGTTTGCAGAGTGGTGAAGGAAGGGCGGGGCCTGCGGGCCCGATCGTTTGTTGTTTTTTTTTTTTTTTTTCCTGAAGGGGGGCTGTGTGGCCCCCCTTCCTTTTCCCTTTTTTTGGGCCCTGGGGACCCCATCCCCCAGGGCCTTACCCCCTTTTTTTTTTTTTTTTTTGATTAAACGTGAAGGGGGCCGCGTGGCCCCTCCCGTGGCCGAATCCTGCCCCGGGGACCCCATCCCCCGGGGCATGGCCACACTTTTAAATTAATTTTTAAGGAGGGGGCTGCGTGGCCCCCTCCTCAGGCCTCCTTTTGCCCCGGGGACCCCATCCCCCGGGGCAGGCCTTTTTTTTTTTTTTTTTTTTTAATTATTTCTTGGGAGGGGGACCGCGTGGCCCCCTCCCGGGCCACTTATGGCCCCGGAGACCCCATCCCCCGGGGCCTGGCCTCTTGTTGGGGACTGTGGGGGGTCCCCAAACCCCCCACAGTCCCGCCGGCTCCCCGTGTCCTAAGGGAGCCGGCATTGCTTTTCCACATGGGGAGCAGCTAACATGCTGCTCCCCATGTGGAAAAGCAATTGTCTTTGGATATTGGAAGCAGAGCAGGGTTCCCTGCTCTCTCTTCCAATATCCAAAGCAGTTTGCAATGACAGGACAGGAGCCGCGAGGCTCCGTCCTGTCATTGCAAACAACAGTGTCCCGGGGGTAGGCACCCCGGGACACTGCAGGAGCCGACCCTGGGGGTGGCGGTCCCGAGGGCCACCACAGGCTCCAGGAGGGGGCCGCGCGGCCCCCTCCCCACATCAGCACAGCCCCGGGGAGGTGGTGGTCCCCGGGGCTTCGAGGGTCCAAAACGGACCCCCATTTTAAATGTGTTAGTGCCCCGGGGAGGTGGCGGTCCCCAGGGTGTGTGGGGGGGCTCGAGCCCCCCCACACAGGAAATTTAAAAAAAAAAAAAGGCCCGGGGAGGTGGTGGTCCCCGGGGCTGCGGGAGGGCCGAGTGCCCTCCCGCACCATTTTAAAATGAAAGCCCCGGGGAGTGGCGGTCCCCGGGGCTTGGGGGGCCCTTTGAGGCCCCCCATACATAAATTTAACCCCCCCCACCATGCCCCCGGGACTTGGGCCACCCGGGGGCAAAATACAATCGAAGCGCGGGAGACCGCGCTTCGATTTTTTTTTTTCGGCAGGATCCGCGCACCCTGAGCGCATCCTGCCGATTTAAAAAAAAAAGGCACAGTGCCCTTGGCTGCCTTGCAAATAATTGCTGGAAATGCGGTGTCATAGAGAGAGAAACATCTCCCTCCTCTCCCTTTCTCCTTCACGTTACCAATTCGCCTCGGTAATTCCTGTGGCCGGTACATTACCAGAGCGGGTCATGCCCCCTCAATTCAATGTTCACATGAGGCTCCATTTTGCTGGGGGCCCCCAACCCTGCAGGGCGGGCTCAGTAAACAGGAACGGAGAATCCTTACGCTCTGGTAACGTACCGGCCACAGGAATTACCGAGGCGTATTGGTAACGTGAAGGAGAAAGGGAGAGGAGGAGATGTCTCTCTCTATGACACCGCATTTCAGCAATTATTTGCAAGGCAGCCAAGGGCACTGTGCCTTTATGTTTTACAGCTTTTTGCACTTTTGATGAAACGAACACTGTGACATTGACACTAACATTTCAGTGCATGCTGGGGCCTGTAGTATGACTATGGACCATGTGACCACAAGGAGATTACAAAACAAACTCACCTGTGAGCAAGGCGATGATGTCGAAACCGGTTAGGATGCAAATGAGTGTTGAAAGGCTGCCGAGCACATGACGCATTAAAGTCAGCTTGAAAAGTAAGTCGGAGTTGGGTTCTATCTTTTGGATGTTGTGAAGTACAGGATTCTCCGTTCCTGTTTACTGAGCCCGCCCTGCAGGGTTGGGGGCCCCCAGCAAAATGGAGCCTCATGTGAACATATATATATATATATATATTCACTGAAAAAACCATAGGTTTTAGGGACAGTTATAGTTATTTGGACATTGCACTCGTACAAAACCCGTGAAATTCCCCCGTTATAGTTAGTTCAGGTAACTATAACTCGCGCCCCCGCAATGCACTGCTGATGACGTCACATATTACATCACTCATGACATGGTCAGTGACATCACTGATGACATCACTGATGACATCTCAAAAGACATCACTGATGACATCACTGATGACATCATCCAGTGACTGTGCGTTTCTGTAAAGTTTAAATATGTTTAATATATATAGGGAAAGGCGTATTGAAGAATGAGTGGGTGTATAAGTGTCTGAATGGATGATTTAGTACGTGCATGACTGACTCTACAAGTGAGTGATTAAACGTATCTTACTGAATGCATGGGTTAGTGACTAAACTGTGTGAATGTCTGTATCCGTCTGTTTGTTGGTGTGTAAGTGGATGCATGGATTTGCGAATAGCTACATGAGTGTCTATATGGGTTATTGATTGGTTCTCTGAGTATCTGTATGGCTGCCTGAGTGTTTGTGTGGGTGGGGTGTGTGTGACTCTGTACATAGATGTGTGAGTGGGTGATTCACTGGGTGCATGATTTCAAGAGTGCATCTGTGATGGACTGCTTGGGTGGGTGATTGTGTGTATGGGTGTGTTAGTGAGTGAATGTATATCTCAGTGGTACATGTGCGAGTAACTACATATGTAAAAGGCAGTATATATGTGTGTTAGAGTATTTAAATGGCTATAAGTGAGAGTGTGTGATTGTGAGAGTGGCTGTTTGGATGCGTGTGTGCTTGTATCAGTTATTGTATTAGAGCGTAAGAATGTGCTAGTATTTGTATGAGTAAGTGAGCTGGTGTGTGTATAACTGTATAGGTGAGTAAATGGGTGTGTGATTAATTTTTTGCATGACTGACTACGTGTGTGAGTACCTCTATGGATGAGTGGGGGTGTGTGAGTGTTTATATAGGTGTATGAGTGCATATGATAGTCCTATACTGAGTGACTGTAAGTACGAGTGACTGTACGGGTGAGTGAGTAGATGTGTGTGTGTGTAGACCTAAGAATCAGTGAGTGGGTATGTAGTTATTGGTATTGGAGTGTGTATGGTTTTGAGAATGGCAGTCTGTAATTTAGAGTGGGTGTATCAAAAGTTATATTAGGGTGTGAGAAGATGCATAAAATTATCACATGGATGATGTCATCAGTGATGTCATTTGAGATGTCATCAGTGATGTCACTGACCATGTCATGAGTGATGTAATATGTGACGTCATCAGCAGTGCATTGCGGGCGCGAGTTATAGTTACCTGAACTAACTATAGCGGGGAATTTCACGGGTTTTGTACGAGTGCAATGTCCAACTAACTATAACTGTCCCTAAAACCTATGGTTTTTTCAGTGAATTTGTAAGGTTTTTTAAATGCTAATTTCTAACTATAACGTGCCTGAAACCTATGGTTTTTTCAGTGAATTTCAAAGGTTTTTTAAATGCTAATTCCAAACTATAACATGTCTGAAACCTATGGTTTTTTTCAGTGAATTTCAAAGGTTTTGTAAATGACAATTTTTAAATGTATTAATTGTTATATTTATTTTTTTGATACTGATTTACTACATTTTTTTAAACTATTTATTTTTAGATATTTTATTTTTTAAAATACATTGTAATTACATTATACAATACATTACAAAATATACTTTCTCAGAATGAATTACTTTAGTTTAAATACTTTGCAAATAGGCAATAGACTTTTAAGTACAGTAGTTACAGTTGTTGCAATGGGCAACACAATTTCAAACACAATGCAACATTGAGCTCAATGTGAATTTCTAGTTAAATGCAATTAGTTACTTTATGGATTACTTTTTCTAACCACAGGACTGGATCCTATATTCAGTCCTGGGACATCTCCTGTAAACAGTTGAGTAAAAGCGTTTTGGTTACAGTAGTGATTTTTAAGGAATATTATTGTATTTTAAAAGTTGACAAACTTTTTCACATAGAATCACCAATGTTATCCTATGGGAGGAAATTCACTTAGCAGGTAAGTAGTGTTATCGTTACTTTTTCTTACTCAGTGGTGGATCCTGGATCCAGCACTGGTGCATCTCCTGTAAACAGTTGAAAGAATGCGTTTAAGTCATACAGGCGATTTTTAAGGAATATTTGTAATTTGTGAAAATCGACACTTTGAAACTTTTCTGCTGAAAACCAGACAATGGATTCCTATGGAAGGAAATACAAGTTACTGGTAAATACGGTTAGAATTACTTTTCAGGGTCAGTGCTGGGCTAAAAGATGCAGCACTGGGTTCTCTCCTGATAACAGGTGAGTAAATCAGAATTCGTAGTTCTGCTGATTTTAGAGGAATATTATAAAGTTACCTAACTCCACACTTAGAAGAATTTCCAAGTGAAACCAGTCAATGTTAGCCTAGGGAAGGAAATTCAAGTTACTGGTAAGTACGGTTAAAATTACTTTTCAGGATCAGTACTGGGCTCAAAGATACAGCACTGAGGTCTCTCCTGATAACAGGTGAGTAAATCGGAATTCGTAGTTCGGCTGATTTTAGAGCAATATTATAAAGTTCCAAAACTCCACACTTAGAAGAATTTCCAAATGAAACCAGTCAATGTTAGCCTATGGAAGGAAATTCAAGTTACTGGTAAGTACGGTTAGAATTACTTTTCAAGGTCAGTGCTGGGCTAAAAGATGCAGCACTGGGTTCTCTCCTGATAACAGGTGAGTAAATCGGAATTCGTAGTTCGGCTGATTTTAGAGGAATATTATAAAGTTTCAAAACTCCACACTTAGAAGATATTCCAAGTGAAACCAGTCAATGTTAGCCTATGGAAGGAAATTCAAGTTACTGGTAAGTACGGTTAAAATTACTTTTGAGGATCAGTACTGGGCTCAAAGATGCAGCACTGAGGTCTCTCCTGATAACAGGTGAGTAAATCGGAATTCGTAGTTCGGCTGATTTTAGAGGAATATTATAAAGTTCCAAAACTCCACACTTAGAAGAATTTCCAAGTGAAACCAGTCAATGTTAGCCTAGGGAAGGAAATTCAAGTTACTGGTAAGTACGGTTAAAATTACTTTTCAAGGTCAGTGCTGGGCTAAAAGATGCAGCACTGGGTTCTCTCCTGATAACAGGTGAGTAAATCGGAATTCGTAGTTCGGCTGATTTTAGAGGAATATTATAAAGTTCCAAAACTCCACACTTAGAAGAATTTCCAAATGAAACCAGTCAATGTTAGCCTATGGAAGGAAATTCAAGTTACTGGTAAGTACGGTTAGAATTACTTTTCAAGGTCAGTGCTGGGCTAAAAGATGCAGCACTGGGTTCGCTCCTGATAACAGGTGAGTAAATCGGAATTCGTAGTTCCGCTGATTTTAGAGGAATATTATAAAGTTTCAAAACTCCACACTTAGAAGATATTCCAAGTGAAACCAGTCAATGTTAGCCTATGGAAGGAAATTCAAGTTACTGGTAAGTACGGTTAAAATTACTTTTGAGGATCAGTACTGGGCTCAAAGATGCAGCACTGAGGTCTCTCCTGATAACAGGTGAGTAAATCGGAATTCGTATTTTGGCTGATTTTAGAGGAATATTTGCACAATGGTGAAGGAAGGGGTGGGGCCTGAGGTGACATGTCTGCAAACACGCCCTGTGGCGCGTTTTAAGTTGGAGAATTAATTCCTCCTCAATCCCGAGGGTCCCTAGGGGCCAACTAGCCCACCAGATACCTCCAGTATGCGCCAGAGAGCTGCGTTGCAGAGAGGTGTTCAGAGGCCACGCCCCTTTTACAACACTCTGCAACGCAGCTCCGTGGCGCTTACTGGAGGTACCTGGTGGGCTAGTTGGCCCCCAGGGACCCTCAGGATTGAAGGGATTTAATTCCCTATCTTAAAACGCGCCACGGAGCCTGTTTGCACACATGTCACCTCAGGCCCCGCCTCCTTCACCACTGTGCAAACGCGCCCGGTGGCGAGTTTTAAGTCGGGGGATTAACTCCCGTTGAATCCTGAGAGTCCCTGGGGTGCAACTTGCACACCAGCTACCTCCATTAAGCGCCACAGAGCTGCGTTGCAGAGAGGTGTAAAAAGGGGCGTGGCCTCAGAACACCTCTCTGCAATGCAGCCCCCTTGCGCATACTGGAGGTTCCTGGTGGGCTAGTTGGCCCCCAGGGACCCCCAGTATTGAAGGGGAATTCGTTCCCCCTCTGCAAACGCGCCAGGGGCGCGTTTGCAGAGTGCTGACAAGGAGGCGTGGCCTCCGGCGCGATGCCGGATTTTTATTTTTTTTAGAGGGGGCTGTGTGGCCCCCCTTCTTTTTAATTATTTTGGGCCCTGGGGACCCCATCCCCCAGGGCCTGACCCCCTTTTTTAAAAAATGTGAACGGGAAGGGGACCGCGTGGGCCCCCCTCCCGTGGCCAATTTCGGCCCGGGGACCCCATCCCCCGGGTCATTGCCACCTTTTTTTTTATTTTTATTTTCATGGAGGGGGGCTGCGTTGCCCCCCTCCTCAGGCCTCCTTAGGCCCTGGGGACCCCATCCCCCGGGGCCGGCCTTTTTTAAATTATTATTTTTTTTTTCTAATTTGGGGAGGGGGGCCGCATGGCCCCCCTCCCGGGCCACTACTTGCCCTGGGGACCCCATCCCCCAAGGCTGGCCCTATCCTTTGGGGTCCGTGGGGGGACCCCAACTCCCATGCCGGCTCCCAGCGTCCTGCGGGAGCCGGCATTGCTTTCCACATGGGGAGCTGCTAACATGCAGCTCCCCATGTGGAAAGCAATTGTCTTTGGATATTGGAAGCGAGAGCAGGTTTCCCTGCTCTCGCTTCCATATCCAAAGCAGTTTGCTATGACAGGACGGGAGCCGCGAGGCTCCCGTCCCTGTCATAGCAAACTACAGTGTCCCGGGGGTAGGCACCCCGGGACACTGCAGGAGCCGACCCCTGGGGGTGGCGGTCCCCAGGGCCACCACAGGCTCAGGAGGGGCCGCGAGGCCCCCTCCCTTCAATTGCACAGCCCGGGGAGGTGGTGGTCCCCGGGGCTTCGGAGGTCCGAAACAGACCCCCACATTTGTTTTCTAAGTGCCCCGGGGAGGTGGTGGTCCCCGGGGCATGTGGGGGGGGCTGCGTGGCCCCCCTCCCGTGGCCGAATCCGGCCCCGGGGACCCCATCTCCCGGGGCATGGCCACACTTTTAAATACATTTTTATGGAGGGGGGCTGCATGGCCCCCTCCTCAGGCCTCCTTTTGCCCCGGGGACCCCATCCCCCAGGGCAGGCCTTTATTTTTTATTTTGATTATTTTTTTTTATTTTTTTTGGGGAGGGGGGCCGCGTGGCCCCCCTCCTGGGCCACTACTTGTCCCGGGGACCCCATCCTCCGGGGCTGGCCCTATCCTTTGGGGTCCGTGGGGGGACCCCAACTCCCCCACGGACCCTGCCGGCTCCCCGCCTCCTGCGGGAGCCGGTATTACTTTCCACATGGGGAGCTGCTAACATGCAGCTCCCCATGTGGCAAAGCTAATTTGCTTTGGATATTGGAAGCGAGAGCAGGTTTCCCGCTCTCGCTTCAATATCCAAAGCAGTCTTGCTATGACAGGGCGGGGCCGCGAGGCTCCGTCCTCTCATAGCAAACTACAGTGTCCCGGGGTAGGCACCCCGGGACACTGCAGGAGCCGACCCTGGGGGTGGTGGTCCCCAGGGCCATTACAGGCTCCAGGAGGGGGCCGCGCGGCCCCCTCCCTCCATCGACAAAGCCCCGGGAGGTGGTGGTCCCGGGGCTCTGGGAGTCCGTAATGGACCCCCATATTGACATTTTTAGTGCCCCAGGGAGGTGGCGGTCCCCGGGGCGCAAGCCCCCCCACACAGGTAATTTTTAAAAAAAATAAAAAAGAAGCCCCGGGGGGTGGCAGTCCCCGGGGCTGCGGGAGAGCCAAGAGCCCTCCCGCACCATTATTTTTTAAAGCCCCGGGGGGTGGCGGTCCCCGGGGATTGGGGGGCCTTCGAGGCACCCCAAAATTAAATATAAACCCACCCCCCGCATGCCCCCGGGACTTGGCCCACCCGGGGGCAAAATAGCATCAAGGCGCGGGAGACCGCGCTTCGATTTTTTTTTCTTTTTTCGGCGGGATTCGCGCACCCTAAGCGCATCCCGCCAATTTTTTTTTCTTAAAAAAATGCTTTTTTATGCCCAGGGGGTCCTTGTGTGACCCCCTGAGCAGACCTAGGGGGTCAGGGTGTTTCTACCCTGCCCCCTTTTTGCGCTTTGCGCACTTGTTTCTGTCCCTCGGTTCTACCGAGGGACAAAATAACTGCCAACACTTCCTGATTTGGAGTGTTGACAACCAATTAGCATGCAGCTCGTGATCGGGAGGGTACGCGGACCCTACTCGGCCATAGATATATATGTGATTTTATTTGTGATTTTCTCAGAAACTACTGAACGGATTTACACCATTTAAGCAAAAGGCACGACACTGAACCAAGGGCTACCTCTGCCAAATTTGGTGTAATTCCGTTCAGCAGTTCGGGCTGTAGCTGCGACTAAAGGTTCCTATGGAAAAATGAATGGGGAAAACGTGTTTTGGGACCCCCCTTTTTTCTCGGCCTCCGCTTGACGAATCACCCCGAGACTTTCAGGATAGGAGCGGACCGGAGCGCCCCAACAAGTTGGAAACTTTCGCAAAGTTTCGTCAACCGGCGCCAACGTTATTTCAAATAGAATGTTGCGGATTTCCTATGGAAAATAGGTCCTAACTATAACTATCTACTGGCGACCGCCAGTAGATAATATATATATATATATTCTAAATGCCAGGTGACCCCTGTGATGCCCTTCCTTTCGGGTCGGGCCTGTTAGGGACCGTCAGTCCCCAAATATTTCCATAAGAAAACACGCACTTCACCTTGCAGTGATATGAAATACAGGCCCACTAGCCAATCCTTGGTAGCAGTTCTTTTTATTGTGGCACAGCATCAGCATAACACGTTTCGACTCTACAAAAGTCTTAATCATATGCACATGAGGGAGTAGTCATGTGTTTGGAATTTAAAGGTCAAATACATCAACACTGAGAAAGGACGCATGATGCAGTGAAAATGCCTCAATACAATAAACGGACTTATGGTAACAATTTGTCATCCAAGTGGGTATTTCCTAAAGATCTTAAAATGAAATCAGTGAGTATTTGCAAAGTTAGATGCACTGGTTAGTCAGATAAATTTCATTTTTTTCGCATCTCAAATGTTTAAATCACTGAAAAGAGTTCATCATTTGTAAACCACATTTTCCATAATGCTTTGTTATTGATCTCAGAAAAACATGTCCTTTCACAACATTAGTTGTTATATATTTGGGTGACGAATTGTTACCATAAGTCCATTTTTGTATTGAGGTATTTTCACACAGTGTTCACACCTGGATGTCTGCTACAGAGATATGTGCATCAAAAAATTAAACCCAGGATCCCAGCCCTACTCTTTATGATTCCCCTATCAGCTCCATCTCCTTTCCTGAGATGTGTTCAGGGCCCTTCCCTAGGATTTATCACTGAATCAAAGAGCAACCTTTTGAAGTGTAAAGGGATGGTCCCTTCCTCCAGTGTGCCCCACCCAGATCACAGGAATGCAGCCATACTCAAATCTCTCTGGAGGATTCCTCTATTCCTCCTGCCTTCACCAGGCACGCCTCACACCCCAAAATGGAACCTAGGGTCCTCCATGTAATGTACCAAAGCAGGCACATTCACTCCATGTACATTCACAGCACACCGATTGTCCAGCACTGATACTTCCATGCATTGTATCATTACAAGTACACATACATTCAGTACACACATTCAGACTGCACACACTGTTCAGCACTGAAGCCTTTCTATACTGTACCAGAGTGTGCTATTTGCAAACACACACTGCCAGCACACACACTCACCATGTGCTGCACAACACTTCACCCTTCATGTATTGTACTTCATGCAAGCACACAAACACCCAGGACATGCTTTCTTTGCTTATGCACTGCACAGCACTACATCGCTCAGGTAATGTATTCCTCACAGGCATACATTCACCTAGTACATGCATTAACTACTGACATACTGCACAGCACTGCTCTATCCCTGTACTGTACCCTTCCCAGGCACACATACACCCAGTGCAGAGTCACTACTCCAGTGCGACGCACCACTTCACATCTACCTGATGTTCACCAAGGGTGAGTTAAGCACACATCGGTGGAACTTTTAAAAAGGTAAGTGAGCCTGTAACACAGGGTAAAAATGACCTGTTCACTACTTCTGATCACTACAGGATATGCTGTCACCAGCGTGCTTGCGCTACTTAACTCCAGGTGAAGGCAGTAGCCTTCCACCATTATGCGGGTAACTCTTTGGGTACCCCTCCCGGGTCAACAAGACTACAATTCGTGAGACAGGCTAATGCCATGGCACACACGCATGATCCAAGTTCACCTATGACAAAACAATCAGCATTAGGGGTCCATACAACAGTACAGTGGGCACTCAGGGCAGGGCTACACATCCTTAACCATGCAGAGGACTTTTTTCCGTCCCAACAGTCCCCTTTATGATGATGCTCCCTGTGATGGTCCTCCTGGGTCTGGCCTTCTTTATCTTCCTATGACACTGATCCTCCTAGTTCCCATGTTGCATGTCACCCTGGTTCATGCAGTCCTTGTCACACTGGTTTAGAATCCTTGTAAGTCTGATCCTCATAGATTTTCTGATCCTAGTCCCACTGGACCTGGACTTCCTGGTTATTTATATCCATCCTGGTCATTCTGATCTAGGGTTTCCTGGTCCTGCTAGACATAGTTCTTTCCTGCTGTGTTCTTCTCAATCCTGGACCATTCGCTTCTGGCCTTTCGGTCAAACTTGATCTGATCCCTGTGCTTTTGGCCCTTCTGTGTCTGATCCTTCTTTCCATTGGTCTCCTGGGTCTGGTGCTCTTTGGTCTATCACCTGGGTCTGCTACTACTGGCTCTGGTTGTCTTTGTCCCTCCAGTCCTGGTCAGTGCATTCGGCCCTCCTAATCCTCCTTGTTGTTCTGGTCCAGGGTCTTCTATCCCTCCTACCCCTGATCCTTCTTTCCCTTCGAGCCCTTGCCCACTGGGTCCAGCTCCCCCTGTTTCACATCTTCCTGGCTCTCCTGATCTTCTCACCCTGGTTCCTGTACCTTATGTCCTGTTTTTTGTTACCCTGTTCCTCCTCGTCTTTTTGTTCATGGTCCTCTCTAGCACTGGTAATCCTGATCCTCATGGATTAGGTCTCCCTGGGCCTAGTTCTTCTTACCCTGGTCCTCATGACTCTGGGCAACCTAGCCCATCTGGTTGTCTACCTTTTGCCACTTATTCTCCTCCTGGTCATCACCCTCCTTCTACTTGTCATACTGCTTCCTTCTCCAGACCCCTCCACAAAGTCGTTAGTTATGTACAGCCTCCAAGCTTGCCACTCAGATTTGGTTTTTTTTGGGCTTCCAGATTTCTGTAACTGAGACAGCACAGTCAAGGACATAAATAAGGGCTCAGTAGAGACATAATCTTGCCAACTTAAAACACTGCTTAACGTGTTAAAATTCAAAATAACCATTCCTAAGATACATTGTGCAGGTGACTAAAATGTCCGTGTGACTGAATGGCCACTCATGACATGGGACCAATAAGCATCTATGCCTGAAACCCACTCTGCTGAGTGAATAGTATGAAAAACTGTGTTAATTCAGCAGGCAGCTGAGTTAACTACCTGGATGCATTACTTACCTGTCTTCTGCTTTCACTTCCCCATTCCGCAGATGTCCATTACTGTGTTGTACTCAATTTACCTCCTGCCTATTGTCTACTGTAAGCATCCCTCTTTGTGTGCCCAGATACAACCTATGTGTCTGCATTCCCTTTTGTTGCTGTTTGTCAACTGCTGCTGTTTCCAGGTTTGAAATACTAAGCAAGCACAATCCCTCTTAAAAATAAGCCTAAAGGTCGCATAAGGCCTTCCAAAAGAAGCCCAAAAAGAGCCCAAAAAAACCCAGCCCTCAAAAATCATTAAAAGGGGAATCACAAACATGAAAAAACAATGCATTTGCATGAGTCAACAAAACATTTATGTAACATGCTTTAAAATACTCCTTATTCTTCACAGACAGCCAAATACTCCAAGACTGCAGCACAAAATATCTGTGTGCCATATCCTGAAGCTTCTAAAACAGAAGTTTGATTCTTACATTTCTAATTTGAATATTAAATTAACGTAAATGGGTTTATTCAAAATTGATTTGACTGTTTTTCATCTATAAACAGCTTAGCATAATCCATGCACTCACCTTTGTACAAACTATTGTACATTTGTATATGCACTTACTTTCAAGTGCTCATACATGTTGCATCCCTGTTACAAGATGTTCACAACCCTACCATTGTCTAGAGTCCTTTTCTTCTTCATGGTGAGCTAAATAAAGACCTGCTTTACAATATCTATCTGGCTGTCGGTCAAATTGGGAATGCCGGTTCTCATACCATTGAGGAGAGGTCCAAAACAACTAACTATATGCTAATATAGTTAGTTATACAGAGTGCAGCAACCAGTGAAACATCACCAGTTTGCCTACTGAACAAATTACACCTTGTATAAGAAACTGTGAGAGTTGATAAGGCGGTAAGGCATTGTGTTCCAAAAGAGTGAAAATCATCCTCTTTCTGAAACAATTGTCTGGTAGAGAAGGAGTCATAGCCCACAACGATCTGCTTTGATCAAGTCCAATCATGCTCCATCAGTGTGGAACACACAAAACCATGTTAGAAAAGAGCAGTTAAAACATCATACCTATCCCAGTCAAATGTTTCTGTGCCAGGGTGTATTCCTTAAGAAGCAGTACCAATCCTCTTCATACCAAAAGCAGCAAAGCTGGCCCTATACAGATTGAACCAGTACAAATATTGTTGCAAAATTGCCCAAATTTTCATTTCAATTTATTCTACGACAAATACAAAAGTTTCGGAGTAGCTCATACAGATGGATCAGAGGGGAAAATATCTTATAACCCACACCCGTACCTTAAAAAAGAACATGGTGGAGCTAATCTCATTCCGTTCGGCACTATTAAAGTGTGGAGAGACAGAGGGAAGACGTGGCTGAAGCTGCTGGAATATCCGCCCTCCTGCCTCCACAACACTAGACTGCTAACCACAGTCTGCTATCTTGGGTGAACGTAATGCTTAATACTAATGAGTTGCATGCATTTAACCCTTTGCTGCATGTGCATGCCATTAACATAGACATCAGTCCTCTTCTCCTTGAATTTTAGACATCAGCCACTTGTGCCTACAGGAAAACAATTTTCATAAGTCCAATCTGAAACCACGGACATCATCATACATTTTCCGAATGTGGAGTAGGCAAAATACCTTTATACAGCCATCATCAAAATGGTGTAAAGACGTATATCTTACTAATACTAATATCCAGTATTTATTCATGATAGTGAACATAATCAGAATGTCATATGCTGTGACCCAACATTATTGCACTCTGTTAGTGATACATGAATGTATGCCTTATATCCAATGCATAATGATATGATATAAAGTGGTAATAATAACAAGAATGTCTATCGACTCAATATTCTCTTACTGCTAATTTCTGCATGTCATTCATATCATTTAGACCACTCATAGTACTGTCCAGAATGTCCATCCATTTGCATTACTTCCAATCCAGAAGTGCCGAGATGGTGCTCCCTCTGCTGTGCAGGGTTAGGACCACCACCACCTACCAGTAGATTTTATCTTCGGTGTGTCCACATTCCTCAACATTTTGTACCAGAGTGGCTCCTTCCACTTTGCATTTGATATGGTTTCTGTGTTGGGCTATATTCTGTTCCACCATTTGTGTTGTCTGTTCCATATATATCTTCATACAGGGGCATATAATGACATATACAACATTACGAGTAATGCAGTTTTTCTGTCCCAGTCCGACCCTGTCCAGGAGTAAAAAAGCTTACAGGAAAACAGCTCTGTAAAACAGGGCATTGGGTCAGTAAGTCCTACTCATTGAAATTCACAAGGAAGTCACATCGAGGCCTGGGACTAGGAGGCAACAACTCATAGAAAATTCTTTGTGAAAATCTTCATGTCTGGAAAGATACTTTGTACAATTATTCAGCTTATGTTGTATGTGGTTCAATATCTTGCAAAGACATGGACACAGATTTATTAAGGGCTTGTGTTGCTGTTGCATCACACAAGGCGGCGCAAGGCAAGTAAAAGCCGTTAAGTCAGATTTACTAAGCCACACAAAGCCACCTTACGTGGCTTAGTAAATTTGAAGTAATGCAAGGCAGCAAAAGTTGATGCCTAGTGCTACTCTGTGCTGAAAAGGTGTTTTCAATGGGTGGAGCGTGGGTGTTCCCATGCATCCACTCATGGTTTTTTTGTGAATTCCCATATTTTCTAAAACTAGTAAACCTGGGATTGCATCAAAATGGTACGCCATTCCAGCAGAGGCATAATGAGGAGAAATATCTTTATTTCCTCTTTCTATGTGTGCTGCATTCTAGAACACACAGAAAGAGGAACATGCCTCTGAGCATTGTTTTTGTGGAAGGAGTTCCTTCCTGCACAAAAGCATTCCTGCTTGTAATGCAGGCCCACTTCCACTATGGCGCAAGGGTACCTGAATTGGCGCTAGGCCACACATGGTGCACCAGTGCAGGGAGAGAGCAGGAATGTGCCATACATTAGTAAATATGGCACAATCCTGCTCTCTCCATTTGAAGCAGTGCAGCAAGTTGTCTTGCTGCATTGCATTGAGCCACTTCTTAGTAAATCTGGGCCTTCATATCCATTGAAAACATGCACAAAGGGGAGCGACACAAATAAATATGATGAATAACTTATGATAAAAGAGCAATATAAATAAAGGACTATGAAGAAAGATTTTTTTAAACAAATTGGAATGGAGTCTGTGCATTATTCGATTCAAGTTCTTTGGAATGTACAATCATTTTTGTAAAAGAACAAATAGTGGGTGCTGGTCATTTTTGTTAAAAATATGTAGGTTCAACTTTCACAGTAGTATATTGATGTTATGTGAAGGAAATTGAGCAGAAATGTATTTGTCTTTTGATTAATTCATGCAAAAGTCTAGTTTCAGAGAGTGTAATTAGTCAACCAATCCAAACAAAAGAAATGCTCTCCCCACAAATAGATTCCTTGGGGTGTGTAAAATCTGAAAATATATCTTACTGTCTTTTCCTACATTCACAAAAATAAGAAATGTACCCAAACCAGTTTGTTCCACGAGAGTTCTATCTATAATTACTCATCTGTGATCTGTTTCTTTTAGCATCATAGGATCCCAAACATATTGATAATCGTTATGTGCCTGGTAACCTACAGTCAGAAGACCTGCAGGAATAAAAATCTAGTCCTGCCTTCCCTACAGACATAGATCTGTGTCACTGGTCCTGAAGTAAGATCTCTTGTCCACCAATAGATTCTCAACTATGAGTGGAATGCGAAAATATAGTTTTCCTTATTTGGCTGTTGTCCATTGGGCTTTTTTCATCTTCACAGCTGATTTTTCGGTCAGGGAAGATCTCATTAATGGCGTTTACAAATTCGTTTGCGGTATCATTGGGAAGGACTAACCCAGCTTACAATTGTTTTGACCAGTTTGGTCAATTCCAACCACTCTATGAAGGAGGCCCCTTGTACAACTGTCCAATTGACCCTTGGTTTCAGAAAGAATTTGTTGCATAGAGAGCAAGACACCGAAACATTTAAAAGCCTTTAGCCACTGCCTAGGCATAGAAACATGGGGTTTATCTAGAAAATGGGAAGATCCACGTAACTTCCTAACACTTTGATCTACTAGAAAGCCATCAACTCAGTGGAAAAAAAAAAAGAAACTTTTACATCTGGGCAAATCTTGTGTAAATAAATAAACCAGGTAAGTCGATTCAAATTCTGAAGTCCTTTGTTGCCCTGGCTGTGGCCAAAGGTGATATGATTATCTTTTAACATCAGCTTGAGTTGTTTAATCCATCTTTATCGCTGTAATCAAGGAGATTCAACTGAGCCTTCCCTTTTAGAGCACTAACATCCCTCACAAGATTTCAGTACCAAATTTTGTTTAAAGATAGACCTCCTATTTAATCTTCAGACCATCTCTGAACTAGTGTTAACATTGGTTAGAGCCATTTAAATAGACTTGTAACCATGAAGATTCACATTCATTGCCCTCTGTTAAGCTGCCTGCTAATATACTAGTGGCAGTTGTAATCCTGTTACTTGATGTAGGAAATTGGGTTACTGGCCGAGGGGGGAATGCCCTCTATGGTGGTCTTCTACGAAAGCCTTTACAGTAGTTACAACATATGCAGAACGTGGTGTTAAGTCTTAGAATATGCGATCCTGTCTGCAGCTACAGTAAACGAATTCACTGGTATCATGACTCCAGATCCTAAGGGAATTGTAGACAGCTCTTCTGCCGGTTCCTCGCACCAAGGTCGAGTCCAGAGAAGACATAAGGGGGCCTATTAACAAGAGAGATATCGCCGCTTTTTCGGCACATAGCGCCGAAAAAGCGGCGATTTAATTATCGCATTATTTACAAGGACACGCAAAAATGCTTAGCGCGTGTTTTCTTGACTTAGCAGCCGTTTTTCCTCCACTTTGCATGTCAGCGATAAATATCGCTAATGACATGCAAAGTAGGCGTTCCTTTCCATTACTCCATGGAAATCCTCGCTGACGCGGCATCGCGATATTTACAAGCCTTGAGCAAACGCGCGAAGAGATAAAATAAACCGCGCTAACCGCGGTTGTCGCAGGTATGTAACGCCTGGTTTAAAATTTACTTAGCCATACTTATAATGGCAGGTGGATTGCCAGGTTAGGTCCACGCTTGCCTATTATCAAGCTTCGCATTAGCGCACTCCCAATATCGCTGGATTCCTCACGCTAATCACCGCTATCGCTGGATTTACATCGCCTCGGTAAAAGCGTTGATGATACGCTGCTAACACGGCGCTGTAAACCAGCGATACACGGCGATACGGAAAAACGCGCTAAGCGCGTTTTGCGATACTTATTGCATTCTGTTGATGATATGCCCCAAGGTTCTCTGTTCTCAGACACTGGTCTATGAAACGGTGTCCCCAGCTCCCATCAGATATGAACATTCCCTACTGCCCTTTCGAAAAGCTAGAAAAAATATATCAGCTTGATCAATTCTCGGGAGGTTTTCTTTGTCTTTTTTTATAGGACATAGCTACTTTTAAGTCAGTGATGTTTCCTATTTTACATATGTTAAAAAGAAATAGAAATGTGCCTCATAAACAGTTACTGTGCATAATAGTTTGATTTGTGCCCATATTATACCTCCTATGAAATTCTGCACATATTTGGTTTTGACATACTATAGATTGTCTTGTGTGTGAAAAACAATTTTGTTAAACAATTTGTCAAAAAGGAAAATATATATTTTAAAACAGCAATGTTAATAATGACTGCAACAACAAAATGAATTGTATTATTTAACAGCACTGCAGATTATGTATTTTTGTAGTTCTGTAAATAGCATGCAATATGAACTATTAAAATGAAAATATGTGGCCTTCATTTGCAAAGGTCCCTTCGCCCATTCTCTTCAGTTCAAACTGTGTATTTTCTGTTTCATATATGGACTGGTGATATATTTCAGAGAAAAAAAAATTAACTGTTTTACTAACACTGATGAGGTGAACCTGACGCTTTTATTGTTTCTAGTCTAAAACCGATACCTCCACAGTGTGGTGAGGAAATTCATAAAGGAAATATAATTTTAGGAGATTTTTAGCTCGGTCCATTTTTAGATCTTGCCAGCCAGAGACAGCTTTTAGCTATCTGTATGCAAAAGCCTCTCATGGACCACACCAAATACTTAAAACATGCTTAGAGCCCGCTCATGCTTACTATTGGTTGGCTTTATTGTCACTCATATTTGCTTGCTCCATATTGAGTCGTTTGCGTTTCTCTTTTTGTATTTGTCCCTTCCCTGGAGCATCCTTTTGATTTGGGGACTTGCATTCCTACAATGCTAACATTTAGGAAACTATGGGGCATATTTACAAGCCCTCAATCGCCACCACAGTGTCACTTTCAGTGACATTGTGATGGCGATAGGAGCTTCACCTTATTTACAAGGCAGCATTAAGCCACTTAACGTGGCTTAACGCTGCCTTGTAAATAAGGCCCCCTTTCACACTACACTTAACGTGAAAGAGGAGGGCAATGGGTGTTGCGGTGGGTGCTCCGCTGCAACACGTTGATTTTGACGATGCCCCCTATTTACAAGAGCAGCGTAAATAGGAGGCAGCACCAAATTAAGATCAGGAAAAACCTGCTCTTAAACAGGCAAAACGAGGAGAAATGCTTTATTTCTCCTTGTTTTTGCTGTTTCCATGTGTGCTGCAGCACACATAGAAATAGCAAAATGCTAATGATTGTTTATGTGCAGGAAGGTCCCCCTTCCTGCACATAAACAATCATTTAAAAAAATGTTGTTTTGCAATTCTATGTGTGCTGCAATAAGCAGCACACAAAGAAGTTACAAAACGGCATTTAAAGATTGTTTGCGCTAGGCAGCTTAATTTAGCACCAATGTAGGGGGAAACGCAGGGCTGCACCATATTCTAGTAAATATGGTGCAGCCCTGTGTTTCTAAAGTGACGAAGCGTGTCGTTAGCCTTCTCGGCTTAACGACACGCTTCGCCACTTTCTTGTAAATATTCCCCTACCTTTTTCTTTCCCGTTAGCACTCCTTGAGAGAGCATGTGTTTTCCTGCTCTCCCCTTGTGTGCTGATTACCCTCCAATGGCCACCCCCCATGCTCCATATTGCTCACCCATTCCTTCACTAGCTCTCTCCTTCATGTCACCCCACCGGCACACTGTTGAGCCCTTCTTTCCACCTCTCTAAAAAAAAATGTATTCAATTACCCCCACTCATCATTGGTTCACCTTGCCCATACCCCACCACATCTTTAGTTGCTCCTGCACCCATTCCTGGTCCTTAAAATACATCTACTTACCTTTACTGAAGGGCCCAACAGGTCCAATTTGCTGCTGGACTGCTCCATTTTCTCAAATGCACTTTTCTGCAAGTGAAAACGTATTTATCATTTATCACTACAAGTGGTGTTCACCCTCTTTGATCAGTAAATAAAAAAGATAAAAAAATGGTGCCATTGTCATTTAAAAAGCACACAATTGGGGGCGTGGCCGGGCAAGATGGCCGAGCGTACGTAATCCGTCTCGGCTCCCGGTCCGCGTGTAACCACGGAGCAATTTGTGGCGGTGTCCGGGGTCCTACGAGCTGAGAAGGACTCCTCGGAGCAGCGGAAGGTGTGGAGAGTAGCTGGGCCCATCCTGACGGACGGAGCTGACCTGGGACGTCTGGCATCGGAGTTTCTCAGTGAAGCGACCGGCGCGGCAAAATGGCGGCTGCCGAGTGAGTTCGAACGCTGAGGGAGCGTCGGAGGGGAAGCGCCTCAGAGTCCTGCTTCCCCTGAACACAGGAAGATCCAGCGGTGAGGAGGGCATGGCTGGCGGCGGCGGGGGCAGACTGGCGACCCCACACAGATCGGCAACGAGAGGCGCGTCCTCAGGCGCTCTCTTGCCTGACTTCAACATGGCGGCTGAGCAGCGCGAGCGCTGACGAGCAGACGTTTGGTGGAGCTTTTCCAGAGTTGCGGAGTGCCACTGACGGGTGGCGGGGGATGCCTGGACCGCCTTCTGCACTTTGGGAGGCGTGCTGACAGCGCTTACCGCCCCCCTCCCTCTAGAGGTGCTCGCTGGGGACTTGGTGTCATTGAGACAGTCGGGGCTGGAACGGCGGCCTGGCGCGAGCACGAGACTGACTGGCGATATCTGTTGGCCACCTGGCCCCGGTGCCGGAGAGAGCGGGGTCCTGCCTGGTGACCGCTTTCGCGGACACGACTGGAACCTAAGGGGACTCCGCATTACGCAATCGGGCTGAGAGGCCTTACTGCCCGACCCATATGAGGTGGGTGTGTCCTGGGCGGCTGCGGGGAGATGAGAGAAGCAAGCCTTGCTGGAGACACCGGCCGAATTGCTGACTCAAGGCCTACAACTGCCAGCATATGAAACCTGGAGATGATGGCCGCCATGCCCCGGCATGCCTGTGAGACCGGGTAAGGGATGAACTTGGTCGGGGACAGCAGTCCCAGATCGCGAGAATCCTGACCCCTGGGAGATACCTGAGGTGAGCAGTTGAAACTCTACTCCGGCCCCAACTGAGCGGCCTAGATCTGTTGTGGCTGCCACAGGTCATCGAGTTGGGTGTTGTGTGGGCCGCACCACGGAAATCCAGGGTGCCTTGCAGTGGCGGCACGTGCGGACGGGAAGGGTATTAACCTGTCGACTGCCCTACGAGTGTTGCCCACCTGCACCTCATCGCGACGGCCCGACACCTATTCCATGCTAAGAGAACCCCGCAGGGAACGGCGGAGCAGCGACGAGAGGGGCCCAAGGATAGGACCGTATGCCTGCCAAGAAAGGGACGTCCAGAACGTCTACGAAGGTCTCGGACTTCTTTGTGGCTTCGGAAAAACGCGCGGTAGGGGGAGCCGAGGACGCAACTACCTCCATGGCGATCACGAAGGCCGACCTCTTGGCTATGTTTAAAGACTTCAAATCTGAGCTGCGGAAAGATTTAGGCCAGGACATTAAGTCCTCTATAGAGCAGCTGAGGACTGATCTGACGGAGAACTTAACCTCCCTTCAGCAAGACGTAGATTCTGTGGGCACCCGGGTGCTGGATTTGGAGGCCCACCAACAGGATCAGGACAAGCAAACGACGGAGCTCCGGGAGGATGTTCGGATGCTTCGAGATCAGCTTTTCCAATCCCAGCTCAAGACGGAAGACTTGGAGAATAGGGCTCGGAGGGAAAAACATCCGCGTCCGAGACCTGGCAGAGGGCACAGAGGGGCCGGACCTGGGAGCGTTTATGGAAGGGCTCTTCGCGGAGATCCTAGGCCCCCAAACCCTCAAAATTAAGCTGGAACGGGTGCATCGTGTGGGGCCCCCATTGCAGGGTGAAAAGCGGAGGCCGCGTGATGTCCTGGCTAAGTTTCACTCATTCAGGGTGAAGGAGGCTGTACTCGCAGCTGCCAGAGTGAAAGATGTGGTCTCCTTTCAAAACCACACCTGTGCGATATATCAGGACCTTGCACCGGCCACACTAGCGCGGAGACAGATGTTCAGGCCTATCACCACCAAATTACGAAACGACAAGATCAGGTATCGGTGGCCCTACCCGTTTGGGCTCAGCTTCGAACTTACTAATAAACAGCGCCACATCACCGACCTTCAGGTGGGCCTGGATCTTCTAGGTCTCCCCGCAGATGACACAGAATCGACGGTGGACAAATCTGCTGGCACGCGCAGGGTGGAGATGGGCGCATCCACATGGACCGCGGGTCCCCGCAGGGGCTGCAGATGATTCCCTGCTCACTGCTCCTGGTTTGATGACCACCGGACCCCGCGTTGGATTTCACTTGCCTTCCAATCGTTTCATGAACCGATGTTCACCGTAGTCGACGAAGATGACTGGTATCGTGATATCCTGGTTTGTCACATTCACATGTTCATCAGGCTTCTCTGTTTGGTTCCCCTGTATCACGACACCCCAGAGGGGGGTGGACTGGGTACGACCCACAACCATTGCGATGTGGGTGGGGGGAACGCTGAACTGCACACGAACATACTTGGGGGACTCTGCTTCACACAAGCGATATCCGCCGACCCGGCACGATCAGGCATCGTGGGGAGGCTCCAGCTCCGGTTGGATGAGGGCCTGCTGGGCTGCACTGCTATTGACCCTAGGAGATAATCTCTTTGCTTTTCCTTTTTGATGTCGCTCCGGGTGGCTGCGGGCGGGGACCTTGGCCCCACCGCCTCCCCGAGTTCCTGGGAGGTTCGCGCACCCTAAGCGCATCCCGCCGATTTTTTTTTCTTAAAAAATGCTTTTTTCTGCCCAGGGGGTCTTTGTGTGACCCCCTGAGCAGACCTAGGGGGTCAGGGTGTTTCTACCCTGCCCCCTTTGTGCGTTTTGCGCACTTGTTTCTTTTTTTTTTCTCGACGGGATCCACGCACCCTAAGCGCATCCCGCCGATTTTTTATTTTTTAAATGCTTTTTTCTGCCCAGCGGGTCCTTGTGGGACCCCTGAGCAGACCTAGGGAGTCAGGGTGTTTCTACCCTGCCCCCTTTTGCGCTTTGCGCACTTGTTTCTGTCCCTCGGTTCTACCGAGGGACAAAATGGCTGCCAACACTTCCTGATTTGGAGTGTTGACAGCCAATTAGCATGCAGCTCGTGATCGGGAGGATGCAGCGGACCCTACTCGGCCATAGATATATATGTGATTTTATTTGTGATTTTCTCAGAAACTACTGAACAGATTTACACCATTTAAGCAAAGGCATGACACTGAACCAAGGGCTACCTCTTTGCCAAATTTGGTGTAATTCCGTTCAGCAGTTCGGGCTGTAGCTGCGACTAAAGGTTCCTATGGAAAAAAGAATGGGGAAAACGCGTTTTGGGACCCCCTTTTTTCTCGGCCCCCTCTTGACGAATCACTCCGAGACTTTCAGGATCGGAGCGGACCGGAGCGCCCCAACAAGTTGGAAACTTTCGCAAAGATTCGTCAACCGGCGCCAACGTTATTTCAAATAGAATGTTGCGGATTTCCTATGGAAAATAGGTCCTAACTATAACTATCTACTGGCGACTGCCAGTAGATAATATATATATATATATATATTCCAAATGCCAGGTGACCCCTGTGATACCCTTCCTTTCGGGTCGGGCCTGTTAGGGAGCGTCAGTCCCCAAATATTTCCATAAGAAAACACGCACTTCACCTTGCAGTGATATGAAATACAGGCCCACTAGCCAATCCTTGGTAGCAGTTCTTTTTATTGTGGCACAGCATCAGCATAACACGTTTCGACTCTACAAAAGTCTTAATCATATGCACATGAGGGAGTAGTCATGTGTTTGTAATTTAAAGGTCAAATACTTCAACACTGAGAAAGGACGCATGATGCAGTGAAATTACGTGAATACAAAAAACTGACTTATGGTAACAATTCGTCATCCAAGTGGGTATTTCCTAAAGATCTTGAAATGAAATCAGTGAGTATTTGCAAAGTTAGATGCACTGGTTAGTCAGATAAATTTCATTTTTTTCGCAACTCAAATGTTTAAATCACTGAAAAGAGTTCATCATTTGTAAACCACATTTTCCATAATGCTTTGTTATTGATCTCAGAAAATCATGTCCTTTCACA